>OY747129.1:9990817-11190817 GCA_963556465.1 Berberis vulgaris | reverse complement strand
ACATTTCTCATAGGCTGATGCATTGTTTCGTGCTTTCTCTATCAGTCTAGTCATCTCATCATAAATAGCTTTTCTATTACTCTTGAGATAGAAAACACGTGCTAGTCCCTGATGTGCTCTGGTGTGCCTAATGTTAAGGGCATTCACATAGCAGTCTGCCGCTTGATCCAGCTTATCACAGTCTACATAGACACTTCCTAGATTGATTAATGCCTGCAGAACAACAAACACAAAAATCAAACAACACTGCAAGAACTCAAATAGTATGCTTTCTTGTTGACAGAAGGATAATATTTACCTGTCCTTTCCGAAGACCATCAGAAGGACATCTAAGAGCTTGCTCCAGAAGTTGGGCGACGTAGGTTGAAGACACAGAGTCCAGGTTTGTGTCTGCTACATATGCTTTGAGATCATACAAAAACAAACATACATCACGAAAACAAAAAGAACATACCAAAAACAGAGAGTAATAGAGATTATAAATAGGTAACAGAGATTATAACAAAAACAAACATACAAAAATAGATATTATAAATAGGTTCATCTGCATCATCCTTAGGAAGCATGGACATGAGCAGCAGGTTCTAGCACATAAAGTATTAGATATTACTTTTGATGAGTTTTTTCTTGCATGCTCATCCATCCTTTCTTTCATCTCTAGTTAAAACGGTATGCACAAGTTTCAGGTTATGCATCCAAGATGATTCTAGTTGTTCACTTTAGCTTAGTCACCATCTATCTTTCCTCTTTAGCTTAGTCACCATATATTTTTCCTTGCCAGTAAACCATTACATGTCTTATTAGTTAGGTATTAAAATCAAAACGTGTTTTCTCTTTGAGTTGAGGCTTCTTGATTGAAATACGAATGCTCAATGACAACAACTGCACGTCTACAACAACAACAAAAATGACAGGAATTCTTCAATGAACCCAAATATTATTAAGGAACCCAATTTTAGCTGATAAGGAATAAGAACAAAACTAACACGACATTACATCCTCTTTACCAAACTCTCTCTCCTCCAACACAAATATCCCTTAACTATGCAGAAACAAATAAATAATATATTTACAAATTTGAGAAACTAAAAACTGAGGAAATGTCATCTTATCAGAACACTTGTATGGACGTCTTGGCACAAGTCTCTTTCTTAAATAATGACATTACAAAATTATGTAGGTCTACACAAGCAACTATTCACAAGTTTATCTGAAAGTATTGGATGCTTTCATCCACTTTCCTTTTACATGCCAACAATCAATATGCTTCAAAAAACTGTGCTACATTACAACAATTTGACTATTCTCATCTTCAGGCAAACATTCAAGACATTTTACATTCCTACTTCATGCTTCATTTTGTATATGAACCCAACCTGAATATGCAGGACTTGAGAGATACACTTCTAGTATGCTCTAAATGGTGATTGAAATGTTTTCAGATCTCACTAATTTTACACCATGAGTGCCTGTTATATTGCACATTCATACCAATCCCATCCAAATTCCATTATCTATACAAAGCAATGATCACCAAATGGAGGTTATTAACAAAATTCCCATTCAAGCTACGATACATTATTGCAACCATGTTCCAACTCCAAGCAACAATAAGGGGGAGAAATCAACAGGACCACGCACATCAAATTTGTGAAGCAAACCATACATTAACAAAGAAAACTGCTAATATTTTTGAAGAATTATGCAACAACTAAAACGCTGCAAGTATCTTGTGTATGTAATAGCCACACAGTGTGCAACCACTACTTGTTCTAAACAATAGACTTGTCCAAAAAAAAGCAAAAACAAACAGGATGGCATATTTCAATTCGAACCCTAGAGATTCAAAACCTCTAAATAAAAAAATCTAGATTCAGAAACCCTAAAATGAAAATGGAAGGAGGCGAAACCAAACCGTGAAATTTTCAAGCTCTCTCTGACTCTGATTTTCAAGCTCTTCGATCTCTCCTCTGCGCCAAACCTCTCTCTGACTCTGATTTTCAAGCTCGTCGATCTCTCCTCTGCTCCTCGATCTCTCCTCCTCACCAAAGCGCGGAACTGCTCCCTCCTCTCCACTGTAACTGCTCTCCTCTCCACTGTCTGTTTTTCCCCCAAATTGTTTCGCCAAAGCTCAGTCTCCTCTCCACTGTGTTTTTCCCCAATTTTTTTCGCCAAAGCGCGAAACTTCTCCCTCCAATTAAAGCGCGAAAGTTATTTCTATAGCTACGGTTTTAAACCGTTGGCATATATAGACACGGTTTTAAACCGTGGGCAGATATATCCACGGTTTTAAACCATTGCAACTTTTTTTGGGTAAACGGTTTTATTTTATTAGCCACGCACTACAAGAAAAATTGTCATCAATAGCGTTTAAAAACCGCTATGATAGGATACCATAGCGGTTTAGTAACCGCTATGACAGCCGGCGCTATAATAGACCCAGGGGATATTATAGCGGTTTTAAAACGCTATGGTAAGTTTGGCTTTTATAGCGTTTCAAAACCGCTATGGTAGCCTCTGCCATAGCGTTTTAAAAACGCTATAGTAGCCTCTAAAACCGCTATGGTAGCCTCTGCCATAGCGTTTTAAAAACGCTATAGTAGCCTCTAAAACCGCTATGGTAAGTATACATAGCAAATTTTTTTTTTTTTTTCTTTTTTTACTATCAAATGACTTTTTATTACATCTCATAAGTTTTATGTCTAGAAAATAAAAATTTTAATGTGCCAAAGTTAAACAGAAGAAGAAGAAAGTTTGCCAACTAAATATACAAAATTGATACCCTAATATCAGAAGAAGAAAGTTTGCTAACTAAATATACAACTGTCACTGAAAGAATATTGTACAAAGATTCGTGTTACATTCAGACCAAAAATTAGTCCCAACTTCCGAAGAAGGTATAATCATCTGGGGACTACATATGATTCTAAACTATATACAGAATGTAAATGTAGATGTACAACAGAAGATCCACGAGTGAGATTGATCGCTGTCCACTTCAAAAGGGGAAACTGGATCATCTCTTCCACAAAGTGGCATCACTGTCTCGTGCTATTAAGCATTCTACTCCACACAATATTTGATTTCAGTTAATCCATCTTCGAAAAGTTTTGGGGCTTACTACTTGCAAATGTCAACCATGCAATTGTGCCTGTTAGGTAGAAGAAGATCGATGGAGCAAATAATGACATCTGCATGATGAAAGTAGATTAATAAATGATAGTAGCTGGTGCTTAAAATGGTAGATGGAGGTCAAAATTAACTACCATTTTAAGCATACTTGTGAAAAGAACTACTTTTGATGGTTAACTTACACCCCATGAATGAGTTGAATCAAGAAGATTGCCTGTAAGAGCAACACCAACAATTCCAGGTACTGCCCCTACTGTGCTGGTAATCCCCTGAAAATAAAAATGCAATCCCACCATTAATATCCAATTAATCAAGATTGTATACATTGCTGTCAAAACAGAGCTTGTTGTCCAGTGTTGGAGAAATCTGAAAATGATGCTAAATGCTTAGCTCAAATCCCCTCTCTCTGCTGTTTTTAAGCTATTAAAAATTCATAAACTTGACTTGTTAAGAAAACACAACACCACCACTACCTAACTACAATATCCAACATTAAAATTCCTGGGAGCTCAGAGTTTATGGGAGACTAAAACCAAGCTCTGCCAAATAGATATCATACAACAACAATGCATTTGGAGATAATTGACAGAATCCCATCTGATATGCTCATATAACAAAAGTCCAAACCTAAAACACGACGTAATCTCAGGCTTTATAATGCAATAATACTACCAACTAGCAATCCAAGCGAAGAGTGAAATATTCAAAGGTATGTGATGTAAAGTGAAACTATGAAGCTAACAAGGCACTCACAACTTGAGGATTTCCACCTTAGAATCTAATCAAATCTAAGAGGTATGGGTGGATAGAAGAGAAACCCCTTCTCTCAAAGCTAAAATTCTTAATTCAGCTAAACATTACCATGTAAATGAACAACAAAAGGTCAAAACAAAAACTCCTATTACAAAGATAGTTTACAAAAACTCTCAAAACCCCAAAACATGTGCCTAAAGCCCTAAACCTCCAAATGGAAAATGGGAAGGAAAACAATCATAAAACATATTTGCAGTGACCAAAATTCTATCATGAATTCTTATTACACGATGTAGAGATCTTGAATCAATCCTAGGATCAGTTGTGATATGTTCTTTGACTTCATTGACTTGTTTAAAAGCTTTTGCACCCTCTTTGGGATCTCTTCTTGTCTTGCTAGGTACCCACATAACCTTCATTGTTTGCTTTGATCCCTAGGGTCAAATTTATGTCAAAGAGTCTTGGCTTTAATTGAGACAACAACGAAACTCGAGCGTGCTTAGGTACTCCATCAAAGAAAACTCTTTGCAAGTACAAGAAAATATTTTAAATTTTACACGCCCATTTTTTTAATTCAATAAGTTGGACAAGATATGCAAGGATTTCTTCTAGGACAACTATTACGCTTGGATATTTCATTAGATGGACTCTCTTATATTTATAAATCTGTTTTCTTAACAGATTTCCCTAAACGAAAAATAAATAAATAAACCAACAAGCTTGGGCACATGTGATCACTTACTTTTGCTCTTTTAGAATCTATCCTGGTTAATGTTTCATCTTCCATCACAGATGTCATGTAGGAATAAATATCACATTTTGTGAAGTCCTCTTGCAGAACCTACAAAGAACATGTGAAGATTCATCAAATGCACGACCTTCCAAGCTGTAATAGAAATAACAGCAGATGAACCATACAAGAAAATATCAAATTACTATGAAAAGGGGCATCTTTTTTTTATTTTAAAAAGGCCAGAAATTATTTTTTGTCGATTGAAACGCAATATATTGGCAATGAATGTTTGGAGGTATTCATGCTTTCATCAAAATTTCAATGTAAAAAAAATGAGGAAATGAACAGCCTTAGACCTTTTCAATAGCAAGAACTCTAGCACCAGCATCTAGCAGAGCCTTAGTTAACGATAAATAAATAATAAATACAATAATTTTTCTGTCTATGTGACCTAACTTTGACATCAAAATTCATACAAAAGATAGATATCAACCCCACCTATATGTTACAACTTCTAGTCACACACACAACGTAACGTAATGCTACCATGCACATGCACCATTAGAAAAAAAATAATTCAAGAGTAAGATCTACGAGAGTACCATAGAATTGTGATAGCAATCTACCAGAACTGAACTGGATTGCTTCAGGTGTCGGTTTCCGACGACGTGCATTGTGATCTGAGATACGCCTACGGCAACTTCTCTTTTTCTCATCAAATTCCTTGATATCATGAAACCTTCAACAAAATCAATCAAATAGTTACAAACCAAAGGCCTCAGATATAGAAACCTGATTAGTCTGACATATCTAAGGAGAATGGAAGCCCCTGGCTGCATGTGCAGCACAGGCAAAGAGGATAAAGATGTATTCCATCCTGTGTTTACTATCTAAGTTACAACCTACGTTTATTTATTCAGTTTAAAAACAAAAGAAAGAAAAAACTTTGGATCTTGATAGACCGCAGTGAAAAGGAGCTTTTGGCATCATTTCTTTTCCTTGTTTTAAGGTGCAGGTTCCATTACAATTGCTAGCATCCTCGAGCCATGCCCTGCTGACCTTTGTCCTGGTATCCTATGTTACCAAGTCAAAACCTAAGCTATAAACTGTGCCTAACTGCACATTTGGCAAACACATTTAGATCTTACTGCTATGTAACTTTCTTTTGGTATGGATAACATATTCACTCTTTCCTGACTGCTGATAGTTGTTTCCCTACCCTATCCATGACTAATCTCACAAGAATACAAGCTATCATATTTCTGTAAATCTAAATGTCACCATACTAATGCATTATGCATATAATTTTATCAATGAAAATTAAAAAGTAATAATAAATAAAATAACCCAAAATTATTGCAACAGATATACATACTACAACATATAAATTCTACTCAGAACTAATAAATAAAACCAAAATCATCAAGATCTGCATCTGAAATTCCTCAGAAATCCATCATACCCATCTACTAATTCATCACCAAATCTCAAAAAAAAAATATATATATAGTGATTAATCAATTAATTCAATAAATCAGTCTGACAATACCATCACCATGATCAATTCAGCAGATAAATTTGTCAATAATTAAGGGGACTCACAATAATCCTTGATTGAAGATTTTTGCTTTGACCAAGCTCAAATTCCAAGACCTTCAAACCTGATGATATTTGACCAAAAAAAATCCCAAAATTAATTCTTCAAAAGGATCAAAACTTGAGCATCAAATATCTTTGATTGAGTAGATCTAACCCTAAAACCAATTATCCACATCAATTCCACTCTACAAAACCACTTTTCCATGCAAGTAACAAACTGAAACATATACAACTAACAAATCAACAAGGCAACAACAACAACAACAAGAAGGAAATTATAAATCTATGGCTACAATTAACAAAAACCCATCTAGCCTAATCTTTCTCTCCATGGATCACCTCTCTCTCACGCTCGCTCTCACGCTCTTTGACCTAAAATAAAGCCCTAATCTCAAGCAGAAAGAAAGCAATCACAAGAGCCACAAATAACCAATCTATCAAATTTCACAAACTAAGGTAACTTTACCACCATCAAATTCACTCCAAAGAGCGTTTGATTGATTGATTCAACATAAACCCTAAAGAAGAGAAACTATCATCATCACATCATATAACATCAACATAAACCCTAGATTGTTCTTCTTTTCTAGATGAAAAGGGGGAGTCAATTGTTTGAGAAAGAGTTCACCAAATGGAACGAACATTCGCCCTCGCAACTCAACTAGGCAATTGCTGAGCCTCCTGTTGTTGCTGGTAGTTCAAAGGCCTCCTGAAGAGCATGATGTGTGGCTCTGGGCGGTTGGTCGCGTAGTGCACCCATCCTCTGCTTTGCTGCACTCCAATCGCTCTCCATTCGTTCTTTTTTTTTCTTCATCAAATCACAATCAAATCCTCAATTCGATACTCCTCAGAAAAAAAATAAACCCCTAGAAATCAAGAAACTTACCTCAGAAAGAAGACGGTTCTTTGGAAGAAGTTTCGCCACTTCTGGAGGAAGAACCACATGCCTGAAAAACACACACAAACAAAAAGCTTCAAATTTTTTTGTTTCTTTGTTCACAACAATATAAGGGAGAAGGAAGAGTGGTCTTGTTACCTGTACTCGAAGGTGTCATCGAAATACTTCTCGGAGTACTGAATCTGCCCCATTTCGCGTCGCTTAACTGATAAAATCTTAAGGATTGTTCGCTTTTTCTGAATATCTGCAAGACAAAATCGAAGAAGAATTATGACACAGTGACGAGAAGAGTTCAGATTTCGAAAACCCTAAAACCGAAATTGGGGAAAGAGAGAGGAAATGCCTGGAGGAGTGAAAAGAGCAGTGTTTGAGAGAGAGAGCGTGAGAGAGAGGTGATTTTTTCTCTTTGGATCGATCTCTCTTCCTCACTCTCTCCCTTGATCTCTCTCCCTCAATCTGGCTCTCTCCCTTGCTCGCTTTCTCTCGGATCGATCTCCCTCCCTCGCTCTCTCTACCCTCTCCCTGTATTCCTTAATGAAAGAAATTGGAATTGGGTGCATGTTTTGTTAGAGAGTCGAGGGATTTTCTAAACTTCCAATTGAAATTCGAGTGGCGCCATAATTTTCATTTCCCGCTTTCAGTTCTATAGCATTTTTTATTGTAATCCTATTAAAAGAAGGCTTTTCATAGCACAAATTGAAAAAACGCTATATTTATGTGCTATTAAAGGGCACTTGTGTTGTAGTGACGGTTTTAAACCGTTGGCCGTTATAGCCACGGTTTTTAGTCATGGCAAATAAACCAACGGTTTTGAGCCGTGACCACCTCCCTGAAGCTAAAATGGCCTTTTGGTGTAGTGTGAAACATAGAATAAAGCTGCATTGAAAAAAGGATATACTCCATTCACCAATTGCATTGCAAAAAGATAAGATTAGTTGACCTAGAGTCCATTCCATCAAGCTCACGAGAATTCGTCAAAGGGAGTGCAGAAGAGGATGACAACCTTGACTGGCCAGGATCTCGAGTGTTCGTTGGACCTGTTGGTGCATTGCCACTTTCTTGCTCACTCGCAGCTTTCTTGCTAACCTGAACAAAAGGCACAATGTGCATGAGAAACAGCCCATTCAAGTAGGAGTACCAAACAGGTGCCAGTTACATAAAAAATCTCTGAAATTTGAAGATGGATTTCTCTAGACCAAAAAAAAATTTACTTTTCTGACTGCAAACCTCAAAACGGTAAGAATGGATGATCAACTTTGTCATAGTAAACAATCTAGCTTGAATCCAGTAAATGTGGGGATACTGAACCTAGAGTACTGCATGATCCTTTTAGGTTCATATAACATTATATTACTCTCATATGAATTATTTTAGAGTTGATCACATGTCCCTTCCATTAGTTCATATCTTCTTCATAACCACATAAAGATGGGTTATACACCATAATAAGACAATATAAGGGCTGCAATCTGGTACCATATCTTTTTTTTCTCCCTGGTGTGTGGGTGTTTGTGCTAGGGTTTATAAACGACAATATGTAAGAGAACCTGCAATCAAATATCTATTGTGCATAGCAGTTAAAAATACTTCATTAAAACTTAAAATGGCAATAAAAAAAGCTACCAGTAATTGCAGAATTTTTATTTAAGGGAGTACCTGTGCATGGAGAAAATTTTCTGCAGTCTTAGAAACGGCGTTGGGATAACAGATAATAAAAATTTGAACACAATGGATGACAAACTAAAACTAAGGTAATAAGAAGTAACTTTTCTCTTACTCAAAAACAAAATTCATATGGGCCAAATTAGCCAAAGAATCTAAAGAAGGTGACCGAAATTCACATATTTTATCAAGTACCAGTTACCCCGTCCAACTCATAATACATGCCCTCGTGCAAATGTCTACAGCCACTCTGATAGAATGAGAATTCCCTATCTTTGTTTATTTATTTTCCCTTCTCCATCTTATTCCTTCTTAGGGTAAAATTAGAAGTTATTTATATGCAAATTTTTTTTTTCTACGAAGAGAATATTGGTGCCTCGATTTCTTTCAATTTTCATCTCCATAGTTTTGATGAGGGCAAGTAAGACGCTTTAACTATTGAATCAAATTTAGGATAAAAAAGAATGACTATCAAAAAGAGACCGAAAATATTTATAATTAAGTACACCTGATAACATTGATCTGTCACCAGATATTGGTAAGAATAAACTCAACAACGAACCAAATTATTTCCTTAAATCATAAGATTCCAGTTTTGCCATTTGTTAGATTGTAACATAAGTTCAACCAGATAGATCCCAGCAACACCTTTCCCCACTTGCACACTGTTTCGCTTTTCAGAAAACTGATCAGACATATATATACACCCACACAGACGCACATATACATATTAACTAGTGAAAGCTTCATCCATATGCTGAAAAAACAAAATTCGGAACCTTGATAGAATAAACTCATGATTGATATATTGTGCAAAACATGAAATAGGAGTGAATATCTATGGAAACATGGATTTTACTAGTACTGTCAACCAGCCAAAATATCTATGGAAAAAAGTAAATAATTTAGAGGAAAAAAAAAATCATACCTAGTTGCATCGACTATATCAACCATGGGTTTTGGGCCAATGTTTCTTCTTCAAATACCTTTGTATAGTCACTTCTTGCCTCTTTATCTTCTTGTTCTTTTCATTCTATAATACCTGCAAAAGGAGGTAAAGAGAAAGGACAGTCAGCAGATATGGCAATCAGTAAGGATGTCGAAAATGGAGGTCTTGATGCACTGCAAGAGCCATTTGTCCAACAATCGAAAATTGTTGGCTCTGACAAGGATGAGAGTGAAACATGCAGCAATGCAGGATCCATGGGGATGGTCTTGCTGAGTACTTCTGTTGCAGTTTGCGGTTCATTCGAATTTGGATCATGCGTACGTATTACATAATTCCCACTTATTATCTCCAGAGTTTCAAAATGCTCCCTTTAATATAGCATTTTTTTTTAGTTATGTTCTTTATAATTTAAAACAGTAAACAACAGTTTCACATTCAATGTTCATCAAAGAATATGGTGAGTTCGGAAAGAGAAGTGTTTGTAGTAGCTGCAAAAACAAATTGGTAAACTCTGCAGAAAAGATATATGAACTTTGAACTCTTTAAGTAGGACTGCATATAATTAAAGAGTTTTTTCTTTTTTTTTCCTTCAAATTTTTGTCTTCTGGTGAATTGCTTGGCTAACACACAACAAATACCTCCTACAAGTACTGTCTTTGATATTTTGAAATCAGACATCTTTTGTAGTACACCCAATCATTAAGAAAAGAAGGGGATTACAGACAATAAACAACTCCTACAGAAATCTGCCTCTAATAGACCAAGTTAAAAGTAAATTAGTCAGTGAAAACTGCAACTGATCTGATAGAGATCTCAAGGTTACTATTTTCAGACATTGATCTGTGTCAACTAAGAGATGCAAACCGTGTTACGAGAAACACATTTCCAAAGAACACACCTGCCATTATGAGAATTTTATTGTTTATGTTCTCAAGTAGTGTTTACTGCATGTGTTTCTTTGACAGGTGGGTTATTCTGCACCAACTCAATCTGCGATCAGAGATGATCTTAATCTGTCTTTAGCTGAGGTTTGTGTGACATTCCATCATATACTAATAATAATAATGGATCTCACTACAAGCTAAATAGGATATACTATTAAGGAATCTCCTGTCTAAATTGAAGTTAATAGAAAATTATTTTCTGTAGGGATTTAACTACTAATTTCTTCACAAAGATAAATGTACTGCGAAGGACCCAATTTTTACCTCATACCCGTACCCCCTTTTTTTCCTATGGCACACATACGTACGACCATCATCTTGGGTTGGACTGTACAATTTTATCATAAGATTTGTACTGTAATCCAGACCCAGATCCAGGTTCCTGGCACTTCACCAAGATAGAAGTAGAGCTAAAACTACGAACAAACATATGTTCAGTCCTGTCAAAACCAATAAAGCTTAGCAATCCTCCTCCCAACGAAAACAAAAGAAAGAAAAAGAAAGAGGTTTTACATGACAGAACTATTGCTAACAAGTTTTTTTTTTTCTATCAACTGCAGTTATCATTGTTTGGCTCCATAATAACAATTGGTGCAATGATTGGTGCTATCACAAGTGGCCGAATCACTGATTTTATTGGACGGAAAGGGGTAGGTATTTACGAGTACAGTTAGCATTCAGCATCAGCCCAGTGTTCATTTCTAACCACATTGATATTTCAAATGAGCAGGCAATGAGAATGTCAGCAGCCTTTTGCATTGCAGGATGGCTTGCTATCTACTTATCCAAGGTTGGCCTATCTGAAATATGTTTTTGAGTTTTACTTAAATTGACAAGCAGTGCTGCCAGAACAGTTCAATCTTATTCATTCATGATTGATTTCAATGAAGGGAGCAATATTGCTTGACACTGGACGATTCTTCAGTGGATATGGAATTGGAGTTTTCTCCTATGTGGTATGTAAAAGATTTAACTTTAATCTTTTATCGAATTATTGATACTTGTAAGAATATTATCTGATCAGATCACTAACTGATCTAACAGGTGCCAGTATTCATTGCTGAAATAGCACCCAAAAACGTTCGTGGTGGACTTGCAACTCTGAATCAGGTAGGATAACTTAGAGCTAAGATTTAAAATGTGGCTCACTGATTTGGTGGTAAAAGATGACACTCACTAGTCTTTACAAAATTTGCAGGTCATGATTGTTACTGGATCATCAGTTGCTTTCCTAATAGGGACAGTAGTAACATGGAGGACACTGGCTCTAACTAGCAAATTCTAGATACCTAGTGATTTTAGACTACATCTATATTCAAGTCAGACCATTTTCAGGTACATTTTTCCTGTACTCTGGATTTTGTGCAATGACTGTTCTGTTTGTGTCAAATCTAGTACCAGAGACTAAGGGAAGAACATTAGAAGAAATTCAAGCTTCCATCAACTCAGGGAACATAAATTATACTGAGTACGATGCACTGAAGTAGATTAAGAATTGTGTGTATAATGTACCTAACATAAGAAAATGAAATCTGGGTTCTGCACATGAAGAAAAGTGCCCTTAAATCCTCAGTCCGTAGTTTTTGCTTAGAGTAACCTATGTAGTGCAATAATCTTGCACGCAAGTTGAATAGTTGGCCAGAGCAGTGCAGCTTAGTATCTACAACTACAACAGGAAGAAAAAAAAAACTTAAAAATACATGTTTGTTTTTTCCTCTAAATTCGGAATCACTAAAATACATGTTCAAGACAAGCTAGTAGTCAACATAAGGTTTTAGACTTCTCACCTGTAAAGTTGGTCGATTAGATGGAAGGTTTCCACGGATAGCGGCATAACTGTAGACATGAAATAGTATTATACTTACCATTCTATCTATGATTGAGTCTAAATAATCTAGATTATTATGGATATGTGCAGTTTTTTTATTTTTATTAATTACTCACACAATAAGGGAATCTTCCACTGTGCCAGCTATTACTCCAACCATTCCTACTGTCCAGTTCAGAGGAAGAACACTGAAACAAAAACAGCATAAACTTTAAAATCCAAAATTATATGTTGTATTTTAAATAAAAGTGAAGGGAAATGAGAGATCATTGGTCTGAAGTTGCAATTTACCCCGAATGAGATGTCCATCCAAAAGTTGGTTTGAGGCCAACAACACCACAGAGAGAAGCAGGCATCCTCACAGAGCTTCTAAACAAAGATTAGAAGTTGATTATTCAAGTGGGATTATCTATGGTGTGCACTGATCGCAATGCAACAATATGCTGACAGAGATGATTGTATTGAAAGGTTTCCCTTAATTAAAAATACTCTTAATTTAACCAAATCATGTTTTTAATGCTTGAAACAACAAATGTTTTACCACCCAAGTAAAATTAAATCCAAAGGGAAATTTTACCTCCTCAATCAACTCCAAGGGCAGCAGGGCATAACCCTGCAGAGACGACAGTAGCAGATCCACTAGAAGAACCTCCAGAGATCTTTGTTGGATCGTAAGGATTCCTAGGAGCACCTCCTGCTCTTTAAGGTCTGGAAATGTCATCTTAAATCAGATCATTTACCAGCAAGGGTTGAATTTTATAAGAATAATGCATAATTTTCTGTGATAAATAACTATGTAACAAGGACTCTGAATTTTAATGGCCTCAAGTACTATTCTAAGGTTAGAGTTTGAAACTGTTGCATTAGGTTCCCGAGTAAATGAAAAATCTGACAACGTAACATGTTTGTGTGAAGTTTTGAATTTTACAAGAAAAACACACCTTCCCACGGGTGGCTAGGAACGTAGAAAGGTGATTCCTTCAACACTGCATACGAAACAAGCTGCACAAGTTGAAACGCTAGTAAACCAGTGCGAGAGCATTCAATTAAAAGTAGTTAAGACAAGTATTGAAAATGTCGTTTCTTGAGAAAAAGCAGGGATGGGCTGCCGGGAAAATACATGTCAAACTGATAGCTAAACGTGTAATCGAAAGCAATCAGTGTAGTTAAATACATCTATGAACGAATATAAGAAAATAACCAACAAACCTGAGTCGCAATAGAATCGAGTACATAAAAGAATCCGTAGAAATGTGCAGATCCACGAGCTTTGTCAAATTTTCTCTGGGTATTGCACCGTCTATACAAAACAGGAAGTAGTGAATAAAACAACAACAATAAAATGAAACAGAGACGATAAAAATAATCCACACAAACTAGCATTACCTCTTGAAGCTCTCTCTTGACATTTTCCAGGCCTCCAATATCTTCCCAGTTGACGTTGGGAACCTCAACCTGATCATGCCTGATTTCAGGTGCGCACCTGTCTCATTTGCAACTGCTCTGGCAATCAATGTCTTTCCAGAACCTGGAGGTCCATAAAGTCAAATTCCATTTGGTGGCTTAACACCAATTGACTTAAAGAGTTGGGGCTGTCTAAGAGGGAGCTCCACTAGCTCCCTGATCTGAGCCATCTGCTTTCTCACGTTCATTTACCTATGTATTCAGCGAATTTTTACTACTTTTCCAAGCATACAAATTAGCATTCAACATACATTTGAGGCATTCAAGCATACAATTCAGCATGTAGAAGCATATGTGAATAAAGTCATGGGTCATTTACGCCATGAAACTTAAAGACCAAAAGAGAGTCCATAAAGAATGCAGGAATATCAAGGGTTTAGTTTTAGCACCTATAATCGAAAGGGCTGCTTATTTGACAAAATGATTTCTCTAAAATATATTACAAGGTAAACGAGTTCCATTATTTGTCATTTTTTGTAGATTTCAATATTTTCTAGTAAAATTAATAAAAATGAAGAAAATTACATTTATAAGGATATATACTTGTACACTTATTAGGTTAATTTACTTGTATCTTATTTTATTTTATTTTTTGCAAATTCATATATGCTTGACATATTCTTGATTTTTTATGTTTTTTTTTTTACATATAAAGAAATATTTCTTAAAATTAAAATTCCGAATTTACTTGAAATCAGAATCCTTGAATATGGCATGCTAATCACTCCTACATTTACCACATGAAATGAGTGAGACTTTAAATTGGTTTACCTTTAATTTTTTTGTCAACAATAAAACTTTAAATTTATTTGAGTGCCACCTAAACACCATGTCATTCATGTGGCTCTTATTTTTTATGTTTATTGATTATATATTTAACCAGAAAATTTAACCAAGAACAAGGGGACGTTGGAGAATTCTACTCATTCTGGCCAGCCAAGATTAGTGCCTGGCAGAGTATAATTCCAATTTTACCCCTCCCTTCAAACTCATGTATTCACCTCTACTTTCATGGAGAGAGGGGTAAAGCTAGAATTCTACTCCGCCAGGCACTAATTAGTGTTGTTTGGTCAAGCTGAGTAAATTTACTCGGGATGTTAGAGTGCCTGCTTTGCATGCGGGAGGTACAAGGTTTGATCCCCTGCATCTCCACTTTGTAAATTTTCCTTTCTTCACTCTATTTTTGTTATCCCGATTCCACTTTGTTATTTTTCCCTCTATTTTTCTTCTCTCCATTTTGTTCTCTCTTGAATTGAATGCAAGTGAATGTTCTTCAAATGTATCGACTAGCCTGAGGTGCTGGTTTATTTTGATATTATGTTCTTCTATCGATTTCAAATGCAAGTGAATGTTATGATCAATTAAACTTTTGATAGCTTCCTTGATATACAAAGTGGTTTATTGTGGCATCACATACACCATAGTGAGATGCTGGTTTATTTAGATGTTATTTTGGATTTCTGAAATAGCTTAATTATATAATAAATATTTTGATAAGAACTCTTTATTCATTGTGGTTTAAGAGCCAGCAAAGGAACTAGCCCAGAATAATGGTGTTGCTTGATTCAGTTATATTTATTATATGCTTGCTAATGCCATAAAAAATAAGGTTTAAGACTTGATTTTTATTTACCAAGTATAAGTAAAGACAATGTTCTAAAAATTGCTAGGCGCTGGGCGGGCGGCGAGCAGGTGCCTAGCGCCCAGGGGCCTAGGCGGTCTTAGATTTTGTATTATAACTTTAATAATTTACAAAAGTTAAGCATAATACCTTATAAATTACATCCAATTTAATGCCAATATACATATGCAAAATTTAAAAACATGAAAAATTAACAATTATGAACAGAATTTAGTAAAACTCAAATAACCGAAGTTGGTCATGATGGGTACTTTATATAAAATTGAATTTGTGGACAAATATCCAAACCTACTCTTTTATTTTTCTTCAAATTGCATGAATAACCTCAGTCATGTTTGATAAAATCTACATTAGTAAAATTGGTACCGGCAGATCCTTTGAGAATTCCATTAAGTAATCATCATTTGCTACATTTAGACATATACTGAATAAAAAAAAATTAAATAATTTATTTCTAAACAAGAGGAAAAAAAAATAAAATAAGAACACAATTAGCCTTATTAAAAAATAAAAATAAAAAATTGCCCAGGCTGCCTAGAGCCCGCCTAGGCCGCCCAGAACCGCCCAGACTGCCTGTCCAGTCATTAATCTGGGCGGTTTTCCACCTTCTAGCGCCTAGGCGGCCGCCTAGGCCGATTTTTAGAACACTGAGTAAAGATATTAGAACGAAATTTACAATTTAGAATATTTTTACTTAATCAGAAATGGTTATTTAGAGAAACCAACAAACTTCTATATAAATCTCTACACTGAAATAACAAGGCCAAATAAAATTTATTCTAGACAAAATATTTGAAACCCATAAGTTTCTTCTTGTGGTTGCAATTATTTTTCCAATATCAATAATGTTTTTAGGTAAAAAATACACTTAACTATCTGATCACTTCCCCAAGCATCAATTTTCAAGTCAGTCTTCTCATTTCAATTCATGAATGATGTTTACCAATGAACACACAGTTCCAAAGATGAACAATTAAAAGGTTTTAGCCCATTTCTACCTTATATATACCCAACTAGCCATCCTTAATTTTCATCAAAATCTTTTCTAAGAAATACTGATTGTAATTATTGAAAATGGGAGGCAAAGGTGGCAATGGTGATGGTGGCGGCAAAGGTGGAGGGGGTGCTGGTTCCAAAGGCAGTGTTGGTGGTGGTTCTACTGGTGGCAATGCAAAAGGAGGTGGTGGATCCACTGGTGGTGATTCAATGAAGGCTCCTGGTGGTGGAGGCAGCTATATTTCAAGGTCTGGTTTTGAGAGTAACCCTCAGGGTTACTTTTCCGGCCTTCATGATAGCCAGAAGGGAAGCAAGTAATTTAAGTACTATCATTATGATGAAGTTCTATTTATGTTGAAGTTATCTTTGTGTTTCTTATTTTAGTATCAAATATATGTAAGTTGAGGACTTCAGTTAATCAACATTTTATCAATTAAGTATATCAAAGACCTAGTAATTAATATAAGTATTTTATACATGTTCAAACATGGATGGCTTATTGTATGCTAAAAACCATCGTACAATTTATTGCTCCCTACAATTTCACTCAATGAGCTTGCCAGGAAAGGGAACTAGTAAGTCAACCAATGATCTGCAACATCTTAATAATATATCCTATTAATCATTAGTGTTATTTAGTAATAATAATAATCACCAAAAGTGAATCTCGAAATTTGCTTTCACAAACAAAGGCCAAGTTTTCCATTAAAGGAAAGCAATTTTTTCTGCTCAAGCAATGTTGTACAATTGTGTGTCCATATTTGGGCCTCTTCCACCACTTTAGGAACATATTTGGCAACCCTGTAGTTCATATCTACCTAAAGCAAAGTTGATAATGCTCAAATTCAATTCATGGATGCGTTCTAGGCTACAACGATCTACTATATAAGGTACTTATAAGGAATTTAAAATAGACTATTGACCTCTCTCTAGTCTTGCTCATCATATCTAAGGCACCTATGAATGGTATGTTAGATTTACCACTGTCCTTTCACAATGTACTCTCCTGTAATAACAAACATGAAAATACACTTTTGAGTAATCTGAATTCATCCCAATGGATACGGTTTAGGTTAGACATGGTCTTCAATCCTAATTTCTGAATTAGTCCCTCGGAAATGGGATACTTTTGACTGCATCGATCAATGATGGCATCTACTAGTTCCAGTTTCACCTGTATCTGAATAATGAAAAAGTTCTTGAGATCATTTGAAGAGACAAATTTTCCGGTCATGAGAGTTAACTTCGAGTCAGCTTCCACTATTCTTGGATTTCCACACTTTAACGATATTCAATGTCTTATTCTCCTTTTGCTGAACAATTTTCTCATTCTTCTTACCCTGTTCTGCTTCCTCGGCTTAGGATGAAGAAAATAACACATCTCCATTTTTGCTGCTACTCTTAGTACCTGATTGCTTCAGTTTTCCCTTGTCATTTTTCTTGTTTTTTGGCTTCAATGGCAATTGCTGTCACTAAAGATTCATCGAAATCTTGCACTTTGAATAAACACAACTCTATGTGAATATACTCCAGCATGCCACCCATAAACTTCATGAAAATTTAATGGTCATCCAGGTCCAATTCCAACGACATCAACTGATTTTGGAACTTGGTTCTGTAATCCTGCACCTGCGACAACTGTCCAAAACTCTACTTCAAATGATGCCACCTGAACCATCTTTCCTCCTCAAATGCAATAGTGTAGAATTTCTTTAGCATAACAAGCTTAAACTTCTTCCACGTCATAATTAAAGTGTCATTTCATCTCTTATACACCTTTTACCATGTAATAACATGTTTGATCATCTTTAACACCAAAAATTTGATATTTTATGATTATTATATTGATAGATTGTATAATGATTATTTTCGAAGATTACAACACGAAGATCATTCCTAGTCTATCGAATGTAAAGGCTTCCTCTAGCTCTTTCACTGAATGAGTCCGGAGCTAGCCCAGCTGGGTTAACTAGTATTTTCTATCACAAATTCCTTATTATGAGGGCACCATCTAACAAAATTATTATTACATTAGAAGTTGTAATGTATTATGACGACAAGAAGAGGGAAATGTTAGATGGAGCATTACTCGATCCAGAGCCTTTATGGTTGGAAGATAGTTTCCTAGGCACAATACCAATAGGTGCTTGAATACAGTTGGAACCCCAATCAGTATCTATGGTGGGAAATGTTAGATGGAGCATTCTTACGTGAAAGTTTTTCAAGTGTTTAGAAGCTAACTTCTAACTGGAGTTAGAAGTTCTAAATGAACTGTTTGTTTTGCTTCTGAATGAGTTGCTGATTAGAAGCTGTAAAATTAAAAGGTGTTCGTTTTTTGAAACTGAATGAAAACTGTTTGACAATTTCTCCCCACTAAGGAGACATATACAGGAATGAAAAGACGGTGAACTGGAAACACGACATTATACGGTGTTGTTCAATTTGTCAAAGTTTTCAAAATTACATACTACATAATGAAAACTTGAAAATATACATGAGAAGGAGAGTTAGAGAGATGAATAAAAGCTTGAAAAATAAAGAGAAAGAAAACAAAGATGAAAGAGAGAAACGAGATAAGTTTCTTACCATTGAAGAGTCTTTGTGAAGATAGATATAACTAAAATGCCTAGTGAAGAGAATGACAGCGTGCCATCAAAATTATTTTAAGGTTACTATTGAAAATTTTTTTGAGTCGGCACTCAGTGTTAAGTGATCAGCACCTCCCTATTTCTTACTCAATCAAAAGTTGAATTTCTGATCAGAACTAAAAATAAACACTCTAAATAAGGTGTCCTACTTCTTATTAAGACTTATGACTCTATTCATAAGCAAAAGTAGAATGTCTGCTTACTCTGAAATAAAAATGCAAAAAACTAATTGATAACCGAAACTTGAAAAAATGGTTAGATCAATATGACTAGTAAGCCTATTCCATTGTCCAAACAAGTTTGAATGCACCATCTATATAATTTTTGAATAATATCAATGTGACATGCATATAGATTTGCATTTAAGAGACAATGTCAGTGATCCATATATGAGCAATCTCAATTTAGAACTAAACGAACCGCAATTTCATATACTAAGCATTGTAAATTCAGCCAGAATTGAATGAATAAGAAGAGGACTAACTTGGACTAACTCGGTGCAATGTATCCGCATGAACCTGCAATCACAGTCATTGAATTAGGCCTATCTCCAACTGCATCCACCACATTAGCCTGACTAAACTAGTGCCACAACTAAAACTAGGAGTAGAGTATGAAATGATTCAACTCTAGGTCTTGATAGTCTCACAAGTCTTGGTATCTAAAACCCAATCTAAGTAAATACTTTTGCAAATTAGATCCACGACTTAACGCACAAAACAAGCAAGCTAAACTATAATTTGTAAAAACTTATACTACTTAAAACTTGCAAGATAAGATATTGAAGACAGTAAGATAAGTAAGCATGCATAAGTAGGTAAATAGAGGGAAACAATAATACCACACATAAATATAATGAGGTTCACCAAAGACGGGGTTTGATTGGTCCCGATCAATTGCTTCCTTTGTGAAAAGGTTTTTCAAGCCTCAAACTTATATTACTTGATTAAAAGTGAACTACATTATTAAATAATGTTTCACAACATCGCAAGGTCAAATCGTCGTGTTCTAACAAGACTTACCGACATGAACCAAGTGTTAAGTTCCAAAAGTCTTACAAACATCTTGGCAATCACTAGCGGGATGTAACACAACCAAGTATGACAGACGTGTATTTGGGAATTTGGAGATACAACTTGGTCTTACGTTTGTGCTCCGCGAGACTTATCAAAGAGCCAAATATCAGACTATCATGGAATATGACACAACCAAGTCTTATCACGTGCTTGAGATCTCCGGTTACACTTACTCGTACGAATTGACTCGACAAATTCAAAAACCCACACGGATCTCTGAAAGAGGAGTGTCTCTCAAATAAACGGATGAGAAAAAATTTAAGCTCGGATTTCTCACTCTTTTATAAAATATAAATGAGGTTCACCTTTATAAGTATGAATGTTTGGGGTGACAAAGAAGATTTTTGTCTCTATAGAGCATTTGGATCCCAAACAATAAAGTTGTTTGGTCTAATTTAAACTATCTTTTCAAGCCCTATACCTATCTCTTTTGTTTTGAAGCTCACTCAAAGATAGTAGGAGAAATGGGGAGATTTTCTCTTGAACAATGTGGAATAACTCTCTTCCTCTTTCCGAATCTGCTTTTCTTGAATAACTCTCACAAGTTTATCTTGAATTCCCAATGTTGATGAAGGCAAATGAGAATGTAACTATTTATAGAATGGTCCTGAAAGGATGAAGTCGACTTCGTTGTCCTCATATTCATCTTTTCAAAATTGCTAGATTCAAAATTTCTCTCTACTTTATCCTACTGAAAACGATACTTCAAGAGTTTAGTCAACTTAACCGTGCCCAAAGACTCTTTTTAATTACAAGTTTTTTTTTGTTTTTTTTAATGCCATTATACTAGATGATGTAGTCGAATCCTGGTCTCCTTGACCTCGACCTTGACCTGCACAGGGAACACACGTGAGCCAAAGACCGACGTTGTGGTGGCCGATGATACTCCGATGCTAAAGTCAGATAAGGCTTGAGCAAGGCTTAAAGCTGTAAATTGGGTTATGTAGCTTACCTTTGTTCATTAACCTTGTGTCTTATTTATAATGCGAGATTTATCGTTCGACTAGGTCTTTGGTGGCGTAGTATGGGGAAAGTGATCTTGTTGGAGATCCTTTCCAATTTGGGAGTCAGCCATATAGGAGAGTTTCCCTACATGACTTGTATTCTTAGATCCGCGGGAGAAGTTTCCTTTTTGGAGTGTTTTCCATGCAAGGAAGATTTCATGCATGACTTATACTCCAGTATTTGTTTCCTAGTCGAAACCAATGTATTTTTGGCCTACCCGCCTTAAGTTCCTCGGGGTACTTGCCCGATTAGGCCTTACGGGTATTGGGCTTTACCATGTGACGTGTGGGCTTAGTAGGGCGCTGCAATTTGGATCCAACCTTCTAGATTATGCCAAATTGGGCTTAAAATTGTTTGGGCTTTGCCAAATTGGGTGGGCAATCATGCCCGCTCTGCTCTGCTGGCGAGATTATCGTGACACACGTACGACGCAGATTAAAGGACGGTTTGGTGTATCATTATTAGACATAAACATCTTCTTTAAGCACATGGACATGTCTCTTGAGGGAATATCCTTCCTTAAGAGAATATTAATTCTCATGTTAGGAGGATCGCTCAAATTTAAACTTCAAATTTTGGTTCTTTCCCCAAATAGCTTTTGAAACTTCATTTGAATTTTTGTCATCCATAAGTTGTTTTTGCTTACCGTTGTTCATTTTGCAGGTTCGAGATCAGCAAGGATGGATTTGGATACATCACTTTGTGTTCATATGTCACTTGTCTTGGTCCACCTTCGTGAACTTAACCATCGTGGAGTTTTCTTATTGAAGCTTTGACATTACTAGATCGATTTTCATATCTTTGACTTCGGTCTCTTGAGTTCACTTCGTCCATGGTTGACTTTGGCTTTGACTTTGATTTGTCCATGTCTTGATTTCATTTTCTTGCATTAACACATTTGGTTGAGTCTTCTCAATCGCATTCAAATGATGTAATTTCACTAATTGCACATAACCTAATATGCATGACTTTATAATTCAGTCATACATTTTTACAATGACGCTACACTCAACCTATATTGGTTTTACAAGTTGTACAAATACTATTTTTGCTCTAATTCACAAATAACATTTTCATAAACGTCAAACATTCCATCAACTCATTACTTGGTCAATTGATAAAAATTGGCTCGGCAAGTGACCCAAAAAGCATTATTTCAATGACACTAAATATCATGTGGATAACTATCAAACAAGGTAGTAGGAGCAAGAAAATGAACATTATGAGTTGCAGCATTTGTATCCATAAAAGCATAAGCATACTGTTTTTGGAAGCGTGGATGACATCCAACATATTTTATTTTATATTTATTTATTGTTTAGTCCCAAAAGTTTCTTCTATATCAGCTTCTACTTCTACATTCCATGTAACGACATCTTGTTTAGGCTATTAATTATGTTTTTAATTTTCTACAATGCCTTTTCTTCTATTCTTGTAAAAAAAAGTATTTTATCTTTTTCGTATCCTAAATTAATATACCTAAAGACTGTGACTTGATGAAATTTCGGCAAATATTCCTTTTAAAATTTCAAAATATAAAGTACCAAAATCGAAAACTCGAAAAGCACTCGACAAGTTATTTCAAAATATTTCATTTTTTGTAAATTTTCATGTAAAACCCAAAAAATTATGAAGTAAATCACATTTTTTTGGCTAAAATATTTTGTCATTTTTTGTAGATTTCAATATTTTCTAGTAAAATTAATAAAAATGAAGAAAATTACATTTATAAGGATATACACTTGTACACTTATTAGGTTAATTTACTTGTATCTTATTTTATTTTATTTTTTGCAAATTCATATATGCTTGACATATTCTTGATTTTTTATGTTTTTTTTTTACATATAAAGAAATATTTCTTAAAATTAAAATTCCGAATTTACTTGAAATCAGAATCCTTGAATATAGCATGCTAATCACTCCTACATTTACCACATGAAATGAGTAAGACTTTAAATTGGTTTACCTTTAAATTTTTTGTCAACAATAAAACTTTAAATTTATTTGAGTGCCACCTAAACACCATGTCATTCATGTGGCTCTTATTTTTTATGTTTATTGATTATATATTTAACCAGAAAATTTAACCAAGAACAAGGGGACGTTGGAGAATTCTACTCATTCTGGCCAGCCAAGATTAGTGCCTGGCAGAGTATAATTCCAATTTTACCCCTCCCTTCAAACTCATGTATTCACCTCTACTTTCATGGAGAGAGGGGTAAAGCTAGAATTCTACTCCGCCAGGCACTAATTAGTGTTGTTTGGTCAAGCTGAGTAAATTTACTCGGGATGTTAGAGTGCCTGCTTTGCATGCGGGAGGTACAAGGTTTGATCCCCTGCATCTCCACTTTGTAAATTTTCCTTTCTGCACTCTATTTTTGTTATCTCGATTCCACTTTGTTATTTTTCCCTCTATTTTTCTTCTCTCCATTTTGTTCTCTCTTGAATTGAATGCAAGTGAATGTTCTTCAAATGTATTGACTAGCCTGAGGTGCTGGTTTATTTTGATATTATGTTCTTCTATCGATTTCAAATGCAAGTGAATGTTATGATCAATTAAACTTTTGATAGCTTCCTTGATATACAAAGTGGTTTATTGTGGCATCACATACACCATAGTGAGATGCTGGTTTATTTAGATGTTATTTTGGATTTCTGAAATAGCTTAATTATATAATAAATATTTTGATAAGAACTCTTTATTCATTGTGGTTTAAGAGCCAGCAAAGGAACTAGCCCAGAATAATGGTGTTGCTTGATTCAGTTATATTTATTATATGCTTGCTAATGCCATAAAAAATAAGGTTTAAGACTTGATTTTTATTTACCAAGTATAAGTAAAGACAATGTTCTAAAAATCGCTAGGCGCTGGGCGGGCGGCGAGCAGGTGCCTAGCGCCCAGGGGCCTAGGCGGTCTTAGATTTTGTATTATAACTTTAATAATTTACAAAAGTTAAGCATAATACCTTATAAATTACATCCAATTTAATGCCAATATACATATGCAAAATTTAAAAACATGAAAAATTAACAATTATGAACAGAATTTAGTAAAACTCAAATAACCGAAGTTGGTCATGATGGGTACTTTATATAAAATTGAATTTGTGGACAAATATCCAAACCTACTCTTTTATTTTTCTTCAAATTGCATAAATAACCTCAGTCATGTTTGATAAAATCTACATTAGTAAAATTGGTACCGGCAGATCCTTTGAGAATTCCATTAAGTAATCATCATTTGCTACATTTAGACATATACTGAATAAAAAAAAATTAAATAATTTATTTCTAAACAAGAGGAAAAAAAAATAAAATAAGAACACAATTAGCCTTATTAAAAAATAAAAATAAAAAATTGCCCAGGCTGCCTAGAGCCCGCCTAGGCCGCCCAGAACCGCCCAGACTGCCTGTCCAGTCATTAAACTGGGCGGTTTTCCACCTTCTAGCGCTTAGGCGGCCGCCTAGGCCGATTTTTAGAACACTGAGTAAAGATATTAGAACGAAATTTACAATTTAGAATATTTTTACTTAATCAGAAATGGTTATTTAGAGAAACAACAAACTTCTATATAAATCTCTACACTGAAATAACAAGGCCAAATAAAATTTATTCTAGACAAAATATTTGAAACCCATAAGTTTCTTCTTGTGGTTGCAATTATTTTTCCAATATCAATAATGTTTTTAGGTAAAAAATACACTTAACTATCTGATCACTTCCCCAAGCATCAATTTTCAAGTCAGTCTTCTCATTTCAATTCATGAATGATGTTTACCAATGAACACACAGTTCCAAAGATGAACAATTAAAAGGTTTTAGCCCATTTCTACCTTATATATACCCAACTAGCCATCCTTAATTTTCATCAAAATATTTTCTAAGAAATACTAATTGTAATTATTGAAAATGGGAGGCAAAGGTGGCAATGGTGATGGCGGCGTCAAAGGTGGAGGGGGTGCTGGTTCCAAAGGCAGTGTTGGTGGTGGTTCTAATGGTGGCAATGCAAAAGGAGGTGGTGGATCCACTGGTGGTGATTCCATGAAGGCTCCTGGTGGTGGAGGCTGCTATATTTCAAGGTCTGGTTTTGAGAGTAACCCTCAGGGTTACTTTTCCGGCCTTCATGATAGCCAGAAGGGAAGCAAGTAATTTAAGTACTATCATTATGATGAAGTTCTATTTATGTTGAAGTTATCTTTGTGTTTCTTATTTTAGTATCAAATATATGTAAGTTGAGGACTTCAGTTAATCAACATTTTATCAATTAAGTATATCAAAGACCTAGTAATTAATATAAGTATTTTATACATGTTCAAACATGGATGGCTTATTGGATGCTTAAAACCATCGTACAATTTATTGCTTCCTACAATGTCACTCAATGAGCTTGCCAGGAAAGGGAACTAGTAAGTCAACCAATGATCTGCAACATCTTAATAATATATCCTATTAATCATTAGTGTTATTTAGTAATAATAATAATCACCAAAAGTGAATCTCGAAATTTGCTTTAACAAACAAAGGTCAAGTTTTCCATTAAAGGAAAGCAATTTTTTCTGCTCAAGCAATGTTGTACAATTGTGTGTCCATATTTGGGTCTCTTCCACCACTTTAGGAACATATTTGGCAACCCTGTAGTTCATATCTACCTAAAGCAAAGTTGATAATGTTCAAATTCAATTCATGGATGCGTTCTAGGCTACAACGATCTACTATATAAGGAATTTAAAAATAGACTATTGACCTTTCTCTAGTCTTGCTCATCATATCTAAGGCACCTATGAATGGTCTGTTAGATTTATCACTGTCCTTTTACAATGTACTCTCCTGTAATAA
This sequence comes from Berberis vulgaris, assembly GCA_963556465.1. Classification (NCBI taxonomy): domain Eukaryota; kingdom Viridiplantae; phylum Streptophyta; class Magnoliopsida; order Ranunculales; family Berberidaceae; genus Berberis; species Berberis vulgaris. The sequence goes on along the minus strand of OY747129.1, from coordinate 11,164,648 downwards.
CAAACATGAAAATACACTTTTGAGTAATCTGAATTCATCCCAATGGATACGGTTTAGGTTAGACAGGGTCTTCAATCCTAATTTCTGAACTAGTCCCTCGGAAATGGGATACTTTTGACTGCCTCGATCAATGATGGCATCTACTAGTTCCAGTTTCACCTGTATCTGAATAATGAAAAAGTTCTCGAGATCATTTGAAGAGACAAATTTTCCAGTCATGAGAGTTAACTTCGAGTCAGCTTCCACTATTCTTGGATTTCCACACTTTAACGATATTCAATGTCTTATTCTCCTTTTGCTGAACAATTTTCTCATTCTTCTTACCCTGTTCTGCTTCCTCGGCTTAGCATGAAGAAAATAACACATCTCCCTGGTATGGTTAGGATTGTTGCAATAGTCACAACTTACATTTTTCTTTGCATTTTGCTCTCCATTTTTGCTGCTACTCTTAGTACCTGATTGTTCAGTTTTCCCTCGTCATTTTTCTTGTTTTTTGGCTTCAATGGCAATTGCTGTCACTAAAGATTCATCGAAATCTTGCACTTTGAATAAACACAACTCTATGTTAATATACTCCAGCAAGCCACCCATAAACTTCATGAAAATTTAATGGTCATCCAGGTCCAATTCCAAAGACATCAACTGATTTTGGAACTTGGTTCTGTAATCCTGCACCTGAACCATCTTTCCTCCTCGAATGCAATAGTGTAGAATTTCTTTAGCATAACACGCTTAAACTTCTTCCACGTCATAATTAAAGTGTCATTTCATCTCTTATACACCTTTTACCATGTAATAACATGTTTGATCATCTTTAACACCAAAAATTTGATATTTTATGATTATTATATTGATAGATTATTTTCGAAGATTACAACACGAAGATCATTCCTAGTCTATCGAATGTAAAGGCTTCCTCTAGCTCTTTCACTGAATGAGTCCGGAGCTAGCCCAGCTGGGTTAACTAGTATTTTCTATCACAAATTCCTTATTATGAGTGCACCATCTAACAAAATTATTATTACAAATTTTGCATATTAACAAGTGGAGAGAGACATCCCACATAAGGGAGGCATATTATTATGTTCATCTTCCTTTTTAATACTGTGATTTTGTGAAAACATTGCAAGGAGAAAAAGAACAAAGAATGAAAGACGAAAAATTCAAATATACTTGCAGATCTGATATAGTGAAACTTAGATCACACAGAGCATCAATAAACCGTTGAATTGATTTAATCCAAACTAAAAGAGAATCCTTCACGGCTGGTATCAAACTACTGCAAACTCGTTAGTTTTACAGCTGGGACTATTACATTAACGATGATAACACCAGTTGAAGGAACGATTTCTTCTTCCTTGTATTAGTGGTTGACTTCCTTGTATTGTTCATTTTTATTTAATCGATCACTTAGACGATACCACATTCGCATCACCTCCATGCTGAACATACATGTTCATATGTCTTTCTCATGTAAAGAATAATTTCTCCGTCTTCCATGTCTAAGTGGGGACACATCACATACAGACATGCATCACCGGATACTCCTAACTATATGAGTAACAAAAAGCCACTCTTGATCTATCGATCCATAAGTCACGTCACATTTTTTTACGGATAAATATCAAGCCTATTTTAGGAATTTCAAAATCACCCCTTCCCGCAAGTCTCAACCCGAAGGTAATTTAGTTTCTTTATAAGAAATGAGTGTCCTACTCCGTAAGACCCAACCCGAAGGTAATTTAGTTTTTCTATAAGAGATGGAAAAACATAAAATAGGAGAAGGAAAAACATAAAATAAGAGAGGGAAAAACATAAACAATAAGATATGCAGTAGTTCTAAGAGATAAAATTTCAGGTGATTAAATTTTTAGGAATCAAAGTTTATCAGTATCATTTATTTTGATATTTCAAAATTTCTTCACTATGACACTTTATCATTCAAAACTAAATCCACCATTCTTTTGGGGAAGCATAGCATTTGACACATTGTCAAATCATAAACAATTTAATCACAATATCATCTGATTATTTTGGGGAACAACCTAACATTTTCCTAAACAAATTATCAGAACATTAGCTGAAAATGATTGTTTAATGAGAAAAAAGCCAAGCTAGGAAAAACACACAAATCAAACAAATTAGAATAGTAAAATTCGCACCTTTGTGACACAAAACACCACAAATAACTCAAAGCTCATTCTCAAACATGCCTAAAATTACATAATGGATTACCTAAATTGAAACCCATCAATTTCATATATGATTCATAAATCAAAGGTATAAAGTTAACACATTTCTTACATTAACCATTACAGTGACACAAACTCAAATATTCCTTAACTCCTCTATTTAGTGACACATTTCCTTATTACAGTCACACTTAGACATAATTAAATATAAGTAGTAATAAGGAGCTAGATTCCATGAGTCCATAAGGCCTGGACTACCTATAAGCTTAATAACATTGTTAACCATATAAAAATGCCAACATGTGTGTGTGTGAACTCATACTCAAATTATCGTTATTGTACCTTACCGCATTTATACCATTACATAAATAAATGTATATTAAAACAACAAGTAACTCATTGCATATCTAAATTCAAACAAGTACAAATAATCCAATCATATGCCAGAATCCAACCTTTCTTTTCCAAGAACCTATGAAGAGAAACTTTGAAAAAAAAAACCCAATATTAATCAAATTAAAACAAGTCATTTATAGAAATTTATAAATTATGATCTCACTTAATTCAACTTAACTACCTAAACAGACAAATGTTCCTCCAATAAATACCCAGTTTTTAATTCATACCAATTTTCAAATTCTATTTTATCCACTTTGATTTGAGAATAAAAATTATTTCAGTAGTTGCCAATATATTATTATAAAGAACACAATAATTATAAAAATAAAATAATAATCTCCTACTAATCGATAATCCACACATTTCTAACATTTAAATTTTAAATAGTAAATCATAAACCTAATTTATTTGTTTGCTTGCCAAAGAGTATAAAATTATCAATATCATTGGTCATCATCTTTATCATTCACTACTAAGAGAATAACGATCATTTTATAGAAACAATAGTGACAATAATATAACATTGGGTCATCATCATTATTAATTCATCACCAATAGAATAACTTAGATTTTTAATAAGACTAGTAATAATAATATATCATACATTAATAACAACAGTAATAGTATTACAATGTATAATATCAACCAATACTGTCATTATACATATCAAATTCAATTGAGTTATTCTACATGGCGAGGAAACGAGCGAGGGGAGGGAGGTGGCAGGGTGGGGACCGTTCACCTCCTTCGGGATGCGCGCGCAAAAAAAGACGGCATGCATCCTGAGGGAGGTGAACGATCCCCACCCCGCCACCTCCCTCCCCTCGCTCGTTTCCTCGCTCACTTCCTCGACATTTAGAATTTCTGAATTCAATTAATATCCTCATGTTCAATTGTACCTTTGTTTGTCCAATGAAATGTTAAAAGTAAGAAATAAAGTGTCATACATATATTTCACACAATTCCAAAATATTTTAAAATAATAACAAGTATATCTTAATTAAAAATGAGAAATATTCACAAACATTGCATTTTTCGCAAACCAAACACACAAAAAAAAATATAACCTTCCATTATTTTATAAGTTATTTTAAAGAAAAATTAAATAAATAAAAGAATGAAGAAAACTCACAAAATACTTTTTTTTTGTTGCAAAAATTAAGATTTCTAACATCCAATCACTAGCTATTTTCTATGGCTCGAGAGAAATTTACGTTGGATGGACTCCAAACCGATGGTAAGTTTTTCGTACGTGTATTTTAAATCAATAGATTTAATTTTAAAGGATTTTGACAATTGGAAGGTCTTTATCCACTGCAAAACTTAAGATTGCGCAAAGTTGTTTTGTATTACGAGATTTAAATAAAAATACGATTTTGGGTTTTTTTATAACTCTATCAATTTCCACGAAAATATAATAAAAATTTTCATCTAAACAAAAATTTTCAGACTTATGTACTATTAAACTCTAACCTTAATTCATAGTTTAATGTAAAAAAATAAAAGAGAAAAAGGAAAAACTCACCATTTAATCGCGTAACAAAATCCCAAAAGTCGCATTGCTCCGAAAACTCTACAAGTTGAATTCATAAAAACGATGAATCCTTTAATCAAACACTCCAAACACGAACACAAAAAAAAACCCAAACATGTGCACGTGTGTGTGTACACGGGTCATACACGTCTTCCTCGCTACCCCTTTTTCGTTACCTCTCTCTTTCATTTCCCCCTTCTCTTCTCTTGAACTTCTATTTCTTGTTCCTTCTCCCCCTTTCTTTTGTATCTATTTTCTTTCACTTCCTCCCTTTGTCTAGCTCAAAACATAATAAAAATAAAACCCTAATCAACCTCAAAACTAAGAAGCCCATGTCCCAAGTCCAAATCCTATAATTGAGTCCAAGCTCAAAGTAATTATTTGTGTCCCATATTACATTTTTTTTTTGGAAGGTGACGGTTTTTATAGGATCTGCCAAGCTCCAACCGTTGAGCTGTCCCATATTAATTTCATCTACCAATAAAATCATTTTCTTTTAACCCATCCATTATTTATGAACTATATACACTACGTGAGGTTATTTAAATACAGTTACAAACTATGTATATATAAAAAACTTTCGAAGTCGAAATGTAGAGATAATATAATTTTGGAAATTTTGAAAAATGAGGTTGTTACATTATACACACCTTAAATGGAATCTCATCCCGAGATTCGGAAGGTAATGAGAGTTGGGTGAATTTCGAAAAAAACAACAACAACTTGGAAAACGAAATAATATTTTAAAATATAATTTCAAATGAACTTTAGGCACATAAATTTTTATTGTCAATGAAGAAGTACGAGTGTTACATTTTTCATTTTCTTTTTGTCTTCCCTTATATGGAGATCCCATCAAGATGCTTGGCTTTCGATTGTTGTTTCAACATTTCAAGACCCTTAAATACAATTTTTTTTAGTTGAGCTGGATAATTAATATTCTATCTCGAACCCCACATCTTTTTCTACATGTCATATAATTCCTCCATTAAACCTTCATTGAATTACGAGTTGTTTTATTCCTTCCCAAGCGATCATCATACATAGAAATTAATGCAAATATTTCAAGGATTTTCTTATAAGTAGTAATCTTGAGATAAACTTCATTGTGATGTTCTCAGACGCTCAACTTCTTCATTATGCTGTAATTTTTCCACTGCTAGGCTGGATGGTTTACACGCTACTCGGTAACAACTTGATCGATGAGTGAGTAGCAGATTTACCGAATACTCAAGGTGTAATCAATAAAACTCGAATTATTAATTCCAATAAGAGTATATATATATATACACACACATTAGAGCACTTAATTAACTCAAGGAAGTTCAAGAAATTCAATATCTAAATAGCTATCATAATATAAATTAACATCACCATTTTCAAAATAAGTTATGCTACCTTAGAAAATACTATAAGCATCCCAAATTGTCAAATGTATTTAGTTTACTACATAACACAACCTAAGGGAAAAACGTAAATCAAAAGAGAAAAATTAAATATTAAAAAAACAGACCCAAATAACTAGGTTTGGCAAAAATATCAATTTTCACAGATGTTTGCCCTGCCTGCCCGAATGGGGTTGATATGGTTTTAGCTTAACAGATTTCGAAGTGAATTTGGGGGAGAAAACTAAATCCGTCATGGATTCGGAGCGGATATGGATCCGAGCATATCCGTTTGTATATATGTATTTATTTAAAATCCTTATTTGATATTACTAAAATATCATTAAAAGAGAAAAATCCAAAATTCTAAGCCCGTATGTTTATTATTTCCAAAATTATCTCTTTATTTATTATTACTAAAATTAATTTAAAATTCAAATCCAAAAAAGCCCAAGGTGAGGCGGGGATCTGCAATCCATTAGAACCCGTGGGGATAAATGGAGCGAGGCAGGAGTGAATTTTGTAAAAAAACATAAACAGTCAAACGGGGTGGATGTGTGGATCTACCAACCTTGGCGGGGCGGGGACGAATTTGGCCAAGGGACCGTTACTGAGTAAGCTACACAGCCACTACGGTGATGGAACAAATTACTGATTTTGACTGAGAAGCGGATGCATCGAAGTTAAATATATGACACAACAAGCTATTAATCTTTTCCCAAATTTTTGTATTGGATTCGTACCCATGAATCTATACCAGAATACATCACCTGTTTACAATAATTTCACTTCAATGATGAACTATCTAAGGGAAGAAAATTTGAAGACCTTAGTCATTGAAAACCATAACTCCGTCAGTTGTCATTGTTTGTTCTTCTCTGACACGTCCATTATTTGTGCATTAAGCATATCTACATCAATGTTTCTTTTAGGTAAAGATGTTGACTCCACTCCAGTTGATGATTCTACTTGAGTACTTCAAGGTGGATCTACTCCTAAATCAGCTTATCATATGATCCGGGTTAGCATTTGATTGTTCCAGAAAACAAGAACCTGATGTATGTATTGTAGAAGTTAACCAAATAACTTTAAACTCTAGTTGATTCAATGAAAACAAAGGAAGAATAGAAACATACCTTGATCCATAGCGATTTCCTTTTGATTGTGATGAGTTGGATCTTCTGATTGATTCAAGCGTATTACTTAGAGTCTCTGTTGAGAGGATACATAAAACAATATTCTTCACACAGCGCTCAATCGAGGACCAACCATATATTTATAACGCTCGTAAGTTATAACCGTATAACTAACGGGTTGTGAATTTTCAATTCAACCCCTCATTGAATTAGAAATTACATCCTTAATTACACCATATTATTTAATAATACCTTATAGTCCAACATTCCTATTAGATCACATATTTGATGGACTACACTTTAAGATAGTAATACACATTGTATTACATATGTGTGCCCACATTATTGGATTTTTCCAACAATCTTCCACTTGGGCCACATATGTTACCTTTAAATGTGTATAACCTTATGAGCTAAAAAAACTTGCCATCACAAGTAAAGGTATTCCTAAACAATCTCGTCCATTGACTATACTGATATAGGATTAAAGCGATTTTCATCACATTTAGCGTAACTAAATAAATCAATAGTCACATATACCAATATAATCAAATGACATAGATCAAACATGCCTATTTCCAACTGGTCAAACTTTAATCTTTAATGAGATCAAACATATAATAAACAGACAATTGAATGAATACTTTATTTCTGCAGAAAATACTAAATTACACCAATGTGTCCAAAAATTCATCATAGAACAACAAAAAACTCCCACTAAACCATAATATCCTCATGTGATATAACACCCATATGAGCGGTGTGCTCATGAAAAACCTTGGGTGGTAATCCCTTTGTAAGCGGATCAACAATCATGGAGTTTGCCCCAATATGCTCTATGAAAATCTGTTTATTCTCTATTCTTTCCTTCACAACCAGGAACTTTATGTCAATATGATTTGACCTAGAATTGCTGACTTATTGTCACAATATAACTTTAGCGGTCTTTCTATGTCATTCAAAATGCACAACCCAGTGACAAAATAACGCAGCCATAATCCATGGTTGGATGCCTCAAAACACGCCACATTTTCTGCTTCCATGGTGGAAGAAGCTATGAGTGTCTGCTTAACACTTCTCCAGGAAATAGCTCCTCCAGCTAACAGATAAATGTAGCCTCATGTAGATTTCCTACTATCTTGGCATTCCGCAAAATCAGAATCAGAATACCCTATGATCTCCAACTGATCTGATCTCTTGTATGTGAGCATGTAATCTTTAGTTCTCTGTAAATATCTCATAACCCGTTTAGCTGCTTTCCAGTGATCCATCCTAGGGTTATCCATATATCTGCCAAGCATTCCAACAATGAATGTTATGTCTGGACGTATACATACCTGAGCATACATAAGACTCCCAACAGCTGATGCATAGGGGATCTTTTGCATATCTACAAATTCAAGTTTCTTCCTAGGACACTGTTTAAGACTGAATTTGTCTCCTTTAGATATAGGGGTGTCTCCTGGTTTACAATCTTGCATGCCAAACCTTTTAAGCACTTTTTCTATATAGCCCTTTTGTGATAATCCAAGAATACCCCGGAAACGATCCTGATATATCTGAATCCCTAAGACAAAAGAAGTTTCTCCAAGATCTTTCATTTCAAATTTCTTTGATAGAAATCTTTTGGTTTCGTGCAACATGTCTATATTATTAGTGGCAAGCAATATGTCATCAACATTCAAAACCAAGAAGATATGCTTACTCCCACTGAATTTATGATACACACAATTATCAACAACATTTGTCTAAAAACCAAACGAGACAATTACTTGATGAAATTTGTAGTACCATTGTCGGGAAGCTTGCTTGAGCCCATAGATGGATGTTTTTAGTCTGCAAACCATATTCTTTGAGTCTCCAGACACAAAGTTTTCTAGTTGAACCATATAAATTGTTTCATCAATGTCACCATTGAGAAACACTGTTTTAACATCCATCTGATGTAACTCAAGGTCAAAGTGTGCAACAAATGCCATGATTGTCCTAAATGAGTCTTTCTTTGACACCGGAGAAAAAGTCTCTTTATAGTCGATGCCTTCCTTTTGAGTGAAGCCTTTAGCTACAAGACGAGCCTTATATCTTTCCACGTTACCTTTTGAGTCCCTCTTGGTTTTGAATATCCATTTACAACCAATAGGCTTTGTATTTTCAAGTAACGGGACAAGATCCCAAACTTGATTGTCTTGCATAGACTTGTACTCCTCATTCATAGCATCTATCCACTTTTGAGAGTTAAAATCTTGCATGGCTTGATGGAAGTTTATTTGATCATTTTCCACCAATCCATCATTTTCCTCATGTTCTTGGAGAAATACTTAATAATCATCCAGAATAGCACTTTTCCTTTCTCTCGTGGATTTCCTTAATGGCATTTGAGCTCGAGGTTGTTGATTTTGTTCTTCAATTTGAGCAGGGAGTTGTTCAACATTGTCCTGTTGAGGTTCCAAATCTGCTTCTTGATCAATGACAGGTATTGGAACATGTTCCAGATTTGCTTTTTGATCATTGACAGGTATTGGAACATGTACATTGTCAAAAATAGTAGTAGGAGTCGAAGTCTCCTCCTTAAAGACAATGTCTCTTACCTTATTTCTCCCCCCAAACTCGACATCCTCAAAAAATGTTGTTGTCCCCGTTTAAAAAATGGACTTAATAGTGGAATTATAGAACTTTTAGCCCCTTGATCGCTCAAAGTAGCCAATGAAGTAGTTGCTCACTGTTTTGGAGTCCAATTTCTTTTCATTTGGCCGATAAGGCCTTCCTCAGCAAGACATCCCCAAATGTAAAAATGTTTTAGACTAGGTTTTCTGCCTGTCCAAAGTTCATAAGGTGTTTTGGCAGCTGCTTTAATTGGTACTCTATTAAGGATATAAGCTGTTGTCTTTAGTGCTTCTCCCCATAGTGATTCGGGTAAGGTAGAATGATTGATCATGCTCCTTATCATGTCCTTAAGAGTTCGGTTTCGTCTTTCAGCTACACCATTCATGTTAGGTGATCCAGGCATGGTGTACTGTGGGACGATTCCACATTCCTCTAGGAATTTAGCAAATGGTCATGGACGTTGTTCACCTGAACCGTCATATCTGCCATAATACTCACCACCACGGTCAGACCTGACATTCTTAATTCGTTTGTTGAGTTAATTATCAACCTCAGCTTTGAACATGTCCAGTGACTCAGATTGCTCATGAATGAGATATAGGTACCCATAGCGTGAGTAATCGTATATAAATGATATAAAATATTGTTGACCATTCCAAGAAGCCGAAGGGAATGGTCCACAAATATCTGTGTGGATTAATTCTAAGACGTGTGAAGTTCTGTTTGTACCCAATCTCCTTTGTTTGGTCTGTTTTTCCTTGATGTACACAATACATACATTAAAGTCTGAAAAATCAAGAGAATCTAATATGCCATCTGACACAAGTCTCTCCATTCTCGTTTTCGAGATATGTCCTAAGCGTTTGTGCTATAGTTTTGATGAATTTTCTACAGTTAGCTTACGCATAGTACCACGTGATTCCACATGCAAGGTTTCATTATATGTTGCAATAGTGTCAAGAAGATATAGGTTATCAAATGCGCTTAATGAACCAATACCAATAATATTGGAATTTAATGAAAGACTAAATTGATTATTTCCAAATGAACAGCAATATCCAAATTTGTCCAATAAGGAAATAGAAATCAAATTCCGTCTAAATGACGGTACTACAAAAATGTCTTTCAGTTCCAAATAACAACCAGTTCCTAATAGTAACCTAAAGTTTCCTATTGCTTCCACTTCTACCGATTTTCCATCGCCCACGAAGATGCATCTTTCAACATCATTTGGATTTCGGTAGCTCAGACAACCATGCATAGATTATGTGAGTAGTAGCACCGGAATATAACCTCCAAGTGTTTCTAGGTACTGAAGCTAAGTTAACCTTAGAACAGACCAAAGTAAGAAACATACCCTTTTTAGCACGCCATGTGTGATACTTGGTACATTACTTCTTTACATGTCTAGGTTTCTTACAAAAAAAAAACCCTAATTAGCTTTCTGTTTCTTTTGTGCTGGACCCTTAGCAACTTCATTATCCTTCTTTCGTTTTTTGCCCTTATATTTAGAGGTGCTTGCAAAGTGAGCACTTTCTGTTCTGTCTTACTTCAACCTGTCTTCCTCTTGCACATAGTATTAAATGAGCTCATTAAGAGTCCATTTCTCCTTCAGACAGTTGTAACTGACTTTAAATTGAATGTATTGTGGAGGAAGTGATATCAAAACTAGATGCACAAGTAAGTCCTCAGACAATTCAAGCTTTAGTGCCTTAAGTTTTGAAACAAGATGAGACATCTCCATGATGTACTCCCTAATATTCCCTTTGCCTTTGTACTTCAATGAAATCAAGCTAGCTAAAAACGTGCTTGTTTCAGCCTTATCGTTTTTAGCAAAACGTTCTTCAAGTTCAGCAAGGAACTCATTAGCATTGGTCACCCCTTCAGATATTGTACCCCTAAAGGCTTCTAGAATACCTCGCTTGATGAGCATGAAACTCGTTCAATTGGAGCTTTCCCACTTCTCAAAATATCTTCTAACATGAGACTAGTTCGATTGTAAGAGGAGCGGGTTGCTCAATCCTTAAGGCAAGGTCCAGATCCATACATCCAAGAACGATTAACACGTTCTCTTTCCAGTCCTTGAAGTTTGTCCCATTAAGCATGGGAATATTATTTACACCAGCAGATATACTAGTAGCAGACATAGTAGTTGTATAGAGAATAAATTAAATAAATAACATGTTCACATCATCATTCAAATTGCATAAACTTAAATTCATACAATAGGTAAATAAAAACCATATCAAGATACCTAGCACAACATTGTTATTTAGTCTTTGGATAGAAATATCAATCTGTAAGTGGTACTCTTCTTACGCAACGAAACTGACCAAATATTATGCCTTTCTTTGGCCCGACATAATAAAAGCATGGCAAACCAAAATGTAGATTATCCGGTCGAAACAATTTTCCTTTGGGCCGATTGTTTCACATGGATTTAGCATGCTCACTTATTTAAAATTAACCAAATTTTCCTAATAGTGGGTGTTTTGGCAGCCTACTAGTTAAATTGTGTAAATTTTAAATAAGGATCACAATAATGATACATGAAAACAAAATTATAATCTATGTATAAATTTGAAGTACTAACCAAGTTATCACCTTAATACAATTTAAACATGGGTCTAAATAAAGTATAGCCCAAAAAATGAATAGGTCCTAATAAAACAGGATAAAGCCCATGATTAATCAGACATGTCCAACAGTTACCAACAGGCCCAACAGGTCCAGTAAGACCCAACAGTCACCAACAGGCCCAACAGTTATTAATAGTGGCCCAACAGGCTCAACAGTTACGCCCAAAAGTTAACTAACAGGCCCAGCAGTCACCATGGTCCTACTTGGAGTCCAACTTAATGAAATGGAGTCCTACTTGGAGTCTAACTTAATGAACTGGAGTCCTTGGACAAAAAACACGGTCAAAAAGGGTCATCACCTCCGACTCTCGATGCAACAGTGAATGGAGACAATATAATCGCATAATCATAATCACTGTAACGATATAATCACATAACCATAATCACTGTAACAATGAATAATCAATATAATCATAATCACTGTAACAATATAATCGCATAACAGTGAATAATCAATATAATCATAATCACTGTAACAATATAATCGCATAATCATAATCACTGAATTGTAATGAAACAGTGAACATATAATTGCAATATAATCATTGAATTGTAATGAAATGAAACAGTGAACATGAAAAAAAAAAACTTTGCGAAATATTAATCACTGTAATAAAGAGTACCCACTAAAGCATTATAATATATTGCGAAATTATATGTTGATTTGTGATGATCTATTCACCAATCAACAACTCTATTACAGTGAACATGAATCAATATAAGCACATAATCGATATAATCAAAAAAAAATTTCTTCTTTATATTTTCACATGGAATCAACAGGAGTTGCTCTAATACTAATTGTAGAAGTTAACCAAATAACAAACTCTAGTTGATTCAATGGAAACAAAGGAAGAATAAAAACATACCTTGATCCATAACGATTTCCTTTTGATTTTGAAGAGTTGGATCTTCCGATTGATTCAAGCGTATTACTTAGAGTCTCTGTTGAGAGGATACAGAAAACAATATTCTTCACGCAGCGCTCAATCGGGGACCAACCATATATTTATAACGCTCGTAAGTTATAACCGTATAACTTACGAGCTGTGAATTTCCAATTCTGCCCCTCATTGAATTAGAAATTACATCCTTAATTACACCATATTATTTAATAATACCTTATAGTCCAACACCCCTATTAGAACACATATTTGATGGACTACACTTTAAGATAGCAATTCACATTGTATTACATATGTGTGCCCACATTATTGAATTTTTCCAACATGTATGCCTTCATTAACGGCTTCAAGAATCTTTTCCTGACTAGTGCAGATCAATTCCATGAGACTGAGCATTATCAGATATGACCATGCACATATCCACCAACGGAAGGAGGAAAGAAAAACCAGATAAATTTCTTGTTATTCTCAAGCAATCTAAACTGATCAACAATTAAAATCCTTTTTTGTTTTTAAGAATTTTGATCTCTTTGTAACTAAACTTGAACAGTTCTCATCCAATCTTATGAATAGTGTAGCACAAAGCTTTTCAAACCTAGCTTACATGCCTGAATGTATCTAAAAGTTATATTTACCTTATTATATAGCTAGACCATATCCAACCAATCTAGTATGTCACCACACTGCACTGACACTTCTTTCAGAAGTCGCATAAACAATTTTTCATTCTTTCGAAGTTCATAAATTAAGTACTAAATGGAGTCATCAACACTATCAGCATCAAGTAAATATATCACAAGAGTACAAAGTAATGATCATAATTGAAACGCCTTCCTAGGTTGAGATAGGTTGAGCTTTACAGTGAGCTCCATGGAAACATTGTAGAAAGTGTTTTCTGAACCACAGACAGATCTTCTTCATTATATTTATATTTATTTATTTAGGCGGGTATTACATTGAATTTCTAACATACTCGCATGTTTAATTCATTTCAAGTCAACTTTGTGACCATTACCAATAGTTAATAAAACAGTGACTTCTTTAACAACCGGATCATCCTATGTCATCAAAACAAAGACTTTTTTTCGAATCAATATATTGGTATTAGGGATGGGCTGGTCCGATTAACTAGCTTGAAGACCCAGGATCGACGACCGGACCAGGGGTCCTAATTAACCAACTTTTCAAGATGGGTCGGATCGGTCTTAATCCAATTTTTTCAGCCTAGTTACAACTTGGCTGCTCTTTATTATGAACTCTTAAAAACTAGTAAAAGCGGTACAATTATGGCCTTCAACTTCTAAAGACCTGTTTTTTTCCATCAGATGGAAGCACTAGTAATTAGTCAGTAAACTTAGGTGGTGTTTGTTTTTTAAGTGCTTAGAAGTTATGAATGAACTATTTGTTTTGCTTCTGTTGCTAATTAGAAGTTGTAAAATTAAAAGGTGTTTGTTTTTAGAAGCTGAATGGGAACTGTTTAACAATTTTGCCCCACTAAGGATACATATACAGGAATGAAAAGATGGTGAGTTGGAAACACGACATTATACGGTGTTGATTAATTTGTCAAAGCTTTCAAAACTACATACTACATAATGAAAACTACATTCTAGATAATGAAAACTTGAAAATATACATGAGAGGGAGAGTTGGAGAGATGAATAAAAGCTTGAAAAATACAGAGAAAGAAAACAAAGATGAACGAGATAAACGAGTAAGTTTCTTACCATTGAAGTGTCCTTGTGAAGATAGATATAACTACAATGCTTAGTGAAGAGAATGACGATGGACCATTAAAATTTATCCCTACTTGTTTTTAAGAAGATGGGGGAAGGGGGGAGGGGCAATTTTCATTACAAAATTATTTTAAGGTTACTATTGGAAATTTTTTTGAGTAGAGTGTATGCGTACTCTATTTCTTATGACTCTATTCAGAAGCAAAAGTAGAGTGTATGCGTACTCTGAAATAAAAATGCAAAAAACTAATTGAGAACCGAAACTTGAAAAAATGGTTAGATCAAAATGACTAGTAAGCCTATTCCATTGTCCAAACAAGTTTGAATGCACCATCTATATAATTTTTGAAAAATATCAATGTGACATGCATACAGATTTGCATTTAAGAGACAATGTCAGTGATCCATATATGAGCAATCTCAATCTAGAACTAAAAAAACTGCAATTTCAAATACTAAGCATTGCAAATTTAGCCAGAATTGAATGAATAAGAAGAAGACTAACCCGGACTAACCCGGTGCAATGTATCCGCATGAACCTGCAATCACAGACATTGAATAAGGCCTATCTCCAACCGCATCCACCACCTTAGCCTGACTAAACTAGTGCCACAACTAAAACTAGGAGTAGAGTATGAAATGATTCAACTCTAGGTCTTGATAGTCTCACTAGTCTTGGTATCTAAAACCCAATCTAAGTAAATAGTTTTGCAAATTAGATCCACGACTTAACGCACAAAAGAAGCAAGCTAAACTACGATTTGTAAAAATGTATACTACTTAAAACATGCAAGATGAAATATCGAAAACAGTACGATAAGTAAGCATGCATAAGTAGGTAAATAAAGGGAAAAATAATACCACACATAAATATAGTGAGGTTCACCAAAGATGGGATTTGATTTGTCCCGATCAATTGCTTCCTTTGTGAAAAGGTATTGCAAGCCTCAAACTTATATTACTTGATTAAAAGAGAACTACATTATTAAATAACGTTTCTCAACATCGCAAGGTCAAATCGTCGTGTTCTAACGAAACTTACCGACAGGAACCAAGTGTTAAGTTCCAAAAGTCTTACAAACATCTTGGCAATCACTAGTAGGATGCAACACAACCAAGTATGAAAGACGTGTATTTGGGATTTCGAAGATACAACTTGGTCTTATGTTTGTGCTCCGCGAGACTTATCGGAGAGCCAAATATCACACTATCATGGAATGTGACACAACCAAGTCTTATCACATGCTTGAGATCTCCGGGTTACACTTACTCGTACGAATTGACTCGGCAAATTCAAAAACCCACATGGATCTCTGAAAGAGTGGTGTTCTCAAATAAACGGATGAGAAAAAAATTAAGCTCGGATCTCTCTCTTTTATAAAATATAAATGAGGTTCACCTTTATAAGTATGAATGTTTGGGGTGACAAAGAAGGTTTTTCTCTCTAGAGCATTTGGATCTCAAACAATAAATTTTTTTGGTCTAAGTTAAACTATCTTTTCAAGCCCTATACCTATCTCTTTTGTTTTAAAGCTCACTCAAAGATAGAAGGAGAGATGGGGAAATTTTCTCTTAAACAATGTGGAATAACTTTCTTTTCCTCTTGCCGGATCTGCTTTTCTTGATGAATAACTCTCACAAGTTTATCTTGAATTCCCAAAGTTGATGAAGGCAAATGAGAATGTAAATATTTATAGAATGGTCCTGAAAGGATGAAGTCGACTTCGTTGTCCTCATATTCAACTTTTTAAAATTGCTAGATTCAGAATTTCTCTCTACTTTATCCTACTGAAAGTGATACTTCAAGAGTTTAGTCAACTTAACCATGCCCAAATACTCTTTTTAAACACAAAAGTTTTTTTTTCAATGCCATTATACTAGATGATGTAGTCGAATCCTGGTCTCCTTGACCTCGACTTTGACCTGCACAGGGAACACACGTGAGCCAAAGACCATCGTTGTGGTGGCCGATGAAACTCCGATGCTAAAGTCAGATAAGGCTTGAGAAAGGCTTAAAGCTGTAAATTGGGTTATGTAGCTTACCTTTGTTCATTAACCCTGAGTCTTATTTATAATGCGAGAAACATCATTCGACTAGGTTTTTGGTGGTGTAGTTTGGGGAAAGTGATCTTGTTGGAGATCCTTTCCTATTTGGGAGTCGTCCATGTAGGAGAGTTTCCCTACATGACTTGTATTCTTAGATTTGCGGGAGAAATTTCCTTTTTGGTGTGGTTTCCATGCAAGGAAGTTTTCATGCATGACTTATACTCCAGTATTTGTTTCATAGTCGGAACCAATGTATTGTTGGCCTGCTCGCCTTAAGTGATCCCCGAGATACTTGCCCGACTAGGCCTTACGGGTATTGGGCTTGACCATGTGACGTGTGGGCTTACTAGGGCGCTACAATTTGGATCAAATCTTCTGGATTATGTCAAATTGGACTTAACGTTGTTTGGGCTTTGCCAGATTGGGTGGGCAATCAGGCTCGCTCTGCTTTGCTGGCGAGATTATCGTGACACGCGTACGACGCAGATTAAAGAACAGTTTGGTGTATCATTATTAGACATGAACATCTTCTTTAAGCACATGGGCATGTCTCTTGAGGTAATATCCTTCCTTAAGTAAGAAAATTTTAATTCTCGTGTTAGGAGGATCGCTCAAATTTAAACTTCAAATTTTAATTCTTTCCCCAAATAGCTTTTGAAACTTCATTTGAATTTTTGTCATCCATAAGTTGTTTTTGCTTACCGTAATTCATTTTCCAGGTTCAAGATCAATAAGGACGGATTTGGGCACATCACTTTGTGTTCATATGTCATTTGTCTTGGTCCACCTTCATGAACTTTAACCATCGTGGAGTTTTCTTCTTGAAGCTTTGACATTACTAGATCGATCTTCATATCTTTGACTTCGATCTCATGAGTTCACTTAGTCCATGGTTGACTTTGATTTGCGCATGTCCTGATTTCATTTTCTTGCATTAACGCCTTTGGTTGAGTCTTCTTCTCAATCGCATTTGAATGATGTAATTTCATTGATTGCTCATAATTTCAGCTTTTACTTCAACATTCCATGTAACGACATCTTGTTTAGGCTATTAATTATGTTGTTAATTTTCTACAATGCCTTTTCTTCTATGCTTGTAAAAGTATTTTATCTTTTTCATATCCTAAATTAATATACCTAAGGACTGCGATTTAGCGAAATTTTGGCAAATATTCCTTTTAAAATTTTGAAATTTGAAGTACCAAAATAAAAAACTCAACAAGTTATTTCGAAATATTTCATTTTTTGTAAATTTTCTTGTAAAACCCAAAAAGTGATGAAGTAAATCACATTTTTTTGGCCAAAATATTTGGTCATTTTTTGTAGATCTCGATATTTTCTAGTAAAATTAATAAAAACATGAAGAAAATTACATTTATAAGGATACTTGTACACTTAGGCTTCATTCAGTATATTGAATGTGTTTATTAGGTTAATTTACTTGTATCTTTTTCTTTTTTTTGCAAATTCATATATGCTTGACATGTTCTTGATTTTTTTATGTTTTTTTTTTTTTTTTTACATACAACGAAATATTTCTTAAAATTAAAAGACCGAATTTACTTAAAATCACTATCCTTGAATATAGCATACTAGTCACTCCTACATTTACCACATGAAATGAGCCAGACTTTAAAATGGTTTACCTTTAATTTTTTTTGTCAACAATAAAACTTTGATTTTATTTAGGTGCCACCTAAACATTTTAAAAAAATAAACACCATGTCATTCATGTGGCTCTTATTTTTATGTTTATTGGTTATATATTTAACCAGAGAATTTAACCAAGAACAAGGGGATGTTGGAGAATTCTACTCAGTCCGGCTAGAGAACGCTGATTAGTGCCTATCGGAGTACAATTTTAATTTTAACCCTCTCTTTAAACCCATGTATTCACCTTCACTATCGCATGACGAGAGGGGTATAGCTGAAATTCTACTCCGCCAAGCACTAATTAGTGTTGTTTGTCCAGGCTGAGTAGATTTACTCAGGGGATGTTAGAGTGTCTGCTTTGCATGCAGGAGGTACAGGGTTTGATCCCCTACATTTCCACATTGTAAATTTTCCATGGCAACGACTACCTCGCACCACCATTGAGTTTTTGTTTTGTTTTACTTCCTCACACCACCGATATAAACAAAAACCATCCATTTCTTCCCCTCACCATTCAAATCGATGATGGTTCCTCCCTCCCCCATTCGAAATCTCCTCTTAATTTTTTTTTAAAAATTTCTCCCCACATTCAAATCGCTTGCAAATCTCCTCCCTCTTCCTCGAAAACTCTCAAAATCCCTTTAAAGTCGAAACATTTAAACTCAAACTCAATAAATATGCATAACTTAATATAACAAACAAACCCAAACTCAAAACAAAAAAAACGAAAAATAAGGTAACTTTCAGACCAATTTAAACTCTCAATTGATACCGATTCTCAAGCTCATCAAAACACGAAAGTTGTAATACCCTGAGTTAGGGGAAAAATGAGGAAGGGAGAAACCATTGTCGATTTGAATGGTGAGTGGAAAAATGAATGGATTTTGTTTATATAGGTGGTGTGAAAGAGTAGAATGGTGTGAGAGAGGAAATGGTGGTGCGAGGTAGTCGTTGCCATTTTCCTTTCTTTACTCTATTTTTGTTATCTCGATTCCACTTTGTTATTTTTCCCTCTATTTTTCTTCTCTCTATTTTGTTCTCTCTTGAATTTAATGCAGGTGAATGTTCTTCAAATTTATCGACTAGCCCGAGGTGCTGGTTTATTTTGATATTATGTTCTTCTATTGATTTCAAATGCAAGTAAATGTTTTTCAATTAAACTTTTGATAGCTTCCTTGATATACAACAAACTCAATGAAGCTATCAGAAATGGTTATTTAGAGAAACCAACAAACTTTAATATAAATCTCTACACCGTGAAATAACATGGCCAAATAAAATTTATTCTAGACAACATATTTGAAACCCATAAGTTTCTTCTTGTGGTTGTAATTATTTTTCCAATATCGATAATTTTTTTTAGGTAAAAAATACACTTAACTATCTGATCACTTCCCCAAGCATCAATTTTCAAGTCAGTCTTCTCATTTCATTTCAATTCATGAATGATGTTTACCAATGAACACACAGTTCCAAAGATGAACAATTAAAAGTTTTAGCCCATTTCTACCTTATATATACCCAACTAGCCATCCTTAATTTTCATCAAAATCTTTTCTAAGAAATACTAATTGTAATTGTTGAAAATGGGAGGCAAAGGTGGCAATGGTGGTGGTGGCGGTAAAGGTGGAGGGGGTGCTGATTCCAAAGGCAATGGTGGTGGTGGTTCTATTGGTGGCCATGCAAAAGGAGGTGGTGGATCCACTGGTGGTGATTCAATGAAGGCTCCTGGTGGTGGAGGCAGCTATATTTCAAGGTCTGGTTTTGAGAGTAACCCTCAGGGTTACTTTTCCGGCCTCCATGATAGCCAGAAGGGAAGCAAGTAATTTAAGTACTATCATTATGCTGAAGTTCTGTTTATGTTGAAGTTATCTTTGTGTTTCTTAATTTAGTATCAAATATATGTAAGTTGAGAACTTCAGTTAATCGACATTTTATCAATTAAGTATATCAAAGACCTAGTAATGGATAGCTTATTGGATGCTAAAAACCATCATACAATTTATTGCTTCCTACAATTTCACTCAATGAGCTTACTAGGAAAGGGAACATGTAAGTCAGCCAATGATCTGCAATATCTTAATAATAAATCCAATAGAACTAGGACAGAAAACAAAAGGTATAAAGACTGATTTTGTCTAGGCTTGTATTGGTGCATCCTATCCTTTGTGAGGTTTTGCTTTGGCCTTTTAGTTAACCCTATTGGGTCAGTCATGTAGCCTGTGGATTTTTATATGAATAAAATTGGTTTTTTATTATAAAAAAAAAAAAAATATATATATATATATATATATCCTATTAATCATTAATGTTGTTTAGTAATAATAATAATCTCCAAAAGTGAATCTCGAAATTTGGTTTCACAAACAAAGGCCAAGTTTTCCATTAAAGGAAAGCAGTTTTTTCTTCTCTAGCAATGTTGTACCTTGTTACGGTGTGTATATAGTTGTCAATAGGCTGGCAATTAGGCTGTCAATTAGAGATTCTAATTGATATAGTTTCCTAGTTTAGATTTAATAGTTTGTATATAAATACATGTAATACTTCAATGAAATACACAAGAAAGTATTCTCTTAATATCTTATAACATGGTATCAGAGCCACTTAGGGTTTGAGATTAAAATTCGAAATTTGAAGTTAGGGCATAATATTCGAAGTTCGAAGTTTGAAGTTTGGTTCTCACCGCCGTTAGAACTCCCAGGCCGCCAGATCGACTCCTTCAGCACCAACAGAAGCCGTTTGACCCTCCAACAGGCGACGACTTCGACTCTTTCAGCCCTCGATCGAAGTCGATCCGCCGTTCGACTCCTCCAGCACCAACAGAAGCCGTTCGACTCCTCCAGGCACCAACAGATCCAGCCTCCGTTCGACGTCGATCGACCTATCCAGTCAGTCGATCGTCTCCTCTAGTCGACTCCTCCAGTCGATCGTCCCTTCCAGTCGAAGCTTCCAGTCGCTGCTTCCAGCCGACGCTTCCAGTCGCTGGCTGCCTCCAGTCGACGCTTCCAGTCGGTGCTTCCAGTCGATCCTCTCCAGTCGTTCCTTGCTTGTCTGTTTCCAGTCAGATTCAGTCGATCGAAGCTTCTCTTCTCTGCTTTTCAAGCCTATTTTCAGGCCTCTTTCCTTATTTCTTTTGATTTGGGGGAGCTTTTGCCCGATTTTGACAACCCAATTTGAAAAAAAAAAAAAAAAAAAAAAAAAAAAAAAAAAAAAAAAAAATTGATTTTGGAGGTTTTTAATTCCAAGTTCTGACCTATTTGACCTGTTATGGCTGAGACAAAGTCAGTGGTTGTATCTGATCTGGTTCATGTGATGCCTAAAATTACGGCCCATAAGCTTAGTGGTGCTTTGGTAAGTCGAAATAACAGCTACGCACCTGGGAGACTGTCTAATCATATTGCGGTCACTACTGATGCCTCTGACAAATCAGTCCTTATCTCTGCTGCTGAATTTGCCAAGTTCTCACAGTATCAGGGATCACTCCAGTCTTCATCTCCTTCTGTCACATCTATTGCTGATTCAGGTAAACCCGATGTATGTCTTCTTTCATCATCCTCCAAGTGGGTCATTGATTTTGGTGCCACAGATCATATGACAGGTAATTCTAGTCTATTTTCTTCTTTTCAACCCTACACTTCTACTTCTACCGTCACTTTAGCCGATGGGTCACCATCTTGTGTTCGCGGGTCTGGCACCATCAACCTTACCCCCTCGCTATCTCTGTCTTCTGTCTTACATTTACCTAATTTATCATTTAATTTGCTCTCTGTAAGTCAGCTTACTCGTAATCTTAACTGTTGTGTCTCATTTTATCCTGATCATTGTTTATTTCAGGATCTTATGACGAAGAAGATTATTGGTAAAGGACATGAGTTTGGAGGCCTCTACATTCTTGATACATCGGTACCGCGTTCTATTGCTTGTTCCAGTGTCACGTCTCCTTTCGAGGCTCACTGTAGGTTGGGTCATCCGTCTCTCCCTTTACTCAAAAAGCTTTGTCCTCAATTTAATAAGGTGTCTTCATTAAATTGTGAGTCATGTCAGTTTGCAAAACATCATCGCCTTAGTTCAAGTCCTAGAGTCAATAAACGTGCTAGTGTTCCTTTTGAATTAGTTCATTCTGATGTTTGGGGTCTTTGTCCTATTTTGTCTAAACTTGGCTTTCGGTATTTTATTACCTTTGTGGATGATTATTCTCGTGTCACTTGGTTATATCTCATGAAACGTCGTTCTGAGTTGTTTTCTCTGTTTTGTGCGTTTTGTGCTGAAATTAAAACTCAATTTAATGTTTCAATTCGTACTTTGAGAAATGATAACGCCAGAGAATATACTCAAGCTTTATTTCAGTCTTATATGACTCAGAATGGCATACTTCATGAAACTTCGTGTGTTGATACCCCATCCCAAAATGGTGTGGCAGAACGTAAAAACAGACATCTTCTTGAAACGGCACGGGCTCTCTTATTTCAAATGAATATTCCTAAACCTTTTTGGGCCGATGCAGTGTCTACAGCATGTTTTCTCATTAATCGCATGCATTCCTCTGTTCTTCGTGGTGAGATACCTTACCAAATCCTTTTTCCCAATAAGCCATTGTTTCCTGTTGACCCACAAATATTTGGTAGCACTTGTTTTGTTCGGGATGTTCGTCCGCATGTCACTAAATTAGATCCCAAATCTTTGAAATGTGTCTTCCTTGGTTATTCTCGTCTTCAGAAGGGTTATAGGTGTTATTGTCCCAATCTTAACAAATATCTAGTCTCAATTGATGTTACCTTCCTGGAAGACACACCTTATTTTCCGTCTTCATCCGTTCCCACTCGCCAGGGGGAGGATGATGATCTGTTAGTCTATTCCATCACATCCTCTGCACCCGTCTCGGCACCAGCACCTGTTTCGGCACCAGCACCTGTCTCAGCACCGGCTCCTGTCAAGCCTCCTATTATTCAGGTTTACTCCAGGCGTCCACCTATTGATTCATGTCCTGCCCCTGCTCCTTCGTCATCAGATCCGGTCCCGAGCGATGATCTTCCTATTGCATTGCGCAAAGGTAAACGTCAGTGTGCTTATCCTATTTCTTCCTTTGTTTCTTATGATAACTTGTCATCTACCTCTTGTTCTTTTATTGCTTCCCTTGATTCTATCTCTCTTCCTAAAACTGTTCGTGAAGCCATATCTCATCCTGGTTGGCGTAATGCAATGATAGAGGAGATGAATGCTTTAGATGACAATGGTACTTGGGACTTGGTCGATTTACCTGCAGATAAAAGGGCTATAGGTTGCAAATGGGTCTTCGCTGTTAAGGTCAATCCAGATGGGTCAGTTGCCCGATTGAAAGCCCGTCTTGTTGCAAAGGGCTATGCTCAAACCTATGGGGTTGATTACTCTGACACTTTATCTCCTGTTGCAAAGTTAACCTCTGTTCGGTTATTTATTTCCATGGCGGCTTCCCATCATTGGCCTTTACATCAGCTTGATATCAAGAATGCTTTTCTTCATGGTGATCTTAAGGAGGAGGTGTATATGGCGCAACCTCCTGGTTTTGTTGCTTAGGGGGAGTCAGGGCGAGTTTGTCGTCTTCGAAAATCTTTATATGGTTTGAAACAGAGTCCTCGTGCTTGGTTTGGAAAGTTTAGTCAGGCTGTTGAGAAATTTGGTATGAAGAAAAGCCAGTCTGACCACTCTGTCTTCTACAAACGATCCGCAACTGGTATCATTCTGTTAGTTGTGTATGTGGATGACATTGTAATTACTGGAAATGATACTAGAGGAATCTCATCTCTTAAATCTTTCCTTCATACTCAGTTTCACACGAAGGATTTGGGGGTGTTAAAGTATTTCTTGGGAGTTGAAGTCACTCGGAGTAAACAAGGTATATTTCTATCTCAGAGAAAATATGTCCTTGACTTATTATCTGAGACAGGTAAATTGGGAGCAAAGCCTTGTAGTGCTTCAATGACTCCAAATGTACACCTTACGGAAGTGGGGGAATCATTTGAAGATCCTGAAAGATATCGAAGGTTGGTTGGGAAGTTGAATTACCTTACCGTGACTCGTCCAGATATTGCATACTCAGTCAGTGTTGTCAGTCAGTTTCTGTCATCCCCCACAATCCATCATTGGGCCGCGTTAAAACAAATTTTGGGTTACTTGAAAGGAGCACCAGGACGGGGTATCGTGTACAAAAATCATGGGCACACTCACATTGAATGTTTTTCAGATGCCGATTGGGCAGGTTCCAAAATGGATAGAAGATCCACTTCAGGTTATTGTATCTTTGTTGGAGGGAATTTGGTCTCATGGAAGAGTAAGAAGCAAAGCGTTGTGTCAAGATCCAGTGCAGAGTCTGAATATAGGGCTATGGCACAGTCTGTATGTGAGATAATTTGGATATATCAGCTCTTGACTGAAGTAGGAATTAAAACTACAGTACCAGCGAAATTGTGGTGTGATAACCAAGCTGCTCTTCATATTGCATCTAATCCTGTGTTTCATGAACGGACTAAGCACATTGAAATTGATTGTCATTTTATTCGTGAGAAAATTCAACAAGGCTCGATTTCTACTGGTTATGTGAAAACTGGAGAACAACTAGGGGACATCTTCACGAAAGCATTACATAGGGTTCGGGTTGACTATCTTTGTAACAAGCTGGGCATGATTAACATTTATGCTCCAGCTTGAGGGGGAGTGTTACGGTGTGTATATAGTTGTCAATAGACTGTCAATTAGAGATTCTAATTGATATAGTTTCCTAGTTTAGATTTAATAGTTTGTATATAAATACATGTAATACTTCAATGAAATACACAAGAAAGTATTCTCTTAATATCTTATAACATACCTAAAGGCCGCTTTACAATATGCAATTGTGTGTCCATATTTGGGCCTCTTCCACCACTGTAGGAACATATTTGGCAACCCTGTAGTTCATATCTACCTAAAGCAAAGTTGATAATGTTCAAATTCAATTCACGGATGCGTTACGATCTACTGTAAACTTGAAAACTGACCAGGTACCATACATTAGAAGTTGTAATGTATTATGACGACAAGAAGAGGGAAATGTTAGATAGAGCTTTACTACAGAGCCTTTATAGTTGGAAGATAGTTTCCTAGGCACAATATCAATAGGTGCTTGAATACAGTTGGAACCCCAGTCAGTATCTTTGGTGGGGAACCCATAATCTTCAAATGGTGATTCGACAGAAGTTGGCATGAAGCCATTTTAATTTATAGGATCATGCATAATAAATGTCAACACTCACCCTCCTATATACCCGATTTACCTGCTCATACAAGACGTTCAAAATGTTTGTTAATCAACCTTTTCGATTAATAATCTAAAAGAGGTATATTATGTTGCTACATTTTTTTAAGTATAACGTTTAATCACTATAGGATTCTCTCAGATGCAATTATTCCAACTTTGCATCCCCTCAAACTCAATGAAATCAATCACCAAAAGGTGTTAAAGAAAGTATCACCTCTTCATCCCAGCATTCATTTGGCGTTTGAGACCATGTATCACAGTTTTCATACAGCACTGCCCTGATCTGACACATCTTGGTAATAATACGGAGACAACTTCCCATCCGTCGTGATCATGATTTTGCTCTCCATAGTCACCTCTTGCAGCATTTTAACAATTCTTCGCATTGGAGGACGGTTAATTGGGAGAGGACTAGTGCAGAGGATGCCTATATTTAGAACCTTGCATATCTCCTCCTTGTAGCTAATGTCAAGCTTGGGGTCAATCACATGTTCAACCCCTTTCTGGTCTACTGTGTAGCACACCCACTTCACCAAGTCTTTCTCACCGAATTCAACATCGACTGGGAGCCTCCCTGTTATGAGCTCCAGAATTACCACTCCGAAACTATATATGTCACTCTTCTCATTCACTCTCAGAGTGTATGCGTATTCTGAAATCAAATGCAAAGAACTAACTGAGAACCAAAACTTAATAAATGGTCCGATTAAAATGACTGGTAAGCTATTCCATTGTTCAAACAAGCCATCTATATAAATTTTGAAAAATATCAGTGTGACATATATTTTGGTCAGATTTGTATTCAAGACTGTGTCAGCGTTATATACTATGCAATGAAAAATCAATCAGAATCGAGTGAATAAGAAGAGGACTAACCTGGTGCAATGTATCCACATGAACCTGCAATCACAGACATTGAATTAGGCTTATCCCCAACTGCATCCACCACCTTAGCAACACCAAAATCTGCAACCCGCGCACAAAACTGTCCGTCCAACAAGATGTTATTTGACTTGATATCCCGATGAACTATCGGAGGAACACAGTCATGGTGCAAGTAAGAAAGCCCCTCTGCGGCATCCAACGCAATCTTATACCTCGTTGGCCAGTCCAACAAACCACTCTTCTTACTATGCAGCAAATCACCCAAGCTTCCATTCGGCATGTACTCATAGACCAAAAGCTTACAGTCCCTGGTAGTACAACAACACCATAACTTGACAATGTTTTTATGTCGAATCTTTCCCAATGTTTCAACTTCAGCTTCGAATCCATCATCTGAAACTTGACATTTCTCAACATCTTCCTTACTACTATCTTCCGCTTTCTTCGATCCTCCCCATAGTTTCTTCACTGCAACCACATCTCCATTACTCAGTACAGCCTTATACACCTTCCCCGAAGCTCCGCTACCAATCACATTGTCTTCATCCAGGCAATCTAGTAACTCATATTCGCTGAAACCCAACTTGTGAAAAGACGTTAGAATCCATCTCGACTTCTCAATTTCCCTATCCATCTTCTTTAAACTCCGGTACTTGAAGTAAAACCAAGCAACCCCAATGACTAAAACTAGTGCCGCAACCACAAAAATTGATCGAAAAAACCAAACAAATTTCTTGTACCTAGCAGATTCTTTCCTATTAGGACAGAGACCTTTAAGATCACTACACAACCTGGGATTACCCAGGAAGCGATCGCGGTACATTTCTTTAGCCAACAAAGGTGGTAGACTACCCGATAATCTATTACTCGAAAAATTGAATTCATTAAGCTTCAAATTCTGTATCTCAACTGGGATTTCACCCGAAAACTGATTCTCCGAAAGATCAAGATAATTGAGCACTGGCAAGCTACCTAGCTCCATTGGGATCTTTCCGGACAATCTATTCTTGCTTAGATTAAGCTCATTTAGATTCTTAAGTGATTGAACTCCATCTGGAAGCTCACCCGAGAGCTCATTGTTATGAAGATCAAGCCTACTCAACTGCGAAAGCTTCGAGATTGTCTTCGGGATTAGCCCGGAGATTAGATTACCATTAGCTGAGAATTCAACTAAAGTATCCAATGCACCAATCTCATCAGGAATGCTTCCTGTGAACTTATTCTGAGACAGCAATAGTACTGAAAGGTTCGAAGCTCTGGAAATGGTTTTCGAAATCGAACCTGAAAGTGAATTGCCTATTAACTCAAACAACTGAACATTGGGGAGTCCCCAGAACCCCTCAGGGACCTCCCCGGAGAGCAAATTGTCTCTCATTCGAACCCGAGTCAAGCTCGAACACCAACTCAGTGACTCTGGTATCGACCCGGAGAACGAATTCTGTATCAAAAGCAGCTGCTCCAGCACCCCATTGGCACATAAACTGTCCGGAATCATTCCAGAGAATTGGTTCTTCGAAACATCGATCAGTTGAAGGGCCGAGTTCTTACCGAGTTGACTCGGTAAAACGCCGGTGAATCTGTTGTCGAACAACCGGAGCTCCTGAAGGTTTGGGGAGTTAGCTATGCTCTTGGGCAAAGTGCCCACAAACCGATTCTCATACAAATTGAGTGATTCCAGTGGCAACTCACACAATTCTGTCGGAATCGGTCCTTCTAACTCGTTCGTCGAGACGTCAAAACGTCTCAAGGAAGCGAGTTTCAAGAATCCGACTGGCAACTTGCCGGTGAGCGAGTTGTTGTAGAGCTCAATTTGCTCGATACTCGAAAGCTCGGTGATTGAGGTGGGAATTGTACCGTTGAGATTGTTGTGTGAGAGGTCTAAGTTCTTTAGCTTCTTGAGCCGACTCAGGGAGTCAGGGATCGGTCCGACCAGGTTGCATTTAGTGAGCCAGAGCTCTTCGAGACTCGGTAAGTCACCGAGCTGACTCGGTAGAGCACCCGGTTCGAACATGTTGTAAGATAAGCTAAGTTGCTTCAGTGTAGACACGTGTCCGAGAAACGGAGGGACCGTTCCAGTGAGGAGATTTTCAACCAAAATGAGTATCTGGAGGTGAGGAAATGTACCATACGTGGCTGGGATTTCGCCGGAGAAATTGTTTCCAGAGAGGTCAAGGTAGCGAAGTGAAGTGATGTTAGGGAGGGAAGAGGGGAGTGGGCCCACTAGGAGGTTCTCAGCCAGGTTGAGGTGGCGGAGATTTTGACACGTGGATATATTCAACGGTAAGGATCCATTGATGTAATTGTTGGAGAGGGAGAGATGGGAGAGTTGAGGGAGGAGGCAGAGAAGAGAAGGGAAAGGACCCATGAGGTTAGAATCGGGAAGACTGACTGAGTTGACTCGCTTAGTGACCGAGTCACAGCTGATTCCATGCCATTTACATGGGTTGAGGTCTCGAGTGTTCCAGTCTGAAAGGGACTTAGTGGGGTCGTCGAGGCCGAGTCTGACTCGGTTAAGGAGGTGCCCTTCTTGGTTTAGTGATAGGACCCCATAAGGAGGGATGAAGAGAAGGAAGAAGGAGAAGAAGAAGAGGAGCATTTTGGGAGAGTGTTACTACTTTGTGATCAAACTGAGAGAGTGAGGGAAGGTTTTTAAAAAACACCCAAAAAGTGGTTAATTGGGTTTGAGATATTGGGACCCCATCTCACTAAAGTGGGCCCATCTAATTCTACTAGTCAAGTAGTATGGATGCTATTGCTGATGTAGAACATGGAATGGTGCCTTTCATGAAAATGATATGGAGCTAAAACATTTGGGGAGGATTACCCAAGTATGGATGATGGATCATGATTCTTTTGTGGGCATTTATTCAAGCATTTAGCATGCTTGAGGATTGTGTGGGATGGTTTGTTTCATGTCAAGTTTGACAAGATGTTTAATTTTTATTTTTATTTTGGGACAGTAGGTAATGGTATATTTGTGTGATGATTATGTATACTAATTGCTTGCACGTATTCTTTACATGTTAAGACATATGTGCATGTTAAAATACGTTTAGTTACAATTTTGTATATTCAAAAACTTATTCTCGAATGTAAATGTGGCCAACAACGGTAGAACCGCCTATGTATCAGTCTCGAACAACTTCTTACTCCCATTCTTTCAAATTTTACGATAATTGAAGAAAGAATTCAAAATGTTGAAAGTATATCTATTATTTGCAAAGGTTGGATGCTCTTAAGTTCTGTATAGCCCCCACCCGCTAACCCCTCCAAGGACCGTGACACTATCTTCTTTTCAAAGTTGATTGTCCGAATGTACAGATATTATTAATCTTAAGATAATCTAATCTCGGTGACTGAAAAGTTTAGCTTAAATATTAAAAATTTGGATCATCAATTAAAGAAACTAATAACAATTAAATAGTAGTAGCTAAATTTCCTATTGTTCACACTTGTGAAACTTTCAAAAGACTTCAATATTATTTGATAAAATCCAGCTTATTGACTAAGAAGTCATAACAATTAGAAAGATCTTTCAAAAGAGATCTTAGATGTGTACAGCAACATTTACAAAATACAAAGGATAAAGTAGTAGTGGTATACAATAGAGTGGCCACTATTATCTAACCTAGTTGGGATGGTTGGAAATTCTTTCTTCTAGAATACAATCCAGAAAAAGATGCGTAGTGTAGTGGGTCTTATTAGTGACAGTGAAGTGTTAGTATAAGTATTATTATGGAAGAAGAGAGACCTCTATTTTTTATGAAGAAAAGTCAGGGAAAAAGACCTAGTGGTGGTGTGCAAGAAGACTTTGAAAGTTGGAAGGAATATGAAGTACATAATTAGAGGTGTTTCAATCTTCTAATTTGGCTGCTACCTAGTGTGTTGTACCATATAGGATTCTGGTCACACAACACTACTATTAACTAAAGTTCAAGATATTTGGAATTTGCAGTGACCATGGTTGATCAGTCAGCAAAAATCTAAAGTTCATATAACCGAAATTGTTTCCTCATGGTATAAGGTACAAACTCTGGTTTTGTAATGAGCAAAAATCTAAAGTTCCTCAATGTTAGGTGTCTAAAACACGAGTTATATAACTTGTAGTTGTCGCTAAACTAATTGTCACAGGATTACGGTAAGAACATCTCCAACCACATTCAACTATTTTAAACTTAGAATGTCACGGCGTGCTCAAAACAAAACCTAAACGAGTACATCTCTTGCTTCAACATTCTTAATAGGATGTCAATATGTTACTGGAGAGACCACATTTTCACTGGTTTTACTATAAAGAATTTCTTCATACATTACATTTTTTTTTCTTTTTTTCTTTAAGGGAATACGTGGTTGTCTTTCAATTGTACTCATGCATTGTGTTTCATCTCCAGCCAAAAAACAGTGTTGATTGATGAACACAATAAGAGTTTTAAGTGCATGCTCCAGCAAGTTTATAAGGTTCCTATAGGACAGACCAATACAATATCTCTTTAATTACTCAATATTGCCATTATCATGTGGTAGCTCCATCATCCGTAACACATGTACTGCTTCTTAAGCCACGCCAACCATATGCTTTCATGACATGTCGGATCTACTATGGTCATGGATGAAAACTAGGTACTCCACTGTGTATTTTTACCCCACACCATAAAAATTCCTCTTTCAAAACATGCTTCAATGTTTATGTTTTCGAAAGTAGGGCATAAAATGGACCAAGTTTTGGACCTACATTATGCTTTACTTGGTTTGGATTTAAGTCATATCTAATGTAAAATTTAACAAAATAAAAAATGGTATTAGGATTGTTTCATCAGAGGTTTACCAAGTTCCGTGAGGTCCAAAGAAAATGGGAAAGTTGAGCTCCCTCTCAAAAGGCGCTTTCTAGTGACCCGGAGCTTTTAGCAAACTTTTTGTAGAGTTGCGATGCCATTTTTGTTATATCTTACTAAAATTAAGAAGAAATTTAACAAATACCATTGTCGATGATCTAACATGTTAACTTCAAAACAACATGATTAACCTCAAACCTAGATTTTTGACATTTCAAAAGAGGCAATCAATGTCTTCAACTGTGGAAGAAACAAGTCAAAATTAAACACTAGATTAGTTTACTTTGATTCTAATCAAAGGTTAAATCACTTGATTACACTTGTCTCCATCACATAGCAAATTAATGTTCATTAAATCCGTCGGTGATGGTTGAAAGTCACAAAAACAAACGGACCCCACTTCATCTAATGCACTCCTAACCAACTGAAAACTCCATCTTAATCAATTAAGACCCTCTTTTTTTATTATATTTTTCTTATTTTCACCACAATTGATGGAGATCAAAATTTCAAAGTGATGCAATAATTACTGGTTTGTAAAGAATTATATTGAAATATTATTGAATATGTTGTTGATGTATTCTTTGATTAAATATAAGTTAATTTTACCTAATCTTATGAAAATAGAAGGCTTAAAATTTCATATACAAGATATTCTAATTGTATCATATTTTGACTTTCTTATTCTAACAATCCAAACTTTCCTATTTTGTAGATATTTTGACCTTCCTTCTTGTAGAAGTAAATCAATATAGGACTTTGGGTTTGGCTATGTGAGTGCAAGTCTTACATATTCTAACACTCCCCGCAAGCTGGACATGTAGACACAAACTAAATGTGCAACTTGGAATAAACTTTGAAGTCCAATTTGGTGAAGAAATCATGACTATCGAGTGAATTTGCTAATGGTTTGACTCGATGCATCATGATTGTCGAATTCTGAAAAATTCTGGATGGTTCCTGTATGAAGAAATCATAACTCAATTCGAGTCTTGGTATTGCTCAATTCAAGTCAACACGGATTTTGGATGATTATTGTATGAAAAAATCATGACTCAATTCGAGTTTTGGTATTGCTCAATTTGAGTCAACACATTTTTTTTTTGTGATCTCTGCTTGGGCTTGCTGATTGGCGTCGAGGTCAAGGATCTGACTGTGTAAAGTTGCTGCTGTTTGAAGATTAGAAACACCACTAAGTTGTTATTGTTGATTGATTGAGGCAGGTTATTGTTGTTGTCCTCTCTTCCTTGTTTGAGTTGCAGGTTGGCTACGTGTGGCTGCTCTGCATGAAGTTGTTGTAGAGTGCAATTTTCCTTCAATTTGACTGAATTTGCTGTTGAGGATGTTCATGTTGTTGTCATCCCTTCCCCGCCTCTTGCGTAGTCGTCGGAGGTGGGGAAGAGCTTGAATCCTCGGAGTTTTAGATCACCAAAGAAAGTAACTTTGATATCATGTAAAAAATTGTATTGAAATATTATTGTATTATTGTTGTATTCTTTGACTAAATACAAGCTTATATAAGCTAATTTTACCTAACCTTATGCAAACAAGATGCTTAAAACTTCTTATGCAAAGATATTCTAATTGTGTCATATTTTGACTTTCTTATTCTAACTACCCAAACTTTCGTATTCTGTAGATATTCTGACTTTCCTTCTTGTAGAAGTGGATCAATATTGAATTTGGGCTTGGCTATATAAATGCAAGCCCTACATATTCTAACATCATTTGAAAGAACACACTCACATGGCCAATGATGTTGTGGTCGAGTGGTTAGGGCTGTGTGAATTTATCCCCCACCTCCTAGGTTCGAGACCCACCGGCAGCATAATTACTTTCCTATTTCACAAAAAAAAAAAAAAAAAAAAAAACACTCACATGAAACTCATGAGATAATTTTACACTCAGGGGGTCCCTCGAATTCTAAAAAATAGATGTTAAATGGAGTGAATAATTAGCATAAAACCTTCAAGAAGATATTGAATTTGGTCACTATACTATATCTGAAAGGGACTTCAAGATGCTTAGTTTTAGCTCAAGAAGAACAAACCACTTTTTTTGATAGGCTGGAATACAGGGTTTGTGTGGTTTGTGTTGTTTGATTGGTTTAGACTCCATACTCTCATTAGGATAGCCTATTATTAGTTGGGGAGTCTGAATCGATAACCTTCTCTAAGGTGGCAATGGCATGTGAAATTAATTATGTCATGTTAGTGCTAAGTACTAAGCCGCTAAGAGATAAGATTGAATAAAGAACAGTGAAAACATTTGGTGCGGTAGAAGAATTTTTTTTTCCGCCAAATTCAATGTTTAAATAGACGATAATTTTTTTTCAAAATTAGGAATAAGAAGTGGACCACTTTAACATGATATTTATCCAATGAAAAATTTCAATAAAAACCAAAGGGTGCTTAGTGTTTATTGTAGGGGAAAAAAAAACTTCGATTGTTTGCTTTTTTTTATTTTTTTTTATTTTTATAAGAATACTAGGATTTTTATTTTTTGAAAAAATCTTTTACATCAGTCGGGGGTACATGATGACTTTACTCGATAAAAAGCACCAAAGGACATACATCATAGCAAACCCAAAATAAATAGTGACCAAACCCCTCGATCAATGCCTATACTTGCTGTTACTTTTCTTCATTCCAGATGATCTACGAGGATATACCTTGATGTCTTTGAAGTCCGTCGCATCAAATCTTTTCGATATTCGAATTTGGTATGTCTTTAAACCTGACACTACTCTTGACCTAATGGTGTATTCATCCAAATCTTCTTCTTCTGAACTGATTGTATCCAAAATGTCGGTATCGGTGTCCATTTCGGTGTTGCTGTTAGCGTTACGAACCAAATAGTTAATATGTTTTATATTCGGTGCTTCAAGTACTATTGCATCCACTAAAGTTTCGTCATCTTGTACAATACCCGCATCTGCTGGAAACCCTACCTTCCGGTCATGCACCTTGTCACCACTCTGAACGCGAGTCTGAGCACCAACGTGAGCTCCACTGCCAGCACCATAGCCAGAGCCATAGACAAACCCACTGTCAAGATGATCATCTTCAGCTACTGCGTCCTCCTTTGTTGGCCCAGAGTTGCTGCCTGAAAGCATTGCATTTATCTGTAGATAAGCATTCCCACTGCTCTTCTTTTTCCCTGGGCTAGAGATCCCGACATCCCCGCCTACAGCCTTGGTCGAAACCCCCTGCGCCCTCCCTGGTTCCAATTGGTGAACATACTCGTAGGCTCTCTACTGCGGCCTTGAGCTGCTACCTGAAGCATTATCACATTCTTGCAGAAAAGCTTGGTCATCATTCGCATTTTTCCTAGGGATCAACTTCTTCGGATCATCATCTATAGCATTTGATGTTTTGTTCACCAAACCAACTATTGGTGACGCGACGTGCTCTGCAGAAACAGAAAGCCCTGAAATTGTCTCTCCTTGTTTTTGAATCGCTTTTGCAATCTCAACCGCTGTGTACCCCGCCTCAAGAAGTCATTCCTCCATTGTTTCTGGCTTTACCATGTCACTGACTGGATCCTTCGCCTTACAAGGCAATTGATGATTTATTAGATTACTCTCGTCTTCAACTATGTTCTCCGTAAGTGACTCAAATTTGTTTGACAACATGACATTCCCCGAATCTTTGACCATCGGCCTCTCAGCACCAATGCCCTCCTGGATTTCCTCACCCTGATAATTCTTTACACCACTAGTGCCAGCTTCTGTCGTTGAAATTTTAGTTTTTTTTACCACTGGGACATATTGTTGCTTGAGGACTTTGGCTTCCACCTTTTGTTTCTCAGTCTTCTCTTCTTTCACCAAGTTGGGTGTTCTCACATTGCCCTTATGACCTAACTTTTTTCTGCAATAATCCTCCTGATGTCCTAGCAATGAGCAATAATCACAATATTTGAAACCCGGGTATTCAATCATTTGCCAAAAGCCCCTATTGTTAGATCTATCTATCCAAATTCTACTCGGTAACTTTTCCGCCAAAGTCATCTCCACGCAAACACGGGCATAACCCGGGCGTGAAAGACATCGAGTATGATCATCCATGCGCAAAAAGACACCAAAAGAGTTCACAATTGCTTTCAAAAGAGGGGGATGAAATAAATGCAAAGGCAAGTTAGGCAACTCTACCCATAGTGGAACCGATATCGAATATGCTTTCAGACTGAAACCATCATGCCAGCGGAAAGCTTTGAATCGAACTCCCCGAATCAAGAAAGAGTCATTTGCCAAGACTTTCTTTGCTTCCGCCTCAGATAGAAGCCGTACAAGAACGTGACGTTGGTCTAGCAAACCTAGCGAGAAATCGCCTAGAATCCCCCAGGTTCAATGTATCGAATCTCTAATATCTTCCAATGTTGGTCTGTAGCTAGAGAACTTTAAGACTATTACGTGTTTTTCCATGAAAGCTTCCCCACGTGTTTCATCAGATGCCGTAAGCCCAATGGCTAGCTCTCCTTCTTTCCGGAATCTAGTCCCCTCGACATTTGTTTCTTTAACCTCATCAACCAGTATTTTTCCAAGTATTTAGGCGAAAGACGACTTAGTAGCCTCTACCGCAGGTTCCTTACTCCCCATTGGGGGAGAGGAAGTGTTGACGGCTAGAGGAGCCGTCCTATCACGTTGTTCCCTTCCCTAGCCAGGTCTGCCCGAGCAACTAAAGCAGAGAAGACAGCAGCAACCCGTTCCTCTGCACGAAAATCCAGAATTTCGGCAGAGTTCCGATCGAAATCCAGGCAGAGAGTGCCCTGGATTGGTCGATCTAAATCAGTGTCGATTTAAATTAGCGTCGATCTAACTCCAGGCAGAGACGACTGGAGAAAGCGACAGCCGGTCGATCTTGCGGCCTTGAAGCATCGGCCTAGGCGGCGGCCGGTCGATCTAGCGGCCTGGATTGGTGGCGGCGGCTGTTGTTTCCCAAACCCTAGCGGCGACGGCCTGGATTTGTCGAGCTTCCACGAGCCTTCTCTCTAGAGAACCTCCTTTCCTCGCTCTGGATTTCTCTCCAGAGAACCTCCTTACCTAGCGGCGGCAGCTCTGGATCTTAACTCATGGCGGCGGCTTTCCCTGATTGTTTGCTTTAACCCCCAAATAAAAGCTAAATGTGTCAAATTATGTCAATTGAAAAATTGAGTCATTCAGGCCCAACAATGGAGGATCGGACTTCTTTTTGGAGATTCGGCGACTCTTATTGACCTCATTCAGGATGACGATTCTTAGCAGCTTTGTCCTATGCATTGGGTTTGGTGCCCACTTATTTGTAATATTAAACACATTTGCTCATTTTGCTTTCTTATTGGTAATGTAAATATATATCTAGAGACCTTAATATTCAGGCTCATCACTTGACATCGATTGCTGACAGACTTGGTTGTAATAGCTCGTTGTAATTTATATATTGTCCAAGGCTTTTACAAAAAAAAAAAAAAAAAAACTGACTTCAACTCTGATTATCAAAATTACAAAAGTGCACCCTTTAAAGGTTTTTCTTTTTCGCCTCACTGAAGAAGAGTGAATTTCATGAAACATTGTACAGTGATTTCTATTTTTGAAAAAATTTGCTCAACAAGTAGGGTACACAAAAAGGTGAAGGAAACAAACAGGTTTTCACATGGGCGATAATGTAAGACAAGAAAAGAAGGTGCTCCTAGTTGGTGTACCAAATCAGCATCCATGTTTGTGCAAGCTGTATTACTCTCATTATATAGACAGTGAGTTATGAATTGGAAAAGTTGTTGATGGGATAGATAATTAGTTTCAATCATGGTAAGGTTAAAGTAATATTCACTCCAGCTTCACTTTCTCTTATCTTCTCATTATGTTTTTGGATAATTGGAAGATAGCCATGCATATATATGCATGATTGCAGCATGAGTTTTGATGAGCATCCAGCCAGTATATATGATGTGTATTATCCACACCTAAAATCATTTCTATTGCTGCCCCTATATGCAACAACATATGCTATTATGTATGCAACTGAAAGAAGTTTAGGTTAGAAAACTAACCTTATAAACTCAGTTCACCAACTCGACCAATCCACGCAACCTTAATGTAAGGTTGGTCATGGGAAGTATGTGTCCAAACCAAAGGCCGGGAGGGCGGAACATGGACAAAGTGCTCAAGTTGGTCATGGGCAAAACATGGACAAAGTGTCCAATTGGTCACATTTCCAACACGCCCATTTGAAGCCCTAAGGATTTGTAATGCATAATATTCAGTCTATTCGACCATAGGTGTTAAATTTCTTCTTCTGAATAACCAATACCATGTTTTTTACCTAAAAATCAAATTGTCATTCAGTATTCTAATTCCCGTTCATCAAGTGCACCTACTGTATTCTAATGCCCATTCACCATATGTGCACCTCTTGCAGACTCTTTCTATGATACTGGATTTATGTGAGGATTGTTTAGATTAATTCCACAGAACCTAATTCGTTGTAACATTTGTAGATACAGTAGAAAGAGATATTCAACTCTAGTATAATGCTTATTTCTTATGATTTCGAAAATGCATCATGGCTTATTACAGGTAATATTACTGTTGCTTCTAATACATAATTTAGAGAGAACAAACAAAATGATGCAAGGTGGGTGAAGTCGAGCACCATAGGCTGTTCCATCTGAAGCAAAAGGCCATTGTCACTCCTGTTCTTTTTCACAGGACCCGACTGCTAACACCGGCTCTGTATATCTGCATATCTGACTTAGAATCAACATTCATTCTGGTGTCAGCAGGCACAAAAAATATGCTGCCCATCTTAACTTCCTCTTTATTGGAGTATGTTCGCATTGTCCCTTCCCCGGCAGTGACAACAAAAATAGATGGCCCTGAGACTGCAGGTAATACTGTGGATACTCCCTCGGGAAGAAAGCAAGAGTCGACCTCAAATTCGTCAAAAGGTGGTGAATACCTCTTTGTGTATGAATCCAGTGGAGTTCCACGCAAAATTTCAGGAAAGCCCTGCAGCACGAACATTGATTAATGTCTGGTACAAAGATTAAACATCTTCATCACAATTCAGAGAAAAAGAACATCAATGGCACAAGGATCAAATCCAACTTCTTGATAAAAAAAAAAAAAAAACTTGCTCCATGATATGTACTTTTTCCAGACATTTTCTGAATTTCCCAAACGAGACCATGAAATGTTATTCAGAAGTAAAAAATAAAAATTAAAAAATAAACAAACAAATAAACATAGGTTTTCAATTGGCTCCAGGGATTGTCCAAACTGATACCAACTCAATTGATCGCTTTTATGTTAACTAGACCATTCACTCACCATACTACCTTAAGTTACAAGAGCTTAGGGTGTGTTTGGTTGCATGGAAATCCATGAGGGGACCCCTACATTTTAGGCTAAATTGATATATCACTCAACATCTACCATTTGACCACCATTTGATTTTGTGATCAATGGTGGGAATGGAAGTCCCATGAACATGGGAATCCCACTCCTTGATCCCCCAAGGCATGTGATTCTCATATTCATGGGATTTTCATTCCCACACAATTGATCACAAAACCAAATGGTGGATGTGGAGTAATACATCAATTTAGCCTAAAATGTAGGGGTTCCCTTATTGATTCACATGGCATACGATTCCATGCAACCAAACACAACCTTAATAAAAGAAAAAGAAAAAAAAAAAAAAAAAAAAAACAGAGGAGTAGGTTTAGTCTTTTATTTTCCAACAGTAGCAGTTTACAAAGAACGAGTATGGCCTCCCTCAAAATCGATAATAAATCAACTCCACAATTTCTAGAGAAGTTTCAGATGTCACATAGTTAGAAAGCTTGGTTTCTTAAGTAATCGACATTATAGATTGCTAAAAGATGATGCAGTTTTTTGCCACTTTCGTTTTACCTATTAGGCTATTACTAACCTTACAAGTGTTTGAGAAGGTTGTACTCTTAATCTAGCTTGCTTTGCGTTGCCATACACTTCCCAAAGGCAACAATATCTCGTCTTTAAATTCTATTATGATGATGCATTGGTGCATACTTGCCTTTTAAAGATGATGGACGGTTTGCTGTGATAGTTCTGTTGTTGACATATATATAAACGAAACCAAAATAGATGAAGAACCCAAAATCTTCAAAAGCCAAGGAATCCGTACCTGTTCGTATGTGAGCATTGAACATAGAGTTGGGACATCCCGAAGTTTTGGGGTGAAACCAGCACGAATGACATTATCTGAAGTAGCCATGCACTCGATGCATTCGCCATAAATATACGAGTGAGGTTCATTCGGTCCAAGAAATAATGCCTCACCAGGATTAATTTTTACATAGTTAAGAAAGAAAGCTGAAATAACACCAACATCATCTGGATATTGCTTGTCTAGCCGCAACGCCAACTGTTCCTTTTCTGTCAGCTGTCTAACCTAAAGTGACAGAAAAATGAAGTAAAAAAAATAAAATTTCAGGCATGTAGAAAAGAAGTCCTGAAATTAACATAAATCATTCTAGCAACAATCAAGCTGGACCAGTATTGGATTTGAGACGGATATGTAAAGTAATCGGGTCGTTCATATTGTTTCAAAGCAGACACAATTTAAGTGACTATTGAACTATGTATGAATAAACAAGCAATCAAACAATTTAAAGTTCCACCTTATTTTCCATTGTCAGACGACTTCTCAATTTGGATACCACTTCAGAAACATCATCTTTACTAGCTGACATCAATCGGGTGAAAGTTGATCTCAAAGTAGCTTTTAGTTTCCCTTTCCCGTTTTGCTCATTGATCTGTAACATTTGGTTAGCATTCTCTTCGCCAACCAGTTCAACAATCTCAGGGACACTGTGAAACACGTCCTTCAGCTCCTGTCGGGATTTAACAAATCACACATTAAGTAAAGTCCACTCAAAAACTGGTTTAAGTAAATTAATGTTGAACAGAAAGAGAACTAAATAGTGAATTAGTTGAAATTATCACAGAATACAAAAAAAATTATGAGTAAAACAATATTTAGAATCTAGCTTCTGCTAGAACTAGTTTGTTCAGCTATATGTGATTACAGTATTACTCTAGATCATTCCATGAACCAAAATCTGCTGTTTGGTTTACAGCAACATGGAAATTAAATGAAAGGAAATCTTGATCTCTTAGAAAAACTAAAACAAAGAAAAATATGATTATGAAATTTATAATTGTAATTGGGACACTTAGATAGGGATGTGTTTCATGGAGTGTTCAGTTATATATAGGATCATGGAGTTGTAATAGTTTTTCAACCCTTTCCCCTGTCTTTCCTAATCGTATTTTCCTTCTAAAGTTGATCTATGGTTTCCCACA
Organism: Berberis vulgaris; assembly: GCA_963556465.1. NCBI lineage: Eukaryota > Viridiplantae > Streptophyta > Magnoliopsida > Ranunculales > Berberidaceae > Berberis > Berberis vulgaris. Next base: position 11,124,104 of record OY747129.1, on the reverse strand, counting down.
ACAGTCACAGACTTGGTTTGACTGATTGAGTGATGCTCTTTTATGATCGATTTCATATGTAGTTGTGATAATATAAGTCCATGCTTATCTATTACGCTTCTGATGGCCTTACCATACACCCTTTCTATATTTTTTTTAATATCATTTTTCATGAAGATACAATGTTTTGTTTCCAATGTTATATCTCAGCTTCATAATTCAACTTTTTAGTGCACCTATAACCTGCAAAATCCAACTTAGAAAGGAAATCTTGATTCTGCATAAAACAGAATACCCATCAAACATTCTTGAGATTTTAATAGATGTGTCAAAAATATAATCTTACGGACACCAAGTATCATTATCTTAGAAAATTGCCCATTGTACCCACATACCTTGCATATTTGTCAAAGCATGATTCATGTACATTTTATTCTGTAACCACCATGAAGCATAAAAATAATGCCTCCACCACTTGACAAGCATGATCATCAACAACCACAATCTCCTTGCCCTTTGTTAAGCTAGAATATTTGGCTGTCAATGCTCTATTCAATTATTTCTTTTTCTTATAATTCCTTTTAACTTCGCCAGATTGCTCCTGTGGCCGATAAGCATCGTTGTTGTGCCTTCTCCCATTATCCTCCTCTTCCATTACTAAACTAACCTCATAAGAGTCCTTACTGATACCTTCAACCTCAGCCTGATTGAGAGGAGTGCAATTGTATCCACTTATATACCTATATATTCTATGTTTGTTGAATGGCTACACAGTGGTTAGATCCACATTCCAACTTAGTAATTAGATGCCTTCACCTATTGAATAACATACTTCCACACAGTCCACGTATAGTGAACTAGACCATAATTCAGTTTTTATCCATGCAGTGAGATCAATTTAACTATGCAGGAAATCAACTGGAAACTTCCGACTAATAAGATGGTACAAATGTCTGCTCAATCATCTTACTATTATTTACTAGACTGTACAATGAAAATTCAAAACTATGCTGACTGACAAAAAATTTAACTCGATACGTATATCAACAGAACAACAAAAACTCTACCCATTCAAAAGTGATTAACTTGCACATAATTACCTAAGGCATTCATCAAACACTTGCTAGATATAACTTCACTTAAAACACAAAAACCAATTTCAAAAATGACTAAATAATCAAGGAAAGTGCACTCAGTGAACTAATGGATAACATGCATTCTACATTAAACTGAAAATAAAATATAATACCTGAAGGCTAACAAACCCGCATAAAGCCTCAAACTCCGTAACCGCCAGGGCCATCTCAGGCTTATGATTATCATCTTTATACACACTCGGATTCGCCATATGCAAAGCCTCCGCCAACTCCTTATCTGGATGCGCTTGAATAGACAACGCTTTCCCAACCGAAAGCACCTTTACAACCACAAAGCATTGAAATTGAAATAAATAATCCCAAATCAGAACCAGTTCACTAAAACAAGCACATTGAATCACAACCATAAAATTACAAAATCATAGAATTGAACAACATTTCAAGTACCTTGAACAAGAAAGGCAGCTCCTTTCCAAATTTCTCCAAAACCCCATCACCAAGAACACTCGGGTTTTCCAAGATCCAATCCTTTAAGCTCTGACCTTTCTCCCCACTCACCAAATACGAAGCCCCCGATTCATGAGTCCCCATCCACAGCTCCGCATAGCACTCCCCACCATCAATCTCCACCCCAGAGTTCGCTTTATTCACCTTTGCAACAATCGATTCCTCCCCAATCCTCCCCCAATCGTAGTTCTGCACTGAACATCTCAACTTCTGTAGCCTCTGAGTCTGGGGTTCCTCACTCTGCTTCAAAGTGTCCTCTTCCATGACACCCATTGCTTCAAAACTGCAGAGAGGGGGTGTGAAGAGGCAGAACGAGTAAAGATGGAAATTTTATCAAGTTGGGAGGAGAGAATAATAAAGGGGTTCTTCGATCCACCATGAATGTATGAATGAAGCTTGGTTTTGAAGGTTTTTTTTTTTTTTTTTTGAAAAAAGAGGGAAGCACGGAATGAGAGGGGGATTTGATTCGAAGAGACGCATCTAACTACTTTAACGAAATTTCATGTGTCTTATGTGGGATGCTTCACATGGGTCCCATGTTTTTTTTTCCTTAGGTCACGTGAATGTTTATGGAAAGATTTATTTTCGTGATGGTAGCAATGATTGTGATTTGGTTTTGCGAGGTGATTTTGGTAAGCCGATTTTAAGAAATATTTGGTTGTGTATAGAAAAATTGTAAAAATTTTGGTTATAATTTTGAATTTATCAATATAATTTAAGTATTTTAAATTAACTCTTAAAACTATATAAAGAATATTACAATACTTATAATGTCATACAAACAATATATTGCATAAGAATAACTTATACAACAAAATTTAATACTAAATTAAAGTTAAAACATTTTAAAATGTATGAAAATTAAAATTGGTTTAACAAAAGAAATTAATATTTTAGATTTCGAAATAAATTTTGGTAACTCGACAGTGAAATTTGGACATTTTTAGGAAAATCACATTCCTTGGATGAGGATGATAGTAAACTTGACATTTAGGGCATCCATACTTTGATTCGTCTTGGATTTTAAAACCACATTTTGCAACCAAGGCGATGTGTAACTATCTAAAGAGATTCACACGTATCTGAGAAATACATCATCCTTGCAGATCGTATCATGCCACCCTTGTTGTAAAATCTTGATTTTCAAGTATTTTTTAGAAGAGGCTTAGAAGTACGGCCTTTCAAATCGAGAAAGTTTTTTTACTTGAGAAAACTTTTTTAATTTGTCATGTGCCACACATGTGCACATCAGGTGAAATTCATCTAAAGATGATGCCAAGTCTTTAACACATTTAAGGAATAGAAAATGTACTAAACTGGACAAACTGATCAAGGGATCATGTCAATGATCAATCAAAACAAATACATTATTGCGTGAAGATGCAAATCTTCCATATTTTCTTTAGGAGTTTAATGCAATATACTCGGAGAAGTAGGGCAATTAGGGATAAAATTTTGCTTAGAGAGACTGAGTAATCATAGTTACTGTCCAGGCAAAGCAAACGTACAGACCGTCTGATCGTGTTACAATTCAATCAAAGTAAACCAGCTAGTTGATCGTGTTACCTTCCAAAACCTACATATCATAGTAACGTTTGTATATTTTGGAGTTTGAAAACATAAGGAAGGTAAATTGTGATTTACCTAAAGAGCAGTGACATTTAAGGAATATAAAATAGTGCTAAGATAGACCGTCGAATCATGTACGTTACTGTCCAAACAGAGCAAATAGACCTTCGGACCAATAGACTGTGTTACTATTCAATCAAAGTAAACAGCCTATTGATTGTGTTTCTGTCCAAAACTAATAGATCATTGTACCATTTGTATATTTAGGAGTTTGAAAACATAATCTGGAAGGTAAATTGTGATTTACCTAAGGAACAATGACATTTAAGGAATAGACAATGTTGTTTAGAATAGAACGACTGACCGACAAATCACGTCACATTTTCATCGAATTAAGCAAACCGACTGACCGACATATCGTGTCCCGTAGCAAAGTTACCGACTGACCATTTTTCAGTCAAAACAAATCATTATAACGTAATCAAAACAAATGCATTATAGCTTAAACATTAACATAACATGTATTTTTATTAGGAGTTTAGAAACATAACTTGAAAGTCAAATTGTGATTTGCTTTGAGAAGCAATTACATTAAGGAATAACAAAATTTTGCTTAGATAGACCGACGGATCATGTTACTGTTCATCAAAGCAACCAGAGATAGACCGATTTTCCATGCTGTTCTATCAATGTAAACCAACGGACTGACCAACAGATCAATATTATTGTTCAATCAATATGTTATGCTATAGCTGATCATGTTACTGTTCAATCAAAGCAAACCACCCAACCACAAATCATGTCGCTGTTCAATCAAAACAAGTCCTCTCTACCGTAAAGATTTATAAGCAAGTCAATACCCAAAACAATTGTGTACATCAAATTGAAATCCGATAACACAATAAGACTTAAATAATAATCATATTGAAATAGCGCCCTGTCCATGCGAGTAACATCAAGTGTAGATGCAATTTTGTATACCATGCAACTATCTCATCGACACATTTAGCTAGAAAATCAGACTGATGGTTCTCCTCATATATTAACCCCCTAAATAGAATTTCTCGTGTTATTTTTTTTTTTTTCTACTTATGAAAAATCATATATGGAAACCCAAAACAAGATACATCATGGAGAAAGAAAAATAAGTAATTAAACTGACCTCTTCTTTGCGTTGTGTTGTTGTTCTACTTGTAAATCAACGGCAATCATTGTTTCTGCTCTTCTTTTTCACGCTCTAGATACCTATCACCAAACTAGACCTTCTATGCTCTGTCTCTATGTATATGAAGTTGAAGAAGAAGAAGAAGAAGAAGAAGATGATGATGATGATGAAATATAAACTGTGGGCGAGTGCATCAGTGGCGGTTGGTTTTGTCTTTGTGTAGTAAGTCCAATATTGGTTTAATCGCCAGCTGTGTCAGAAAATCAGAATCAGAAAGCACGCATCTTTAGGTAGATTGATTCATTTCATTTCTAGAACAGAAATTCTAAATGTCGAGGAAGTGGGCGAGGAAAACAGCGAGGGAAGTCTTAAAACAGAAATTCTAAATGTCGAGGGAAGTCTTAAAACAGCAGGAAAACACCGCCCTCCCCTCGCTGTTTTCCTCGACAGCTAGCAAAGCTCTAGATACAACAATTTTTTAATGATTTATTGCTTTGGGATACTGTCACAAAGTCTTAAAACTCTATCAGCAGGAGTGATATGTTTTGCGGTTTTCGATTGGCTAATTTTGGCCAATGGGACTAGGAAAAAAGAAAAGAAAACTTTGGTTGAAGTTTCAGAACTTGAATACCCTTTCATGAAGAAAGGGGCAACTCGAGTTCAAGCCAAAACCTAATATTTTTGTCAACATCGAGCTCAACTTTGGGTTTGTAGGGTTGACCCCTCAATAGTTCCGAGTGTTTTTTCATTCATTTGAGCTTATGAAAAATTGTAACAACAATACCATCTTACCGGACTGTAGATCGAGTGTGGACTTGGAACGATGTATACTACTACTGGCTGGAATTCAAACCCTTGCAGGATAAAATTTTGAGAGCTCGAGTTTAGTTTTCTGATCAAAAGCAACTAATGAGAAACAATGGAGTTTCTTCCCTTTTAAACACCATGAAAGTGATTGGATATTCATTAATTACTCCATGGTTTCAATTGTTTATATACCAATGGAGATTATTATAATAATCATAATTTTTTATTCAAGTCATGGAACACGCAGATTTTCAAGCCATGGAACATGCTTTGAGTGTGATTGAATTGAATAAACCATCACCATCCCACCAAGAGGCCTGGTTAGAGAACATAAAACTTACCTTGTTTCCAACTTTTTTATTTTCAACTCTTCAGACAATTGTTGTGCTTTACTGATCCAACCCATGGTTTTTTTGGGTCTATTGTTGACCTACAAGAGCAATTTAACTGCTTTTAAATTCTAAAAATATGATGACAATATAAAATTTTTATGATGTCAACAAAAATGAAAAAACTTTCTAGAAAAAAAAAATTTAACTCATAACAATTTTCTTTAAAAAAACAAAAAAAAAAAAGTGTATGTTGGCATGGATCTAGGGTGCATTGTGTTAGTCGACATGTTATGAAATTTTACCAAAAAAAATGCCTGACATTAATCTACACATCTCCTACAAATATCAACTCAAATGGAGCAACCAAACATATAGCTCATGTACAAACTTTTTAAAAAAGACGTTTTGACTACCTCGAAGAGCATTTGTCGACTCGAGGCTGCACTTTACACCTTATTCTAATGGTAATACAAACAACTCCTCAATTTTTAGCTAAAACAGATTAGTATTATTTACGAGTCTTTTATATCACGAACCTTAAAGTCGGTTAGATAATTACAATTTTTCTCTTGAACTCGAATAGTTTACATTTACCATCTTGATTTTCAAACTGTGTTACATTTTCTACCACAACTTTCGATAATACCAAATTTTCCCTTGTTAATTAAATAAACGACATTTACATTTTCTCTCATCAACCAACTAAATAAATTTCTACTAATAGCTTAATCACCACATATTATTTATAATCACATATTACCCCGATTTGAGATTTTATTTTTTCTTTCTTTTATCTTTATTTTTCCTTTTCTTTCATTCTAAAGAAAATAAGATCATATATTATTCTCTAAAAAGCAAGTATGTCATTCTCAAAAAACAAATGTTTCAAATATACATGGTAACTTTCAAAAAAAAAAATTATTTTGTGATGGAGATTCAAAATAGGAAATATAAACTTCAAAAAAAAATGATAACATCCCAAACAAAATATATAAACTTTACATATATATAAAGCCTCATCAAGTGGATAGTTTAAAAAAAAAATCACTCAAAGAAGGCTAATGCAAGAAGTTTTGTTAGTGTAGAAATAAAAAATGAAATATAAAAGGTAAGAGAAAAACAAAATAAATAAATTCGAATTGGGGCAATCTCTAGTTATAAATAATACATGGGATTAAGTTATTAGTCGGATTTTATCTATTTGGTTGAGGGGAGAATATGTAAATGATTTTTGGTTACGTAATATGGGCATAGTTAGTGATGCGTCCAAAATTCGTTATCCTGTAAGTATGACCTGTAAAACAAATGTTAGATTGCCAAAGACCACCTTCTTGGCTGCCGAAGGCACTTCGATGCTTAAGTCAGTAACTCAATTGGAAATGAAGATAAATCTTGACAGAACTCAGTTAAAGTTGCATACCTTTGTCGAATGTTCATTTTACCTTATATAATGGTCATTGTTAATTTCCTACGTGATTTAAGCATGTAAGGCGCAATGAGAGGGGACATTCCTCGTAATGGCCTCCTTTTTCATGAAGATACGTCCTCGGAGGCGCAACTCCCTCCAAAACTCTTTTTATCTATAACATCTCCTCTTTAAGGCAGACCTTTATCGGGCCTAGATTTGAGCATTTAACTATGGTTTATTCTAACGGACCATGTTTGAGCTTTTATGACTGGATTCACCCTTTTTGGGCTTTATGAATTGGCTTGATTTTGGGATACTTGATCCTCGTGATGGACAATTTCTGCCATGTGTATGACTAGGATAACAGTCTTATTTGATGTATCATCAGCTACTCCCCCTTAGTTAGTAGGCATGTTCACGTGGCCACTAATTGTGTGACGGTTGGATTTCAATTTCACCATCATGACGCATTTAATGTCGTTACCAGTTGTTGTTGCTTTTATCCCTTCGATATCTCGTCCGCATGTTGGTTTCGACATGATTTTTGGAATTTTGCGTTGCCGTCATATCTTACACATTTCCCACGAGTGGTCCTTTTGTTGTTCAACCTTATAAAAGTAGTTGGGTACAATATTCTCTTTTTTACGTTCCTTTCATTCTCAGGTGTTGATTTCTCTTTATTTCATCTTTGTCTCATGACAATGTCTAGCTTTAGGGTTTTGAATGGCGATGTACTTGATAATTGCGAAGCTTACTTCTTGCCTAAGTGGGTGACACAAACGACTTTGGATAGCATTCATTATGACTATTCATTGTCAGTCGATCTCGAGATCATCTTTCCTGAAGAGGGCGATAGTCCTTGTCGTCCAAGGTCTGGCTATATTGTTATGTATCCTGGTATGTTCCACTCTGATTTTAGGCTTCATGTTCTTGAGATCATCAGGGAATACCTAGATTTCATGGACATTGCTCCCGCTCAGATGGTCCCTAATGGTTGAAAGGTGTTGATTGTGACCTTGGAGAGGGTCGTTTTAATCGGGATTCTTTTGATTGTCAGGGTTTTGCATTCCTTGGTGGGGTTCGGAGACAATGTTAACAGTATTTGCTATCTTCGTTCTCCATCTTGTTTCAAGAATCTGCGGGACAAGTATGGGAGTTGGTCGAGGCCCTGGTTTTACGCGTCTATCACTTCCGACTATTATAAGTTGCGTAATCACCGAATTTTGTGATCATTTCGAGAGCCTAAGAGGAACGAACTGTCATTGTCGTTGGAGGAGCAAGAGTTTTGTGACTGGTTTAATAAGCTGCCCCGAGTCTCTGTGGAAGATGTCCTTGCCACAAACGTTATTACTCGTAGTGATTTATAGACATTGAGTGAGGCGGGTTGTGCAAAGCTTACAGCGACTCATGCTTCAGAAGTTACCGTTGTGTGTGCTAATAAATTAAGTCATCATTTTCGGCGAAGGGATGGAGCGTATTCCTCTAGTTTGCGTTGGTGATGCAAATGTTGGCTGGGAGGCGATCTCTATTAAGAAACCTTTGGGGCGTGTTGTTCATGTTATTGCCAAAGAATCTAGTAACGCTGGTCCGAGCATCAGAAATAGGAAGGTTCCAAGGCCTCCTAGTCCGTCTAAGCTGCTGGCGATTGGTTCCAGTTACATCCCGAAAAAGAAAAAACTTGTTACTTCGATTCATGGTACTACTAGGGCTCCTCCTCCTCCGATATCTTCCGGGAAGGGTGGTCATGATATAGGTGATCATGGTATTTGAGAAGCTGAGGAGATAAATCAAGCATTCGAGATGAGCAAAAAGAAGGTTTTTCGTCCTTTGGACACTCGTGAGAAGAATCTTGTCTCCTCATATGGCTTGTATGGTTTTGCCAACCTGTCGGTTGATTCACATGTCGTTGACAAAAAAAAATACTTCAACTTGGTGTTGAATTGTCTAAGAATCCAAACAACACAAAGAATCTGGATGATTTCGAGTTTGGTCCTCTGTTGGAAGATCGAGTTGTTGCTCGAGGTTAGGGCTCCAAGCCTCCTGTGTCCTCTAGTGTTACAGGTACCTCAAGATTTTCTGCCATTCCCTCTGCTTCCCTGCGGTCGTTCCTGAGAAGTTCTACTGGCCTTCTGAGATTTAAGTGCAAGATAGTGCTCATAATCTCATTGTTGGTTGTCATGGGCGGTTGGCTAATAAAACTCCTATGCTCATGTGTCTGCCACATAACCACCTTGATGAAGGCCTAAAGCATCTCATGGAAGGAATGAGTCATCTAACTTATGCAACCATGATGGGGTTAGATTATAAGGATGCCCGCGATCAGGTGGATCTCATTGAACAGAAGCTGACAAGGCAGGCATTGGTTCTCTCTCATGTTCTCTGTAAGTTTGACCCGCTGAAAATGCAGTGTACAAAGTATGCGAAGGCTGCTCAGACTGCACAGACTTTGCTGAAGGAAATCGAGAATGTTCGGAATAGGTTTGTTTAGCACCTTGTAACTTCAAAGGTGGAGTTGGATAGGCTGCGTTCTCAGCTGAGTACTGCTGAGAAGGAGTTGTCCAATCGAGTGGCTGAGTGTGATGAGGCCAAGCTTCTGCTACAGAGTACTCGGTTAGTTTGAAAGCTTCTGTGGCCCAAGTTGCTCAGTTGAATGTCGAGTTTGTCACTGCCAAGTCAATAGTTTCTGTTAGGCTTACTGCCACTGAGAACAAACTCATGTCGACACGGGCTGAACTTTTATCGGTTACCGACAAATTAAAGGTTGTAGAAGCAGCTGATTGAAAAAGAGTAGTTGATGGTCACCACGACCTCTTAGATTTTATCGAGTAGCGAGGCTTGGATTTAACTAAGTGTCGCTGCTACGCTGAGCAAGTATTCGAGGACAAAGAGAAATATGTTCCAGATCCGCTGAGTGACCCTATTGCTGAGGAATAGTTACCTCTTCGCCTACCTGAGCCCATGCCATAAAGTGACATTGCTGCTGACACAAATGCCTCTTCTTGAGTACATTTACTGGCCACGCTTGTCTTCATGTAATCATTTCTTACATAATGAATTTGGAAAATCAATGAGAATTTCATTTAACTTTATTGTTTTGTACACAGTATGTCTTTCCGTCTAACTTACTAGACTTAGCTTTTTGTTTTCGACATTCCTGGTAGAATTCTGACTCGTTCGTCCGAATTTTTATAAATGTGTTTCATTTTTCGACGTATTAGTCGTGTAGAATTTTTTTTATGAAATTCGATTTTTCGCATCTGGATTTTGATGTCGCACATTATAGTCGATAAGAAAATTTTGACTCATGTGTCTCAGTACTTTATTACTTCATGGTTGATCAGACCAGAAGTTTCATGTTCATGTTCGATTTGTTTGTCCTAATACATGTATTCAAATTGTACTCGTAGCTCGATACTTTGGTCGTGTTGTGTTCTTTCTCGAGTAAAATTGTTTAGTCCGACTTCTTTGTCTCGACCAGACCTTTGTCGTTTGAACACAAAATTGAGGATGTAAAGGAGTTTTATTGATAGTATTTTTTTTCAGATCCTCTACATTCCACAGTCGTGGTAGTTGTTCGCCTTCCATATTTTCTAACCAGTATGTCCCCGGTCTGTTGATTTTTATTATTTTGTACGACCCTTCCCAGTTCGGATTCAATTTTCCCGTGTCTGGTTCCTTTGTGTTGAGTTGGAGTTTTTCAATGTACCCAATCACTGATATTGAAAGTACAAGGCTTTACTTTTTTGCTATAGTAGTTGATCATACTTTGTTGGTAGGCTGCTGCTTTGATAGAAGTTGGTTCTCGCTTTTCCTCGATGATGTCTAATCCGACTTTTAATGCTTCGTTGTTGTCCTCTGCACGAAATTCATCTGTTCTGAACGTTGGCATGCCAATTTCTAATGTATCATTGCTTAATTAAGACCCGTATGAAAGGGAGTCTCCCTTGGTTGAGTTTTTTTTGTTGTTCTGTATGCCCAAATGACGCTAGGTAATTCGGACATCCACAACCGTTTGATGCTTCAAGCTTCTTTTTTATCGCTTCTAGGATCGTTCTGTTGGTGACTCGTCTTGCCCATTTTCCTGTGGATGGGTGGGTGCTGAGAAATGTTGTTGGATATTTAGGTTTTTGCACAACTCTTTGACCTTTTTGCCTTCAAATTGCTTCTCGTTGTCGATGACGATACCCTTGGGATTCCATCAGAATAACTTTTTAAGATGAAATCCATTCTGCATATTATATCTTTCCAGAGGAACTTTTCGACTTGAGTTTCTCCTATCTTTGCTAACGGTTCTACTTCCAGCCACTTAGTGAAGTAATCTACTGCTACGAGGAAAAATTTCTTTCCGTTGGACATAGGGAGCGGCCCCACGATGTCCATCCCTCATTGTGCAAATGGCCAGGGGCTGCTCATCGGGATCAGATTTTGGCCTGGCATGTGAGTGTATGGGGCAAATCTCTAGCATTTCTTACAAGTGCAAACGATTTTATTTGCATCTGCTTGCATCATAGACCAATAGTATCTTAGTGTCATTGCTTTGTGGGCTAATGTTCTTCCTCCTGGGTGGTTTTCATATGTACCGTGTTGGATCTCTCGTAGAACATAGTCAGTGTCATCGAGTGAGAGGCATCTTAGCAGCAGACTGGTAACAAATCTTCTGTAAAGTCTGCCATTGATCATTATGTATCGTGCTGCTCGGTTTCACAATTTTTGGGCCTCCATCTTATCTGTTGGGAGTTCTTCGTTTGTTATCTAGGCTAGAATTGGAGTTGTCCAATTGATTTTCTGATCCGTAGCGCATGCCACTTGCACTTGATTTTATAGTATGAAACTTTCATGCATTGTGACGAGTGGATTGTCATTTTCTTTAGCTTGTGATGCCTCCTTTCCTAGCTCGTCGGCTCTTTTATTCTCTGCCCTTGCACGACGCCGAATGGTGGTAGTCTAGAAACCTTCTATCAGCTCAGCAGTCTTTTGGCGATAGGCTTTCATTCTAGCATCTTTGACTTGGAATTCGTCATTCGATTGATTGACCACCAATTTGGAGTTAGCGAAGATGCTAATCTCTTTTATTCCCAAGAGTTTTGCTAATTGTAGCTTGACTATCACTGCTTCGTACTCGGTTTCGTTGTTTGAGGCTTTGAAATTGAATTTTATCGCCTTTTCGAACACCTTCCGAATTGTATAAGATCATTCCAGCTCCACTTTCCGCCTCGTTGCATGCTCCGTCACAAAGGATCCATTCATGGGTTGTTTGTTCCTCCTCATGGTTACTTTCTAGCTGGCGGTCGCTACTGCTTGTGAATTAAACAATGAAATCTGCCAATGCTTGGGCTTTTATTACAGTTGTCGAGGCATAGCCGATGTTGAATTGTCTGAGTTTTATTGCCCATTTCACCATTTTCTTGATAACTCTGGTTTGTGCAGTACTGATTGAAGTGGCTGCTCGGTCATGACAATGATTGGGTGGGCTTTGAAGTATGGTTGTAGGTTTCTTGAAGATACAATCAAGGCAAGCGCAATTCTATAAAGCCGGATAGTTGATATATGTATCTCTAAGCGTTTTGCTGATGTAATATACTGGTTTTTGTGCTTTCTTTTCTTCTCGTATCATGTTGATCTTACCACTTGGTCGGATAAGTATAGGCACAATGTTTCCCCGTGCTTGGTTTTGATAGAAGTTTTGTGCTACCCATGTACGCCTTCAAGCTTTGAAAAGATTTCTCGCATTCTTCGTTCCACTTGAATGTCTCGTTTCCTTTCAAGATTTTAAAGAAGGGAAGACATTTGTCCGAGGACTTGAAAATAAATTTGTTTAAAATCGTTATTCTGTCATTGAGACTTTGCACGCTCTTTATGTTCGTTGGTGACTGCATGTTGAGAAGAGCTTGTATTTGTTTCATATCTGCTTCGATTCCTCTTTGGTTGACCATGTATCTATGGAATTTCCTTGATTCTATTCCAAATGTGCATTTCTTCGGGTTTAGCTTCATTTTATATCTTCGGAGCTGAGAGAAGGCATGTTCGAGATCTTTGATATGGTTCGTTCGATGTGAGCTTTTGATTAGCATATCATCAATGTATACCTCCATAATTTTACCAATCTAGTCTCTGAACATTCTGTTGACCTGCCGCTATTACGTGGCTCTTGCGTTCTTTAGTTCGAACAACATTACCCGGTAGCAATATTTACCTTTTTCTGTTATAAAATATGTTTATTCTTGGTCAGAAGGGTACATTTGTATCTAATTATATCTGATACATTTTTTTATGCTCCCTAATTTGATCTAGTCCCGCTGACCTGCACAAGTAACACACGTGAGCCACAAACCACCGTGGGGTGGCCGAGTGTAACGCTGTAACAGGGAATTTGTAGTGTACCTTAACTTACCAACCTCATGTCTTATTTATAGTGCAAGGAGTTCTGGTTCTACTAGGCCATCATAGAAGTAGTTTAGGAAAGAGATCTTCATGGAGATCCATCCCTAATTAGGAGTAGTGTTGTAGGAGGGAAGTTCCATGTTAGCTCCGTGCTACTAGATACGCGGGAGATAATTCCCAATCCAAGAGCAATCTGTAGAAGGGAGTTTTGCTATGTGGAAGATACTCTGGTGTTTACGGGTATACTTGCCTGAAAGAGCTTACGGGTATTGAGGATAGTTGTGAGACGTGTGGGCCTAGCATGTTGTGAGAGTTTGGGTCCCCCTTGCGGATTGCAGTTGGGCGGGCTTAGAACCGCTTGGGCCGGATCAGTGTTGGGCTGACGCTTGAGGCTGTAATTCCTCAAGATCATCATGAAACGTGTACGGCTTCAGGATGTGACCATTTTTATGTATCATTACATGTGTCGACCTAATACTTGTCCCAAATTCACCGTTCCAACAGATCGAGCATGTGAGCTGGCCGTATTTGGCAGTGGCTTGTCGCAGGACACCAGGTTGCCAATTTTGTACCCCGCATACCATATTTGACAGTGGTGTTTGATGGAGCATTCTTTCTCTTGTGGGTAGCTTGCCCAGGACTGTTCATGTTGCTTAAGTGGTCAGACAGTTTAAGCAAGTCCTTATTCCATGTTGATCAGATGCCTGCAGTATGTAGTCTTTTGTATCTGCCTCAGGGTGTTTGTAATATGTAGCATTTTGTATATGCCCCAAGGTGCTTGTTGTTACATCTCTCCAATAATCAATAGAGTTTGTTTTTAGTAATTCTTCATTTATTTCTTAAATGATTGAAAATCACATAAGTCCTTTAAGATTTAAAACTCAATATTGACTATGGAAAGGGAACCAAACAACTTAAAACAAACTAACTGTTAACGGAGAGAAATTGATCCTGGCCTTGAAGTGGATGCGGGTTGCTATCGCGGATCATTTGGCAGAATGTCGAGGCGTTACATAGGTTACTGAAGAGTAAACCTTGCAGAGGGGCGGATCTCCGTTTCGATGGAATGTCGGGGGATGTGTTCCCACTTGCCATGGCCTTTTCGACTCGCTGGGCAGAAGAGCTTGTTGCTCCTGTACCGCTTGAAAGTGATGTCTCTACCGTCTTTTGGCCTTGCACTGGGTCAGGCTGCTCTGCATGATGTAGCTGAATCTAGGAGCACTCTATCTATTTCAATGCGGCGTAGTGACAACCTTGTGTCATAGATTGGTCTCCATGTATTATTCCTTCGGAGTGGTTAACAGTATACTTAACACACAAGTAAAAGGTGGAGATTACTGCTTCCATCTGGTGGAGACAATTCTTCCCAGGATGAGATTGTAGGATGACGGTGCGCCTACCACCATGAAGTCAAGAAATAGGACTTTCCTGAGCTGCGACTCTCCTACTACCGTAGCCAACCTTATCTTTTCGATTGGAAAACACTTCTCCCCGCTGAATCAGATCAGCGGGTGTTCTAAAGACGTCAGGTTTTCCTCCTTGAGGTCCATGCTGAGAAACGCGTTGTAGAATGTAACGTTAAGTGAACTTTCTGTGTCAACTAGAGCTCTCTTCAATTCCCACTTTGCGATGGAAACATATATGATCAAGACATCATTGTGCGGCACTCGGACTCCATCGAGGTCCCTTTTAGTAAAACTCAAAGTGGGAATGGGGTTCTGAACCCGTGAGTGGCAGATGTGTTTGTCCTCATCTGCGGATTGTTTCTGCATATCAGTAGTGTCCGCTTGCGGGACTTGTATGACTGGTCTTCATTTGGTTCAACTCCATGAAGGATGTAGATTATCCATGGAGTCGCCTTATTTATTTCTTTAACTTACTCCCTCTGTCCTTTGTTTGATCCGCTGGTTTCTCAGACTTCAGGAACTCTTTCAGTTTGCATTTGCGGATCCAGTACTCAACTTCATACCTCAGACTCTTGCAATCGTTGGTGTTGTGGATGCCCTCCTTGTGGTACGCGGAATATTTGTCATTATCGCGCTTGGAGGGGTCTTCGTGTGTCTTTGGGGGCCACTTAAGTTCCTCCCAGCTTTTCATGGAGTTAAGTACGTCTGACAGGCTAATGCTTACGGGTCTCACGGCACTGGATCCAACGTAGTTGGATGATTTCTCCGGCCTAGGCCGACCGGGGTCCGGCTTGTTGTTGTTGCGCTTCCTTTTGATTCGTTCCTGGTCCTCGCGACTATTTTCCTCATTCTTGTCCCTAAAAGAAGAGGGCTTTCTGTCTCCTTCGATTTCCTTTTTAGTGGTCCTTGACTGCTCCAGGGTGATGTGTTTTTTGACGCTCTTGAGGAGCTCCGCCATGTCTAAAGTCTCCAAGGTGAGGTCCTCAAAAAGCTTTCCTTATCTGAGGCTCGCAATGAAGGTCGTTACGGTTGTATTGTCGTTGCACCCGTTGATGAGGGTCAGCTCGTTGTTAAAGCGTGTGACATACTCTCGGAGCGTCTAGCCGGACCTCTGCCTTAGAGAGTATGTAGTGCAAGCTTTGTCTGAAATGCTGGCTTCCGACGAAACGTATCAGGAATTCCTTCGTCAATGTTTTGAAGGAGTTGATCGATTTCGGTGGAAGGCTGTGGAACCATGTCAACGCAGAGCTTTTTAGACTGGTGGGAAAGGTTCTGCACATGACAGACTTGAAACCTTCTTTGAGGGTCATTACGTGCTGGTAATGGCGCAGATGATCAAAAAGATCGGTGGTCTCGTCGTAGGAGTCGAGCTTTGGGAGAGTGAACTTCCTCCGAAAGGCCTCATTTTTTATCCGATCCACAATGGTGGGACGGAGAGGCGATATAGTACGTTTGGATCATGCGCCCCTCTACGGAGGGGGTTCCCAGGGCCGAGCCTCTCTGTCCTGGCAGTGAGCACAATAAGAACTAGTGGTGGCCTGGTTCTCCTGCGCTTGCTCCCTATCATCTTCTGGCTGCGAAGGTACGTGTTGCTTCTGGTCTCTGTTAGCAGGCGGTGGATTCTGTCGCGTAATAGTCTCTACCGCCTTGGCGATCTGCTGTATATGAGATGCTAGCACATCGATTATGGGTTCCACGGTTACTGCCGTTGGGGTGGGGGCGTGAGTTGGATGCCCATACACAATAGTAACCGATTGAATGAGGCGATATAGGGACAGCCTGAGCGTTGGACATATGTCCCTTGGTTCTCCGTTGTTGCGTGACCTAGTGGTCACCATCTCTCTAGGTTTTGATAGGAGACGACGATTAGTGTAAAGTTGTGAACTATGTCGTCCCCACAGATGACGCCAAACTGATGCAATCTTTTTACGCTCCCTAATTTGACCTAATTCCACTGACCTGCTGACCTGCACAAGTAACGCACGTGAGCCACAAACCACCGTGGAGTGGGCGATGACACTTTGATGCTAAAGTCAGACAGGGCTCTGAGGAATGTGTAATGTTGTAACAAGGAATTTGTAGCGTACTTTAGCTTAACAACCTCATATCTTATTTATGGTGCAAGGAGTTTTGGTTCTACCAGGCCATCGTAGGCGCAGTTTAGGAAGGAGATTTTCGTGGAGATCCCTCCTTAATTAGGAGTTGTGATGTAGGAGAGAAGTTCCATGTTAGCTTCGTGTTCCTAGATACGCGGGAAATAGTTCCCAATCCTTCATGCTCCTAGATACGCGGGGGATAATTTCCAATCCAAGAGCAATCCGTAGAAGGGAGTTTTCTTGTGTAGAAGATACTTTAGTGTTTCCTTCCTAGTTGAAAGCAGATAACAGCTATAGTTGCCCGATCGAAACTGATCCTCGAGATACTTGTCTGAATGGGGCTTACGAGTATTGAGGATAGATGTGAGACGTGTGGGCCTAACATGCTGTGAGAGTTCGGGTCTGCCTGGCAGACTGCAGTTGGGTGGGCTTAGAATTGCTTGGACCTGATCAGTGTTGGGCTGACGCTTGAGGTCGTAATTTCTCGATATCATCATGACACGAGTACGGCTCCGGAGTGTAACCATTTTTATGTATCATCAGTATCCATAAGACGCATCCATAAAACTCAGGAGTTCGTGTTCGGCAGTGGCATCCACTATCTGGTCTATACACGGGAGCAAGAAACCGTATTTCGGGCAGGCTTTGTTCATTTCACTATAATCGACAAATACCCTCAACTTGCCATTCTTCTTCTTTACCAACACCGTGTTAGCTAACCAGTCTGGGTAGTGAGATTTTTTTTATCATTTCTGCATTTATCAGGTGGTGCAATTCCTCGTTTATTGTTTGATTACGTTCTGGGGGCTACCGACCTTTTTTTATCGGACTGACTTTTTGTCCACCATGTCTTTCATCGTTCAAGAAAAAACGTCATGGTTATCCTTCAGTAGTTTGACCAACTTCATGGTGAGTTTCAAGTGGATTTTGGTGCCAATTCGAACTGTTTCGTCTCATCTATCGTCCAAGTAGACCATTGTTGTTTCTTCTCTTTTTAGACTCATCCTTGCTCCTGGCAGCTACCATCTCTTCAAGAGTGATGTGTTTTTTAGCGATCTTCAATAAAATCACCTTATTTTTCGGGGGGGGGGGGGGGGGGGTCTAGATTCAGGGAATCGAAGAATGGTCATATTTTCAATCCGAAATTGAAAGTAGCAATGGCCGTGTTGTCGCTGCAGCTGTCGATCATTGTCAACTTGTTATTAAAACAAGTGACGTTCCCTTATTATCTCTTCGGGTTTTTGTTTGATGTGAAGCAAGTGATGTGGCCCTTTCTTCATCTGTTGACTGCTGATGAACCTTGTGATGAAAGTCGTGGCCAATGGTTGGAAGAAGTTTATTGATCTTGGTGGCAAGCTATTGAACAACCTTATTGCTGTGGAGGTGAGACTGATCGGAAATGTTCTGCATAAGATGGATTTTGTGTTCTCATTCAATGCCATTATGTGGTGAAAGTGTCGCAGATAGTCTGTCGGATCGGTGGTGCTATCGTATGCTTCGAACTTTAGTGAGTGAGTTTCTTCGGTATGGGAGTCACCAAAAGTGCATCAGAAATGGTGGTCTGGCCAGTTCATACAACACGTTAAGATCTGTGATCCCGATTCTGAATGGGATTTCAGTAAGGGTGTCGTTACTATGTGAGGGGTCATTTCGAGGTGGTTCACTCCCTTCAAGATTCACTTGCTGAAGCTTTGCAGAAACTTCATTACTTTCTTGGACTTGGTTAGCAGAGTTATTTTTTTGTTGATGCTTGGGCAGGGTCGGCAGATTGAGTACACTCTTGGGTGAGTTTGTCTACCATTTCAATCATGTTGTCCATCTGGTCCTTAGTAGATCCACACGAGGGTCTGCGGTGGCACCACCAGATGTCTGGGACGTTTGGGCTATCACATCTCGCGGTTCCCTATTGTCGGGCATGATTGGTCTGATGGTTGTCGCTGGATTAGAATCGTGAAGTGTTGGCAATGTAGCTTCATTAGTTGTATGATTGTTTTGATCGTTGCTAGGTTGAGGGTTTGTAGAGTGTTTTGTCTGTTCTGAGGGATTTTTAATCACTGATCAAAACCGAGGAAGTTTCTTACTGCAGACTCTCTTCTTGAATGGAAATTATCGTTCCCCACGGACGAAGCCAAACTGATCCGTCCAAAATTCGTTCTCCTGTAAATATGACCTGCTAAACAAATGTTAGATTGCCAAAGATCACCTTCTTGGTGGTCGGAGACACTCCGATGCTTAAGTCAGTAATTTAGTTGGAGATGGAAATAAATCTAGACAGAACTCAATTAAAGATGCATACATTTGTCAAATATTCCTTTTATTTTATATAATGGTCGTTGTTAATTTCCTGCGTGACTTAAGCATATGATGCGCAACGAGAGGAGACATTCCTCGTAACGATTTCCTTCTTTATGAAGTTACGTCCTCAGAGGCATAACTCCCTTAACGACTTTTTTTTATCTGTAACATCTCCTCCTTAAAGGAGAACTTTATCGAGGTATGGATTTGGGCATTTAACTACGGTTTATTCTAACGGACCATGTTTGAGCTTTTATGACTAGATTCGCCCTTTTTGGGCTTTATGAATTGGCCTGGTTTTGGGATACTCGATCCTCGTGATGGACAATCTCTACCACATTTATGACTGGGATAATAGTCTGATTTGATGTATCATCATTTGGTATTATAAAAAAGCTAGGGTAGAAAATATGACACAATTAGAAAAACAAGGTAGTAAATGTAATTTTTTTGAGTTCAGGGTAGAAATTATAATTATCCAGTGACTTTAAGGTTCGTGGTGTAAATTACTAATTATTTATCTTTTAAAATTGCTATGCGTACCCGAATATTTGGCTCGATTGCATCAACTTCTTGTTGCACTGACATTTTGAGATGTTTCAACTTTGTTGCACTAACCTAAAATATGTAACACCAACTAACTATTTTTTTTTTAAATTTATCAATAAAACCCATTTGGTGGTAAAAATTCTCGGTTATGAGCATTAATTGGTTATCGACGATAGAATAAAAATAATTATATCTATAAAGCTAAACTTCAGTCACTATGCATTGTTAAATTCAAACTTTTGAACAAATATAAAAAAGACACCAACCATTGTTGCAAGTTTTATATATCTATATAATAAATAGCATTGGGTTTCACTATTCCTAAGGGGAGAAGTTAAGAGACTTGATCATGCCAAGTATAAGCTAGATCTGAGGGTGGGAAGTTTTGAGCAACAATCTAAAGACATAAAGCTCATTAACAATTCAAAGAATTTAAATCATGTTTCCTATCAACTGAACGATTCTAGCTGGCCTGGGTCGAGCGCCTGGGTGGCTGCCTGGACGCTCTTTGGCACATGTGCCTGGGAGGGCCCAAGGCACGTGATGGAGCTTTTGGAGGGAGTTTCAGCAGCCAATCACATTTTCCCTTATTTCACTTTTCGTTTTGGTTTTTGGCTCCAAACAACAAACAAGAAACCAGAGAACAAGAAACCAGAGAAGAAGCTCCATCGCACCTCCCTCCCCATCGTCGACTCCACTGAATCAAGAAAAGAGAAGAAGCTCCCCATCGCAAGTTCCCTCGAACAACACGTCCCCATTCGATCTTCAAGCCATCTCTCAAAACTACAAAGGTAAGTGCCTCATTCATTTACTGTTGATTTCTTCTTGTGGGTTTCTAGATCTAGGGGTTGTACTCATTTTTCGTGTTGATTTCAAAGGGTGGGGTTCTAGATCTAGATCTAGGGTTTCTGATTTTGACTCATTTGACAAACAAAATCTGTTTTGAAATGTCGAAATAGAAATACAAAAACTGATTTTTACGAAATTGGAAGGGATGGGTTTTCTACTCCCATTTTTCTACTAATTTTCTACTCCGAAAGTTCTGAATTATAAACTGAATTTGCTTTTTTAATTTCATTGTGTGGAAATTTTAGAAGAGAACTATGACCTTACACCTGACTAACTCATAAATATTTATCAACTGATATTTGCCTAATCTCTTTGAGACTGACAATTAGCCAACAGAGAGCCAATAAATGAGAACTATCAATGTCGCCTTACCTCATGCATTTTTTTTTTCCATTGAACTTTAAAGCTATTTAAATGGTGTGATTTTGAGGTTATCATTAGTGAAGAAGTTAAGACTCTTTTGATACATTATTAATTTAATGGTCCAGGTTGCCTGTATCTCCTTCATTGTGTCATTTTGAAGGTTCTATATTCGATTAATTATTTAACTTAAAATGGCATCTAACCTGTCTTATGTTGCTTTGCTATGGCGGCAATGGGAGGGTTGAAATGTTTGCATCCTTGACCCAAGGGAGCGAGCATCTTCAGTTGTTGCATGCCACTACAATTAATGTATCCTTTGATGCTGAATGATGAAAATGTTGAATGATGACTTCTTGTATGGACTTCTCTTGATGTTGTCTTCTTTGGGAAACCTTCAGTCATCGGAGCCATTCAAGGAATGATGACTGATCTTGCTTGCGTCACTCATGGAGCAGGTACATAACCGTACCATGTCGTAGAATAGTGGTTTCAATTACACACACCAGTAATGGCCTTACAGTTCAAAGATTGACTGGGCTAATACACACCAAAATGGATAGGATGACTAATAGTCTTATACATAATTAGACCCTAGGATAATGTTTATTAAATGAATGAGAGTTACACTAGTAGAATAATACAAGGATATAGCTAAAGATTACCCTAGGATAATGTTTACAATGGTTTTGATTAGACAGAGGGATGGCTAAATTTTGCTTGTTTACAGTTTGGTAGAGTGCGAATACCCACGTTCACATTCACTAATCCGTTTGTTACCGAGTTTTAATACAATTTGGAGAAAATTATATGACCACAATAAAATACACTTATGTATTAGGTGAGGTGGTGGAACAAAAAGTCATTTACTCCAAATTTAACTAAACTCTTTTGATGTTTGGTGAAAGATGACTAAATTGATAGAAAGTGATTCTTATTAAAAGTCAAAAGCAAAAATTGTCTCTACATACTCGTGTTCTTGGTGAATAAGGTAAACTTTTGTTCCAAGGTCTTGAGCATTTGAGTTGGCACAAGAAATTTTCTCCCGAAACATCTGCAAGGCACTTCTCTTGTCTTGACTGTCAATGCTCTTAGAGTATTGACATATATATTACAGTAGTTTTAGCACCACTTTATATTAACCTTGGTGTTTTAATATCTCATCAGGTGGATGACACACTTAGTGTATTCCATACACATGCAGTAGCAGGGTGTTTAGGGGGGCTCCTCACAGGACTTCTAGCAGAGCCAGCTCTGTGTAGGCTCATCTTACCTGTCAAGAATTCAAGGGGTGCATTTTATGGTGGTGAGGGCAGGGTGCAGTTTTTGAAGCAAGTAATTGGAACATTATTTGTGATAGGTTGGAATTTGGTTTCAACGACAATCATCCTTCTTTTTATAAGCTTGTTCATACCCTTGAGGATGCCTGATGAGCAGCTTGTGATTGGAGATGATGCAGTGGATGGTGAAGAAGCCTACGCCCTATGGGGTGATGGAGAGAAATATGATGCCAACAGACATGATACTTTGTATTCGGAGCAGACTGCACTACCAACACATTATGGTAATGGCGCAAGAGGTGTAACCATTCAGTTATAATTTTTTTGTGAATGGTTGGATGCCTTTGGATGGCCATTTTTTATTCACAAGACCATGATCCCCAACACCTTCGCGTGACTTCTTATGTCTGCTACACACTGCAGTGACCATTCAACGGTTATGGAGATCTTATGTTGTAGACCATTACTTTGTTCAACCATGTTGATATATGCCTATCACGAGTTTGGAGCGACCAAAATATATATCCTTGTGAATTTCTTATCCCCTTCGTACAATTTCTGTATCAGTGTTCTTGAAAGGTTTGGTTGAGTATAGCGTTTCGGCTATTCTCTATGTGTAATACTAACAAAATTTGTGCTTTTAAGTCAATGGCTTGTCATATTACGATCAAAGGGATAAAAGTTCCTCTCCCCATGTTACCTCAACTATCCCCAACTTTGATTCACGGGTAAAAGATATCAAGCAGAATTGCAGAGCACTGAATGAATACCAAAGACATTACAGGGCCATCCACTCCGAAGCAAACACTACTGCAGAAAACTAGCATTTACAAATATGGATTTATTAAGTTCACAGCATCTTTGTACAGAAATAGAGTCCTACCCCCGTGTCTCCCTTTAGGAGCTGCACAAAACATCACACTCTTTGGACTTAAAGCTAGTAAAAAGGGCCTAGAGTTTTGTTATTTTTCTAGATGGCGCATTCAAGCTTCCCACACCGGACTCAAATGTCTCCCACTTGCACTTGATTAAGATCAATCACAAACAAATCAACCTACTGATTAAAGTATTCCACTTAACTCCGATATCAAACAAACCAAAAACACATAAATAGACTCAACTTCACAAAATTTTCAGCAACTTCACAGAATTTTCAGCAAATTCACAGCATTTTCATCATTCAACATCTTGACAGAATTTTCAGCAAATTCACAGCATTTTCATCATTCAGCATCTTGACAGAATTTTAAGCAAATTCACAGAGTTTTCATCAAATTCACAGCATTTTCATTTTCATTTTCAGCAACTTCACAGCATTTTCAGCATCTTCACTGCATTTTCATTTTCAGCAACTCATCCGGAAGGTGGTGGCTGCAAAAATAAATAAATAAAATATAAATAATTGCACTGCAAAAATAACAACAGTACTAAGAAATAGTGCGAACCCTTGGTTTATATACCTATGGATTTATTACCTTATTCACCAAGAAAACGAGTAAGTAGAGACAATTTTTGCTTTTGACTTTTAATAAGAATCACTTTCTATCAATTTAGTCATCTTTCACCAAACATCAAAAGAGTTTAGTTAAATTTGGAGTAAATGACTTTTTGTTCCACCACCTCACCTAATACATAAGTGTATTTTATTGTGGTCATATAATTTTCTCCAAATTGTATTAAAACTCAGTAACAAACGGATTAGTGAATGTGAACGTGGGTATTCGCACTCTACCAAACTGTAAACAGGCAAAATTTAGCCATTCCTCCGTCTAATCAAAACCATTGTAAATGGATGCTCTATGGGAAATCAGGTGAGTTGAAACTTCAACCTTCCACCATTGAATTCAGCCCTATGACAGGATCTAAATAGTAAAAAATTATACTTTCTACTTAACAAAAGCTTTAAATATGGTTAATATGAAATAAAACATTGACACAGTGAATATAGCCAAAAATTGAGAAAGTGAATATACAAAGCATACCTTCTGTAGTAATGTAGACTTTTTGTGGAGAATCATCATGGTGAACCAAGGGATGCTACCTGAAAGTATCCCTATCACTATCGCAGCCCACGACTGCACCACCCCTGCATCAGACCAATAAAATGTCATTCACCATCAACCAATAGCTATATCCTTGTATTATTCTACTGGTGTAACTCTCATTCATTTAATAAACATTATCCTAGGGTCTAATTATGTATAAGACTATTAGTCATCCTATCCATTTTGGTGTGTATTAGCCCAGTCAATCTTTGAACTGTAAGGCCATTATTGGTGTGTGTAATTGAAACCACTATTCTACGACATGGTACGGTTATGTACCTGCTCCATGAGTGATGCAAGCAAGACCAGTCATCAAGCCTTGAATGGCTCCGATGACAGAAGGTTTCCCAAAGAAGACAACATCAAGAGAAGTCCATACAAGAAGACTTATTCTTATGGCATCAAGAGAAGTCCATACAAGAAGTCATCATTCAACATTTTCATCATTCAGCATCAAAGGATACATTAATTGTAGTGGCATGCTACAACTGAAGATGCTCGCTCCCTTGGGTCAAGGATGCAAACATTTCAACCCTCCCATTGCCGCCATAGCAAAGCAACATAAGACAGGTTAGATGCCATTTTAAGTTAAATAATTAATCGAATATAGAACCTTCAAAATGACACAATGAAGGAGATACAGGCAACCTGGACCATTAAATTAATAATGTATCAAAAGAGTCTTAACTTCTTCACTAATGATAACCTCAAAATCACACCATTTAAATAGCTTTAAAGTTCAATGGAAAAAAAATGCATGAGGTAAGGCGACATTGATAGTTCTCATTTCTTGGCTCTCTGTTGGCTAATTGTCAATCTCAAAGAGATTAGGCAAATATCAGTTGATAAATATTTATGAGTTAGTCAGGTGTAAGGTCATAGTTCTCTTCTAAATTTTCCACACAATGAAATTAAAAAAGCAAATTCAGTTTATAATTTAGAACTTTCGGAGTAGAAAATCAGTAGAAAAATGGGAGTAGAAAACCCATCCCTTCCAATTTCGTAAAAATCAGTTTTTGTATTTCTATTTCGACATTTCAAAACAGATTTTGTTTGTCAAATGAGTTAAAATCAGAAACCCTAGATCTAGAACCCCACCCTTTGAAATCAACACGAAAAATGAGTACAAACCTTAGATCTAGAAACCCACAAGAAGAAATCAACAGTAAATGAATGAGGCACTTACCTTTGTAGTTTTGAGAGATGGCTTGAAGATCGAATGGGAACTTCTTGTTCGAGGGAACTTGCGATGGGGAGCTTCTTCTCTTTTCTTGATTCGGTGGAGTCGACGATGGGGAGGGAGGTGCGATGGAGCTTCTTCTCTGGTTTCTTGTTTGTTGTTTGGAGCCAAAAACCAAAACGAAAAGTGAAATAAGGGAAAATGTGATTGGCTGCTGAAACTCCCTCCAAAAGCTCCATCACGTGCCTTGGACCCTCCCAGGTGCACGTGCCAAGGAGCGTCCAGGCAGCCACCCAGGCGCTCGACCCAGGCCAGCTATAATCGTTCTTCCTAACTACTCCTTTAGTGATATGTTATTTGCCGAAAATTCTTGGGGTCGAGGGAGGGGTCGAGGGAAAGGAAGCGAGGGATGGGTGTAACCACCCATCCTCCTCGAGATGAGCTCCAGCGCGCATCTCCATGGCGATGCGCTCATCTCGAGGAGGATGGGTGGTTACACCCATCCCTCGCTCCTTTACCTCGCTCCCTCCCTCGTTCCCTAGAAGGGCTCGTTATTTGCATATTTTATGTGCGGCAAAACATGTAATTTAAATGACATCGAAATCTATTAGTTAAAAGGGGAAAAATTGAATTTATTGATGTTCCCTTTGATGTCCATGCCAGTTTCTAATATGACATGATTCACATATAAAAACAAAAACCGGCATGAGTATCTAGGTCCATTTAATTTTTAATTTATCATTAAGCTAATTTACTATATCATCGATGTCACCCAAATTTTGATAATTCTACATATTCAACTCATATGCGCCCCCCAAGCATTCATAATTATAAAGGTTTGGAAGAGTATTAAATATTTATGATGGAGGATGAAATTATGATTAGGTAGAATTATTTAAATATTATTATAAAAAATTTCTTCCTTTTTCCAAATAAGGTAAATTAAAAAAAAAATTACAGTTATTATATTATACAACTAACATGAAAATATGCCTATAGTTATTATGTTAGGGATTGCATAAGGCAAGGCCCAACGGATTGGGTGGCATGTTAAAGAAATAAAGTTTTTTTTTCTTTTTTTTTTCAAAATGAAAATTGTCATAACAATCTACTTAATTGTCGAATTTTGGTAAATTTTGTATTATGGAAATGCATTTTTAAATATCTTTCCAATGAAACCTGATGTGTCCAAAATCTTGTCTCCTATAAGTCTAACATGCAAAACAAATGTTAGATTGACAAAGACAACCTTTTTGGTAGCCGAAGGCACTCCGATGCTTAAGTCAGTAACTCAGTTGGAGATGGAGATAAATCTAAACATAACTCAGTTAAAATTGCATACATTTGTCGAATGTTCTCTTTACCTTATATAATGGTCATTATTAATTCTCTGCGTGACTTAAAAATGAATTGGCGTAGTCTTCGGACATTTGATTCTCGTGATGGACGATCTCTGCCAAGTGTGTGGCTGTGATGACAGTCTTATTTGATGTATCATCAAAACCAATGATCAATAAAATACTTAAATTTTCAAATTCTCCATTTCACGCCATATATTTGCATTTTTCAAAAAAAATGTCTATTACATTTCATGTTGTACACATTTTCAATATTTATCAAAGAATGAGACGAACATTTTAAGACTCATTCAAGCTAAGACCTCAAACTCCATATTTTGAAAAATGAAAGTTCAAGAAAAACTCACTACGTCAATTCTAAAATGGTGACCGTGCAAACACCGCGAACTCAAATTACCATCTATAATAGTTACTAAAGAGTTGATTAAAAATAATACCAGATGGCATGTCAAATGCATGGATGTGGAACGAAAATGAAAAATTCGTAGGTGTATAATGACATTGTCTGGGAGTGCCCGGAGTGGCATGCTAAAGGCATTTTATGGTAGCAACGTTGAAGGCACGGATACACACTACAAGGGAAAAATGAAAAAATAAAGTTAGGACATCAAACCAACCAGTCGAGTACACATAGAAACTCACATTTCTTATAAACCAAAATGTGTTCATTCAAACTAAAGATGAAACCAAAGAAAAAGTTGTTTGGGCCTTATTAGGGCCTTTGAGTTTTGAAATCACAATACATACTTGAAAGTAAAATCGTTTTGGAAGTCTAGCTCATAACCATAAATAAACATAGACTTTGACCAACTAATATGTTCCCTAAAACCCTGGGACACTCGAACCACGTCTAGGCTATCCATTTTGATTATAGCCCTTTTTTTTTCAGTTGTTCTCTTTGAACCATCGTACTATTGCTACAACAAGAAGGAATTCAGCCTCAAAACTAAAATGAAGTTGAGCATCAAAAGTTTCACCAACTTCATAGATATATTGTCCCAGTTAATCCTTGGCCACAGTCCAAACGTTTCTGGGTTTGAGTGAAATGAGAAGCCAACATCAACAAAAACATTAAGACAATTTGAATTGGTATTAAAATACAAGTTCATATACTGGTCGTTTTTTTAAATAACATTTTGACTCATATCTCGAGGAGCGTTTGTGGAATTGAGATAAAAATAAATAGATATAGAAAATCAAGTCTCCATTTGCAGTAATATGCACTATGCATGACAACGTACTAATTTTTCAATTCAAGTCCCTGAAACATGGAATGAGTTTTCGTGAAATTTCACCGAAATTTTCGTTTTTTTCAATTACGAAAAGAAAAAATGCGAAATATAAATTTACATTTTTTTCGAGGATTTTTCAAAAAAAATTCGAGTTTTTTTTTTTTATTTTTTTTTTTTGCAAAAAACAGAAAACTTAGTGACCAAATTTTCATATTTTCAATAAATTTCGGATTTTTTTTTCGTAAATTTCGCGTTTTTTCTAATTATCATTTCTTCTAATATTTTATTGATTTTTTGAAACAACCCCCTGACTTTCTAATTATATGTTTGTTTCATTTCTTGGTACTTAGGCTTCATATAATGTGTTTAATAGATTTATTTATTTGCATTTGTTTCACATATTTCATATACCCTCGAAATGCATTATATATATTTCATGTATCCTCAAAATTTTTACGTATTTTCTTTACATACCGAATATTTCTTAAAATCATGAAACCGAAACTAACTCAAAAAACGAAATCACAATCCTTGCCTGAAAACTATGTATGCTTGTTGGCCAACACGTATCTGGAGAAAGAGTGTCAAAACAGGCTACAACTTTAACTTGTTGTTTCTGTTGGTAATCTATAATTTTTCTAAAAGTTTCTGCTTAAACAAGTTTAAAAACCATTTTTTTGTTTGCTAGGGACTCGAAACATGAAATTATAAAAGAGTGTTCTGACGGGTATAACTTAGAAATTTGAGAGACTCCAAACCCAATCCTCATGAAATAAACCATTCCAAAAACTCATGAATTGTCTGTTGAGTAGCGGGGAAGCGAAAAAAGCTCTGAGGCGATTTGAGGGACAGTATTGGAAATATTGTGCGATTTTGCATCTTCCAATCCTAGTCGTCCGAAGAAGTTTGGCGCAGATCTGCTCCGTTGATTTATGCAGCGGCTAGGTTTCATGGAGGCAAGGAACAACTAGGGCATCGTTTTTGTGCCGCCGGCGCTAGGTCGTCGTCCTGTTTGGCCGGTCCTGGGCGACAAGCTCTGCCTGGGCGACAAGCTCTGCCCTGTTTGCCTTGTTGTGTTGCATTGTTTTGTTGCGTTGTTGTTGCATTGCGCTGTTGCATTGCTTGGCGGATCTGCTTGGTTTTTGCTTGGACTGTTGATTGGTTTTGCTTCTATTTTGTTGCATTACTTCCTGTTGCATTGTTTTTTCTAAAGGGCTGGCGAGATTTTTTGCAACATGACTGCTCCCTTAGTCCTCAACACTTCCTTTCCCCCATTGGGGGGCAAGGAACCCCCGGAAGAGTCTCCAAAACCCTCTTTCGCCCAAATCATTGGAAAAATTCTTGTGGATGATGTTAAGGAGACACGTGTGGAGGGAACGAGATTCCGGAAAGAAGGAGAGCCAGCCATTGGGCTTACGGCTTCTGATGAATCCCGTGGGGAGGCTTTCATGGAACATCACGTAATAGTTTTACAGTTCTCTAGCTACCGGCCAACATTGGTCGATATCCGAGATTCTATTCATCGAACTTGGGGGATACTAGGTGATTTTTCTCTAGGTCTCCTTGATCATCGACACGTTCTCGTCCGGCTTTAGTCTGAGGTGGAAGCAAAGAAAGTATTGTCCAGGGACTCGTTCTTGATCCAAGGAGTGCGCTTCAAAGCCTTTCGCTGGCATGATGGTTTCAGTCTGAAAGCCGATCCGGTCTCGGTTCCACTGTGGGTAGAGTTGCCTAACTTACCTTTGCATTTATTTCATCCTCCTCTCTTGAAAGCAATTGTGAATTCTTTTGGTGGTTTTTTGCGAATGGATGATCATACTAGATGCTTATCACGCCCGGGCTTTGCCCGTGTTTGCGTGGAGATGACTTTGGCAGAATCTTTACCAAATAGAATTTGGATTGATAGGGCTAACAATAGGGGTTTCTGGCAGAAGATTGAATATCCAGGCTTCAAATACTGTGCTTTTTGTTCTTTGATAGGGCATCAGGAGGAGTTTTGTAGGAAAAAGTCAGGTCTTAAGGGTAGTGGGAGAGCCCCTGACCTAGCTCAAGCAGAGAAAAGCAATGCCAAGCCTAAGGTCGAAACCAAAATTACAAAGCAACAGTATGTTCCTATTGCCAAAAAAAGAGAAATTGCCCACTCCAGAAGTGGGTACGAGTGGTGAAAAGAATAGCCATGGTGTGGAGATTAAGGAGGAATTTGGTGTTCAGAGGCAAGTGGCCAATGATCTGGTTAAATTGGTGCTGTCAAATAATTTTGCGTCACTTACGGAGGATGTTGAGGAAGTGGTGTGTGATCAAGCGGATAAGCAATTGGTTGGGAAGGAAACGGCTCATGATAATGCCGAGGTTGTTCCAGAATCTACGGAGGAATGCCTACTTGAGGCAGGGTATACAGTTTCTGAGATTGAAAATGTATGTGGAAAACAAGCAATGACATTAAATCAGGAGGATGCGATCAATTCAAGGGCGCTGAGTAGTCGTTTGGATGACACAAACACATACAATAATAGCAGTCCTATAGTTCTTCAACTGTCAGCGTCGCGAGGAGCAACCAGTGTTTCGACTGGAGCTGTTTCGATTGGGCAGGATGCTCCAGGTCTTCAGCGAACAAACCTGATCATGTCGCCACAGAGAGAGGCTCCAGGGATGCAGCACGTTGACAATCCAGGGAGTGAAGAGATTGGCCACTCTAGTTCTAAAACAGAGTGCATTTCACCCAATACAGGGGACGTTGCGATAGAAACAGGGTGTGTCCTCAGTTCGCCACGTTCAGAGCAGGCACCACTCAGAGCAAAAAATGCAGGGTCCTTTCCAGTGCTCGCAGTTAGTAGTTCTAGGCCAAATGGAGAACATCATATTGAACCCGGTGATGTTGGAATTCAGTCAGCACAATTGGTTTCCGTTACTCATATTGGGGGCACCTTGGTGCTACTAGCACAGAGCTAGGGGATGCTATGCAGGGTCAGCAAGTGCAGGAACCCTCGGATGATGAGTTTCAGTCTTTGGTCAGGTTAAAGAGACATTTTGACAAATACGCTATCAAAACTTCCCCGGATTATAAAAGAGTCGGAGACAAATTGAATAAGGCTATATCTTTGCTTAAAGAAAATAGGCTACTTCGACTGCAGAAATTGAATATCAATACACTCGAAAGTACTAGTGAGAATAGTGATGAAGTCAACTAAGAATCTGAGCTTGGTCCACAGGCAGCGAACAATGATTTGGATTTAGGGGCTATGTCAGACAGAAAGATAAATAAGAGGTGCCACACCAAAGATATTAGCATTTGTCCCCGAAAATCCAATAGAACTAGGAAAGAAAACAAAAAGGTACAAAGACTGAGTTTGTTTATTGTCTAGGCTTGTATTGGTGAATCATATCTTTTGTGCGAGTTTGTTTCGGCTTTTTGTTAACCCTATAGGGTCAGTCATGTAGCCTTCGGGCATGGATTTTTAAATGAATAAAATGGGTCAACATCCCAATTTGATTAAAAAAAAAACTCATGAATTAGGTCCACAAGCTAGGCTTAAACCACACAACATAATCTCCTAATAATATGTTGCAAGTAAATAAGACACAATGCATTTCATTTGGTTTAAAGTTTAAACCATCGTAAAAATGTTGCAAGGGTTTAGTAGTCGGTACTCCATGGACATCACTTTATATTAGTTGCTTTTTTCTTTGAACTTTGTTAATGAAAGTTTATTCTCTAGTGAGAAAACTATCCTAACCCACGCTACAAATTTCGCATTGAGATATGCCTAGAAACTTGTACTGTTATTAGGGTCTTCAATTGATATTTTGACGATTTTGATTTTATTAAATATATCTGAGTGGAAGATGGTAGTCCGATACTAAAGTCAGACAGGGATCTGAGGAAGGTTTAGTGCTGTAACAGAGAATTTATAGCGTATCTTAGCTTACCAACCTCATGTCTTATTTATATTGCAAGGAATCATGGTTCAATCAGGTCATCGTAGGCGTAGTTTAGGGAGGAGATATTCATGAAGATCTCTCTCTAATTAAGAGTTGTGTTGTAGAATGAAAGTTCCCTGTTAGCTCTACACTCCCAGATACGCCAGAGA
Source organism: Berberis vulgaris (assembly GCA_963556465.1). Classification (NCBI taxonomy): domain Eukaryota; kingdom Viridiplantae; phylum Streptophyta; class Magnoliopsida; order Ranunculales; family Berberidaceae; genus Berberis; species Berberis vulgaris. The sequence goes on along the minus strand of OY747129.1, from coordinate 11,092,121 downwards.
TAGTTCTTAATCCAAGAGCAATCCATGGAAGGGAGTTTCCCTGTGTGAAAGATAGTCTGATGTTTGCTTCCTAGTTGGAAGCAAATAGCAGTTGTAGTTGCCCGTCCGAAGATGATCCTCGAGATACTTGCCTAAAGAGGGCTTATGTGTATTGAGGATAGTTGTGAGACGTGTGAGCCTAGCATGCTGTGAGAGTCCGATTTGCTTGGCGGACTGAAGTTGAGCGGGCTTACATCCACTTAAGTTGGATCCGTGTTGGGTCGATGCTTTAGCTCGTAGTTCCTCGAGATCATCATGACACGTATTCGGCTCAGGAGTGTTACCGTTTTTATGTATCATCAATACCTATGCTAAATCTGAAACGAGATTAAAATTTGAAATTTTGATGAAGGGTAAAATACAAATTCAGTAAGGCTAATGGATATGGAAATGACAACCCTGATTATCACACATCTCCCTATAGGGCTAAAAGCATGGATATGATGACACCCTTTTTGCTTGGAACCAGATGGTGATCCTAGCACATAGGCTCAAATTGTTCGGCCGGTAGTCTGAAACCAGCCTGAATACGAGCTTACTGATAACAACATATAGCTTCTTCGTCCTGCCCGAATCTCAGGTTGAGCATATACCAATATTGAATTGCTAAAATTCAAGTCATAGCGTTGCACATGGTGATTGATGATCATGCATAGGCACATAGCAAAACATTTTCTCAAAAACATTTGTGTCGTACACTTTGAAAAGTAGGATTCACATGACCCACAACCATAGCTTATACAAGAAGGCACTCAAACAATTAAATAAATCATTCAGGGTGTACACTTTAACGTGTGGGTTATAGCATTCCCTAATTGGTTGTATTAGGGGGCTTTGGCCTTCCACTAATGATAAATACTTTACATATAGTTTCTCAACTTATAGATATTCATGTTAGGTACTTGATTGGTTTTATGATTTGGTTCAATAATAGGATAATTTACTACTACTAGTAGGTTAACCCACGAGTGTTGTTTCAACTAATTTATTGGGTTAACCAATTTATTAATTACATCATCATTGTACTATGATTGTGGAAAAATACCAACTTGGTCTAAGGATATAAATCAAAAATGGAAAAGAAAAGAAAAATCCGAACTTCTTTTATTTGCAATAAGGTGGTGTTTGTTTTCAGTTTAGATCGGAGTCAGACTTTTCTACCACTATGATATTCACTGTCAGGAATTTGTTTCTTCTAATTAAAAGTGGAAGTTTTAAATATATTTTGAATTCAATGCATTTCAATAAGCACCAAGAGAGCGCGTTGTTCACCAAATGTGTACACCTAAAGGCAAAAAAAAAAAAAAAAAAAAAAACAGTAAATTTGCTGTAAGTATTTATTTAGTTATTTATGTGTATGTGAAGTTCTTAGACATCAAGATACGTATGGCGGTCTCGCAATGTAAATGAATAATGGATGATCTTCAACCTGACATTGACCTAGAGCAATGCCTTAAGACTCAATGTTGGAAGAGTAATTAGAATTATGTAGAGGATGCCTAAATACATAATTGGTTCGATGTGATATCTTGTAGAGCAAAGAGTTTGTTGTGTCAATTCCTTGAAGTTGATTCCTCAAACTTAATTAGAAATCCCCATTTCGAGACGCATCAACGGATGCCCTTCACTTGTTCTGGACATCTTAGACAACAATTCTTCCTGGTTGCTTCCATCACAACAGTTCTAACTGACCATTTTCTAAGCACTTGCTGATGTAGTTTCCTTGATCCTCATGAGAAGTCTACGTGAAGCAATAGAATTATATGGAGGTGGTGTTTGGTAGAAATCCATCCATCCCTAACTAAGGGTCTGTTTGTTTTGTAATATTAATCTTTTTCTACATACACATATCTATGGCTTTAAAGGTACTCTAAAGGTGACACTACATCTGAATGTCTCCCAATCTCACATGGTGTCTCTTAACTCTCACCATAACATACAACACACACAAACAAAGACAAATGTCTTAAATCATATAACATAAAAAGTGTGGTAAAATGTCAAGAATATGGGGTTGCTGCATCACCACTCAACCCTTTTTTTCGCCTTTCATTTGTTTTTATTTCTCTATTTCATCCATTTTGATGGATTTGGTTTATATATTAAAATAGGGAGATTACACTACATATTAATAACATATTTTTTATTCTCTAACTTAAACTCCAAGCAACCCCATCTTATTCCTAGAAAAATAAACTCAATCTCTTGCTTGCACCTTCTCATGTGTGTCAAAGAGAGACAAAGAGTCTATTCTCTATTGACAGAATTAAGATAGTTGGAGGGATTCAATCATAGAGAAAGCAAAGAAAAGGAAGAAAAAGTGAGAGAATTCATTCCTTCTTCACAAACCTTAAGAAGTAGATCAAGCAAAACATGCTTTAAGAGTACACAACCTTATATCTAGCTTTCTTTTTTGTTTTTCCCACCTTTTCTTTTGATTTACTACCTATCTTCCTTCTTAATAGAGCTTTGTTTTGTTTGTGTTGTGAAGTGGAAGAAACACCATGCAGAGTAGTACCACAACTGTTTATCATTGAGCATAGGTGAAGTATCATATATACTATACTAGAGAAGAAGAAGATGACATGGTGTAATGGAGACAAGGATGATGGATTCACTACAACGACAGCAAGGAATTTGCAGTTGAATGAGGAAACTAATGAGAAACGAAAGGAAACTAGGATCGAAACTTGCCCTTCATGTGGATTTCGGATCCAAAGCCAAGAACAGGTATTCATAATTTTTATTTTTATATTCAAATTGTTATTTGATGATTATTTTCAGTTATACCCCATTGTATTGTATATGCTTTTGGGTTTCACTCTATTATTAGTATCTCAAACTATGCAATATTAGGATTAGGTATAATTATGAGATAATTAACCTTGGTCTCTATTTTATCTAAAAATCATGGTTTATTTTGATTTTTAAACTTATTAGCTACAAGGTTTTCATGTTTATTTTGGAAATTAAATATATAACTGAGAACCTAATGGGGGTGTGAGTATAGTATTTATCAATTTTTCTTATTATTAACATGTAATTCTTTCTTATTATTAACATGTTTAATCGTTTCTTGTGTAAGTCGGGAATTCAAGATTTGCCAGGGTTACCAGCCGGAGTGAAGTTTGATCCAACAGATCAAGAACTTCTTGAACATTTAGAAGGAAAGGTCCGATCTGATGTTCAAAAGTTACACCCTCTCATCGATGAATTCATTCCTACACTTGAAGGGGAGAATGGGATTTGCTACACTCATCCTGAGAAGCTACCAGGTGATAATCCTTAACAACCTGTATATACATACAATCATATATAATTAACTCTTTCAGTCTTTAGGAAATATATAAATGGCTTGTTTCACACAGTATAAGCAGGGACAGATTAAGATACAAATCCTTAAATCCTGTTTCTATCATTGCATATTTGTATCTTGAAGTGGAAGATTTAAACGCTTGGCATTTCTCATTTCTCCATATATATTATATATATACATGGATGTATATACAACAGAATAGTACAGGCTTGGAAAGAATTGTCCAAGGGAAGCTACAAAAGCTATACAAAAATAGGTATCAAAGATTTGGATTATGGGCGCTTGGAAAAGCCTACCAAGCTTCAAGGTAATAATGGAATTCTGGTAGAATGTCACATCGTACATCGTTGGTGAGTTTGGGAGAAGATTTGTGTGAGCTTCACCAACATTCCAGCATGCACTTTTTCACATAGGAGACAGTGACTTGATTCAATGTGTTTGGTGCGCTCATGGAAGACAAATGTTGAGAACAATATGCACGGCATCTTGATTGTCGTGATCAAGGAATGAGATTTCGGAGACATTTTCATTTTTTTTTTAAATTACGAAAAGAAAAAGCGTGAAAAAAATAATTAAATTCTTGATTATTTTTGTAAATTTCTTTTTTCCGTAAAGATCCAAAAACTAGCTAACAAAAATTACATTTTTCGAAACTTTTCTGGATTTTTCGTAAATTTTGAGATGTTTTTCTTCTAATCATTTATTGATTTCTTAAACCATTCCCTGATTTTCTAACTATCATTTCTTAGTATATATTGATTTTTGAAACCACTCCCTGATTTTCTAATTATATATTGATTTAATGTTTGTTTCATTTCTTGGTATTTGGTTTGTTTCATTTAATGTGTTTAATAGATGTATTTAAATACATCTATTTTTTCACATATTTCATATAGCTCAAAATTCATTATATATATTTAATGTATTTTTCAAAAATTTTACGATTTTTATTTACAAACCGAAATATATCTCGAAATATTTCTTAAAATCAGGAGAACGAAATTAACTTGTAAAACGAAATCACAATCCTTGATCATGATATAGATGCATTTGTCGAGGATGAGAGAGGAGCATAGCAACTGTCAAGCCTCGAAGGAAAAGCTCTAAACAATAGTTTGTTTCTTGGTTTGCCAAGAAACAAGAGCTATTGCCAATAGACGTATTCTACAGGATATCTCGTGATCGATTAATATACGTAAGTAATTGGACAACTAACCCAATCTGAACAAGAGTAAGCATTGAGCTGAAAATTACTGCCTAATGGCAAGCCTAAAGAAGAAGAAAACCTACATAGGAAAGGCTTGAAACACCTAATATAATTGCATGGTGGGCATCCATGTGAGATTTGTGCAGGGATTGCACTACGAGCTAAGCATGTAATTCTATAAGAATGTAAGGCTGACAGTCAATAAGACATCCATGAGCTTAGCTAGTAGATTTGTGACGGATGATATCACAAGTCTAAGTTGAACCCTGTTGGAGGCTCTGGCATTAATAGTCCAATTAAAATCTTGTTTGCCTTTCAAAAAAACACACACACACACACATCTGTAGGTTAGTGTCAACTTGAGGTTGATTAATCATATTTGGAGAAACCATGCATATCTATGCCTAAAAAACACTTTCAGGGTAACAAGATTTTTGTATGTGAATGAGCATGAAGTGTCACTATATTAAATTGACATTTTTGTAACAACACCCAAAACAATATCACTTTTGAAGTGTAACAATCCACCTAACAATTTACACATTTTCACAAATAAAATAATACAAGAATTATATCACCATGAAGAGTATGGTTATAAAAGTGATATTATTCATGGTGATCCAATTTATTGTATCAATTTTTTTTTGTTACTGTTTTTCATTTTTTTGACTAAATTTAGTTTTGACTTGAAATTATTTGGTTAATTGTAATATCTCAAAAGTGATATTGTTTTGAGAGTTGTTACAAAAGTACCAATTTGATGTAGTGTGTTGGTGATAGAATCTTATACAAATATTTCTTAGAAAAAGCTAACGAAGAACCTTCAAGATCAATCTTTTAGTGTTTTAAAGCTATGGAAACTTCACAGAATAGGTTGAGGTAGGGAAGATACCCAAGCAAATAGTAGAGCAACTAATAAAAGTGCGTGCAACTCAAACATACAAAAGTATAGGTACTTCACTACACAAGATTGGAGCTTATGGAAGATTGTGAAAGCTTGATTTCACTAGGATGAAATGGTAGAACCAAATATAATGAAAAGAACGTAAGTGCATAAAGCTTAAGGAACCTTCTTCTCTTTCTATCATTCTTATACTTCAAGCCCTGTTTACAAAGGACACCTCCCTTTGTTCTTTTCTTTTACACTCTTTCATTAGAAGTCTTCATCGTCTCTGCAACCTCTAATTCACATGAAAGTACAAAGCAACATGTCAGCTATTTATGGTTAACAGTTGTTGCACGAAATACATGGTTAAGTTGGGGACAATACCGATCATAGACTAGGGTTGCCCGGCCCTTGCTAGTTTTAATAAATTAGTTTATTAGTCTTAGATAAAATTTGAGTAGAGACTCCCGTTTAGCAGTTTTATTTTAAGAGAAGCTTAATTTTCATAAAACATTTAAACTATTCAAGGATGAGTTTCATTATTAGCAATTTTAAAGAAAATTTGTCACTTATTATTAGTGAGTTTCAAAAGATTAAAGAATGTAATGATACTTAAAACTATGTCATGCTGAAAACCAGATAGGAGCTTATAAGATAAGCTCTCCCCCACCACTATAGGCTTCTCTGTCTCTATTATCATCCAAGCTATATTCATTTAGTTAGTTAAAACTCTTAGTTCTGTTTGTAGCAATGCATCACTTTCACCAAGTTGTACATTATGGAATTGAACATAATCACTTCTCATAATTTATACTTGCATGCAGGAGTAAGCAAAGACGGGCTAATCCGACACTTCTTCCATCGCCCATCGAAAGCCTACACGACAGGAACTAGGAAACGAAGGAAGGTTCATACCGATGCAGAAGGAGGGGAGACAAGATGGCACAAAACAGGCAAAACTAGGCCAGTTTTTGTAGGTGGGAAAGTTAAAGGCTACAAGAAGATACTTGTGCTCTATACAAACTATGGAAAGAAGAGAAAACCTGAGAAAACTAACTGGGTCATGCATCAGTACCACCTTGGCAACAATGAAGAAGAAAAGGATGGAGAACTTGTGGTCTCAAAGGTGTTCTACCAAACTCAGCCTAGGCAATGCGGTTCTATTGTAAAAGATACATTTCCGATGAAAGGTAAGAGTTGTCATGGCCATGAAGGTCCCTCTGTCAAGGATACAAGCCTTGTTGATTACTATAATTCTTCGATAATTGGTTATGATCAAGGTGGACATAGTAGAGTGAATCAACAAGAGTTGATACCAAATTTCATGGTACATGGCGGCAGTGGAGGTTCTTCATTTCTACCTTAAGAAGGTAGTATCGACCTGAACAAACAATGGGAATGTAAGATGTACGAGAAAGGAACGATGTAGCGAAAATGCGGCAGAGTTTGTTATTTTTATTTTAGTTACAGAGGGGGTGACGGGGTTGAACACATAGTTCTAACCCCCGTTGTTGTGTGTATTAATAAGGTAATAAGTTAAGGGGGATCTGCGCCTAGGGTGAAAAGTAGACGACAAGTTGGATTGAACCCTAACTCAGGAGGAGCTTATTTTTAAGCTAATAACCTAAGAAGGTGTAATGGAAAAGGAAGAATAAGATAGTTCAAAACAGAGGGTGCAATTACAAGAAGTCATTTGCCCCCTTGGGAAAGTAAATTGATTACAAACACTTTGTAAAGATGACTTGAAATATGTAGGTTAGTTTGCTAAGTTTTTGTTTCATTTCATACATGTAGTTACTTGATATTGTTGATGAAATAAATTATTTCTTGTCAAATATCAGCTCAGGTTTAGAAGTTCAATATGTCTTTGTTGCGCCTTATTGCGGAAGCGGGTAGACACCAACAATTGCACACAAGTACCAAACAAGGATCTAATCAATTAAATAGAGCAACTAGCAATGAAAGAAATTAGAGAAAATTAAGAACATACCACAAGAGACACAAGGTTTACGTGGTTCAGCAATTGCCTACGTCCACAGTGAGGTGATTCCACTATATTCAAGAACAAGGTACAAGAAGATGACAATTCTCACACAATCTCTCAACAAGAGATGAAACAATTTCAGCAATTGTCTTTCTCTACTCCTTGTGCATCACAGTTTTTCTAGGAGCAATCATCATAATAAAAACACCTATAGTTCCTAGTATATATAGGGACAACAGTTTTCTGTTTGGCAGCAGTTTCCTGTTTCACAGTAGTTTCCTGTTTCACAACAGTTTCCTGTTTCCTAGAATTTATTTCCTGTTCAAAAAACAATTTCCAGAAGTCCAAACAGTTTCCTGTTTCAAACAGGAGTCCAAACACAGTTTCCTGTTTCAAACACGTTTCCTGTTTCACAATTCTCCACCTCGGCGAATTTTTATAAGGAAAAAATGAGCCGAAACAAGGCATGAGAATAAACTGATCAACACTCCATCATAGCTTTGTCACCTCACGAAACCGCCCCGAAGGGCAACGCCCCAAAGGGCCCTCAATCAACATGAGTCAATGTGGAGTAAGTCCAAACAATGTTGGAACTTAACTCCAGGAACAACCTTTGTCAACATATCAGCAGGGTTGTCTTTTGTGTGTACTTTCACCAAAGACACATCACCATCCTCAATTACATCTCGAACAAAGTGATATCGGACGTCAATATGCTTAGTCCTTGCGTGATGAACCTGATTTTTAGCCAAGTGGATGGCACTCTGACTGTCACAGAGAACCTCAACACTATCTTGTTCCACACCCAAGTCATTTACAAGACCTTGAAGCCACAATGCTTCTTTTACACCTTCTGTCAATGCCATATACTCTGCCTCTGTAGTAGAGAGAGCCACTGTATCCTGAAGCATAGATCTCCAACTAACCGAAGCACCGTATATCTGAAATACGTAACCAGTAGTAGATCTTCGTCTATCTAGATCACCAGCATAATCAGAATCAACAAACCCACGAACCTGACATGAATCTCCACCAAAGTCCAAACCCACATCCAAGGTACCTTTTAAATACCTAAGCATCCATTTCACTGCCTCCCAATGTTTCTTCCCAGGGTTTTCCATATAACTGCTCACAACACTAACAGCCTGTGAAATGTCAGGGCGTGTACACACCATAGCATACATTAAACTGCCAACTGCACTAGCATAAGGAACATGCGACATGTATTCCTTTTCTTCCACTGTGACTGGAGATAACTTTCGAGAAAGTCTAAAATGTGAAGCCAAAGGAGTAATAACCGGCTTTGCATTTTCCATGCCAAACCGTGATATGACCTTCTCAAGGTACCCCTTCTGTGAAAGAAATAATTTTTTATTCTCCCTTTCTCTTCTTATCTCCATACCAAGTATTTTCCTTGCAGCACCCATATCCTTCATCTCAAACTCAGAAGCAAGTTGAGACTTCAATTTATTTATCTCCACCATACTCTTACAGGCAATGAGCATATCGTCAACATAGAGCAAAAGATAAATAAAATCGCCACTACGAAGTTTTTTCAAGTAAACACAACAATCATACTTACTTCGTGTGAACCCATGTTTCAACATAAAAGTGTCAAACCGTTTGTACCACTGCCTAGGTGATTGCTTTAACCCATAAAGTGATCTCCTCAAACGACAAACATGGTCTTCTTTTCCAACAACCTTAAAACCTTCCGGCTGATGCATATAAATTTCCTCCTCTAAGTCTCCATGCAAGAAAGCTATTTTCACATCAAGTTGTTCAAGCTCAAGGTCACCATGAGCTACCAAGCTCAACAACACACGAATAGAAGTGTGTTTTACCACAGGCGAAAATATCTCATTGTAGTTAACGCCTTCCCTCTGAGCAAAACCCTTAGCTACTAATCTTGCCTTGAACTGAGTACCAGACTCTAGAGTAGTCTGTTTCTTCTTAAACACCCACTTGCAGCCAATTGCTTTCCTTCCATTAGGCAACGACACTAGATCCCAAGTATGGTTCTTCTGGAGAGACTCCATCTCACCCTGCATAGCTACTAACCAACTCTGACTATCTGAATGACGCGCGGCCTGCTTGTAAGTAGTTGGCTCATCATCTTCCACAGAGAGTGCATATGCAACCAAATCAACTGTATTCAACTGACCATAGTGCTTCAACGGTTCTTCAAAGCCAAATTTTTGAACTTGCTTAACCGATCGTTTTGACCTAGTTAAGGCCAAAGGTTGCTGCTGGGATTGATTATCTTCAACTGGTTGTTGTTCCTCATGGTCTTCAGGCTCATAATTCAGATCATGTGTGCCTGCTTCAACCACTTGTTCATCTGCTGCATCCACAGACGCTTCAACTTCCACTTTCTAAGTGTTACTAGATTCACCACCACTATCAACCAACTCCTTAGCTTTAGTACAAGCTAACAAGGAATTCTCATCAAATGTAACATCTCGACTGATCACAAATTTATTATCCTCTAAACACCATAGACGATAACCCTTCACGCCTTTTGCATACCCCAAGAAAATGGCCTTCTTAGCCCTAGCATCAAGCTTATTTTCTTTCACATGGTAGTAGGCAATACAACCGAAAACTTTCAGTACACTGTAATCAGCATGTTCACCTGACCACACCTCATAAGGTGTTTTGCAGTCTAATGTAGAATGTGGCGATCTATTAATCAAGAAACACGCGGTGGCTATTGATTCAGCCCACCATTCTCTGCCAAGACAAGCATTGGAGCGCATACACCTAGCTCTTTCAAGCATAGTACGGTTCAATCTCTCAGCAACTCCATTTTGTTGTGGCGTGTTTCTAACAGTCCAATGTCGAACAATTCCTTCCTGATCACAAAACTGTTTGAAAGTACCCTCAGTATACTCGGTACCATTATCAGACCGCAAAGTCTTCACCTTTCTTCCAGTTCTATTCTCAACCATTGCTCTCCACCTTTTAAATGTCTCAAATACTTCATTCTTGGACTTCAAAAAATATACCCATGTATAACGGGAATAATCATCAATGAAGGAGACAAAGTACCTGGAACCTCCCTTAGAGGCGACCTTCGCTGGTCCACACACATCTGTATGCACATAGTCTAGAATACCTCTGCTCCTGTGCTTGCTTGTACTGAATTTTACCCGGCATTGTTTTCCATATACACAATGCTCGCAAAACTCCATAGTCGGTTTCTGCATACCCTTCAGTAACCCTTGCTTGCTCAGTAGAGACAATCCTTTTTCTGTCATATGCCCAAGTCGCATGTGCCATAACCTAGTACTGTCCGATGAAGAAGTTCCCACTGCCACATTTCCTGTTACCGTGTTACCCATCAAGGTGTACAAGTTACCTTGTTTGATCCCTTTCATGACAACCAAAGACCCACGGACAACCTTTAAAACTCCACCTACCGCTGTAAACTTACAACCATTGGAGTCTAAAACACCAAGCGAGATAAGATTCTTTTTCAAGGCTGGGACATGCCGCACATCAGTTAAGGTTCTCACAACACCATCATACATCTTAATCCTCATTGTTCCAATTCCAACTGTCTTGCAAGCGTAATCATTACCCATTAGAACAGTACCACCATCAATGTGCTCATAGGTAGTGAACCACTCCCTGTTTGGGCACATATGGTAAGAACACCCAGAGTCAAGGAGCCATCTCCCAGAGATTTTTGTGTTTTCACCCGCAACTGAATAACATTCTTCATCCTTTTCCATACTAGATGCATAACTTGCTTCACTAGTATCACCCTTATCTTACTTTTTCTTGCCCTTCCAACTGTTATCATGATTACTCTTACCTTGATTTGGACAATTTTTCCTAATATGCCCCCACTCTCTACATTTGTGACATTGTGGACCTCTAGACTTTGATCTAGATTTTCCACTATTTGAAGATGATTTCACTTGAGACCTTCCTCTAACAACCAACCCTTCAGCTTGATCTTTCCCACTACCATTTGATGAAGTTTTCTTCCGAATCTCATTGGACAAGAGTGCACCGGTAGTTTCATCAAATGTAAGTTCATCTTTCCCAAACAAAATTGTTTGTACAAGATTTTCATATGACTGCGGCAAGGAGTAAAGCAATATAATTGCTTGGTCTTCATCCTCAATCTTCACCTCCACATCTCTCAAATTTGAGATAATCCGTGTAAACTTGGCGATATGATCACCAATTGGAGTGCCCTCATCCATTGCTAGTCTGTACAATTGGGTTTTCAAGTATAACCTGTTTGATAATGTCTTAGTCATAAACTGTGACTCAAGCTTCAACCAAACATCAGCTGCCGTAGTCTCTTCATTAACTAAAAAAACTATGTCTCTATCCAGACACAAGCAAATAGCAGCACGCGCCTCCAAATCCAATTCTTCCCATTCATCATCTGACATGGTTTCAGCCTTTTTATCCTTCCCTAGTAATGCCTTGTGTAATTTCTGAGAAATAAGCAAATTCCTCATTTGTATTCTCCAATATCCGAAATCGTTCTTACCATTAAATTCCTCATTTCCTGTTTCACAATTCTCCACCTCGGCAAATTTTTTTATAAGGAAAAAATGAGTCGAAACAAGGCATAAGAATAAACTGATCAACACTCCATCATAGCTTTGTCACCTCACGAAACCGCCCCAAAGGGCCCTCAATCAACATGAGTCAATGTGGAGTAAGTTCAAACAATGTTGGAACTTAACTCCAGGAACAACCTTTGTCAATATATCAGCAAGGTTGTCTTTTGTGTGTACTTTCACCAAAGACACCTCACCATTCTCAATTTTATATTTCTCCACATGTACCTTGCTCACCTTGGATGCCATTGCAAACAAAACCTGTGACTTTCTAGACAAGAAGTTTCACTACGTTTTTTCTTCAAACAACTTGTGCACAAACAAATCCTAGCACTTTTGAATCTTCACAATCTTGAGTAGAACAATTCAAGATCAATTTCCCTTAGTGCTCTGATACCAATTGTTGCGCCTTATTGCGGAAGCGGGTAGACACCAACAATTGCACACAAGTACCAAACAAGGATCCAATCAATTAAATAGAGCAACTAGCAATGAAAGAAATTAGAGAAAATTAAGAACATACCACAAGAGACACAAGGTTTACGTGGTTCAGCAATTGCCTACATCCACAGTGAGGTGATTCCACTATATTCAAGAACAAGGTACAAGAAGATGACAATTCTCACACAATCTCTCAACAAGAGATGAAACAATTTCAGCAATTGTCTTTCTCTACTCCTTGTGCATCACAGTTTTTCTAGGAGCAATCATCATAATAAAAACACCTATAGTTCCTAGTATATATAGGGACAACAGTTTTCTGTTTGGCAGCAGTTTCCTGTTTCACAGTAGTTTCTTGTTTCACAACAGTTTCCTGTTTCCTAGAATTTATTTCCTGTTCAAAAAACAATTTCCAGAAGTCCAAACAGTTTCCTGTTTCAAACAGGAGTCCAAACACAGTTTCCTGTTTCAAACACGTTTCCTGTTTCACAGTCTTGATTCAGGGAAGTTCAAATGGATCGACCCTACGCCAATACCCTGCTACAATTTCACTACACCGTTGCATTCCGAAACTGAATCCTCGACGTCCAAAGGACAAACTTAAAGAGGGATGATTTTTCCCATGCACTCTAGCAACGAATCCCAATAGTCTGTCTTGTACAGATTCATTGGTATACCACTGTAGTCTACTCTGGAACATTATCCATTGGTAGTCCTTGATGTGCAGTATTGAAGACTTTCAATATCTCATCCCGATCCACCTCGTCCTTCCTCTGGGGATATATATATATATATATTTTATGCTTTTAATGGAAAATCATACAAGAGTGCACCCAGCCAGATGATCCTATCCAGGATCCGCCCCAACAAAAGTCTGCCAACCGAACTCAAGGGAATGACAAAGTCACATCAGAACCCCAACATGGAAACTTCGAGAGCAATGAACTCCTCCAAGGCAAGACTCCAGAGTGTGGCGGAACACTTGCTGAGATCCCGTTCAGAATCGGAGTCACTGATCCCAACGTATTATCATAATTAGCCCAGCAGCCATTCTCCAACACCCTCATGAAAATGCCCATGCCCAAAAAGTTCACTCCACCAAAGTTCGAAGTATATGATGATACTACAAACCCAACAGATCACCTAAGACACTTCCACCACATGATGCCCTGAAGGAAACCACGGAGTTGATTTTATGCAGAACATTCCCGACCAGCCTCACCTCCATGGTGATGAATTGGTTCAACAACCTACCACTGAGGTCAATAGACTCTTTCCAGACGTTAGCCACCACTTTTATCACCAGATTCATCAGAAGTCGGCGGATGAGGAAAGGACAACACTACCTCCTCTATATCAAGCAAAAACTTGAAGAAACAATACGAGAATGTGTCACTCGTTTCACCCACGAGTTGACGATGATCGATGATCGATGATCGATGGATGCAGCGACGACACAGCCGCCGTAACCTTCATCACCAAACTGAAAAAAGTCCATTTTTTATCTTCATAACCTGGAACCTCCAAAAGGCATGACATTCTTATTGAAAACAACCAAAAAACACATTTCTCTCGAAGAGATGAAAGCGGCTAGGAAGAAAAATGACCAAGAAAAAAAGAGTCATTCAAGGAAACGAGAAAGAAATGAAGAAAGAAGGCGAGATGACGGGTCACTGGAGGATAGCATTCAGGCATCTAAATGGTGAAAGAGTCGATTCAAACCAACAAGAGTCCGAGAAGCTACAATTAGCATGGTCCCGACACGAGCGAGTAACAAGCGTGATAAAAGATACATACAACCTTGAAAACAAGTCAATCCAATATACTGAAGCACATAGCAAAATGGGATAAGATCAATTGCCCACTCAGGATGAGAAGAGACCCGAAAAGAAGAAACAAAAGCAAATATTGTTCCTTCCATAAAGATCATGGGCACGATACCGAAGACTGCTACAATCTAAAAGACGAAATCGAGCATTGGGTTCAGAAAGGACGACTCGACGAGTTCATCGGGATGCCAGGCAAACAACTCAGATGGAAGGAGAAAGCAGATACCACTACGAGATCAAAAGAACAACCCAGAGAACTAATATACACCCTACACTGCATGACCGGATGAAACAAAACAGTCAACCCAACAGAAGAAGCAGCCGAAAATACCTCCCACTCAAGTTGATTTATATCAGAACAGGAGTACTAACGAAACCAAACAAGCCATTTTACCAATGCATGGAACATGGAGAAGTTTGCACCAATCAACTAACACGATTAAAAAACCCTACCAACGGATGCCCGAATCACCAACGACAAAATTAACAACCATGCACTCTACCGAACCTCGATAACTGACACCAAACGTGGAGCTAACATAAGCATGATTGGACAATTTGGTGCTGATAGGGCTGAACAAAAAATCGATCAAACCGACTAAACCGACCGAACCGATTGGTTCGGTTTAAATTCGGTTCGGATCGGTTTCGGTTTAAAAAATTCAAAACCGAAATGGTCGGTTCGGTTTTCGATTTCTATGTGATTTTAACCGACCAAACCGAACCGATCGAATATATATAATAAATAATATATTTTTTATATATAAATAATATAATATGTTTAAAATAGTCGGTCAGTTCGGTTTTATTTCGGTTTTGGCTCGATTTTAGTCGGTTCGGTTCGGTTACGGTTTGCATAAATTAGAATCGGTTCGGTTTCGGATCGGTTTTGTTAATGGTCGGTTCGGTTTCGGTTTGAAAATTTTAAAACCGACCTAGGTCGGTTCGGTTCACAGTTTAGGTGAAAAACCGAACCGATGGTTCGGTTTTCAGCCCTAGGTGCTGATGTGAGCATGATGGACAATTTGGTGTTGATGTGAGCATGATTGGACAGTTTGGCGCTGATGTGAGCATGATCGGACAAATCAACATTGCTTAGATATCGGATCAAAAAGCACCCCAACTCTATTAGCCACGACAACATATACGACAAACGAGTAAAACACAACCCATAGAAAATACGGTGAATAAAACTAAAGGAAGACGAAACAACAAAAACATCAATCTTTAATGCGATGATTGACATCAACCAAGCAATGGAAGATGAAGCAACAAAAACATAGATATTTAATACGATGATTGACATCAACCAAGCAAAAGAAGAAGAAGCAACAAAAACATAAATCTTTAATGTGATGATCGACATCAACCAAGCAAAGGAAGACGAAGCAACAAAAACATTGATCTTTAGTACGAGGATCGACATCAACCAAGCAAAGGAAGTCAAAGTAAATCGCTCTTCAAACTAGCATAAATACTTCAACAGTTGGGCCGGTCAGAGCATCTGAAAGGGAATATCAATAATATTACAAATTCAGAATCTTCATTTTATGCGTGGACAACAAAATAAACGGGTCAAAAATTAGTTATGCAAAGCAAACGGTGTACCTAGCAATAAGAAATCAGGACAAAAGTCTGATATGTATAATGAAAACTTCTAGTCTGTCAATCACGAAGTAAAAGTTTGATGAACAAGTCCACTTAACATAGAAAACTTCAAGTCGACTGAAACTTCGAGCCAACGAAGTAACAGTTGGACAAATGAGTCAATTTAACTCACTAAACTTCGAGTCGACTGAGACGTCAATCCATAGAAGTAAAAGTTGGACAAACGAGTCAACTTAACCCAGTAAACTTCAAGTCGACAGAGACATCGAGTCAACGAAGTAAGAGTTAGACAAACGAGTCAACTTAACACAGTAAACTTCGAGTCCACTGAGACGTCGAGCCAACAAAGTAAAAGTTGAACAAACGAGTCAACTTAACACAGTAAACTTTGAGTCGACTGAGACGTCAAGCCAATGAAGTAAAAGTTGGACAAACGAGTCAACTTAACACAATAAACATAGAGTCGACTGAGACGCTGAGCCAACAAATTAAAAGTTGGACAAACAGGTCAACTTAACACGATAAACTTTGAGTCGGCTGAGACGTCGAGCCAATAATGTAAAACTTAGACAACGAGTCAACTTACCACGGTAAACTTCGAGTTGACTGAGACGTCGAGCCAACGAAATAAAACTTTGACAAACGAGTCAACTTAACACAGAAAACTTCGAGTCAACTGAGACGTCGAGTCAACGAAGTAAAAATTGAACAAACTAGTCTACTTAGCACAAAAAACTTCGACTCGACTGAGACATCAAGTCAACGAAGTAAAAGTTGAACAAACGAGTCAACTTAACACAGTAAACTTCGAGTCGACTAAGACGTTGAGCCAACAAAGTAAAAGTTGGACAAACCAGTCAACTTAACACAGTAAACTTCAAGTCGACTAAGACGTGAAGGTGAAGATCAACTTAACACAGTAAACTTCGAGTCAACTTAACATCAACTATATCATCTACGGGAGAAGGTGAAGATCTTTTTTCAGAAGGGGAAGAAAGCAATGGCTCTTCAACCATTGAGGCAACTTTTTCACCGTCATCATCCTTGAAAGTTTGATCAACCAAGTGACGGTACTCGGATAAATCCGCGCCAAGCCCCTCGATATAGTCAAGAAGCTCAACCCGTCCATCAACAACTCGCTTCTAATCTTCGGCTTCGACAATGCGGAACTTGTCCTTGGCAGTAGTGAGTTCAGTTTTGGTCGCAGCAAGCCATCCCTTGGCAGTGGTAAGCATAACGAAAGTATTTGCCTTGACCTCATCGAACACAGTTGCCAACTGTTCCACCCGCCTCTCAGCGATATCGCGAATTATTCAATCTCAGCACGAGAAGCCTCCTCATAAGCTGCCTTCTAAACAGATAACTCCTTCTCCACATCACCTAGACGAGTATGAACCCCATCCAACTTGGCTTTCAAGGACTCAAGCTCAACAACAAATCTATCCCGCATACTTTCTGCCTCAATCAACAAAGTCTTAGCAGCCCTGGTAGTTTTCTCCGACTCTGCGCACTGCGCTCTCAACACGTCGAATTAGAAAAGAACGTGAGAAAACACCAGCAACAGTGCTACCAACCTTCTCTCAAAAGAAACCACATGATCACGACCAGATCGATAGACCAAAGCCATTACCCCTGCATAGGCAAGATGATTCATCCCATCCATTATCTGCTCAAGACCATAATCAAGATGATCGCATGGGTCCAATACGGGCATCGAATGTCTTTCCACCGATCGCCTGTGCCATTCATTTATCAACCTGCGTGCACCATCATGCACGTCAAGCTGAGTGAACCAACAAAACTTGTCATCCGACATGATACATATATCTTTTGGGCCAGGCTCAATCCAGCTAACCCATGGATGAAGAACACGAAGATCCGAAAGCATTGAGGAACTACCCCCAACAACCGAAAGGGCGGAAAGAACAACAATGACAACTGAAAAAACCGTTTTTACCTTCCCATCAAGGAACAACCATAGCAGGAACGAGACTAGTAGTGACAACATAAGCAAGATAACCTAGACAGATAGGAGAAGAAACTAAGAAACAGGCCGCATCGCTGACGACAATAGAAGGTGAAGGAGGAGAGTGAACCTCGAAACTCTCACCACCACCAACAACCTCTTTAGACTGCTCCACTACTAACTGCAGCATTTTATCATCAATAGTCTGGGGATCATCGTAAGACAATTCAGCAACGTTCGAGACACCATAGGCAAAAATAAGTTTCTTTTCATTATCATCCAACGGACGAGTAGTCTCTTTCTCGTTCATCTGCAACATCAACCTCATTTCCTCGGCCTCCTCGAGAGATATGCGATCCTCTTTTACGACATCTTTGCAGGAAAGACTTGGACGAGAGGTAGCGTCCGTAACATCCTGACCAGGATTCAAATGGGATGCAGTCCGACCAGAACCACGAGTAGAAAGTCGTTTCTTTCTCGGAACCCGACCAGAATCTACTGGTAATCACCTCGATAGACTAGTAGGTCTCGCAAGCTTCCTTTTTCTGAAGCCAGAACTATGACATTAACAAGAGCATCGAGATCCGTAACACGCATGTCCAAACTCATTTTCCAATCAATGCTAGCACCACTAACGCCAACACAAGTAGCACGAGCAACAATATCCTCAGCACGAGACTCAGTAAGCAAGACCCATTCCACTCCATTCATAGTGTACAAACTACTATGATCCAAGATGTCCTCGGGAAAAAATGCCTCTACAAGAAATCGAGGAAGCATCAAGAATCAATCATTGATTCCTCTGCTCCTCCACAGTTAACTGAAGATTCTTCCGTTTATTGGGAACTTGGAATGATCAAAAAATCAGACAACCTCGCAGTTGGAAGTAGCCAGAGTCAATGAAAGCATAAAACCAAGACTTTGACCAATCACGGATGCCATCGTTAAGTTTCTCGAAACAAGCAGGAGAACTGGGGAAGCAGATATCCTTGGTCACCATCAGACCAACCATCGAATGCAAAACCCTCACTGTCAAAGGAATGTCGGACAGAATAGCACTCGCATAAGAAGAAACCATTACTCTCCAACCATTAGGACCCATTTGAGCAGGAGGAATGCCCAAAAAGTCTTGATATTCCCAAAATAACTCTGAAACTGGAAATTGAAGGCCAGAAGAAAACATGCACGGATATAGCGTGACAGATTACAAGGGTTGTCGTTCTGTCTAGGCAAGATGACCTCAAGGTCAAGTGATAGATTGTAGTCAGAACGAAGATTTCCAGTGTCGCTTGAGAAGCTTTCTTGGTAGAAAAATGAGCCTCACAAATGGTTAGTGACTTACCACTTAATTTATCACCAACATACATCATGACGGAACAAAAGAGCAAAGAGAGCGAAAAAGGCGAAGGAAGAAACGAACCCTAATGTTAAAGATAGCGTAAGGAGGTAAAACAAATTCGTCACATCCCTTTTTATAGAGCCGAGCAATGAAGGGACTGCTCATGGGACAACGTGCGAAATATGATGGCCCCGTGAAATCCCAAAAATGTGCACAAAAATGAACGGGCAAGCAAAGAATCGAGACACCAACCCGCAAAAAGTTACTGACAACATTAAATACAAGGCAATGATGGAATTGAAAGATAAATTGTCACGAAGTTAGTGGCCACATCAGCATACCGACTAACTAAGGGGGAGTAGCTGATGATACATCAAAATAGACCGATCATCACGATCATACACGTGGCAGAGAACATCCATCGCGAGGATATGGTGTCCCATCTACTGGACCGATCCGTTAAACCTAAGAAGAATGAAGTCAATTATAGGGGGCCAGACAAAGCCCACTATAAGAAGATGTAATCAAAGCTCGAATCTAGACCCGAATGAACCAAAGCCCAAATCTAGGCTCGACACGAGTTCTCTAGTAAAGAAAAGGAAAGTTGCACCAAAAAAGAGTCGTGGAGGGAGTTATGCCTCCATGGACACATCTCCATCAAGGAGGAAACTATTACGAGAAACATCTCATTCCGTTGCGCCTCACATGCTTAAGTCACGCAGAGAATAAACCGCGACCATTATAAAAGGTAAAGGGAACATTTGACACATGTATGCACTTTAACTGAGTTTTGTCCAAATTTATTTCATTTATCAAACAGAGTTGCTGACTTAAGCATTAGAGTGCCTTCGGTCACCAAAAAGGTGATCATTGGCAGTCTACAATTTGTTATGCAGGTCAAACACACAGGAGGATGCATCAAGAATGATAAGGAATAATAAGACTTGTCCGTGCTGAAATCTTCATTGATGTAAAATTTCTTGATTCCTCCATAAAATCCATGAATTTAATTCCCATCTTCCCAATGTTTTTTCATGTTTATGGTCATTTGTCTCTGACTCCGCAGAACAGGGTTGTAATAGTTGAAATCCATCACCACTATATATCACTAAGATCACAGCAGCATTGATTCTTATTCTTCTAACAAATTTCCAAGTGACCAACCACCCCATACACCAACCATAAGGCACTTATTTGTTCTATTTTCGTTGAATCTCAAAATGAACACCAGGGTATAAATCGGTCAGACAACAAATTTACATATACATACCACTTAATTTTCTCTTAGACTCTTTCTTTTGTTACATTGTCATCAACCACATTTTGCATGGGAAGTAGTTGACCAAGAGGCAGGGGCATCATACGCGTCCATACTGAAATCTCTTTTACTGTAAAGTTTCCTGATTCCTCCATAAAATCCACGAAATCCATCTCCCTCTTCCTGGTTCCCTATCCTGTTTGTGGTCGTTTACCTACAGCGCGAACTAGGGTCGTATTGGTTGAACTCCACCACCACCTCATCATACTGATGATAACAGAAGTATAGACCCTCATTCTTCTGACATGTTTCCAAGTGACCAATGACTCCATACCACCAACCATAAGGATTTTCTCTACTCACTCTCCACTGAATCTCAATATAATCACCTGGGTGTAGATCGTCCCGACAATCAGATGCATGAAGTTGGTGTGGGGGAGTATCTACAATGGAGCTCTATGTTGAAGACTTAAACTGTGGAGAATAATTCTTAATCGAATTCAATGCAAACGTTTGGCTTAGAAAGCCTTACAAACTGGAACAGCAAATAGGGAAATAACTGCCCACGTTCTACACTCCTATGAACGTGGTATTCTAGTGGAATACTTAATCAAACTACTGGCCCTAACAAGCAGGGTTTATTAACTGAAAGATAACCACAAATTCTTCAACAAATTCCTCCCTTAAACTGATTTGCAGTTTGCAAACAGTTTATATCTGGTATTGCACATACACCGAGCTGGTCACGAAGCCTTAAGAATGCATCAAGCTTCAGTGGCTTTGTCATAATGTCAGCAACTTGATTCTCTGTAGCACAATGAACAAGCACAAGATCACGAAGAAAGTGAAACCGTATGTCAATATGTTTTCTTCTCCCATGTAGCACAGGGTTCTTAGACAACTTTATAGTAGAACAATTATCACAGTACACGACAGTGCTCTTGTTCTGCACATGACCAAGCTTCTCCATTACCCTTCTCATCCAAACTCCTTGGCAAGCACAAGAAGCAGCGGCTACATACTCTGCCTCGGTGGTGGACAAAGTCACAATGGGTTGTTTCTTTGATGACCAAGCTACAGCTCCTGTTCCAAGCTTGAAGACGTACCCAGAAGTGCTTTTCCGATCATCTAAGTCACCTGCATAATCACTGTCAGTGTAACCTACCAAAATTTCTGCTTCACCCCTCTTGTAAAATATCCCCTAATCCTCTGTGCCTTTTACATATCGAAGCACTCTCTTTGCTGCCTGTAAATGCATCTCACTGGGACTCCCCATATATTTGCTAAGTAAACCAACAACAAACATCAAGTCAGGCCTGGTTGCAGTTAAATACATAAGGCTCCCAACTATTTGCTTGAAAACAGTATCATTAACTTTCGATCCCATCTCGTCCTTCGTCAACTTAGACCCTGGTACAATAGGGTTCTTAACTGAGTTGTTGTTTGCCACTCCAAACCTTTCCAACACATCTCGAGCATACTTCTTTTGGCTGATGTAGATCCCATTTTCACTTTGTACGACTTCAACGCCAAGGAAGTATCTCATCCTTCCAAGATCAATCATTTCAAACTCAAGCATCATAGATTTTTTAAACTTTTCAAAGATCTCCATATCATTACCAGTAAAGATAAGGTCGTCAACATACAAACTGACAAGAAGAAGCTTACCTCCTATACTAGACTTGATAAACAGTGTGTGTTCAAAACTGCACTTCTCGAAGCCCTCCTTCACAAAATAAGACTCGATCCGGCTGTACCATGCTCTTGGAGCCTGCTTAAGACCATAAAGCGCCTTCTTCAGCCTCTTCCCCTTTTCTTTCATAACCTTGAGGTTGATCCACAAAAACTTCCTCAGCCAACTCACCGTGTAAGAAAGCGCTCTTCACATCTAGCTAGAAAATATTCCAACCCTTCTGAGCTGCCAGAGCAATCACCATTCTGATAGTGTCCCATCTTGCAACTGGGGCAAACACCTCATTATAATCAATGCCATACTCTTGCGCATATCCTTTAGCCACAAGGCGAGCTTTGCACTTATCCACAGTTCCATGCTCGTTAAGTTTTGTTTTAAATACCCATTTCACGCTAATTTTCTTGGCTCCAACTGGTAGGGTGGTCAGCTCTCATGTCCCATTTCTTTCAATGGCTTCGATTTCCTTGTCCATAGCTTATTTCCACTTCAAACTTTTGGTAGCCTCCTTAAATGTAATAGGGTCGGCTGCTACAAACATGACACAATTTTCAACATCTTCTTCCTCGGATAAACCTAAGCCGTCACCGGTAACATAATCTTCCTACCAACCAGGATGTCTTCTAATCCTCCCCTCATCTGAGCTTGGTGAACTTTCATTAAGTAGTTCATTTGGAGCTGCAAGAGCACCATCGTCATTTTCTGGTTCATGTTCACATTCTTCTTCCTCCACATCATTGCCCACACCTTCTCCATCACTTTCCTCACTACCTTCATCATCATCTCCCCAATCTAAAACATCAAGCCACACTTCTTCTACAGTTCTTCCCCAATTCCAGCACTCATCTTCTTCAAATTCTACATCCCGACTTACAACAATACGTTTGGACACAGGATCATAAAGCCTATAGGCTTTTGATTCTTCACTCCTCCCCAACAACACACACTTAAAGCTCTTGTCATCCAGTTTCACCCTCTTGTTGTCTGGAATGTGTACATGTGCAACACATCCAAACACGCGAAAGTAATCCACTGCAGGTTTGAGACCGCTCCAAGCTTCTTCTGGAGTAACATCCTTTAAAGCCCAAGTTGGGCTTCTATTCAACACATGTACGCTCCACTTCACCGCTTCTGGCCAAAACACTTTAGGAACCTTCTTCTCAAACAACATACTTAGAACCATATTCATTATAATTCGATTCTTTCGTTCAGCAACCCCGTTTTGCTGTGGTGTATAAGCTGCTGTCAACTGCCTTCTAATGCCATTAAGCTCACAAAAATCATTAAACGCAGAAGATGTAAACTCACCTCCCCTATCCGTGCGCAAACATAATATGGATTCACCAGTTTCTTTCTCAACTAGTTGCTGGAAATTCTTGAAAACACCAAATGCTTCCGATTTTTCCAACAATAAATAAATCCAAGCTTTTCTAGTAAAGTCATCAATGAAAGTAATCAAGTACCTCTTCTTGCTGCTTGAAAGTGGTTTTATTGGTCCACAAATGTCGGCGTGGACTAGCTGCAATTTTTTAGAAGCCCTCCATGAACACTTTTTGGGTATAGTTTTTCGGTGTTGCTTTCCCACCAAGCAATCAGTGCACATCTTGCTCGTGGTCTTGAATGCAGGCATACCCTTCACCATCCTTTTATACAGCAAAGCTCTCAAACTCTTGAAATTTAAATGTCCATACCTGCAGTGCCATAGGCATGACACATCTTCCAAGGTTGTTTGAAGACAAGCCGAGACACAGGGTAACGCGATAGCTAGCAAAACGAACATTATGTTTGCAGACATTGTAGTCTGCGTAATCAGACCTCTCGTCGGACGATACATCTTGCACTTACCTCCCTGTATTAGTATAGCAATACCCTTCTCTTGCAGCTGTCCGATACTAAGTAGGTTGTTTTTTAGTTCTGGTATGTAGAATACTTCTGTGATAACTTGTTTAATCCCACCTACTTCCATCCTAATGGTCCCTTTTCCAGTAACTGCCATCCTGGAGTTGTTTCCAAGTTTTACAGAATGTGTGAAGTGTTCATCAAGATGTGAGAACCATTTCTTGTTCCCACTCATATGGTTACTGCAGCCAGAGTCAAGGAACCACACATCCTCCCTTCTCGAGTTGTTGAGTTCCACATACGACATTAACAACATCTCTTCTTTGTCTTCCAACTCGGCATAGTTTGCATTATTTTCCCGGCTAGGACACTCGTATTGGAAGTGCCCTAGTTTGTGGGAGTTGTAACATTCCACCATTGCTTTGTGGGAAAAATAGTGTCTTCCTCGGCCTCTTCCTCGATAAGCGCCATGTCCCATTCCTCTACCTCCAGATTTATCTTCGTACGATACTTTGAGCACTTGTTCTTCACCTACACTGTGACTATTCATCCTTTGCTCATGCACTAGCAAGCTACTTTGTAACTCATCAATTGTTAGAGTGTCCAAATCATTAGATTCTTCCACCGAACAAACGACATAGTCAAATTTCGAGGTCATCGACCTCAGAATTTTCTCAATGATAACAATTTGATCCATCTTTTCCCCATGTATTTTCATCTTATTAGCAATGGTGAGAGTACGAGAAAAGTACTCGTCTACTCCTTCTCCTTCCTTCATCTGCAATACCTCAAACTCTCTTTTTAGGGCTTGCAACTGTGCTCGTTTCACCCGATTTGAACCCTGGTACTTTTGCTTCATCGAATCCCAAATTTGCTTCGCCGTATCTTTGAAAGGAATTGTCTCCATAATTTTTCGATCTATAGCCTGAAACAAGTAGTTCTTCACCTTCAAGTCTTTTAATTTTTTATCATCTATTAGCTTGCGCTGAGCCTCGGTCAACACTGCTCCTTCTGGACCTGCAGCTATCCCATTCTCCACTAAACTCCAATATTCCTTCGATCGAAGGAAGTTTTCCATCATCATCGACCAGTGATCATAATAGCAATCGAACTTCGGGATCGCAAGTTGGACGAATATGTTTTCTGTAGTCATACTTCTACATCACTTAGCCACTCTTTCCTCTCTTTCTCTCTTTTCTTTCTCTTACTCTCAATCAGGCCCTGTGATGGTGCACTGATCTCTCTCTAACTCACTCTCAATCAGGCCCTGTGATGGCGCTCTGATACCATTATGTTGAAGACTTAAACTGTGGAGAATAATTCTTAATCGAATTCAATGCAAACGTTTGGCTTATAAAGCCTTACAAACTGGAACAACAAATAGGGAAATAACTGCCCACGTTCTACACTCCTATGAACGTGGTATTCTAGTGGAATACTTAATCAAACTACTGGCCCTAACAAGCAGGGTTTATTAACTGAAAGATAACCACAAATAACTGAAAGATAACCACAAATTCTTCAACACTCTAATCCTATCCCACTAGACACCTTCCTCCTCTTCCCATGGATCATAAGGTAGATATCTTACTCAAAAGGTGTTTGTCAAGCCATCATAGCAAACCTCTGCATCCAAACATGACATGCTATCATAAACTTGAGCTGGAAACCAATGCCTGCCGTTTTCAAGTGATAAACACTGCTTCAAAAATTGTGCCTTGTCAGCAAATTGAACTGCACTTTTTCCATATTTTCCAGCCAATTTACACCTTTCCTACACTTCTTGAAAGCAGACATAGATTTTTGTTTCAGATAGGTCTTTTCTTGCTCCAGCATCCTGGCTTTTTTCTCGAATAATTGATAAGCAAGCTTTGCAGCATCTAGTTTCATAATCAACTCTTTGATCACAAGTTTTTGAGCCAACAACTCATTGTATTCTTTCATGGTTGACTCAGCAGCCTGCAAAAAAAAACATAAACCCGTGTATAGAGATTTTTGAGTTTGAGATCAAAGTGAATAGAAATCACTGCTTCTGATGCAGGAACCGCCAACACCAACCACCAACCACCAACCTCAAGCACCAACAAAATTAAATGACCCGTGTATTTCACCGCGTGAACGCGTGTAAAAAATTCAATGAATCGCGTCATTTTCATATATAAATAGGGAACCTTATGAGTTTTGTAGGCATCAAGTTTGGAAATCAAGATTCAAAGCTATCTTTTTCTAGTTTTCTATGTGAGAATTTTACATTTTTTCTCTTAGTCGAGAACGCAAGTTAGGGCACACCTAACAACCCACTGCGTCAATTAGTATCAAAGTCTTCCTCTGATTCAGGCGGAGCTTCTTCGACCACCACCACCAACCAGTAACCCCGTAACCCAACCAAAAAAATATAAAATCACATAACCTCCATCAAAACCAATATCCCAAACAAACTTCATCACCACCTAACCTGTCAACGTCACCCCAAATACCACCATACCCAAAATCCATCGTCGTCACCACTAACCAGTTAACACAGATACAACCCAATATTAAAAAAAAAATGTTTTTCCTGTTCTTACCACATATCCCAAAAAAACTTCATCACCACCTAACCTGTCGCCCCAAATTCCAGCAATAAAAAATTCACCATCACCACAAACTTACCCTGTGAATTCAACTACAACAAACAAAACCAAAACTTCCATCACCCCCTAATTGTAACAGACTTGTCCAGTGACGATCGTATATGACTTTGTGTGTGAGAGTGACTAGTTTATCAAGAAAAGCGAAGGGAGGAAGAACTGAGTCGCAGGAAGAGAAAAAATTGAGAAAGAAGGAAAGTATAGGATTCATGGAGTGGAAGAGTGAAGAAAAAAAATAAAAGGAGGGGGTAAGTGGAGAGAGAAGAAGGGTGGGAGTAATAAAAAAATAGATAAATATAGGAAGCAGAAAAAGGGAAGAAAGAGGGTGTGAGTTGTCTTGGTGTAAAAAAAATGTGAACATTTATTTTGAGAGTTGATTTAGTAGATAAATATAAAATATAAAATTTGAATGGAGGAGAATTGATGAGATGATGATGTTTGTTTGTTGAATAGGTGATAAAAGGGAGGTAAGTTGTCATGAGTTGGGAGGAGAAAAGAAAAGTGTGAGCAGGTGAAAAAAATTACAGGTAGAAAAGTGTAAGTAGGTGAAACATTAAAAGTAGAGTGTGAAAGTAGAAAAAAAAAAGGTAGGGTGTCGGTAAAAAAAAAAAAAAGATATTATATTTGTATTTTGTAAAATAAAAAAAAATAAAAAATGTCAGAAAGGGAGTCCAGTCAGCAAAATCAAAAAAAGGAGAGATTTGCAACAAGAGAGTCAGTGGAAGCAGTTGAAAGAAGGTTACAAAATCTAGAGGCGATGATTGAAAATTTGACTCAACTCATTGGCGGGCGGAACAACAATTTTCAACACGAAGGCAAAACGAAGCTGATTGATGGAGAGAACCCAGTAATCCTCGTGGAAATTTTAGGCTCAGACATGAATTTGACCAAGACGAGGATACAAGTGGTGAAGATGAAATACCAACCACGCCCGAACCCAACCAATGAAAATGACTGAACAACTATCGAATGAAGATTGAAAATCCACATTTCGATGGCCTGTTCGTGATTGAAGATTTTCTCAATTGGCTGGCTGAAGTGGAGAAATTCTTTGACTATTGGGAGACTCAAGAACACATGAAGGTCAAGTTGATAGCTTATCGACTTAAAGGAGGCGCGCTAGCTTGGTGGGATCAACTACAAGCAACACGTATCTGACAAGCGAAAAACAAAGTTCGAACTTGGAGGCGTATGAAGCAGTTGATGAATGAACATTTTCTACCTCCAGATTATGAGCAAACACTCTTCAGTCGCTATCAACAATGTTGGCAAGCATATCGGACAGTATCCGAGTATGTTATCGAATTCCACAAACTTGTCGCTCATGTAGACATTCAAGAATCTGAAAGTCAAAAGATTTCCAAATTCATTGATGGACTTCGTGCCAACATACAAGATGAAGTCTTTAAACAGTCACACAACACCCTTTCTAGTGCCATTCAACTTGCCTTGAAGATTCAAACATAGCTTAGCAAAAGATGATTTCGCAATCTAGTGTCATCTCAATCTTCTACATCACCACAAAGGTCAGATCTTAGCAAAGGAAAAGCGGTGGTAAGACTACAAGTTGAGGTGCCTAAGCTAAACCCACCTCAAAAACAACCTGTAGCACTACCACAAAGGGAGTCAACAAAAAAGCCCAATTCCAACAACCCTTATGTAGTACCAAGAGGTAACAAATGTTACCGTTGCGAACAGACAGAACATTACTCTAATCAATGTCGTCAAAACAAACTAGTCAATTTAGCCAGACATGATGATGACGTTGAAGGAGATGAAGTTTATCCTGAAGATAAGGGCGAGGAAGAAGTGGAACCGGAAGAACTCGCCTATGAAGATGAGGGTGTATCCTTGGTCATAAGGCAGTAATGTATACCCCAAAGAAAGAAGAGGATATCTAGCGACATAACATCTTCAAAACCAGGTGCACGGTTAATCAACGTGTATGTGTCCTTATCATTGACAGTGGCAGTAGCGAAAACATCGCATCCAAAACTATGGTGGACAAATTGCAGCTACCGAATTAGCCACATCCATCTTCGTACTGTATTGGGTGGATCAAAGATGTTGGCGAAACAAGGGTGACAGAGCAATGTTGCATTCCTTTCTCTACCGACAAGTACCAGGATGCGGTATTGTGCGATGTTGTCGATATGGATGCCTATCATATGTTACTTGATCGGCCATGGAAATTCGATTTGAAGTCGACACGTGATGGCAGGAATAATACCTACACACTCTACAACGACAACATGAAGATTGTTTTTGCCCCAATGAGGCAGCCAAACAGTCTAGCATGTTCGAAGGCCAAGACCAATCTTCTTTTGGTACCAAAAGAGACCCATGTTTCACAAAGTGTGCCAGATCCAGTTCAACCTCTACTAGCAGAATTCAGCGATATCGTTCCTGATGAGCTGTCTGCTGGACTTCCACCATTTGAAGATATTCAGCACCATATTGATCTTGTCCCAGGAGCAAGTTTACATAACTTTCCACACTATCGCGTGAGTATCAAGGAATATGAGATTTTGCAAGGACAAGTTGAAGATCTCCTCAAGAAGGGCTTGGTTCGTGAAAGCATGAGTCCCGTAGCCATACCTACACTCCTAACACTGAAGAAATATGGAAGTTGAAGGATGTGCATTGATAGCCGAGCTATTAACAAGATTACGGTACGATATTGATTTCATATTCCTCGATTAGATTATATGCTTGATAGATTGGGAGGATCAAAAATATTTTCCAAGATTGATCTACGAAGTGGGTATCATCATATTCGTATTCGTCCTGGAGATGAATGGAAGACGGCGTTCAAAACACAAAAAGGATTGTACGAGTGGCTAGTGGATGTGCATTGATAGCCGAGCTATTAACAAGATTACGGTACGATATTGATTTCATATTCCTCGATTAGATTATATGCTTGATAGATTGGGAGGATCAAAAATATTTTCCAAGATTGATCTACGGAGTGGGTATCATCATATTCGTATTCGTCCTGGAGATGAATGGAAGACGGCATTCAAAACACAAAAAGGATTGTATGAGTGGCTAGTGATGCCCTTTGGTTTATCCAATGCCTAAAGTACCCTCATGAGGCTAATAAATCAGGTATTTCAGCTTTTCATTGGAAAGTTCGTTGTCGTCTACTTTGACGATATCCTTATTTATAGCCGTGGTAAGGAAGAACATCTGCATCATTTGAGGGAGGTTTTTGAAGCATTGCGGGCAAACATGTTGTATGCTAATCTGAAGAAGTGTAGCTTTATGACAAATAGCTTAATAATCTTGGGTTTTGTTGTAAGCTCTAATGGAATCAAGGTCAATCAGGAAAGGTGAAAGCT
Source organism: Berberis vulgaris (assembly GCA_963556465.1). Taxonomy (NCBI): domain Eukaryota; kingdom Viridiplantae; phylum Streptophyta; class Magnoliopsida; order Ranunculales; family Berberidaceae; genus Berberis; species Berberis vulgaris. The sequence continues at coordinate 11,062,159 of OY747129.1, read as the reverse complement.
ATCTGAGAATGGCCAACACCGAGGACAATTACAGAAGTCCAAAGTTTCCATGGATTAGCAACATTTTATCGGTGGTTTGTGAAGAATTCAATACTATCGCCGCACCTCTCACTAATTGTTTAAGGAAAAAACAATTTGCTTGGGCAGATCAAGCAGAACAAAGCTTTGCAGTTTTGAAGGAAAAATTGATAAATGCACCAGTTCTTGCACTTTCCAATTTTGAAAAGATGTTCGAAGTCAATTGTGATGCTTCAGGAGTAGGCATTAGAGCTGTTTTGTCTCAAGAGATGAAACCAATAGCTTTCTTTAGCGAGAAACTCAGCGAAGCGAAAAAAAAGTGGTCAACATACGAACAAGAGTTGTATGCAGTCGTTTGCACATTGCACTGATGGGAGTCATACCTAGTGCAGAAAGAATTCATCATCCACACGGATCATCAGGCCCTCAAGTATTTCAACGGTTCTTCTAACCGGATCCATGTGCAATGGATTTCATATATCCAGAAGTTCACATTCTCGCTTAGACACAAGTCGGGTCAATTGAACAAAGTCGTTGATGCATTGAGTCGCCGAGTCATGTTATTGACATTCGTTCGAAGGAAATCATCGGGTTTGATTATTTGAAGGACTTGTACGCAGAGGATGAAGACTTCAAGAATGAATGGCAAAAGTGCACTAATGGAACCGACGAAAGACATCAAATACATGATGGTTTTCTAATTTTTGAAAATCGTCTATGTATTCCTCGAAGGTCCCTTAGGGAGCACATTATTCAAGAGCTACACAGTAGAGGGCTCGGTGGACACATAGGAAGAGACAAGACCATTTCACTAGTAGAAGCTCGATACTAATGGCCGCATCTCAAGCATGATGTGGAAAAGTTTGTCAAGCGATGTCATACATGCCAGACTGCCAAAGGACAAGCTCAAAATACCAGACTCTATACGCCACTTCCAATTCCTAATTATGCCCCTTGGGAAGATTTATCAATGGATTTCATCTTGGGATTGTCGCGTACACAAAGAGGTTCAGATTCTATCTTTGTTGTGGTTGATCGTTTTTTAAATGGCCCATTTTATCTCGTGCAAGAAAACGTCGGATGCTACCATATTGCTCAATTGTTCTTTCGAGAGGTCGTTCGACTACATGGGTTGCCAAAGACCATAGTTTCTGATCGTGAGTGATAGCAAATTTCTCAGCCATTTTTGGCGAACATTGTGGAAAAGGCTTGATACATCATTGCTATATAGCATCATGTATCATCCACAAACTGATGGACAAACGGAAGTTACGAATCGTACCTTGGGAAATATGCTACGATAGGTCCATTTCAAATCCTTCACAAGATTAGTGATAATGCTTATGTCATTGATCTCCCGGATGCATATGCGATCTCGAAGACTTTCAATGTCCAAGACTTGTACGAGTGTCATGGGTCGCATTCGTTGCCTTACTCCAACTCGGGGACAAGTTGTGTCTTAGAGGGGGAGAACTGATGCAGGAACCACCAGCACCAACCACCAACCTCAAGCACCAACAAAATTAAATGACTTGCGTATTTCACCGCATGAACGCATGTAAAAAAATTCAACGAACCGCGTCATTTGCATGTATAAATAGGGAACCTTATGAGTTTTGTAGGCATCAAGTTTGGAAATCAAGATTCAAAACTATCTTTTCTAGTTCTCTGTGTGAGAATTTTACCTTTTTTCTCTTCATCGAGAACACAAGTTAAGGCGCACCTAGCAACCCGCTGCGTCAGCTTCCATGATTGATATCATTATGAACTGCAAATAACTAACTAATTGTTTAGAAAATTGATAGATATAAAGTGAACAGCTTTCAAGACAAACCAAAATGAAATGGAGGACCAATCGGTTAGCAATTGAAAAACACTCACCCCTCCACTTTGGAAGAGCAAAAATACACAAATAATTTACATATGCTCACCACACCACCACAAATGTCACAACCATGGCCAAACTCCTACCAAATGACACATACCACACATCATTCACCACGATGTCTCCCCCAACAAAAACCAACCAATGCTAATAGAACTAGCTACTAAAAAATCCTCACTAGAACAATGGAACTTCATGTGAGAATATTTAAACAGGAAACAAGCATAGTCTAGTAAGACAAACTATATATTTTGGGCCAAATTTTTTGAATAAAAGGGTTTGGTCATATATGTGTGGGGGTGTAGAGCAGCCCTCTCTGATCTTCTCCTTCTTTTCCTTCTAACCTTCTTCTCCGGCTCTCCTTCTCTTCCTTTTCCTCTTTCTCTCTTTCTTCCAGCATGTCTTTGCCACTAATTCTATCTTTAATACTTGTATGATTTTGGTTACCAAAAATCTACAGAGCCAGGCCAATCTCTAGGATGATGGATAGTATCGAGCTGGCCTGGCGCGGGCCTGACTCTCTAGACTTCCTATTTTGGTTATCAATGTTTGTTGGAAACAATCTGTAATAGTGTTATGGGATGTAATCTGGTGGTGTGCGTGGTGTATTTAATATTATACACATTATCTATAATTTCCAATGATAAGGACCCATTGTACCCCTTGCGGCACACCCTGTGTAACAAATACATAGTTTTTAAACAAGCGAAAATTACTTTACATGTTACATATAAGACTAAAGTATTTGTTAGCTAAAAAGGACCTTATGTAATAAGTTTATATAAAGAATGATTTACCTCATTCAACCTTATGAAAATACATAAATTTCCAATAATCCCCAACTTGAATGAGAAAATCGTGACATCTCAAAAGCACATGGATTAATGCCACATCAGGATAGGTAGCTATCACTTTTAACCTTCCTTAGTAAAGGCGAATCAAAATTACTTAATTAATCAGTGAACTATTTCATCTTGAATTGTCCGTTGTTGATGTAAAACCAGTCAATAAACTTTACATGACATATTCCATTCAAATTCTATTTTTGGCTGTGTTCGTTTTGGTCATGAACATTTATATTCTCAATTGCCAATAAAGTCCTAAAAATATTACAAATTCTGACTTATTATTCTTTCCATTACTAAAGTCCACACCGAAATAAAGAGATGAAAACTAACCATTTCATCATCGTAAGCACCAATTTTGAGAGCTCGTTCCACATCCAAACTCCATAGGTGTTTGGTTGGGGAGTCGTAGAAAAAACTTGAAATACACTACTCTTCCGAAGAAGCTTTTTTTTTTTTTTTTTGGAAAATGAGCTGGGGTTTTTAGGATCCCCGAACCTTATATTAATAAAATGCAAGCTTTATACAACCCATTGTATTATTTCTTCAGGCAAGGGCTGGAATTGTGAAATTGTGTACCTGGTTCAAAATAAAGCCTTTTCCTTGGTGAGCTTGACCACATACAAAGACGACACTGATGGGTCCTTTAACTAGCTGAAGAGTGGCAAAAGCTTCAGGGTCTATATTGAATTTGCCCCTTCTCATCGCAGTAGATAAACAAAGTGGCTTTCCATCATTGTTGGTTTTTTTGGAAGCAGAGTTTCCACTGAAGACCACCTGCATTATATTCCAATCTCTGGTTTTGAATTCTTTGTTTCTGTTGTAAATGTAGTAATTCAAATTAAAAGACAGGAACGAAGTTACCAATTGTTCTTGGGTTGAGTCGCGGACTAGGTCGCTCTCTTTAAGACGTTTTGCGGCTCTGCCCAAAAGTGTGCAAGCGGTCATGTAGCCCCATCGTCCCCAGAATAAAACAGCCCAGAATCTTATCTGTCTCGTTCAAACAAATGCACTGTTGATGAACGGAATACTTTCCACCCTTAATCTCTTGTTTGCTCGGAATCACCAATACAATGTATAAAATTCAAACAAAAAGGAAAACTCAGAAATACGAAGAGAAAGAGTTCCTTCTCTGATTGAAATACTAAAACGAATAGTGTTTTGCAAAATGTTTTGTTTTTTCTTCTTGTGTATTAAGCTCTGAATTTGAGTTTGTATTTATAGGGAGAAAAACGCATAAAACGCATCTGTTGAGATATAAAAACACGGCTAGATACATTAACAAAAATCGCGTGGAGAACGCAATTAAAAAAACGTGGAGAAAATCTCGGCGCAACGCATGGTGAACGTGTGAGAGAGAACACAGCAAATACAAAATCCCGTCTAGATGCATCTGACTCAGTCTCCCTTCTCTGCAGCAATTCAAAAAATATTTTCATTAAAAGAAAATGGGTTGACCCGGCCAGACGGCGGCGGCAGCGCGTGTGAGAGTCTATCTCTCCCCTCCTCACAAAAGTGTGGTACCCCAAGGGGTCCAAACCCAAGTCCTAACACTCTCCTTATAAACTCCTCCACAATGAGTTATATAGAAGATGTGGGACTAAAAATAGAGAGAGATCCAGAGATCAAAACCAGGTCTATACCCATTTTCTTTTATTTTTAAAAAGCCATATTTTCAACAATCCCCCACTTGGGTTTTTAAAAACAATTTTCATCGAGCAATCTAAAAAATATAAGATTGTGCATAAACAAAAGTGTCTTTCGACTTGAACTCTTGGGTAGTGTTCATGCCTTAGATTATACTAGAGTAACTCGTAGTTTTGAACTCTATCTCTAACAGATATTACACGCACAACCTTACCAGGGTGAAGTCTAAAAAGCTCGTGCCTTACGGCCATGCACATATATCCCAGTATAGTGAAGGCTCTAGGAATTTTGCCCACAAATTCCATAGGAAGCGGCCAAACTTCCACAATCACTTAGGTGAGTCTATCAAGAGTACTCCTGTAGGTAGGTACTCCACTCCACATAGAGTATAGATCTCATTAAGAGTTTTAAACTCATCCTACTATCTCTTCAGGAACTCATGCTTTAATCTAGGAATGATATTGCTATTCTGTCAGCATGATTCACTTCATATCATTCACGACTTGTTATTACCCATTGAACCTATTTCTTGGGATCTCCAGTCTATAGGTTGGGTTACCGTCATGAATAACTCATCAATCTAAGGGCATTAGTCCCATTCCTTTCGAGGTTTTGAAAACCTTCTCTCTAGCTAATTCTTTCGTCAAAGGATCAGCCAAGTTCGCATCAGTTCGTACATGATCCACTCTCACAGCACCAGTAGACAGAAACTCTCTAACTGTACTGTGCTTACGACGTATTTGTCGTCTCTTGCTGTTATAATAACGGTTCTGTATTTTTGCGATAGCCGCGGTAGTATCGCAATGGATCAAGACAGCTTGAATCGGTCTTTCCCATAAAGGGATCTATGCTAGCAGGTTTCTTAGCCAACCTGCTTTTCACTAGCCGTGGCTAGTGCTATCATCTCTGACTCCATTGTGGACTGTGCCAAAATGGTCTGTTTCTTTGATTTCCAAGAAACAGCTCCACCAGCTATATTGAAAATATAGCCACTGTGGCTTTGGAGTCATCTGAGAGGGTGTTCTAATCAGCATCGCTATATCCTTCAAGGACAGCGGGAAACTTCTGATAATGTAATCCGAGGTTCTTAGTCCTCTTCAGGTACCTCATGACCCTTTCAATTGCATGCCAATGTCGTATACTAGGTCTACTGGTAAATCTGCATAGTAATCCCACGGCATAAGCTATGTCGGGTCTAGTGCAATCGGTAGCATATCTAAGACTACCAATGATGCTCGCATACTCAGATTGTCTAACACCGTTACCGGTGTTCTTGAACAACTTTACACTAGGATCATAAGGAGTACATGCAGGTTTACAGTCAGAGTAATTATATTTATTTAGGATCTTTTCTATATAGTGTGATTGATCCAAAGAAATTCCCTTTTCAGACCTAGTAATCTTGATACCAAGGATTACACTTGCTTCTCCAAGGTCTTTCATATCAAAATTCGCACACAATAAAGCTTTCACTTTATTCACGGCATGGATATTAGAACAAAAGATGAGCAAGTCATCCACATATAGACATATAATAGTGCAAATGTCATTTTCAGCTTTATAGTAAATGCATTTGTCACTTTCGTTCACTTTAAAGTCATATGCGATAACAGGATTATCAAATTTTTCATACCATTGTTTTGGAGCTTGTTTCAAACCGTAAAGTGATTTAGCAAGTTTGCAAACTTTATGTTCTTGCCCCGGAATAACAAAACTTTCAGGTTGGTCCATGTAAATTTCTTCTTCCAAATCTCCATTAAGAAACGCAGTCTTAACGTCCATTTGGTGCAATACTAGATTATGTATTGCAGCAAGAGAAATTAACACTCGAATGGATGTAATCCTGGTAACAGGAGAATATGTGTCAAAGAAGTCAACATTTTCTCTCTGTCTAAACCCTTTGGCTACAAGACGAGCCTTAAACTTTTCAACATTACCATCGAATTTCAATTTCTTCTTAAATACCCATTTACATCCTATTGTCTTGCAACCTGGTGGTAAATCAACTAAATGTCAGGTTCTATTAGCCTCAAGAGAGTCCATTTCATCATCAATAGCCTCTTCCCAAAATTTGGCATCAATAGAGGATAAGGCTTCTTGAAAACTAAGGGGATCCTCCTCGACTGTAAAAACATAGTAATCGGGGCCATAGTTTTTAGAAGTTCGTTTCCGTTTACTTCTCCTAGGCTCGGATTCTGTGGCTTTATCGGTTTCATCCATTCTGATCAAAGGCACGTTATTTGAGGATGTACCCCCACTATTCCTTGAAATAAAAGGAAATTTATCTTCATAGAAATCAACGTCGTTTGATTCTATAATAACGTGATCTTTAAGATTATAGATTATATAAGCTTTGTTGTTCATGGCATATCCTATGAATACACATTCATATGCCCTACTGGCAAGCTTATTCCTTTTAGGATCAGGAATTCTAACATAAGCTAAACAACCCCAAGTTTTCAAATATGACAAGTTTGGTTGTCTATTTTTCAAAATCTCATAAGGAGAGGTTTTACATTTTGATTTAGGAACTCTATTTAGCACGTAACAGACCGTCAAAATAATTTCTCCCCACCAGTGCGATGCAGCACCGGAGTTAAGTAGAATGGCAACTACTAACTCAGTAAGAGTTCTATTTTTTCTTTCAGCTTTGCCATTCATCTCAGGAGAATACGGTGCAGTTTTTTCATGAATAATTCCTTAAGAATTATAGAACTCTATGAAAGTACTGATGTCATATTCAGTGCCTCTATCACTCCTAAGTCTCTTTATCTTTCTATTATATTGATTTTCAACTTCGGTTAAAAATAATTTAAACATGTCAAAGGCTTCACTCTTATTTTTCATTAAGTAGACGAATGTATAATCAGAACAATCATCAATAAACGTAATAAAATAACGTTTTCCATTTCTAGTCAAAACACCATCAAGTTCACATATATCTGAGTGTATCAAATCTAAGGGTTCAGATTCTCTAACAACAGATTTATGTGGTGTTTTGGTTATCTTAGCTTGGCTACAATAGTTGCACTTTTCAAAATCATTTAAGGAGAATTTTGGAATTAGTCCTAAGTTACTCATGTTTTTAATAATACGCTTATTAACATGACAGAGTCTAGCATGGCAAATATTAAAAGTACACAACATGTAAGCAGAACGAGGTTGGAACAAGTAAACGGCACCTCCTGGTAGGCTAGTGTAATTCTTATGGTGTCTTAGGTTAACGACACCTCCTGGTAAGTCTATTTTCACCCAAAATGTGCACAGAGGATAACCCAAGATAAGGAGGATGTTGTTTGTGGGTGGATCTCTAGACAGTTTCTCTACTCTCAAAGACATTCTCTCTGCACACTACTACCCAATATGGAAAACTACCATTATAAATAAAGGTATCTGCAGTTGTAAAGTTCTAAATCATGTGGATCTTATTCAATAAATCCAAACAAATATAACCCTCTTTCCAACCTTTCCAAATGTTACCATGGAGTTGTGTCCTTGCAAAGATTCTACCATAACCTGTTTATAGAATGAATGATAAATAAATTGAGAAAACTGCTCCCAACCTAATTTCACAACAAGAACTACCACACAAGGTAACAAAGATATATAAAGCAAACAAAACTAAACTCCAATCCTTGGAACAAAGTTTGTTTAGGCTAATGGGTTCCAAAAAAAATTAGATTGACAGACACATAAAAACAACAACCTAGCTAAAAAAGTTATCCTCACAAACCCAACAGTATTAAATAATCACACACTTACAGGTAATGAAACCAAAACCTCCCTAGAAACAAAGGGTATCATTTCAACCTAATCTGTGGAAATGAAGAAAGCTTGTACAAATCAAACTTCGAATAAGAACGGATCAAAACACTGTCAAGTTCTGCAATTGACAAAGGCTGTATCATTTCTACCATCATTTTCATTACTTGTTCCATCTCCTTTCTTTATTTCCGTAAGTTGTATTATGGAGAATACTAAATATCATTGAAGGGATCATTTTTCGATCTTATAGAGAATTATGAAGAAGGTTGTAGTCATGGCAGAAATAAGTCGTCTTAAAATTGTTGTAAATGTAGTAATTCAAATTAAAAGACAGGAACGAAGTTACCAATTGTTCTTGGGTTGAGTCGCGGACTAGGTCGCTCTCTTTAAGACGTTTCGCGGCTCTGCCCAAAAGTGTGCAAGCAGTCTAGTAGCCCTGCCGTCCCCAGGATAAAACAACCCAGAACCTTATCTGTCTCGTTCAAACAAATGCACTGTTGATTAACGAAATACTTTCCACCCTTAATCTCTTGTTTGCTCGGAATCACCAATACAATGTATAAAATTCAAACAAAAAGGAAAACTCAGAAATACGAAGAGAAAGGGTTCCTTCTCTGATTGAAATACTAAAACGAATAGTGTTTTGCAAAATGTTTTGCTTTTTCTTCTTGTGTATTAAGCTCTGAATTTGAGTTTGTATTTATAGGGAGAAAAACGCATAAAACACATCTGTTGAGATACAAAAACACGGCTAGATACATTGACAAAAATCGCGTGGAGAACGCAATTCAAAAAACGTGGAGAAAATCCTGGCGCAACGCATGGTGAACGTGTGAGAGAGAGCACAGCAAATACAAAATCCCGTCTAGATGCATCTGACTCAGTCTCCCTTCTCTGCAACAATTCAAAAAAATATTTTCATTAAAAGAAAATGGGTTGACTCAACCCGAGAGTCTATCTCTCCCCTCCTCACAAAAGTGTAGTACCCCAAGGGGTCCAAACCCAAGTCCAAACATTTTTCTTATAAACTCCTCCACAATGAGTTATATAGAAGATGTGGTACTAAAAAATGAGAGAGATCCAGAGTTCAAAACCAGGTCTATATTCATTTTCTTTTATTTTTAAAAAGCCATATTTTCAACAGTTTCTTACTTGAAAACAGGAAGTTTGAATAAGTGGCCAAGAAAAGAGAACTCATTATGGACCAATATTTGCTCTATGTCCATCATCGAACCTTCTTCAAGGCCTCAACCTTGCAAACAAAAATTTTCCCTCGTAATTATCGTCATATTTCGGACACATGTGCATGCAATACAATTTGTTGTCTGCACATATCATTTCTTGTAAGTCTCGTCAAATTTGACCATTTAACTCTGCTGTGCTTTAGAAAATTGACTCGATCTGCCAAAAAAATTCAAAGAAGCAAACATAACACTCTCATCAACAAAAAAAAACCAAAATACTGTACAATTCTTTGTAGTTCTTACCAATGTTAACCATTTTAGGGGATAAACCCATTTCGATGATTCCCTACTCTATTTCAAACTGCAGTACTATTTTTGCAGGAAAAGTTTCTCATACAAAGAAAAAAGATAGTTTTCTTGTTGGGATTCTTCGATTGTAGCAACTATGCATGTACTACAACCACAATTTGTGAGCTCCTGCCTCAGTTTTCGCAGAGTTTGGTATAATTCTCTGACTCATTCTGAGTGCTTGCTGTGGTTGTCATCGTCATCCTCCTTTAAAATAGACCCCCGCCCTTCCTCTGGGTGCTTGAGAGGACTGTTTGAGCAATTGGTTCGCTTACTTCCTTTTATTACCTCGTCATCTGCCACCATATATGATTACACATTGTACTGCATATTGCAGTAGTCTATGGTTGCACATTTTGCATGGGATAGTCGTCGGTTTGCAACTTTCATTCAGATTACTCGAGGTAAACTACCTCTTGGGTAAATCCAGTTTCCTCTAGAGGATCGCAGCTGCACTGATATGGCATCATCCCTATCCTATGCCTCTGTTCACGCCTTTCACTCGGACTCCAAAAGACTCTCAAGAACATGAACCTTCTACTAAATTTAAATTAAAAAAAAAAAAAAAAAAACTGTATTTTTTTGTAATTGGTCATTATTTCTGCTGAAAATGTTGTCATATTAAACATAACTTACAATACAAAACAGAAATCAGAGACCATGAAACATATAACGCATGTTTCAACAAAACAACATTACCATCACAATGCTCCAAAGGCCAGACAAGCAGCCAAATGAGCAGAGCTATTGACTGATATCTGGACACGTCTAAAATACAAAGATTTAAGTCAATATAACGAATTCCATACATGAGATACTGGGCAGCATTATTACATTTATTATTTATTTATTTATATATTTTTAAGTACTATTCATGGAAATCAGATGGAATATTTAAGCAAAAAGAGATGATTGTTGAATCTGAGAGCACTTGACACTGGTAACAGCATCTGTAATACCTGCGTTTTTTTATAAAAAAAAAATATATATATATTTTTTTAGGGTGGGGTGTACTCAACAAAGGTGGTGGGGGCACATAGCCAACCACCCCTTAAAAGGAAACGACCCCCCTTTCTTCTTCTCTTTCTTTTCTTTTTTGTTTTCTTTTCGTTCCAGTGAGCGACGCTAAATCTTCGTCGCCTCCTCCAGCATTTTCTCGACATTTTTGGGTGATTTCTCCCCCACAGCTCACCTGCTCCTCCTCAGTTCGTCCTCTCCTCTTTTCCCTCTTCATTTCTCTGTTGTTTTTTTCGAAAAAAAAAAAAAATCAGTTTACATTTGGGTTTTGGGGTTTGATCGGTTTCCATAGCTCCGATCAGCCGTGTTGGGGCTTTGGTGGCGTCCTTGGGAGCCCTTAGAACCGACATGCAAGGTTGTTTTGGGGTTGGCCGAAAATTTTTCAAAAAATCAGGGTGCATGTTTGTTTGGAGGGTTCCTCGGCGTGAAACCGGGCTTTGGGTGCGTGGGTGAGCCTCACTTTTATGACTCCGAGTGTCCTTAGACTCTTTTGCGGGCTGTTGTGCAGTTTGGTAGCGATCAGACCGGAGTAGGGAGGGTTTCGGCGCGTTTTCGCCAAACTTTGGGTTTCGACGGGGTGGTTGCCGAATTCCTATTGCATGTAAGTTTTTCTTTCAGTCGCGCACTGATTGAATTTATTTATTTATTCTAGTTTTCGGCTAGTTTACTCATTTTCGAGTCCGCCTTGCAGTTTTAGAATTTTCGTGGTCCCGCATTCGTGGTTTTGCGTGGTTGGAGCTTCGACCGGTAGGAATTGGGTTTTGAAAATCCATTCCGCCCAGGTGAGTAGAATTATAATATTTATTTTGAGAAAATAATTATTTTAAATCCTAAATTGAATTTTTACATTATACCGTCAATTGGGTATAATTGAATTCAAATCCGAAATTTGGGGTTTCCGATATTTCGATGATTATGTTGGTTATTTATGAATGAAGTATGTATTAGGTTTCCTGAAAGCATGATATACTTGAATAAAGTCGAATAGTGAATGAATTTTGGGTGTGATTAGGTTTGGTGTAATGACATTGGACTTGTATGCTTCGTTTTCGAGTTTGCATAGCATGTCATATTTTACCGTGGATTGCCGAGTCTTGAGCATGTATGATAATTGACTCGAATAAATTCATCGTGGTGAATTGGGTCATGTTGGGACCTTGGCATAGTCGTGGTTTTATAAAAATTGCCGAATTGTTTATGATTGCACGTTTGTACATTTGGTTATGTACAGACTTGTCATTTGTGTATGTGGATAGTAGTATAAGTGTCTTTACCCCGCTATAATGCCTATTGTGCCAATGCTTAGGAGCTTGCTCGCATCGTGAGTTGGAGGGTGCTTGAGATGACTCGCACCTGACATTGTGGACGCTATTGCATGTGGCAAGCTTGCTGAGGTGCGGTGAGCTCCCGCACGCACTTGCCACTATAGAGTGCAGTAGGACGGGTCCCGGAGGACGTGCTTTGGAGATTACTCGCTTTCCCTCCCAGCGCGCTTGATTTTGATTATGTTAGGTTGGCCGTGTTAGGCCAGTCGTTCGGGATGTTTGAGTTTGTATCCTGGCAGATGGCACCCCATTAGGATACAAACAAGCCCGAAGTGGTACTGGTGCACGTTGTAGGATGTGTCTGGGTGAGACACATTCGTAGGGTATGCGGATACCTACGATATGAGACACTTATACAGACTTATACAGAAGTTTACAAAAATTTTGGTTTCAACCTGATTGCTATACCTAGGAGACTATGAAGAATTATGAGATTGTCTTTATTTTCATTGCTTGATATTTACCATGTTTGAATCACGTGTAATGATCGGCGTATATCGTAAACTGGTAGTTATTGTTGAATCTGAAATGTTTGTGTTGTTGCTTGAACTTAGAAATATTATCTTTAGAGACACGGTGTGATTTAGTCTTTAGAACTTGTTATGTATCATTTATTGTCTGGCATGAATTTTTCTGGTATAGTATTTCGTTATTTGTATTTAGTTCGCTCGCACCAGCTAGCTTTGTGCTTTGCTGACCCCGCAAGGGGTGTGCTTCTATTGGAGTGCAGGCAGTGTTGGAGTTCCTGCTGATCGTGGCACGTAGGCCCCGGTTTTTGTTGTAGGCGCGTTTTGTGTTTTTTGGTTGTGTCCACCCTGTACGTGTATGTTTTGCTTTTTCTGTGTTTCAGATGTATTATATTGCTATACTAGATGTTTGTATACTAGTTTTGTCGCTATGACTCTGGCGGGGCGAATCAAATATATTTATTTTGTTCAAACTTTAGCGTAGTTTTATTTCCGTTTGATTCTCGTATCAAGAATGTGTTATATTATGATGTTGTGACCGGTTACGATTCGCCTGTGTACGTGTTAGTTCACGCATCGGCACGCTGCGATTCCCGTGGCGGGTCGGGGCGTGACAGCATCAGTTTCCCAACTATTCTCTATTGCACACATGACTGCAATCTCATAAGCAAAAAGCTCTGCTAGTATACTCCATGGTACACTGGCAATGTGAGCAAAAGATCAGCTTTAGTATTAAGAAGAAAATAGCCATCATCTGAAACTGATATTTCACAAGACTGAATGCATTAACAGAGATATGTAGCATATGCTAATCGTACCCCAACCTTTAATCGGTAAAGAGATCAACTGGACGTGCATATTTTCATGGCCAACAGAATTATTTTAAATTAAGGTTGTCTTTGTTTTCTTTGCATAGATTTCAGTCCCATAGAAAATAGGGGAATAAAAGGGGATTGGATAGGGAAGGAAGAGAGAAATGAAGTGTGGGAATCATACACCGTAACCTCCTCCGTCCCTTCAAATCCCACATTTTATGAGAAACTAGACAACATGATTTCTGTATACTTTGTCAAAAAATCTTAATGTTGGCCATCACACTCTCACAAATTGTATGTTGGTTTGGATTTATCAAATTCCATGCAAAGGGGTGGATAGCAGGATAGGAAAAGAGAATGTCATTGAAGATGACATTCCAATACCCACTTATGAAGGAAACATACTCCTCCCCACCACCAAATAAATGAGTTTTCATATTTTATTTTTTTAGAAACATGAGAAATCTGATTACTCTTACTGTGTTTTGTCTGAGATTTTAGGTTGGTTGGCCAAAAAAGTGGACTCAGTGCAAACACCCACCCACTTCCCCACCCCCCCCCCCCCCCCCCCCCCCCCCCTCCCCACAAAAAAAAATGTGTGCCAGATCTCCTTTGTCAGTGTCTTGAAGGAGTCGATTGACCTCGGCGAAAGGCTGTGAAACCATGCCAGTGCTGACTTTTTCAGGCTAGTGGGAAAAGTTTTGCACATCACTAACTCGGATCCTTCTTTGAGAGCCATCACATGCTGGTAATGGCGCAGGTGGTCGAATGGATCAGTGGTTATGTCGTAGAAGTCAAGCTTCGGGGTAGTGAACTTCCTCGGAAGGTCTTCATTCATGATCCGGTCCACAAATGGTGAGACGGATAGGCGATACAATACGTCTGGATTGTGTGCCCCTCTGTGTAGATGGTTCTGAGGGTCGAGTTCCTATGTCCTGGCAGCGGGCTCAGTGTTAGCTGCGCAACCTCCCCCAGTCCAATGAGAACTAGCGGGGGCTTGGCTTTCCTGTGCTTGTGTCTCTGCCATTTTTCGAAAATGGAGGCTCGTGCTGCTCCTGGTCTCCATTGGCAGGTGGTGGATTTTGTCGCGTGAGAGATTCCATCGCCTTGGCGATCTGTTGTATTTGAGATGACAGCATATCGATTCTGGGGTCTGTCGTTGCTGTTGTCGATATGGAGACGTAAGTCTACTGCCCGTGCATGCCCGAAACCGTTGAAAGCGGCGGTGTTGCACCGGCCTGAGCGTTTGACGTGTCCACTTATTCTCCGTTGTTGCATGACCTAGTGGTCACCATCTATCTGAGTTTTGAAGGGAGACGGCGCTAGTGAAAATTTAAGAACTTTGTCATCCCCACCGACGGCGTCAAACTGATGCAGTCATTTTTCGCTTCTTGCTTTGACCTAGTCCCGCTGACCTGCACAAGTAACGCACGTGATTCACGAACCACCATTGTAGTGGCTGATGGCACTCCGGTGCTAAAGTCAGATAGGGATCTGAGAAAGGCGTAATGCTGTAAACCGGAAATTTGTAGTGCACCTTAGCTTACCAATCTCATGTCTTATTTATAATGTAGGAGTCTTGGTTCTACCAGGCCATTGTAGGCGTAGTTTAGGAAGGAGATCTTCGTGGAGATCATTCTCTAAGTAGGATTCGTGTTGTAGGAGGGAAGTTTCATGTTAGCCCTGTGCTCCAAGATACGCGGGATATAGTTCTCAATCCAAGAGCAATCCATAGAAGAGAGTTTTCATGTGTGGAATGTACTTTGAATTTTCTTCCTAGTTGTAAGTGATCGTCCAAAGCTGATCCTCGAGATACTTGCCTTAGTAGGACTTACAAGTATTGAGGATAGTTGTGAGACGTGTGGGCCTAGCATATTGTAAGAGTTCGGGTCCGTCGGGTGGACTAGATTAGGCGAGCTTGAAATCGCTTGGGTCAGATTAGTGTTGGGTGATGCGTTATTTTAGTAACATACAACTTAATACCCTGCTTTGTGATTGTAGTATAGAATAAGTATGGATCGTTCTAAACCGGGGATTAGAAGGTTTGTCAATTAACACTAATAATAACTAAAAGACAACTAACAACCTAATTAATTAAATAATGGGGGATTGGATTTTCTAAATTAAACTATGAAAATAACTACGAAAATTACTATAAAGATAATAAAACTAAAGGGATGGAAATGATGAGAAATTAGCTAAGGGTTTATTTCCACACACTAAACATATGCTTATAACCAATCTTCAATAATCACTTGCTAACTCGTGAGAGACAATGCTCAAGACTAACCGTGACCGCACTGCATTAATCTTATCATTTTCCTAATAAGTTCGTTGAATTAAACTAAGCGTCGCTTTCAAACTATTCTTATCATGCTATCTAAACAGAAATCGCAAGTTAAATAACAATCTAAGATCATTAAGTTTTGTGGAAAATATGAACACTGACTAGGCAATTACAAGTATGATCAGCATCTTGTTCTTACCTAGGTTTTTACTTAACCTTACCAACGTTCCTTGGTATTTACTAATTGTGAGTACAAGATTATAACAATTGGGTGAAACTCTCCTATACCCTAGCCCCAGATCCTAGCATGCTTACTAAGTTGGCCACTTTAACAAACATACAAAGAAAAGTTCTCTATAAAGCATTTAAGCAAAACACAATCACTAATAGCAAGGAAGATTAAATTCAATTAATTTATAAAACACATGTTCAGGGCTTCGAATTCACCCCTAACTAAGAGAAGTTTAGCTAGACATTAATTATGTTCGAATAACAATACATAATTAAATATCAGACTAAAACTAAGATAAAGAGTTAAGAGATGAAACAAAACACTGTCGCCTGATCCGTGGTGGTAAAGAGTGGAAGCTGGGGTTCAAATAGCGTGAAATGTCTCGTCCTTCTCCTTCCTCACGCGTTCTGCTCCTTCCTCACTTCTCAATCTCTGCTTCTGTGTCTGCTTCGTCTTCGTGTGCGTGCCTATGGCTGATGGAGGTAACGATGTCTGTGTGGCTATGATGGGAGTGAAACAGGGAGATGTGGCTAGGGTTTGGCGAGGTTGTTTCGAGGAGGAGGGTGATGGCTGGATTTGATGATGGGCTAGGGTTCTCTGATTTTCAACAAACAGAGGGATGAATGCGATGAAGGGGTGGATGCTTGATGGACTGTTGCGAGGATGGATCGAAGAGGAGGTTGTGGATGGATGATGATGGGTGACGGCTTGCTGTGGTTGCAAGCGTCCCTGCTTCAGGGCACGTATTGTCCCTTTTATAATTGTTTTCTTCTCAGTTTCATTCTTTGGTGGTTTCCTTGTTTGTGTAGTTTCCTTGTGCAACTAGTATTTCTAAATTGCCAATTTGATTCTATTTTAAAATCTTGTAATTGAAAACCTACACAAACACGAAAATAGCAATTAGTACTATAATTAACAAGTAATAGCTAAAAATATATATAGAAATATGGTACTAAAAATAGCCTAATTATGCCCCTATCATTGGGCTAACGCTAGGACCTGTATTTTCTCGAAATCATCGTGACACGTGTATGGCTCAGGGATGTGACCATTTTTATGTATCATCAGTAGCGTATGATTAACTAAACATTTTTGTTAATGATTAAAAAGGTAGATGTACAAGAAGTTTGATTTGGTTTCATAATCATTTACAATGTTTTTTTTTTCCTTAAAAATTTGGGAAAGTAGAAGATAGAGGAGGAAAAAATGACAATTTTTTTAGGAAGACAGTGATTAATTACAAGAGAAAATGGTGTTTGGAGGGTTTCTCAAAACTTTCAAATAAACGGTTACAATTTTTCAAATCTTTTTTTTTTTTTGTTAAAAGGTGAGGGTTTATGCATTCTCTTTAAAAAATAGTCAGGGTTGAGCCCCTGAATCTTTGTCTATTTTCCTAACTATAAATCTCCGTCTTTTTCTTTTATAAGTGAGCAAAAAAATCAAGGACCAGGGTTTGAACCTTCGACTTGTGATACCATCTGTCACAAGTCTACCAGCTGAGTTAGCTAGACTTAAAGGTTGTTTAACTCCTCCTTACTCCTTAGTGGCAGTGCGTCACACCTCAAAACTCAATAGAATTTGAGTTTTTGTCTGCGATGGTAAGAGATTATCAGCTAGCACGGTCCTAGCTTCATAAGGGGCTTGGGGGGTCAAAAGTGGTGGTTTGTGGAAGACTGAATCTAGGGATGGCAACGGGGCGGATTGGGGTGGATTTGAGCAAATCCATCCCCACCCCGTCAAAAATAGCGGATCCTCAAATCCGCCCCGCCAATCCGTTTGTAAATTTATTTAAAAACCACCACCGCCCCGTACGGGTTGGCGGATATCCGCCCCGCCCAAATATCTGTTAAAAAAAATTATTGTTCTCTAACATCAGACTTATCCATCTTATACAGATGAATCCATACAAAAATTATAACAAAAATCAGTAAAAGATCATTCATCGGTAAAAAAAATACTGAGGGACGAAATATGTATTAATGTTGACACTCAAAAACAACTGTAGTTACAAATGTATCTATTCATTAAAGCAGTTGTTAACACTCATGAACCAAAAAACACCAAAATACAAAACATTTACAAAAAATCAAAACACTAACAAGTTCAGTAATTTGTAGTTCTTCCTAATATTGAGCATTTTAGGGGTAAACCAATTTTGAGGATTCCTACTCTATTTCAAAAGGTAGTGGTATGAAGTATATTACATAGGGATGGCAATGGGGCGGATTTGAGCAAATCTATCCCCGATCCGTCAGGAATACCGGATCCCACAATCCGCCCCGCCAATCCGTTTACAATTTAAATTAAAAACCGTAACCGCCCCGTGCGGATTGGCGGATATCTGCCCCGCCCCGCCAATCCGTTTACGGTTTGCGGTTCAGTTACTGGTTTTAGTTATTCCTCTTCCATCTAACTACAAACTACAGTAAATTTAGTTATTCATCTTCCATCTAACAACAGTAAATTATATACTTCATTCATCTAAGATTCTAACTACAATAAATTATACTTCATTCGTCAGATATTATACTTCATTCATCAGATGTAACACAAAATTACAAAGAATCTATACAAAAATTACAAAACACCATACAAAAAATTACAAACAAACAAAAAAAAAAAAAAAAAAATCATCGATCAAAAGAATCTCAGATATTAGATCTCATCTCAGATCAGATCAGAGATCATCACGGATCAGATCAGAGATCATCGCTGATCAGATCAGATCAAAGATCATCACGGATCAGATCAGAGATCATCTCATCGCAGATCTCATCTCATCTCATCAGATCTGAGATGAAGGGTCGAAGAGGACCAGGGGAGGGGAGAGGAGGCGGTCGGGGGGGATGGGTGTCGAGTGAGAAGAGAAGGACCCTTCGTCTTTGAGTGTCTGTGAAAAGGAGAAGAAGGGACGAAGACGACCCTTCGAGCTTCGGACTTCGACCTTCGACATCTGCCTTCGCTGTGAAAAGAGAAGAAGGGACGACCGGGACGACCCTTCGGGCTTCGACCACGACCACATCCTCTGCCTTTGTTGTGAGTAGGGCTGAAAACCGAACCGACTTAGGTCGGTTTTAAAATTTTCTAACCGAAACCGAACCGACCATTAACAAAACCGATCCGAAACCGAACCGATTCTAATTTATGCAAACCGTAACCGAATCAAACCGACTAAAATCAAATCAAAATCGAAATCAAACCGAACCGACCGACTATTTTAAACATATTGTATTATTTATATATAAAATATATATTATTTATTATATATATTCGGTCGGTTCGGTTTGGTCGGTTAAAATCACATAAAAACCGAAAACCGAACCGACCACTTCGATTTTGAATATTTAAAACCGAAACTGATCCGAACCGATTGGTTCGGTTTAGATCGGTTCGGCCGGTTTAATCGGTTTGATCGATTTTTTGTTCAGCCCTAGCTGTGAGAGAGAAGTGGAGAATGTGAGTGACTGAGTGAGAGGGGGAGAATGTGAGATTAAGGGGGAGAATGAAATTAATCGAAATACGTTTATCCCCTTTATATAGTAAAAGTATTTTTGTAATTTCACTAATTAAATCGAGGGTATTTTTGTAATTTCACTAATTAAACGGATATCCGCGGGGCGGATATCGCTAAATCCGTATCCGCCCCAAAATCCAGAAACCCTTTACCAAATCCGCCCCAACCGGAGCGAGTGAGGCGGAGATCCGTGAAAATTCGCCCCACTGCCATCCCTGGAGGGTGAGGGTGGTTTGGTCATTGGAGTAGACAAAGTTAAGTTGGTTTGGTTTCTGCGTAGATCGTACAACTACAAGTGAGTTATTGATTAGGATGGAATTTATATCAGCGGTTCATACTTTATTTTGAGATTATTATTGAGAATAGAAGTTTGCTTACTCATCAATGGGATTCGGGAATTGATATACGATAGATTTATCTTTTCTATAGCAGCGTTAGATGCTTTCTATTTGTATGATACGAAGGTAAAAAATTATGTGATCATCAAAAAAACATGAATCAAGGAAATGTAGACATGTTAAGTACATGGGAAGATATGGATCATATATAATTAGAACATGTTTCACAAAGTTTAGTGTTGCAATGTAAGCGGTTTTGACAAGTATAACAAAAGGGAGTCAAATAAGAGAGACGAATGGGTGACAAGCATGTACCAGCCAATATCTGAGAAGTACACATGGGTTCAAGAAACAATTCAGCATAGTCAACTAGACCGAATGGTGACTTGAATCGAATTGCGAGTTTGTTAGTGTCAGATGATAAAATATACAACAATTCTAGTCAGCCTTGTTTGCTAGTCTCTTTTGGGTTTTTTATTGGCTTTTTTACAATTATATCCCTTTTATAAGTGTTGTTTGTGATTGTGTTTTAACAAAAAAAAATGGTAAAAACATTAAAAAAAAATCCAAAAAAACCCAAAAAATGCTAAAAAGAACCCGCAAGTAAGACTGGCTAGACTTGTTCCAAAATATAAATCTTCTTTCAAATATCCCTTAACATAGCATTGATTACACACAAGGCACAAAAATCTACATACAAAAAAAGGTACTATAAATAGAAACCCCTGGGACAATTAGACAAGTGGTAGATTTCAAGTGAGCTCTAGACTTACTTTGTAAGTGTCATGTTGGGAGTTTGCTAAAGCGTCGCGAGAGTTCGCACTTGAACTTCTTGATGCGGTGAAAGTTCTAAAGGGTGAACATGAGCATCTAAGTTGACAACAACATATTTGTTTGGACAATCAAATAATATTTTAATTTTGTTTGTTTTCATTTTGTAAAAATTTTGAAGCTAGTCCTATACAGTTTGTTAGCTTTATTTATGTTCATGGAGTATAAAATGACTTTCAAGAGAAGTTGCACATAAATATTTGGTCAATTGCGGTCTGGGGACAAAATGAGAAGCTACAATGTGCGAACAAAAATACATTGAATATGGACCGACGTTGTCATGGCATATGGATCACTTGCTGCAACAACAAAAAGAAGGGTAACTTTAAATTACCTAATCCTAATGAAATAGAGCATGGATCATTTTTACCAATTATTGTGATTGAGTGTCATAGTAAGGAGACTAGAAATTAGTCCTAGGTTTCAGTTAATTGTTTTGAAAAGAATCGTTTCTTTTTTTAGAGATTGTATTCGAGACATCTTTATTTTTCATTAATATAAAAAATTTAGGGGTCCTTAAAACCTTGTTTGCTTTTCAAAAAAAATAAAAATAAAAAATAAAATGTCTCTTTGAAGAATCCAACCATTCAGGAGCATATCAAAATTTGGAGGGGGGTTAAGTGTACATCTAATTGCTTGCTTCCTTAAAAGTTGGAAGAGAATCCCCATATTTTGGATGAAGGAGGATCAACCCAAGAATTTTCGGCCAATGGGTTGATCGAGCTCAATCCTAAGTCTAGACTGGGCTTAAGTTGTGCCAAAAGACACAAAGACGGGGCTAAAATTGCAGAACCTATCTAATGCAAATATCTTGAACATTGTTCCCAAGTATTTTCGATCTTGTAAAGGTTCATCTTCCCATAATCAAGAATGAAAAACAACATATAAATTCCATGGCAGTGATCGAAACCAAAAAACTGCAAAATTTTACATGATCCAAGTAAAGAAAATTGTAATATGGAGATTGAGCTCATGTATTTTTTGTACCATCTTTTAATGGCACACCAATGGAGGCTCTGCGCTTAAAGGATTGAAGAAGTTTGTTTTGGCTTCAGATGCAATGGATGTTCAGCTTTTGCGTGGCCATAGAGACCATTTAAGTTGGCAAGAAATTGCTTGTTTTGAGGAACATTCTGATTTTATTTTATTTTTTTGCGTTGCTTCCCTTACACACAAGTATAATTAGTTTTATGCATGTATCTAGGAGTAAGAATGAACTGGCTAATGACCTGAATGCTTTTTCAAGGTTGTTAGCCATTGCTGTACTCAGACTTCAATTAGCTAGTTAATGAAAGGTTGATGGTTTATCAAAAATAAATAAATAATTCTAGATGGTATAATAATGGAAAACACAAATTTTGGCCCGACTCCCCTCCTAACTTGTCCGAGTTCATGCGTTCGAATACATGATTATCAGCTAAACCACGAGACTATAGTTTGATTATTTTTTTTTTTTAATCTCTGAACCCTCCAGCGGTCCCCAACCCAGAAGGAGGAACATGCATGAACTTGCAGAGGTTGAAGAAGAAGATAGGAAACAAAATGTCGGAATGCAAAGTGGACTAAAAGACATTGATAGATGGTGGCCCTTCCAACGACAAGCACTCATCACTCCAACCTCTCTGAATAGCCATCTCCTGTGTGTGTGGACCTCGCTATTCAATTTGGGGTCTGAATATTTGATGAATTATACCTTACATGGCCCCCATCGCATTCATGGTCTCGAGATTACAACAAAATTTGCAACCCCTGTGAAAAATAAATAAATCATAAAAGAAAATTCGGTTAAAATGAGTAAGGATCATTGGACTTTGAAAATTTACCATGACTGGATCTATAACTCTCCAAAAGCTTCATATTCATGTGAATTTTGGTAAATATGGTTAGGGCGATATTTTGAATGGTATGATTTTAGAAGAAAAGGTACATATATATATCTCATTATGTGAGTCAAATGAAAAGGAAAGGAGAAATGGTAAAAGGTTTGGACTTGAAATTATAATGTTGGAATTGGTAAACTTGCCATGCCAGTCCTATATGGTTGAGATTTAGTCAAAATGATATTTTAATTTTGCAAGTTGATGGCTAACCTCTAGCTACTTGCTTCAATTGGAAAAAAATGACTTCTTCCAAAATTTTCAAGATTCAAAAATGGTTTAGTCAATCACAGTGGAAATGACCTAAGATCTTGGGCAGTGGCTTAAATGGAAACTTCCTTGAACAAAAGTTCACACTTTTAATGCTAACAATAATGTTTTGGATAAGATAAAAGTAAAATAATTTCAATTTTCTTTGATAAAGACAATCGTTGTTTGGGAAACCTTAATACCTTATTATGTCCTTAATCTTACATCTAACCAATGGTTGTTGGCTTAGCTAGTAAGAGCATCTCCAATCATCTCCAAAGCTATTTTAGGGGATGATTGAAAAAAAATACCCCTCCAACCATCCCTTTAACTCATCCCCTATAATAGTTTTTGCCTCAACTTCCTCCTAAATTTCAAATATTTAACTTTCTAAATAAAAAAATAAAAACAAAAGTATTTAAATAATAATATAATTAAAAAATAATTATTCAAAAGCATTTAAATAATAGTATAATTAAAAATAATTATTAATACTAATTTAAATAATTACTTAAAAAGTATTAACAGTATAATTAAAAACAAATTAATACTAATTTAAACAAAAGTAATTATTAATTCTAATTTAAATAATGATAAAATTATTAATAGTAATTATCTAAATAATGATGTAAAATTTTGAAGATATATTTAAATAATGATTAAAAATTTAATTATTAATACTATTTTTTTTAACTCCCAATTTTTTTAATTAGTCAAATTTAAATTAATAATAGTATAATTAAAAAATATATATATATAATAGTATAACTGAAAATAGTAATATTATATATTTAAGTTGAAATTAATAATAATATATTTAATAATAATATAATTGAAACTAATTAATATAATTATATTTAGTTGAAATTAATAATAGTATAATTGAAATTAAATTGATATAGAAAAATTGAAGATATATTAAAATAATGATGAAAAAGTTAAAATAGGGGATGTGGTTGGAGTGGTGAAGAAATAAGGGACCCCTAAATTTAGCTTTTGGTTAAAATGGAAAATGGTTCATTCCACATTTTAACTTTTACCATTGGAGATGCTCTAAGATTTGTGACAGATGAAATTTAAAATATTCGTTAAATTTTCATCCCCCTAGAAGTGTTTTTTGATAATCGAAAATATCTTTGCCAACGCAACCCAAGTACTTAATATCATCATTCTCATTCACAGATTAAACTATTTTGCCAAATTGCTTTCAAAACTTTGAAAATCATCGACTTAATCACAACAAGAAATTGACACAAAATGTTTCCTAACTCTATTATTTGACCCTACCATGGATCAAGAGAAGTACATGTGGGCTCAAGCCCACGTGAATATCTCATCTCCTTTGATTGGAGAAGTCAGCCGCCACAGGCCCATCTTCTTCTCTACTTAAAACCCAAAAACATCTCCACATCAAACCAAGCAAGACTTCCCAACAGACATTTCCTGATATGGATTCCATTTCTCAATCAATCGACCAAACATTTCCAGATATGGATTCCATTTCTCAACCCCAAAACCACAACCTCAAACCCAAGCCAAAACGGCTTAAGAAGCGTCTCAGCCAAGATCAATTGAGACTCCTAGAATTGAGCTTCAATTACGAGAAGAAGCTAGAGCCGGAGCGTAAAGCCCAGCTTGCCTGGGACCTTGGTTTGCCACCAAGGCAGGTGGCAATATGGTACCAAAACAAGCGGGCTAGGTGGAAGGCTCAGAGTCTTGAACTCGACTTCAGAGCACTTCAGCTAAGGCTAGATAGTGTTTTCGCAGATAAGAGGAGGCTTGAAAAGGAGGTTAGCATGCTAAGAGCGGAACTGCAAAGGGCCCATGAAATGCTGTTTGTGATGAACCTTACTGCAGCAGCTCCAGCTCCCATCTCTTCCCGTGTCACCAAGTCAGGCAATGAGGACGGTACTGCAAGTTACCCTGAAGTAGAAAACTGCAATTGGGAAAAGAGCGCGGAGGTCTTGCAGGTGGAGGAGTTTTATGCTTGTCTGATGAGCACAAATGATCAATCTGCAACACAAAATGTCAGAAATGACCACTTTGCTCCGCCAGGTTCTTGAGGACAACGAAGAAACAAGGATTGCGTGTACAAAAGACGTGTTATATCAATACCAAGTGAATGAGAATATAGATATTCGTCCCATATATGTTTGTAGTAGTAAAACTTTACTTTGCAAGGGTTATTGCAGAATAAGACAGATTGGCATAGTGAGGCCAAAAAATCTTAACAAGACTGATTGAATACAGCAGCAGAAGTTTGAATATGACTTGCATGTAAAAAGTCTTTTCCCAATGTCAAGCAAATCAATATACAACTTCAGTCTACATTCCTACTTGGCTACTCCTATAGTCCTATAGCATATTTTTGTCGTCCAATATAAATTCACCAGGAAATTCATCTAAAAACTAGCTTGTATCGTCAGAGTGAAACTTGGTGATCAATTCTGTGTTTATAGTCTACAACTTCAGGGTGTGATATTTGACTGACCTAGTAAAAAAGTATAGTTACACAAACACTTCAACTAATGCGCTTACATTTTTGTTGATAACCCGAGTCTATGGGCATTGTTTGCATTGAGAAGAGCATAGCAAGATCTGCAGACAGAAGAAAAAAGTTCAACATGAGAAGAAAGAGTCTAGGATAAAATTGAATTGAAGAGGAAAGTGACATTTTACAGAAGAATCTAAATCAATGAGAAAGAGATAATAGTGTTCTAAAAAGCGCTAAGCGGTGGGTGGGCGGGCGGCGAGCAAGTGCCTAGCGCCCAGGGGCCTAGGCGGTCTTAGGTTTTGTATTATAACTCTTTAATAATTTACAAAAATTAAGCATAATACCTTATCAATTACATCCAATTTAATGCCAAGACACATGCAAAATTTAAAAACATGAAAAATTAACAATCATGAACAAAATTTATTAAAACTCAAATACCGAAGTTGGTCATGATGGGTATTTTATACAAAGTTGAATTTGTAGACAAATATCTAAACCTACTCTTATTTTTCTTTAAATTGCATGAATAAACTCAGTCATGTTTGATAAAATCTACATTACTAAAATTGGTACCGGCAGATCCTTTGAGAATTTCATTAAGTAATCATCCTTTGCTACATTTAGACATATAGCTGAATAAAAAATAATTAACTTGTTTATTTCCAAAAAAGAGGAAAGAAAAATAAATAAGAACACAATCAGCCTTATTAAAAATAAAAAAAAATCGCCCAGACCCGCCTAGACTGCCTAGAACCCGCCCAACCATTAATCTGGGCGTTTTTCTAACGATTAGCGCCTAAGCCGATTTTTATAACATTGAGAGATAATGATCAATTACAAAGGAGGCTCCTACTGCAATTATTTGTTCTACTTCTTGAATCCAATGGTCAACTGATTGTCTGTTGGTGACATTAGTTCAAATCTGACCAGAATCAAAGAATCAAACCATGCTGATCCTCTTACTTGGGTTTTAAGTCCAATCTACTAGGAGTTGTAAACCACTAAAACGAGTTTAGATTTTGTAAGTCAACTTGGTGAACATCTCGATTTGTCTTATTTCATTTTTCATTTCTTTATCCTTTCTTTTTTTATTCTTGTGCAAGGTAGTTAAACCGCAGAGGAAAGACTTAACAAATTGTGAGCTAAAATCAGTGATGAAAGGCCGAAAACTAAAATGAAAATTTCTTTCGTAAGTTCATTCTAGAAATCGAAAGCTTACAAAACAATAATAATAATAATGGACCCATTATCCTCTATCCCTAAATACATTATTCACAAAATCGATGTTGGAACATCATTAGAGAGACCTTCCATATGAGCATCATTATGAGGCTTTTGAGCACCTGGCTCATTC
This sequence comes from Berberis vulgaris, assembly GCA_963556465.1. Lineage (NCBI taxonomy): Eukaryota > Viridiplantae > Streptophyta > Magnoliopsida > Ranunculales > Berberidaceae > Berberis > Berberis vulgaris. The sequence goes on along the minus strand of OY747129.1, from coordinate 11,035,664 downwards.
TCTTACTGTTTCATAAGAATAAATCAAAATACAAGGAGAAAGATAAGTCCCTTTCAATGAAAAAGAAGTCGAAGCATAAATTTTAGATAAAATCATTTAGTCCTTACATGAGTGTTGTGCAGTTAAAACAACGTTATAACGCTAATATAACTCCAACATAACGCTTAACGGGGGTGAGCCGTTACGTTATGAGATTATAACATTTTTTTTATCACGGCTCCGATATAACGACGTTATATGACCGTTATTGAGATAACTTTTTTTTCAATAACGCCGTTTTAACTTTTTGTTCTAATATATTAAAAAAAACACCCATTTCATTCCCGATCGAAGAAGGACCAGAGCTCGCTGTTCGACAGAGAACGAGACAAGAATAAAGAAGACGAAGAGTCGATCACACTCTCTATTGCGATCTCAGTCTCATAGGAAGGGAAGATGTTTTTTTATTAATGTTTTGATATTTTTGAATTTAATGTTATGAACAAGATTTACATTAAAAATATATTTAACAAAAGATTCTGTTATATATCGTTATATCACGTTATAACTTATAACGCTCCTGAACTGTTATGGGTCCGTTATCCGTTTTAACTGCATAGCATGAGTGCATGTGTGCTAAACATAAAGCTCAATAGAAACTAATTCTAAACAAATGCTGGCAATCTAGTCTTGATAGAAGATTCAGCGAAATAACAGAGAGACTAAACTAGATATATGAAAGATTTCAATTTTTTAATAGAAGAAACATACTTCAGAAGAAATATATACTTCATGCAAGAAAAGATTTAAAAGTGAATTAAAATAAACATAAAGGTAACCCTCACTTTCACTGAAAAAGAAAGTCCCAGCATGATGAAATTATCTGGACTTTGCATGTTTAAATATAACCAAAAAGGAAAATTTGACGAGCAATAGGTTCTAATCAATCCATGATAAAATCTAAAGAAAATGTCTCCTTGAGATCTTGTTTTGTAAATAGAATTCTTAACTTCTGTGACTTCTATCAGGGGATTCAGGGCTGGTCCAGAAACAAGTCATCAGGGTTGAGCCTCACCAAGAGTTATTTCTGGCTCTTGTGGTATACCAAAAACACACAAGGTGAAATCATAGGAGCATGCATACGAAACAAAGGGGTCGGAAGGGGGGGTGGGCAGGCAGTTCAAACTCTGTAAACTATGCTAACTTCTAAATCCAACTTGATTGCAAACTCCAGCAGATTATGAGGGTAAAACTAGATAGCTTGAAGTGTTATTTCCTTTTTTTAGTGCTTAAAAGCTCAAGTTCCTGCATTTTAGTTGCCACTACCCATCTTATCTTAGATAATGTCTACAATCTACAAGTTGGGGGATGACACAAACAAAAATCAGGAATTAGGAAATGCCTGAAAGTACTTGTATGAAGTAATCTTGTATTTTGAATATACAGATAGTGGGAAGGTAGTTAGCCATGATATTCATACAGGCAGGTCATGTCTTACAGGTCGTATCAAGCCATGCAAGTATCTAGATATAAAATATCACAATCCCAACAGTCTTGCATTCTTTATTGGGTAATTTCAGATCAGAAGTCGTGTCAGCTGAGGCTGCCAATCGGAAATTCAACAACCATAAATACATGTCACATCATAGAAAGAATACAAACAATCAGAAGACAGGAACCACGAGTTGCTAGTTTGTTGACAGTACGTAATATAAAAACAAGTTGTGCACTTGGAAATGTACCGGAAGGTGTATATATCAACATCATACATACATCAGTAGCCTCTTTTGAATTAGAAATGGGATTGACATGGTGTCCTTGAATTATAAGTTTCAATTTTGGCACAGCACCTAATAATGGCATTTGCTGCATGCCACCTCAGGGTACATGCTCAAGGCCTAAATGAACTTTGTCGGTCCCCCACCTTTTTTAGCTACTACTAGACTCTTTAGTTTGATTCCCCTATGACAAGAATCTGGCTTGCTTTAGATCTGGTTTCACATTCCCTAGGAATTTGGATCCTCATCCAAACTAAACCACTTTGTTGGTCGTGTGCTAACAGATTCAGTTCCAATGGGTTATGGAATAACTTCTAAGAAACCTAGTGAATTAGATGTCACTATATATCTATGTAATGTCCCCCCAAAAGGGAGGTTATGGTTGCACCCGGCTATGTTGTCTAGGGGGAGTGAGGAAAGGCAAGGACGCCTACCTGCGCCTCAGGAGTATGAATGCACTCTGCAAAAAAAATTATGATTTTCATATTTGTGATTCTTTTAATATATAAATATTCCAATGTTCCCTTCAATCCAAAATATCAATACGGCGATGATGATCAAGTATAAATCTTCAATTGGCATAAAACAATGCATTATACTATTTGTCATCAAGGGGAATGAGATAAATTAAAAAAATAAAAAAGACTCAAATGGGGCCGAATAGGGCGGCAAGTACCTAGCACCTGGGCATACGAGAGTGCCACATGATTCAAGGAAGAATGGTGCAACATAGAGGAGATAAAATGCTTTCCTGGAAATGACAACTCTGGGCCTTGGCACACCCCATAACATAGCTCTGTTAATTTAGTTAGACACGGAGTGAAGATCCATAAGGTAGGATTGCACTCTCTAAGGGGATATTAAGTGGGAAAGTATTGTGGCTGTGATGCATGGATCCAGGTATGAATATGGAATACAAGGTAAGACAGAACTTTAGAACACTTGACATATTAACGGGTTAATGACTTGGACATTGTATATGATGCATATAAATATTATATGTGAGAACCTTAATAAAAAATACTAACACATTTGGTGGAGTTTCACTCTTGAGCCCAATCCAAGAAAATCATATAGCAAGTTTTTGGGGTTACATGATTAGGCCGAACCTAAGAAAATAAAATAACAATAAATAATCTCTTTTCAACAATAGATTTAGGGTTCACTCATTAATTTCTTTTATTACCGGTCAGCACAACGACTTCTCTCCACACCAACACTTTGCCAAGAGTGGATATTAGAAAGAAGAAATAGTGATCGTGATTAAAAGTGAACATTCAAGCCAAGTACAAGTAATTTTTTATTTAATTTAATTTATTAATATTTAGTAAGTAGGGTTGGGCCTATAGGAGCCCATACTTAGTTAGGGCTCTAGTTGAGTTTTAGGGTTGTGTTGGCTTGCTTTACAAGCCTATTTCTTCAATAAATATGGCCTTTAGACCATTGTTGTAGACGGCTTGAATTGGAAGAAATTATATTTAGTTCAATTTCACCAGCAGTGTTTTTTGTTTTCTTAAGAGTTGAAGACATAAGATTGCGATTAGTGATCACAATTTGCAAACCACTAATGGTAATCGTATGCAATCTCTCTTCCTTTCCCACTCTCTCTCTCAAAGAATCCACCTTGGGGTGTCTAAACTAGTTTAAAGCACAAAATCATGTATGTGATTGAATTTGTAACCATGACACACCCATATCATGTCCCCTACTGGTTTCCTGACGTGTCATGTCACATTGTGTTGATACCAGTACCAATGAACAAAAGACATCCAAATATCCTCACCCTGTAGCAGTGTGTTACGATAATAAAGCAATATATAACAATATTAATTTCTCGTCACATTGACTACTAATATAAACCACTTCGCAACGAGCCCACACTATGGTAGTCGAGCAACTTGAGTGTTTAGCTATTTAGGGTCAGCCAAATACCAAACCAAACTAAAAAGTTGAGAGCAATATTGTCAACTCGTAACTTGAATTGTGCATTGTTTTACATTTTAGGCTAAGAGTCGTGCTAAAGACCTTATTTTTTCAAGGTTTTTTAAATTTTAACCACCTTCTGCCTATCAAAAGCAGTTTGGGCTAATTGTTTCTTAACAATCTTGCCACTCATAACCTATGTAACAGAAAAGAGTTCGACATGTTCATGCCGTGACAAACAATCCATAAAGTTCTTAAGCAGTTAAGCTCTATGTCATCCTTATAATCACATGGTGGGTGGTCTGTTAAAATGAGATATCACCTTACGGATCACAAAAAACTTTGAAGTGTGACCTTGAAGCATACACTTACCAGAGAGCCAGAGAGTATGTTCACTATCGAATGAATGGAGATATCCTGACTAGAACCAATCAAGGGTTTGCAAACCTCATTGTGACAATTTTCCTCTCTCATCGCCCTCCTCTAGACCTCTACTCTTTCTCTCTCTACACAAAATAGAGATTATGAATCTTTTTTTACTATAAAATTCAAACTTCGGCAAAAATAAGAGATCACGCAATCTTCTCAATGTGTTCTCTTTGATAATGAAGATAACCATCAACCATTGGTCCTTCATCTTCCTCAAACCAAAAGGCACAACCTTTTATCTGATTTCGACAAGCCAAAGCCAAGAATGCCCTTCCCTCCCCTTAATACTAGGATTTAACCATGAACCATCACCAGAAATCTCTTTTTTTCTTTGCTGGTTAGAATTTAAAATTTAGAGCAACTCAACTGAATCAATCCCAAGAGGAAAAACTCCTAAATGAGGTCGTAGGAGGAGTAACAATTTTGTCTTCAATTAGATCAAATGATCAAAAATTCCTCCTCATATCTGTCCTCTTCATATGCTCAGTAAAACTCTCTTTTTTATATGGCTGTAGTCATTGTACCTCTTCTTATTAAATGCAAACATACAACATGAAAGCAATTTCGGGAAAATACAATATGAAGAGGGTACGAAGTTGATCCTTCAAAATGCCTTTATTATTCACTATTAGAATACAATGAAAAAATGAATAAAAAAACCACGGTAACTCTCAACCCTTTTGTACGATTTTTATAACTATTATATGCAACACCACCATCAACTGGGGGTCTGATTGAGCTTTTGTATCAACAAGAAAGGAAGACATCATGGAGAACATCACAAAGATCAAAGCAATAAGCAAGGCAAAGCCAAGGGTTGTCTTGTTCACTCTATGACTCATTTAAACGCCAACTTAACTAAGATATTGTAAGGGGAATAGGAAGGGATTATAGGATTCTAAAAGTAGTGTTTTCCTCCTCCCTCACTCTATGACGGTCACATCAGTGGTGTAAGATACCAACATAAGACATCTAACATTCGTGGTAAATTTTATGAAGCCAATTTTTTTTACCTCTTTTCTTTTTTTTTGGGTACATATACTAATAAAAATGGCAGGAGCTATTTTTAACACAACCTCATAAAGATAGACCCCAAAATACTAAAATCCCTATTTCATTTACCACTTCTACAGAAGATTATATATATATAAGCAAATGATTAAATGCGATATGTATTTTAAAATAACTTCATAAACATAAACCCCAAAACAGAAATCTTGATATGATTTAGGACTTTCAGGATAAAAAGATTGTGATTTTTGTTAAGCCCCAAACAAATACATTTTTACTCGAAAGTCTTTCAAAACTCTCAAACAATTGAAAATAAAGATTCCTTCAAGGATTAGAGAATGGAAAAGGTTAAATGGGCACATAAGAAATAGTTTGAAAGATTCCTTCAAACATGGTTTTCAGATCTTACCTATGTTATTAAATCAGTGATTAATCTCTTCTCGCTAATAGAGCGTTACGATTTTTGAATTAATCGTTTCAATAATCTCTAGCTCGAGTAATTGGCAATTTCTTGCTGATTTACCGATTAATCGCTTTCAAAATTCACCGATTAATCGGTCTGTGGCAATATGTTATAAATAAATGGAGAAAACTAATGTTAATTTTTTTTTTTTGTCTTAACCTCATCAATACTCTAATCCATGTTAAAAAAAAATTAATTTTGTCTTAACCTCATCAATACTCTAACCCATGTGTTACAATGACAGTGTCTAGGTGCAACACATGGGGGAGAGGTGGTAGGAGGTTGGATCTGGAGTTGAACCTATGATGGCGGGCGAAGAGAATTTGTGTCTCTATCACATCAAAACGTCTAGCCTCATTTGCAGTAAGGGGCCCAATTCTAGTAGAAGAAAGTGTAGTGGGGATGATGGAGGTTGTTTGGGTGTCCATTAGTGATGTACTGTGAATATGAGAGATGGAGGTAAGATGTAGTGGAGTTCCCCCTGAAGTGGTCGAGAACCATTGATACAATGAAAAAAACCATTATAATACAATGAAAAAAAGAAGAAAAAACCAAGGTAACTCTCAACCCTTTTGTACGATTTTTATAACTATTATATGCAACACCACCATCAACTGGGGGTCTGATTGAGCTTTTGTATCAACAAGAAGGAAGACATCATGGAGAAACATCATGAAGATCAAAGCAATAAGCAAGGCAAAGCCAAGGGTTGTCTTGTTCACTCTATGACTCGTTTAAACGCCAACTTAACTAGGATATTGTATGGGAATAGGAAGGGATTATAGGATTCTAAAAGTAGTGTTTTCCCCTCCCTCTCTCAATGACGGTCACATCAGTGGTGTAAGATACCAACATAAGACATCTAACATTTGTGGTAAATTTTATGAAGACAATTTTTTTTTTTGGGTATATATACTAATAAAAATGGCAGGATCTATTTTTAACACAACTTCATAAAGATAGACCCCAAAATACTAAAATCCCCATTTCATTTACCACTTCTTCAGAAGATTATATATAAGCATATGATTAAATGCGATATATATTTTAAAATAACTTCATAAACATAAACCCCAAAACAGAAATCATGATTTGATTTAGGACTTTCAGGATAAAGAGATTTTGATTTTTGTTAAGCCCCAAACAAATACACTTTTACTCAAAAGTCTTTCAAAACTCTCAAACAATTGAAAATAAAGATTCCTTCAAGAATTAGAGAATGGAAAAGGTTAAATGGGCACATAAGAAATAGTTTGAAAGATTCATTCAAACATGGTTTTCAGCGATTAATCTCCGATTCATCTCTTCTCGCTAATAGAGCGTTACGATTTTTGAATTAATCGTTTCAATAATTTCTAGTCCGAGTAATTGGCGATTTCTTGCTGATTTACCGATTAATCGCTTTCAAAATTCACCGATGAATCGGTCTGTGCTTATATGTTATAAATAAATGGAGAAAATTAATGTTAATTTTTTATTTTGTCTTAACCTCATCAATACTTTAACCCATGGGGCAATAACAAGTGTGTGGCATGTGACGTGTACTACTTCAATATGCCTTAATTTTAAAAAAAAAAGTTTTAGTAAACATATTATATAGAAGAATGAATATGAGTATAAATTGTAGGCCAGTTAATCCCGATTAATTTCATATCGCTCCTAAATCGATTAGGGTCCGATTAACAGATTTAACTACCTAGGTTCTTACAGGTTGTAAGATCCTTCACCAAAAAAGGCATGTTACCCACAATGAACTCCCCTTGAGCATCTCCAAGGACTGTACCACCAGCTGCCCTTTTTTAATTGAGGAGCCAGTGATATTTAAGGTGACAATTCCTCCCAAAGGGTACATCCAATAGACAACTTAAGGTGTCCACAAAAAATGAACCAAGGAACTCCAAGCATGGAAGCTAAATCACAAGCATCAATCTTCCTGTTACCCTTCATCAAAGGTTCAAAACATTAGAATATGTTTCTATCATAACCTGATTCTCATGATCATTCAAATAGAATTGATGTCGTGCCTTCATACACATTTCTATTTCTATCATCCCATACTTCCCAACAAACTATGGGCGTCAAGATAAAAAGCATACCTGCTTGGGATGTTTTTGATGCCTTCCTGAACCCGATTAAATATTTTTTTTGAAAAGGTAAAAATATCTATCATTCATTAAGAGAAAATAAAAGAGGAAACATATCAGAGATTATAATCCACTAAAGAGAGATTAGTGAGTGAATAGCAAAGTGTCCCCCAATAATCCATCCCATACTAATGCCCAATGCCATACAAGGATCAACACCAAGCGTTCAAGCGTCTCACCTTCGAAATTCTTTGATTCCCCTCCTTCCAAAAGGTCAAACACACTACATAGGAGGACAAGCTTCCACAATAGTCTCTCGGCCAGTGTTTTTAAGGCGGACGCCTAGGCGCGCCTCGAGGTGTTTTGGCAAAGAGACGCCTCAAAATGATGCAAGGCGGAGCGGTGAAGTGAGGCGTCCTCGGACCGCCTCAGCCATTGTAGTTAAGGCGTCGAGGCGGTGGGGAGGCGGACGAGCCTGAAAACGCCTCAGAGGCGAGGCGGACGCCTCACTTCACTGAGGCGGTCTTTATCATTTTTTAAAGATTTTTTTATTATAATAAATTGAAACATATTTAGATAAAAATATTCATCATCATTTTGATAACTTGCATAAGCCAATATGTACAAAAAGTCATATAACTATTTAGAATTGGTTTCTACAGGTACGTCCTAGAGTTTATTCACGAGCTGGAGCTGGAATCCAATGAACTCCTGAAAACAGATGGTGACAATCATAAAGTAAAGAAAGTAGATGAAGGGAAAATCCAAAAAATGAAAGCAAGAAAAGAAAACAGTTGAAAAAATGGCAGCAAATGTGCAGGCAACAGGAGAAGAAGGCAGCATGATCTTATTGAATAAAGTCTATTTATGTTTCTTACTAAATGAAGTCTGTCTATTCTTACTAAATGAAGTACGTTAAAAGTGTTCTTACTAAGCATCCTTAATGTTTCATGCACAAACACATTATGAACTAACAAGATGTGTGTTTGGTTACTTTAGTTTGTAACTTTGTATATATACAACATCTAGAAACAAATTATAAAACATAACTAAAAACAGAGTACCAAAAGTATTGACAAATGAATCTATGTACTGACGTATATCCCTTCAAAATTCCCTATCAAATGGTAAGTTCAATTGTTGTTCTCCTCAAAAGTCATTTTAACTTGTGTCCTTCAATTGGTGAAATTTGTTGCAATGTTCAGGTTTTTCAATGTTGTTGATATTAGATACGAGTCCATGCTTATTTTTCGTGATGGTCATATTTGTACATGCCCCTACATGGACGCTGTTAAACTAGGTCATTTCTTTGTAGTTTGTTATATAATGGTCACGAGCCGCAAGGGTTCTGTGTGTTATACATGTTGAATTAGATATGTGAAGTTCTTTATAATGACAAGAATATTGAATTATTATAGCCAGCCAAGCCTATCCAAGCACAAAACCATTGTTACATGATGAACATAGACAAGCCTTACAACATTGTTACAAAACCATTGTTATATGATGAACATAGACAAGCCTATCCAAGCACAAAACCATTGTTACATGTTGTAATTGTTGTTCACCCGAATCACCCCTTTTTATACCATAGATAAAACAGCAAAATAGAAAAAAAAAAAAAAAAAAAAAAAAAAAAAAAAAAGCAGTAGCAAAACAGATCATAGAAAAAAAAAATTAGAAGAAGGAAGAAGAAAAAAAAATTAGAAAAAGCAGTCGACCTATGAACAGATCTGTGAAAGAAAAAAAAAAAAAAAAAAAACGCAACATATATGAATAGGGAAGAAGATTAGCTTTCATTCAAGAGGGATTGAGGGAAGACGCAGTAGCAAAACAGATCATAGAAAAAAAAAAAAAAACAGCATTCGGCCTCTGTGAACAGTGAACAGTTCTGTGGAAAAAAAAAAAAAAAAAAAAAAGAAACGCAACATATTTGAAGAGGGAAGAAGATTAGAAGAAGAGGAAGAAGATTAGAAGAAGAAGAAAGGAAGAAAACATACCTGTTTGCATTTGCTGATAGCTGATTTGAAGGAGAAAAAGAAGAAGAAGAGGCGTTGAGAAGAAGGAGAAGAATAGCCATCTGATTCTCCTTCTCGACCCTAATTAACCCTACATACCCCAAACTTTGGGCTTTTGGGCTTATTGGGTTTTGGGCTTTTTGGGTTTTAATTCAGTTTTGAGTTTTAATTGTTTAAAAGGCCTGAAGCGGTTGAGGCGGGTAAGGCGTGAGGCGGAAAGAGGCGGGTCGAGGCGGACGCCTCATTTTACCGCTCCGCCTCGCCCCAGTTTGAGGCGCCACTTTGCCAAACCGCCTCGAGGCGCGCCTCATATGGATCGATTTGTTCTGTTTTTTTCTTCTCATATGGATCGAAATTTGGTGCAAATTTCCGAAGTTAAACCAATGAGACCTGCTGGGCGACGCCTCACCAAATTGCAATTTTTCAAACACTGTTTCAAATTCAACCATTAATTTTCCAAACACTGTTTCAAATTTTCAAAGTTAAACCAATGAGAAGTTGATGAACTAGTTTACATTATACTTTGATGTTTTTCTTGTTTGTTTCTTTTTTAGTGATTTAGTGGATAGGCAAGTTAAGTACACTTAATGTAGTGCATCTTTTTGCTATGCTATGCAACTTTATTATGTTTTCATTTCAATTCTAAATAGTTGTATGACTTTTTGTATATATAGGCATATGCAAGTTATCAAAATGATGATGAATATTACTCATCTAAATATGTTTCAATTTATTATAATAAAAAATCTTTAAAAAATGTTAAAGACCGCCTCGCATCTGAGGCGTTTTCAAGCTCGTCCGCCTCCCCGCCGCCTCAACGCCTTAACTACACTGCTCTCGGCACATGGACATCCTTCCACGACCACCAAACTTCTAAATTGAGTCCGGCGTGACCCACACTAAAGCAAACCCAACCACATAAAAGTTCCACAGAATCGAAGCAAAATTACATGAGAGGTGGTCTCCTCTGCAAGGTTGCACCCTACACACACTCCATCAAGGTCCATACCCCTAGCAATGAGGGCATCTCTAGTTGGAAGTCGGCTCCATACACTTTGCTACATGAAGAAGCACACCCTAAGGGGAATGGTTTTATCCATACAAAAGCTGATGGAGAACTATTTGGCGCTCCATTGGGAACCTCCATCATCTTGGTGAAAAGGAGTGCAACAAATTTTTAGTCTCAATGATAAGTTCGTTGCCTTTCGAATATGGAGGTTGAAAAATCCCAAACTAAATTTTTAGATCAAATAAGAAAAAATGTAGCATAAAGAGCACATGCACAAACTAGTCTGTCAGTTCCAGTCGATAATGTCATTTTCTTTAAGAATTCTCTATTGAGACAACGATACATATGCAATTAAGCACTCATTGTGTGTTTATATCTTTGGGAAGTAAGCATTTTTATAGAAAATTATATCTCAAATGAAGCACTAGAATTCTAGGTCTATGTATTTAGGTTAGTTTTGTAATTATGTAAAGTAAAGCATATATTGCCACAAACCGGAAGAAATCATAATGTGAAGAAGGTGTAATCATTAAAAATCCATGTGATAAGAGTAATCCATTAACCAAAGAAGCAAGTAACAAGAAAGGTTCTTTACAAATCTTCTTGAAAATTCTATGTGTACACTACACATTGCATAGTCATCTAATAACATTCAAACAAAAGTACAATTTCAGGTGTGTATAAGGAAGAGAAAATAAATGAAGAAACGCATTTCCATTTCAATCCCAATTCAATAAAACAACAAACAACAGCTTCAAACCAGATGCCAGCAACTATATGCATTATAACCATAAATAAAAATATGTAAACTTTGCCAAACCAAAGCCACAAAAACACTCACCTCATGAAGCACTCCCAGACTCCTTCGCCTTCTTCCGCAACACGAACACATCAGCCTCCTCGTACGCATACTCGGGATGCAAATCCTCATGGGGCACCTTCTGAATCACAAAAACCTTCTCACACATCTCCCAAAACAATGCATGAGCTTCAGGGGACCTCACTTGGTACCCAAGCAAGACAATTCCATCATCGGACACTAACTTCTCCATGGCTGCAACAAGCGACCCAACATGCTCCTCAATGTACACCACATCAGCAGCGACCACGAAATCAAAAGGGGGTTTCATAGATTTGATCTGCTCCTCGTTGTTCCAATATAGCTGGCAACTTTTTAGGGTTTTCCCCAAGATGGGTTTGTTCCGCTTCAGGTTTCGCTTCAGGGCGGGCATAACAGGGGCGATGTCGGTGAGGAGGACGTCCAGGCCCAGCAGGGCCAGCCCCATCCCTGCAGGGCCGCACCCGCAGCCGAGCTCGATTGCTCGCTTGTTGGCGAAGTTGAGGAGTGGGGTGTATGGGTTTGGAGCTGTTGGCGTGGTGGTGGATGTGAGATGCCAGCGTTCCAGGAACTTGACCAGGACGAGTGAACATGGCCACACTGAGGTGCCTACGTGCATCGAACCGTTGTCTTGTTGGATAGAGAGGTGGGAGTTTACGACTTGGAGATCGATCACTGGGGAGTCTGTGAACTTCATCGTTCTTGTTGATGGAGTTGTAATGGAATCTCCCTGTTTCGATTGCTCTGTCTCTCTCTTTCGATTACAGAGAAGAGACTGTTCGGTTTTGAAGAAAAAAAAAAGAAGACTGTACTTTATTTAGGAGTGGGCTATATGCTAATGAAAGTTCAAGGGCACCACCACCTAAGGCATCCGCAGCATCAGGGTACTCCCACTGGTCTAGAAAACCAATGTCCTTTTTTAAAAGCGCCCAAATGCTTAGCATTTACTTTTCTTTTTTTGTTAAAGCATTATGCGTCTAACAGAAATTCTAAATGTCGAGGTTTTGGGCGAGGAAACCAGCGAGGGAAATGAGGTGGAGGGGTGGAAGCCGTTCAATTTCTTCGAAATGCGTGCGTTGACTTTTCGCGCCCGCATCCCGAAGAAGGTGAACGGCTCCCACCCCGCCACCTCCCTCCCCTCGCTCATTTCCTCGCCCAAAACCTCGACAGCAAGAATTACTCATGCGTCTAATATAAAATAAACTAGTCATTATACACATAACATCTCACGGCCAACCGTAACTGCCAAGTGTTGAGCCTCTTCATTGAGGTCTCACCTATTATAGTTACATGACCAAGAGGAAAATAAAAAGTAAAGACGCCTAATATTACATACAAGTGGACGCCAGACCCAATCGATAGCAAAAGTTGGGTTGAAGTCGCCACTAAGAAGCCCCTCAATCATAATAGCATAATCACAAAAAAGAACTCTCGTTTGCCATTTTTAAGCTCGAATCAAAGTAAGGGTCGCTTCCCCTGCAAAACACTCTGTTATCATACTGTCCAAGACTTCCTCAACAATTGGGCTAGAGATAGTGCCAAGCACATGTCCATGGATATCCTTAGTTATCACTCTTACAGCTTCCTACTTGGTAAGGTCAAACAAAACAAGCGTCAGAAGTCTAGGTACAACACATGGGGGAGAGGTGGTAGGAGATTGGATCTGGAGTTGAGCCTATGATGGCGGGTAAAGAAAAATTGTGTCTCTATCACATCAAAACGTCTAGCCTCATTTGCAGTAAGGGGCCCAATTCTGGTAGAAGAAAGTGCAATGGGGATGATGGAGGTTGTTTGGGTGTCCATTTGTGATGTACTGTGAATATGAGAAATGGATGTAAGATGTAGTGGAGTGGAGTTCCCCCTGAAGTGGTCGAGAATCATTGATGGGACCAAGCTAACCAAGTATGGTGGAGGGAGGAGAGGAAAACATGGGTGGAAACTTTGGCTTTGTTAAAAATAATCTTGTTGCGGATGTGCCAAATGGGGCTCAAAATGATTGTAAATTGGGAGAGCATTTCTTCGGTCATAGTAGGGTGAGATTTTGTTGTGTCCCAAATAAACCTGAAAAAACTTGGGATGGACTGAGGGTTGAAATTGGGATTGTGCCAATCAGTTTGGATGAAAGAAATGAGACAAAACCTAGTGATGATCGGACAAAGGAAGAACAGATGTAAGGTATCTTCCAAGTGATTATGACAAAAAAAACACAACAATTGTCAATAGGCATATGAATCTTGATCAAATTGGTCAATGTGGGTAGAATATTTTGGCTAACTTTCCAGAGAAGTAAGAGAACGCTAGGATGGGCTTTGATCATCCATAATTGACATAGTAGCTTCGACCCTAGAGGAGGAGAGGGAAGCGCGGAGGTGGAGCTTGCAGAACTGTCCAAAGTGAAAGTCTGTGTCGCATTTTTGATAGAAAAAAATTCCTTCTTATCAGAAAGCCATATAAGTCTGTCAGGGTAAACAATCCTTCTGAGGCAGATGTTAAGAAAGTCTTTTGCCACCGGGGTGGGAAAAAATGGATTCAATCAATTCCTCATTCCAGCTGATAGAAGATTTGGTGAGACAAGCCATAAGTCTGAAATGGTTTGTGGAATATGGGGATCCAGCTGGTTGGAGATGCAATCTGCTAGCACAACTCCTGATTTGACCCAGCAATCCCACCAAAGGTCAATATGATCACTCGAGCGGATTTGCCAAATAAGGTGACGCTTCATATGTTGCAGAGCGGTTACTGCGCCAAGCAAATGAGGCAAGGGAGGTTAGTTGGAGATCTGGAAAACGCTCTTAGAATTGTCGTACAGAGCCTTGAGCTGACAATAACGAGTGGCCTGAGGAAAGGAGATAACATTCCACATGTTTTTAGCCATGAGGGCAAGGTTTTTTTTTATCCTGGTAGCAGGATTATTGAGACCCCCTAAGTGTCGGGGCATGGAGATACTGCTCCAAGTGCATAGATGCTTGGTTTTACCATTTTCGTGACGATTCCACCAGAAAATTCCTGGCAAGCATGTCAATTGTGTTGGAGATGGTGCTAGGAATGAGGAATGTTTGCATTGAGTAGATTGGTATCGTATGGAGAACTGCTTTAATCATTACTGTTCTACCAGCTTGAGAGAGCACCTTAGATTTTCAGCTAGCAAGCTTAGTTTTAATCTTGTCAATCAAGAACCTGAAATCAGAAGTCTTGTTCTTGGAGAAAAGCAAAAGGGATTCAAAGTATTTGTCCTTGGGATTAGAATACTTGGATCCCAGAATCATGTTAATCATTTAGGTATGTTTGGGGTGCACATTGGAGTTGTTGTAAATCGAGGATTTATCAAAATTCACTCCTTGACCGAACACCAAACAATATTGATGGAGAATATTTTTAATAGAATGGGCTTCGGCTAAAGTGGTTCTACAGAATAACATGAGATCGTCTATGTACAGGAGGTGGATGATGGAAAGAGAATGTCGCTTGAGTTAGATAACTTTTATCAGACCGTCAGCTTCTGCATGAGCAAGGAGTCAGGCAAGGGCCTCTACAATCAAGATGAAGAGATAAGGGGAGATGGAGTCCCCTTGTCGAATTCCTCGAGATGGCTTGATGGCCGATAGCGGGGAGCCATTGAGGAGCACTCTGAGGGAAGGGGTAGAGATACATTGCTCAATCATCATAATCCAATCTTATGCAAAACCCAGTTGTTTGAAAATTTGAAGGAGAATGTGTGGCCTATCTTGCATGTGTGTCCTGACTTGACATAATTGCATAGTAGTTCTAGGTCATATTATTGTCTAGTTAGTTTGCATTTGTATTATAAATCTTTCCGTGGAATGTATTGAAGGAATCATTCCTTCTGATATATTCTTGTTGAACATTAATGAAAGTTTTCCTTTGATCGTCTTACTTGCTGCCTCATATTGATATTATTATCGCTTAAGTTGTGTTCTAGCTAATTGAAGTTGCATAGGTTCAATTAGACCTTACGCTTGCAAGTGAATTTCATTGTTGGTGCCACAAGGACATTGCTAGTCTATGACACGCAGTAAGCTATAATTTCAGACCCTTGAAAGACCGCACAACTTATGTACCCAAGGTCTCTGCAGGTGATACATTTAAACCCTGTGAAGTTCTTGGGGTCTCAAGACCCCAATTTAATTGCTTACTGTGGATGAAGACCCAGGATCTTGAAACCCCATCACATATACAAGTATCATAATTAGCTTATAATGGATGCCCTTAGTATATCATGTAGCAGTGAAAATTGAACAACAAAGTGACTAGAAGAGAAATATTGACTATTTTACACTACCACTTCCCTATTTGACACCACTACAAAAAACATTTTTTTTCCTCTTCTTTTCTGTTTCTCCCTCTGCAACTACTTCTCAATAGGATTCTTCTCCTTCCCATCATAGGAGAACAATAAAAACCAACCAAGAAGAAAAAACTTTGTCTCTTCCCCACAGGATTCCACCACCACCTTTCCTTCCATGTCTGACCAACACCTGACCTCGCAGCCCACCCGTCACCCCCTCCTTTATGATCTTGCAACTAGGCTTGCAAGATTAGGCTCCAAATCGGAAAGAGAAAAGTAATGAAAGAAGAGGGGAGGAAACGACAGGGGGAGGGGGGAGGAGCAACAATGCCGTTTGTTGTTGTTTTTTTCTCTTCCTGATAAGAAGAAGTTGCAGAGGGTAAAATAGAAGAGAGGATGAGATAAAGAAAAAAAATGTTTTATAGTGGTGGTGTCAAAATAGTTAGTTGGTGATGGTGGTATCAAAGAGAGGAAGTAGCGTTGTCAAAAAGTTATTGCCGAAGAGAAATGTGGAGAGGATATATAAATGTGAAGGGTTGCGAGATTGAAGAAAATATATGCAAGAAAATTTTGTTTCCTCTGTTTGGATGTATGGAACAAAAAAATATTCTCGAGAAAATTAAGGCTCAGTTTGTTTCATGAAAAATAAGATATGCTAATGTTTGGTATGATAATATTAATAGACAACCTACACCATGAAATAAAATTTTAATAATTTTTTTTCCATTTTCCTTTAGTTCTCTGTTATTGAAGGGAGCAAGGTTCCTAAGAACTAAAATTTGGTTCACCATTTGTATAATACTAAAATTTTAAACATTTACTCATTTTCTATTAAAAGGTTATTCCAGATTTGGAGCTAGGGTTGAAAATCGAACCGACTTAGGTCGGTTTTAAAATTTTCAAACCGAACCGATTCTAATTTATGCAAACCGTAACCGAACCGACTAAAATTGAACCAAAACCGAAATAAAACCGAACCGATCACTTCGGTTTTGAATTTTTTAAAATCAAAATCGATCCGAACCGAATTTAAACTGAACCATCGGTTCAGTCGGTTTAAAACGTTTGATCGGTTTTTTGTTCAGCCCTATTTGGAGCTATTTCAATTTTCACATAGAAAATTTATTTTTTTGTTCAAAACTTGGTATCTCAATACAAGTAGTTTTTGTTCAAAATTTGGCATCCGACCCGAGTCTACTAGCTTGAAGAGAATTAAGGGTTCATAATATCTGATGTAGATAGATGTCCATGTAACACAACTATATACATTAGAAACAATCACAGCTCCACGAGAAACAAATGATAGATAACAACTGAATTGTAGGAGCTAAAGCATATGTTATTTGTAGCATTGATTCTTGGTAAATAAATCTGAAGGAATGTTTTTGATAGTACAATTTGTTCTTCACTAAATTAGATTGGAGACAGGTCAATGTGGACATTGATAGCGTGTCACTTGTACTTAATCAATATTGGTTGTGTTCTTGTTTGAACTATTACCAATACCAATATGACCCTCTCTAGATGGTGCTCCTTCAGACCACCCTACTCCACTTCCCCCTCCAGTTCCACCACTCCCATTGCTGCTACCATACCCTTCACCATGGCCAATAGTTCCTTTGGAACTACCTGTTCCTGTTGTAAATGCTGTAAAAATTCAAATTAAAAGATAGGAACGAAGGTACCAATTGTTCTTGGGTTGAGTCGGGGACTAGGTCGCTATCTTTAAAACGTTTCACGGCTCTACCCAAAAATGTGCAAGCAGTGTATTAGCCTCGCCGTCTCCAGGATAAAACAACCCAGAATCTTCTCTGTCTCGTTCAAACAATTGCACTGTTGATGAACGGAATACTATCCACCCTTAATCTCTTGTTTGCTCGGAATCACCAATACAATGTATATAAATCAACAACAAGAAAAACTCTTATTTGATTGAAATGCTAAACGAAAAACTGATTGCAACACGAAAATGTTTTTCTCTTCTTGTATTTTTCTAAACTCTAAGTTGTGTTGTATTTATAGGGAGAAAATATATTCGTTGAAATACAGAAACACGACTAGATATATACATCGCGTGGAGGATTCAATTAAATAAAAAAACGTGATAAACATGTGGGGTTTAGGAAGACGTCTAGATACATGGACACAAAATCGCATGAAAAACGTGGGCACAATGTATGGCGTTAAAAACGTGTGAGAGAGGATACAAAATCCCGTCTAGATTCAGTCTCTCTGTAATTATTAGAAAATTTATTTTCATTTAAATAAATTTTCAGCAAAAAGAAAGAATGGGTTGCTCTCTAAATGACCCGGACGGACGGCGGTGGCGGCGGCGGGCGTGAGAGTCTATCTCTCCCCTCCTCACAAAAGTGTGGTACCCCCAAGGGGTCCAAACACAAGTCCAAACAATCTCCTTATAAACTCTACCACAATGAGTTGTATAGAAGATATGAGACTAAAATTAGAGAGAGATCCAGAGATCGAAACCAGATACACACCCATTTTCTTTTATTTTAAAAAGCCATATTTCCAACAATCCCCCACTTAAATTTTTAAAAACAATTTTCATCGAGCAATCTAAAAAATATAAGACTGTGCATAAACAAAAGTGTCTTTCGACTTGAACTCTTGCGTAGTGTTCATGCTTTAGATTATACTAGAGTAACTTGTAGTTTTGAACTCTATCTCTAACAAACATTAGACGCACAACCTTACCAGGGTGAAGTCTAAAAAGCCCGTGCCTTACGACCATGCACGTATATCCCAGTATAGTGAAGGCTCTAGGAATTTTGCCCACAAATTCCATAGGAAGCGGCCAAACTTCCACAATCACTTAGGTGAGTCTATCAAGAGTACTCCTGTAGTTAGGTACTCCACTCCACATAGAGTATAGATCTCATTAAGAGTTTTTAACTCATCCTACTATCGCTTCGGGAACTCATGCTTTAATCTAGGAATGAGATTGTTATTCTGTCAACATGATTCACTGCATATCATTCACAACTTGTTATTACCCAATGAACCTATTTCTTGGGATCTCCAGTCTATAGGTTGGGTTACCGTCATGAATAACTCATCAATCTAAGGGCATTAGTCCCATTCCTTTCGAGGTTTTGAAAACCTTCTCTCTAGTCGTCAAAGGATCAGCCAAGTTCGCATCAGTTCGTATCCTGGATGACAAGCCTCAAGGTTATTTTTATGAAGAGAGCGATTTTGAAGATGATGATGACGATTTTTATGATAGTAACGACGATGACCTTGACCTTGATATTGATATTGATATTGAAAAGGAGCTGCTAACTTTGACGAGTGAGATAACTATAGATAGGGAAATGACGCCGAAAATAGACCTATTTGATATCACCCTTCAACTCGAATTAGCAAAATCAATGATCCACTCTCACAACACCAGTAGATAGAAACTTTCTAACTGTATTGTGCTTACGACGAATTTGTCGCTTCTTGCCGTTATAATAACGGTTCTGTATTTTTGCAATAGCCGCGGTACCATCGCAATGGATCAAGACAGCTGGAATCGGTTTTTCCCATAAAGGGATATCTGCTAGCAGGTTTCTTAACCAACCTGCTTCTTCACTAGCCGTGGCTAGTGCTATCATCTCTGACTCCATCATGGACTATGCCAGAATGGTTTGTTTCTTTGATTTCTAAGAAAAAGCTCCACCAGCTATATTGAAAATATAGCCACTGGTGGCTTTGGAGTCATCTGAGAGGGTATTCCAATCAGTATCGTTATATCCTTCAAGGACAGCTGAAAACTTTTGATAATGTAATCTGAGGTTTTTAGTCCTCTCAGGTACCTCATGACCCTTTCAATTGCATGCCAATGTTGTATACTAGGTCTACTGGTAAATCTGCATAGTAATCCCACGGCATAAGCTATGTCGGGTCTAGTGCAATCGGTAGCATAACTAAGACTACCAATGATGCTTGCATACTCAGATTGTCTAATACCGTTACCGGTGTTCTTGAACAACTTTACACTAGAATCATAAGGAGTACATGCAGGTTTACAGTCAGAGTAATTATATTTATTTAGAATCTTCTCTATATAGTGTGATTGATCCAAATAAATTCTCTTTTTCAGACCTAGTAATCTTGATACCAAGGATTACACTTGCTTCTCCAAAGTCTTTCATATCAAAGTTCGCACACAATAAAGCTTTCACTTTATTCACGGCATGGATATTAGAACCAAAGATAAGCAAGTCATGCAAATGCCATTTTCAGCTTTATCGGTTCCATTCATCCTGATCAAATGCACGTTATTTGAGGATGTACCCCCACTTTTCCTCGAAATAAAAGGAAATTTATCTTCATAGAAATCAACATCATTTGATTCTATAATAACGTGATCTTTAAGATTATAGAATCTATAAGCTTTGTTGTTCATGGCATATCCTATGAATACACATTCATATGCCCTACGGGCAAGCTTATTCTTTTTAGGATCAAGAATTCTAAAACAACCCCAAGTTTTCAAATATGACAAGTTTGGTTGTCTATTTAAAATCTCATAAGGAGAGGTTTTACTTTTCGATTTGGGAACTCTATTTAGCACGTAACAGACCGTCAAAATAATTTCTCCCCACCAGTGCGATGCAGCACCGGAGTTAAGTAGAATGACAACTACTAACTCAGTAAGAGTTCTATTTTTCCTTTCAGCTTTGTCATTCATCTTAGGAGAATACGGTGCAGTTGTTTCATGAATAATTCCTTGAGAAACACAAAAAATCTTTTCACAAAAAAATCAGGATCCACACAAAAATTTTTTTAGCATATATTATGTTAAAAATATGCGTGTGCTTTCCATTAAGGGACTTTTGAACTTTGGTCCCTCTAACTATTGTCATAAATGGGTTTAGCCACTTTTTGAATGCATATTAAGTGATGGTCCTTTTGCTAGCTGAAGCAGACCGTGCAGAAATACCTTTTCTATTCACCTCGCTATTCTCATTTTTCTTTTGAGTTCAAGGATCAACTAAAAAATATCATTAGAAAACGTACCTTAAATTCAGCTTCTGAATCTTTTCAAACTTTGATGTAATCACCAAGCTAGATTTGTGCTTAAGAGCAACCTCTGGGAATTTAGTTGCAGACTTAGATGGTAAAGGTTCCGCTACAAAACCAAACAATAGCTTGAATTGTTCTAGATTGACATCTTCAAATATGATTAGATCCACCAACGTCATCATCATGAGAACACATCCTTTCCATAAGAATTCACGTCCTCTACCAAAAACTATATAGTAAAAATTCTAGAAAATGCACGAACATCATCTTGGACCTCTTATGACTTCTTGGGCTACTATCCATCTCTTCAGTGAGCAATTGCCTTTATTAATTAACTTTGCTGGCAAAAACAACTAAAGATACACACTAGGAAATCATATTCGTTGCAGCAGATACTGCAACCCAAATATATGCTACCTTTTGTGTTGTTAAGAAAAACAACAACCTAGCTAAAAAGGTTATCCTCACAAAAAACCCAACAGTATTAAATAATCACACACTTACACACAGGTAATCAAACCAAAATCTCCCTAGAGACAAAGGGTATCATTTCAACCTAATCTGTGGAAAAGAGGAAAGCTTGCACAAATCAAACTTCGAATAAAAAATGGATCAAAACACTGTCAAGTTCTGCAATTGACATAGGCTGTATCATTTCCACCATTATTTTTCACTACTTGTTCCATGTCCTTTCTTTATTTGCGTAAGTTGTATTATGGAGAATACAAAATATCATTGAAGGGATCATTTTTTCGATCTTATAGAAAATTATGAAAGAATGTTGTAGTCATGGCAGAAATAAAACGTCTTAAAATTGTTGTAAATGCTGTAAAAATTCAAATTAAAATATAGGAACGAAGGTACCAATTGTTCTTGGGTTGAGTCGCGGACTAGGTCGCTCTCTTTAAGACGTTTCGCGGCTCTGCCCAAAAATGTGCAAGCAATGTAGTAGCCCCGCCGTCCCCAGGATAAAACAGCCCAGAATCTTCTCTGTCTCATTCAAACAATTGCATTGTTGATGAACAGAATACTATCCACCCTTAATCTCTTGTTTGCTCGGAATCACCAATACAATGTATATAAATCAACAACAAGAAAAACTCTTCTTTGATTGAAATGCTAAACGAAAAACTGATTGCAACACGAAAATGTTTTTCTCTTCATGTATTTTTCTAAACTCTAAGTTGTGTTGTATTTATAGGGAGAAAATATATTCGTTGAAATACAGAAACACGACTAGATACATCGCGTGGAGGATTCAATTAAATAAAAAACGTGATAAACATGTGGGGTTTAGGAAGACGTATAGATACATGGACACAAAATCGCATGGAAAACGCGGGCGCAATGTATGGCGTGAAAAACGTGTGAGAGAGGATACAAAATCCCGTCTAGATTCAGAGTCTATCTCTCCCCTCCTCACAAAAGTGTGATACCCCCAAGGGGTACAAACCCAAATCCAAACAATCTCCTTATAAACTCTACCACAATGAGTTGTATAGAAAATGTGAGACTAAAATTAGAGAGAGATCCAGAGATCGAAACCAGATACACACCCATTTTCTTTTATTTTAAAAAGCCATATTTCCAACAGTTCCTCCACCAAACCCTACTCCACTGCCATTGCCATTGCCAACACCAACTCCAGTACCACTCCCACCACCTCCACCAACACTTACACCACCACTACCGACACTGATCCCAGCACCAATACCGGCACCACCCCCTCCACCAAAACTAACACTATGATTATGAGTGCTAACACTACCGCCGCCACCTCCTCCTACACCCACATGCACACCTCCCTTCCCAATGCTAATTCCAACACCTGCACCCACTCCTACGCCAGCCCCGGCACCACCTCCAATACTACTTCCCACACCTATGCCGGCTCCACCACCAATACTTATGTTAATCTCTGAAACATTGTGCCCCACTCCAACGCCAAGACCTACTCCACCATCACCACCGACATTGTATGAATTTAATTTCTTCTCTAATAAAATTCTGGCTTCAACACTACTAAAGGAGCACACAATACACAATAGAGAACATATAAACAAAAAAAGTATGGGGTTTGATCTCTCCATTGCTGCAAATAAATTGATATTGAGTCTAGCCTACCATTTATACAAGAAAAAATAGCATCTAATTTTTTACTTAAAGGCTCCCAACTGCATATTAAGTCAAGAAAGTTTGGGCTCAGTTGCACCATGGTCCTCCACATAGGAATAGAACCACCCTCATTTTCTTTACGAGCATGCATCCTGATTCTGTCCAAACCGCATACCTAGGGCAGGTCCACTAGCCCATGAAGTGGTTCATTTTTAGGAGAAAACATGCTTCATTGATGCATCGATTTTTTTTTTTTGAGAAATTATTTGTCAGTGGGCTCCAATCCAAACTCTTAATCAACCAACCAAGCTCGATGATAGCAACCCAACCCATCAAGCTAGGCCGAGGTGGTTCCTAAATACCGAAAAAAATAATTGTTATAGACTTTCATGCTAATTGCTAAATCCATAAACACAATAAGTTAATGAAGTCCCTAAAGTAATTCAATTATACCTACATCAAACCAGCTTTTTCTTCCTTGTTCTTCTTTTTCCTCTTGCTACTTCCTTCTACTTTTATCTTTAATTTTTTCATTTTCCATTTTCATTTGCCCTCTTTCTTCTTCGTATTTTATTTTCCTCTTGATCCTTAAGCTTGACTTGTTTATTTCAATGTAAATGGCATTGTTGTATTTTTATTTATGTTTCCTATACTGTGTGACATGAACTAGTAGATGTGTTGTTATTAACATCAAGCGATAAATTTTAGATGCTCTACTGATCAAGGCTGTTTCCTTTATTTGTATGCACTATGCTCTTATGTATGTCCACAACTTGTAAAACATCGATCATTATCCACTCCTTGATACCACTAAGACTATGCAAAGGATAAATTAGCTTTTTAAACTGAAATATTCCAGCTCTATATCACTACAACACTTTTCAGATTCCAGTTTAATAAATACTACATGCAAGCCAGAGATGATGAAAAACAAGTAACATTAATGGAGTTCAAATGGAGCTCTTACTTTGCCCCACAGTTCACCCCCTTTTCAACACAAAAGCAACTCATTCCGAAAGGGTTCAGCTTTCATCTGAGAATATACATATGGACCTTCTCCTCCATTTTTTCTAAGCACCATATTAGGCAGTCATAGTACCCTTTTTCCATGATGATCAGTTCACCATCACTTTAAATCGACTGATAAATATGTAATTCATAAAATCAAACTTTCCCGTTGTTTGAAGAAGCACATACCGGTTCAACACCGACCCCTAAAAAGTCCCTAGTTTTTCCTTCTATATCATCCTTCTCAGTCTTACGACGCTTTGAGCTGTACTCGCTCATTCTTGAGATGTCATTCACTGAATCCTCTGGCTCGGTGTTTAAATAAGTGAGTGTAGAGTTTAGACTAAACGATCTATCGTACTTCCCCTGATCTTGGACATGATTGTTATTGGAATTTATCCCATAGCTTCCAGTCAGTAATGGGTAGGAAGTCCTTGCACCGATTTGGGCAGCCTTTTGCAATAATGCTGTCGCCGACATGTTTACTTGAGATGGTTGATGTTGGTAGTTTTGAGTACTATAGAGAGATGGAACACTTATAAGCTGAGGGTTACTCACTTCACCTAATGGAACTGAAGTGTTGCTTAGTAGTTCTCGAGTGTAGGTTGTTGAGAGCTTATGTCCAAAGATCCAATTGTATTGATAATCTGAATTTGAATATGAAATGAGTGGATCATCATGTAGTGTTCCCGATCCCATAGATCCTACATGGGAAGCTTGGCTTGTATTCCACATAGATAGACCTGGTTTAGCCTGATTTATTGCTTCATCCTTGCTTGAAAACGGTGTATATGTAGAAGAGTATTCATGCACCATGTTTAGTCCTTGTGGAGTTCCCATAATGTGATGAGATGCGGCAGTAAGTCTCGCTGTTTCTTCTGCCAAGGCATCACAGAAGGCTCTATGACTCTGGAAGCTATCTCGTCTGTTCGTATCGAAAACATGAGCACAAGATCAGATCTATCAGTAAATTCACAACAACAACATCAAAGAAGAAGAAGAAGAATCCAAAACATTAAAAAGATATATAGGGTTGTTTTATTATATACCGTATACAAAATAACAACAACAAATACAACAAAAAATTAAAGCATATCTCTGTATCCTCCCTTTTTAGGGTTGTTAACATATATATCAGATAGTATACACACAAGTCACAAGAACTGTTAAATCACTTTCAGGTCTCCTCAAATTTGCTATTTGAGATTCTTGTTTAGTACTCAAAACTCATCAAACTTATATCCAAGTGTGAAAATTAAGAATAAGGGATGAATAAATTACCGTGAAAATATAGTACCACAATCGCATCTGTACTCCCTAGTGCCACAAATTTTCAAATGTGCCTTACAATCAGACTGCACAGCATATTGTTTTGAGCACTTTTGGCACTTCCATTTCTTCTCCCCATGTTTTCGGCAGAAGTGTTTCTTTATACCAGTAAGGTCTCCAAGTGCTCTTGAAGGGTGATGATGAATACATGCCTTCTCTGGGCATATGTATACTCGCTTCTTCAGATCCTTGCTATCCCTTTGCCTCAACTTCCATGGAAGATTATGACCACGCCGATGTAGTTG
Organism: Berberis vulgaris; assembly: GCA_963556465.1. Lineage (NCBI taxonomy): Eukaryota > Viridiplantae > Streptophyta > Magnoliopsida > Ranunculales > Berberidaceae > Berberis > Berberis vulgaris. The sequence goes on along the minus strand of OY747129.1, from coordinate 11,010,098 downwards.
AAGATTTTGGTCTCTTTGAAAGCCTTTCCCACAAACCTCACACAAGAACCTGTTTGTAGCCATGAGAGTTTTCGGAGACAAAGCAATGACCTCTGCTTCAGGATCTGTTTAAACATAAAATCATGTTACGAAATCAAATATCATACACGAACGTAATTACATAGTATCGGTTGCAAACATGAATATCCATGAAGATACCCATGGTAAATAAAGCTACATGCATAGAAAGAGAAACATGATAAAACAAATATAAGAGATTGATGTTTGCCTGGATTTCCTGGAAGGTTTCTCTTCTTTTTTATGATGATGGGGGCAGGATCATTTGATGATCCAACAAATAGGTGGTCTAGTGAGAAAACATTACTAGTCATTGATTCTCCTGCCATCTTCTCTAACATTCCAAGCTTCCTCTTCTCTAAGATGATAATGGATTCAAGATGATTAAAACCTAGCTAAAGAGAGTATGGGTACCCTTGTTATGGCTAATAAAAATACTTTGGTGTGTATTATGATTTGCTTTTGGTTGGATGGATGCAAAAGAATATTTAAGAGAGGTGGTGAAAAAGTTAAAGTTGGAGGAAGTGAAGAGGGTTGGACAAACCCCAAAGGTGCATGATGACACATATGATGAGGTTTGGAGAAAGCTAAATTATGTGTATGCTTTTTTTTTTTTTTTTTGGAATGATTATCACATAATTAGTTTGGCTTTTACCCAATGCTTTTTACCATTTTATATATGAAATATTATTTTATAACCATTGAAGAGAATCTACAAAGATTAGAAAGAAAGTAAGAACACCAAAGTCTACCAGTACAGAGTACTCTCTTACAACTATTTTCAGAAGAAAGAAAAGAAGGGCAATAAAAGCATATTTCATGAATCCACACTAATTTATCATGCTAAAAGGTTCATAAAGAGATCGATCTCTGCGTGCATAAATACTAGCAAAATTTGATCTATCATTTCAAGTTTGTACTCCATGAAATTACACCAGCTTAGAGGCTTTAGATCCGTGACATAGGTCACGGGAAAAATCAAATACCGATAAACCTAGACAGTGACTTTGTTCCTTCATTAAACTTATCAATCTTGAGCAGAATTATTTTATATATGCACATCCCCAAAGACATTCCACCAACCCATTAAAATATAATCTGCAGGCTTATTCCTCTGGGTTCCATCACATGCACAATGCACTACATGTAAATAATTTAGTACCCACAAACAACTTAAAAATATAATATTCAAGATATTAGTACTATATAGGCAAAAAAAAAAAAAAAAACTAAAAAATAATTATTAGCATGCATTGCAATTTTTCCATAGAAATATATAGTTAAATGCACACTGCTATATATTTTTATTGGATTTTACTTTCATTAAATAATTTTTTTAAAATTTTCACCATGTGTGAAGAATGAAGATTAAAAACAAAAGTGATCAGGTATGTGCTTTAGCTTAAGAAGGTAAGGAAGATATTTTTATGAGTCATATGCTGGTGAGGGACACCCTTGCCTACCGATTTCTCCATTTTTTTTCACAAAATGAGCTCCTTTAAATCTGTTTTCAGAAGTCAAAATTAAAGAACAGGGCATCAAAAGCTTTACTTTTATTAAAGTGTTCGTATGCATGTCCTCTCATAATATTTTTTCGCATTTTCAGTATTCAATAAATATAACAAAACCCATTTTATTAGCAGCCTAAACCCAACATCATCATCATCATCATCATCATCATCATCAGTTTATTAGGTAAGACACAATGTAAAAGAAAACTAAAACTGGGTATTATTGATTTTTGAAGAAAAAACTTTTCAAAAAAAATTCCACCACTCCCCTACAAAAGGAGAGCTAATAAAGCAGTGAATGTTTAGAAGTTTGAGCATAGTCATATGAGCCGACTTTTACTAATTACCATAATAATCATAATCTAATGATGTGGTTGAAGGGAATGTTTGTTTTATAAGCTTTGTTTAGTATATAATCTTTGTAGTTTTGCTGTTGAACTTAGGTGACAAGAATATTCTCTCCTTATCCAACACTCTCAAGGCCTTCAGCTTGCTTGGTTTATTCAATCCTCCAAAGAGAGGCCTTAAAAGGAGAGAAATAACCCCCAACAGGGTCTCTCTTCTTTCTTTCTTTCTTTCTTTATGTTGTGTTGTTTGTAGTTACTTAAAAAGTAATATGCAAATACTTTGATTTCTGGACCCTAAACCCCACCCTTCACAGACATGCAAGCAGGAAATCAAAGGTTCACTGTGGAAAATAACATTTTTTTTTTCTTCTTCTCTATACAATGTTTTCTTTTAAGTCATATCAAAACATGTACAACACTTCATGCATGAAGCACTAACAAAAGTTTGTCTAATGACAATGAAGGAGGAAATAATTGGAATGGATGTGTTCTTCAGCAAGACAGCAACATCCTTGTTCAAATTGATCGATCGAGCTGCAAATTGGGCAGCTAATATCTTGTTGAGATCTAACACAATCCAAAGGATTACAGAAACGAAAAATTATTTTATTATTTGTTGTTATGATCATCACTTGTTGTCGTTGTGTTTTTTTTTTTTTTTTTAATGCCTTCAAATGTTGATCTCTTGCTTCTAAAATGATCTTCAGATATTGATCTTGTGCTTCGAAAATGATGTATGATTAAAATATTAGGTACTGGCACAACAAGGAATATGCATGACTGGTTTTGTGGGTTATCATCAACCTTTTCTTTTCATTCACCTTATCCCTTCACCTCTTTGAAATACAACTTAAGTAAGATTGTTAACAGAACTTGTTACAATTTGATTATGATTGATGTTGAAACATTACTCCCATCTCTCTCTATTCAAATGACGGACCCTTATACATGTTTTCATTCCACACCTGCCCGCGCAAAAACTACCCATTTCACCATTAGATCTTCCTCATGATACACAATAACATATCACTATGACAGTTCAACTTCATTGGAGGGGTCTGGATCATCTTATGTTTTGGACATCGAAAGAACAATGCTCACTCTCTGCTGACTATCAACTGACTTCACCATTACGTGAAGGAAGAAAAACACAGTGAATTGAGGAGGGGAGGTTTTATTTGCTTGTCTCTCATGGGACTGAAAGCGTCAAGTAAGCAAAAGCATGAAAATGACACTCTTTTTCAACATACAAACAATGAAAATTAGGTGAGAGAGGCCAATGAGTTTTTAACGTCTCTTTCTATTATATATGTGCCTCTGGCTTCAGTGATGGTGCCCAGGTTTTTTAGACCTTGATCTACTGCAACTGTCCCTTCTTTCTCACTTTGGTTTTTTCTTATGAGTTTGATTGATATCCTTGTGTCAAATGTGGATGTCCTAGTCTTAGACTCTATAGGGTATACAACAACTGTCGAATGTGACTTCAAAGGAAAACCCACACGTCTGCGCTCCATCTAAATTCAACTTTCAAGGCAATCTACCTTGATCGTTTATCAAATATAAATACTATAGATATTAAATAGGATCTCTGAAAAAGATTTAGCTTTTTAGTATCCAAAAGTCATTTTCTTTTATGCGTCTAAATTTGGTCAACTTTAAAGTTTAACCTGCAAAAAAAAGTTAGATTGCCAAAAACCACTTACTTGGTGTTCGAAGACACTCCGATGCTTAAGTCAGTAACTTTGTTGGAGATGAAGATTAATCTGGACAGAGCTAAGTTAAAATTGCATACTTTTGTCGAATGTTCAATTTACCTTATATAATGGTCGTTATCAATTTTCTGCGCGACTTAAGCATGTGCATGTGAGGCTCATCGAGGGGAGACTTTCTTTGTAACAGTCTCATTCTTTATGAAGATGCATCTTTGAGGGAGTAACTCCCTCCACGACCATGACTTTTTTTCTTTGTAACGTTTCTCCTCTTATTTTTATGGAGATCTCTATTGGGCTTTGATTTGGGCCTCTGACTAAGATTCATTTTGATGGACCCTGTTTGGGCTTTTACGACTGGATCCACCTTTTTTGGGCTTTATGAGTTGGCCTGGTCTTGAAATGTTTGGTCCTTATGATGGGCGATATCTTCCACGTGTATGGTCGCGATGATAGTCTTATTTGATGTACCATCAGCTACTCCTCCTCTTAGTTAGTGGGTATGCTGACATGGCCACTAACTAGACGACGGTTGGACTTTCAATTTCACCATCGCGACACATTTAATGTTCTTAACAGCTGTTGCTACGTTTGTTAATCCGATGTCTCATCTGCCTGTTTGATTTGGTGTGATTTTTTGGATTTCGTGCAGCCATCGTGTCCCCACATTTTTTCAAGAGCGATTATCTCATTGTTCAACCCTATAAAAAGGAGGAGGTGAATACAATATTTCTTTCTTTATGTTTTCTTCATTCCCAGGCTTTGATTTTGCTCTCTTTCGTTTTCGTCTCATAACGATGTCTAACTTCAGGGTTCTAAGCGGTGATGTGTTTGCTACTTGTGAAGCTTTCTTTCTCGCCAAAGCATGCAGCGCGAACGACTCTGGATAGTGTTCGCTACAACTATTCATTGTCAACTGACCTCGAGATCATCCTGCCTGAAGATGATAACAGTTACATTCGTCCAAGGCCTGGCTACACACTACAAGAAAAATGGGTTTTGGTGAAGAATGTTGTTCCTCACTTAAACATATTAATTCGTCACGTTTTAACAGTGAGAAATTTCAGTCATCAGAGTGTTCCTCACATAATGGGCGTTAAGAAAAGTATTATGTAATGAATTCCTTACTCGTCACATAAAATCACCTTATGTGACGAGTGGTTCCTCACGTAAACTTAGCGTAGGTATACATTTACAACATGGGTGACAAAATTTTCGTTGTTTTACAGTGTTGTGTGATGAAAAGCTGGCATCACGTGTGGTGACTTTATGTAACGAATTGTTCCCCACTTACGTGATTTATAAGGAACAGTCACAATAGTGATTTTATACATTAAAAATATTTACTGTGAATTTTTCTGTGAGAAATCTTTTCTCACTTATATAATTTATAAGTCGGGAACAGTTTGTCACGATAGTGATTTCATCAATTAAAAATATCTACCCATGACGAATTTTTCCTCACACTTTCATTATATTTGTAATAATTCATTATTCACCCATTTATTGTAGTTATCTACTAGCACATATTCTTAAATAGAACTACCTAATTTTTTGTGTAATGCATAATCTAAAATTAAAATAGTAGAATTTTCATTCATAAAAAAATATTGCATTCTTTCATTGAATAATGCGACATTACATAACCGAATACAATATATATATCATCTTCAAATAAGTGTACCAAAGTTTAATAATGATATAAAGTGTCACCATGTTGATGTCCAAAATAACCAAGTCTACTGTAGTAACACTAAGCTTCTTAACTCATCAACATCTATTCATGCCCACAACCTCCTTGAATCATTCTTCATCATAATCACCAAGTTCATCCAAATAAAAATCATTTGGATGTACATCACTACCATTAGAACTGTTTGGATCGTGGCGAGAGGAAACACTGTTGGTACGACCTTGCATTGTAACTGTAAAAAACCCTACATTCAACATTAGAAAGTATAAGTTTTAGTAAAATTTATTTTTCTAAGAATAAGATAAAGATGTAAAAGGAAATACAAATGTTATTTCACTGTGTTGAAAAAAAAGGCTAGGACTCAAAAAGTACGATATCAAGTTAAACAATTATTATATATCTCAACTCAAAATATAACTAATTAGATATCAAACCAGAGGTAATGATATGATTATTTGCAAAAAATGATACACAAACTAGACCGGGATTCATTACGACTTTACCCGAGAAAAAACAAAAAATCAAGTACTAGACTAGAAACAAAAAAAATAGTTAAACTTTGCCGCGTTTCCTTGACCAAAGCTTTTCGCAGACCTGCAACCATGCTTCAGATCCTCAAACAGCAAAAACCACAGATTATACCTTTATGAGAGCTGATGCAACAATGTGCAACAAAACTCAAACATAGCAGCCCAAAACAACAGAAAACAAAGCATATCTACTGTGTTTATTTCACATAAATACAACATACCAAAATTGTTCTTCTTTTCAATACCTAAATCACCATTCAGCTCTCAAGAACAGCAAAAGACCAAGCACCAACCTTATCTCTCATGTCAGCCATGTCTCAAATTCATACCAAACAATCCAGCTCCAACACCTCGATCCAGCCAAGAACATCACCTCTATTTCAGGAATAGCACATATAATTTGTTCCCTGAAGCAAAGCAGGACAACAGAGCATGACTCTGTATGATAAAACAGAACATAGCATCTCTGAAACCAAAGTAAAGCAGCGGTGTCCCTCTTCATACCAACTAAATATATGACCTTATAATATGTACCTCAATAGCAACTGCTACAAACAGTAGCATTCCTCCTCCACCTGCAAGCCAAACTAATGACTACCTTGAGCATCTAATAACAGTAGCTGCTGCTAACAGTAGCATTCCTCCTCTATAATATGTACCTCATCATCATCTAATGACTTCCTTGAGCTTTGTTATTTCACTGCAAGCTACTAACTATATAAACATCAAACTATATGTTTGAGAAAGTCATGGATAACAACCAGTACATCTCTTTTCTTCTTTGGCAGGTAAGGCCACATTCATCCAATCGTAGATGGAGTAGCTGCATAGACATGCATGCATTCAAGTCAACCAAGAAACCAACTGATGTTTTATTTGGTATTCCTTCTATGTCGGTACGAATTCATTACTGATTTGTAGCATACGAGTATATGTTACCTAGACATGGGTTTATCTGACATGAGCAGTGTTTTAAAAATCGGCCTAGGCGCTAGAAGGTAGAAAAACGCCCAGATTAATGGCTAGGCGGGTTCTGGGCGAGTTTTTTTTTTTTTTTTATTTTTATTTTTATTTTAATAAGGTTGATTGTGTTATTATTTTTCTTTTCTATTTTTTTGAAATAAACAATTTAATTTTTTTTTATTCAGTATATGTCTAAATGTAGCAAATGATGATTACTTAATGTAATTCTCAAAAGATCTGCCGGCACCAATTTTAGTAATGTAGATTTCTGATTTTATGAAACATGACTAGGTTATTCATACAATTTAAAGAAAAATAAAATAGTAGGTTTGGATATTTGTCCACAAATTCAACTTTGTATAAAGTACCCATCATGACCAACTTCAGTCGTTTGAGTTTTAATAAATTTTGTTCATGATTGTTAATTTTTCATGTTTTTAAATTTTGCATATGTATATTGGCATTAAATTGGATGTAACTGATAAGGTATTATGCTTAATTTTTGTAAATTATTAAAGTTATAATACAAAACCTAAGACCGCCTAGGCGCTAGACACCTGCTCGCCGCCCACCCACCGCCTAGCGCTTTTTAGAACACTGGACATGAGTCGTTCAATCCCGCCGCACCCACTGTGTCCAACAATCAGTATATTTTCTACCTGCCACAAATGAAATGAAATTTATAGGTGTAAATTCATAATTGAAGACTAAATAACCACAAACAAATCCTTACTAATAGTTGCAGAACTGCATATTAAATAACAACACCAATGCTTGAGTACCTGGTCAACACATACATAATTAAATCCATGATTTGCAACAACACATACAAACTTGGTTCTTCAACTAAGAGTTTAGGAGAAATGTATTAAGGTTCAATAAAAATTTGACAACAATGATTTGATAAATAAAACAATCAGTTGGGGTTGGAACCTTATCATAAGATGGAACCAGGTTAGCGATGTTTCTATACATAAAAGCCTCCCCTGGTTGGAAATTAAGAATATGCGAATGAAGCACGCGAGAGTCTGCACATGCAAACAACGTAAACTGCGGACACATATAAATAGTTTAATGTAACAATTGATTTAAAAGCTTTTATACAATGAATAAATGCACTTTTTAATAAATATCATAACTTGAGTTAATTATGTTGCACAACTTCTAACTCTTGGGAGTGTAGGTTTTATGTTACTTTGGGATGTTGGGCCTTGGCAAGTTAGTCATATACTTCTGGAATCTTCCTATAAAATGCAACCAAACGAAAAAAAGGAAGAAATAAATAAATAAAGAAAAAGAAAAAAGAATAATACTAGAAATATGTTTCTCATTTTTTTTCTAAACCAAACTAAAGAATAATTTGTGTGTAGAAATGAAACAGACCTTTGAACTGTTAGTCAATACAAAAAATACAGGGTAACTTACAAGAAATTTTCCTTCTTGAAGTAGACAAAGCAGTCCATTATCCTTCGGTCTGCCCAGTCCATCTTCTCTGTTTCCATCTCTAACTGCAAAAGATGCATGTAGCTAGCAAATAATTGAAAATCAAGCAGAAAGGGAGGGAGAGGAAGAGAGGAGGAGACGGGACGATTATTGGACTCACAGTAAATAGAGAGGAGCAGAAAAGAGGAAAGGGGCAAGGCGAGGTCGTCGGCTCGCAGAGAATAAAGAGAGAGAGAGATGAAGGGGTGGGGCTGCATCGTCGGGGTCGACATGCCCACATGTAATAATAAAAAAATATTAAAAAAAACTATAAAAAAATTCAAAATTCAGTGGGGGCAAGTGCCCCTACCTAGATCCGTCCCTGATTGCAATTTGATAAGTCACAAAATTGTTTATTCTATGCAGATGGAAAATAATAAAAACCATAGAATACTTTTTCTTGGTCATAACAAATTCTGGTCTAAGAAGAAAAAAACTAACAGGCAAACTCCTCATTTGAAACATTATTCTTTGCTATTGAAGCAGGTTTTGATGGTTAATCATTGTAATGGTGATGGAATCAGGGAGAGATTGGAATGAAACATGACGAGTCTCAGAAATACTACTAACTACCAATCCATGAACATCAATTTGTATTCTTATCGTACCAAAATCTAAAAGCGAATACCACTAAATGCTCAAACCACAATAGGAAACAATCATTCCAAGAAAATAGCACAAACATTGATCATATATTCATATTCTGGATCGTACTAACAAATAAATGGTCACGTTGTTCTCCTCATATAAACACACTCGAAAGAAAAACTTCATAGGTCATTCAAACAACTGATTTTATCCTTATTTCCGTGAGAAGAAGAGAAAGAACAGCAGTAGCAGACACATGGAGGGAGGTCGGAGGAGGAGGAGGAGAGGGCGGAGAAGAGGAGGAGAACGGAGAGGGAGAGGAACATAGAGTGGATCGAAATTAGCAATTTTTTTCGAATAAAAAAGCAAACTTTCAGCAAAATAAAATATGGGGTTTTACCAGACAGCCATTTATGGGCTTCGACATCCATATCCTTCGTCGCCCAAATAGATATGGGAAAGTTGATGATTGTTAAGGCTCTTCCATGTGGTATTGTCCACAACAAAAAGCAAGCTTTAGGAACCCATGAGTATAGTTCCCTTTATCCTGTAAATGTGATTCATTACTTGTAGGCTGTAGCAACTGTCCACCAAAAATATTTTTGGTGTATCCCTCAAAATCAACTTTTTTTTTCTTAATCATTAGGAACTTTGTTGGAACAAATTAATTAGTATGGATGGTGGTCTTGATTCTCAAACCTAGCTGGCCAAAGAAGGTAGCACAATACCACTTAACTTTGTGGGTGTGTGGTTGGTTGTATGGAGTTTAATTTAATCAAATCTATGGGAGACCACTTAGCCCAAAAGCCATTTTGAGGTTACAATTGCATAATTTGAGCTACCATTAAAATATCAGCAGAACAAAGTTTAATTCATGATATTAGAAAATAAGTAAATGGGTACTCATTTGGCCCAGAGTGGCTTGAAGTGCACTGTCAAGTAAAATTTTCCCCCTCTCAGTGCAAGCTTGCGCAACTTTAAAAAGGGTAAGACTCAAACTGCTCCATTAACACCCAAGTCATAGATAGGCCACAAAGAAAGTAAAACAGGGGATAATAATAAATCAGGTTCTAATATTGTTCAAATACGCACTTTAGATCTCCTCCAAGCAGGATGTGCATACATGTGATTGATTCCTAACACTTATTTGTCAACATATGGCAACTGCATTACATGGAGGTTCCAGGTTTCCTCTAACACGACAACTTACCTACAATTTAAGACTCCACCAAAAGGATGTCATGATTTGCAATAGGAAGAATATAAAATATTTATTAGCTCCTAATGAAACATAGATAGACTCCCTCAACAAAATATCAAACTAGTTAGTTGGCAAATGAATGACAAATACAGATCTCATACCATGTTCATGAATCTACAAAGTGAAAAACAATAAAATTCAGAGTTTCTCTTTGGTTCAGAAAGCAATAATTTCAGTCAGCAAAATCTATACATATCCAATTGACTTGATTAACATTATTTTCTCCCTGTTTCTATATTCAGTGATTGAAGTGGTGTATCTTTTGCAACCCAAATTCTCAATTTTTCCTACAAATTATGATGTGAAAGGGAAGTAAGAAATCCATTGTAAGATTGAGGGCTTGACAGTCTCAATTATTTGAAGAGAATGTAAACCATACCTTAGTTAATAGATTCGTTGAGGAAGGTCTTCGAAACTTGCACAAAGAAGAACATCCTTTTCAACCTGATTGCTACATAAGAGTAGTTAAAGATGTAACACTGACTAAATAAAGTTGTAAACACATAGTCCATAGAACCATTATTCTATCAAGCATTTTGTCAAATACGTAATGTGTCTTCGAAGCAGAGAAGAAGAAGAAGCATAAATAAGCATAGATTTTGCAGAAGTGGAGAAGGGGAAACCCATCTTCTTTGTGAGATTAGGAGGATTAGTTGAGAAGAAAAGGGTTTGCAAGGGGTAGTGGTCGAGAGATGATTGAGAGGGTTTGCTTATTTAGGGTATAAACTCAACCTTTGATATTCTGATATTTTCTTTGAGTCAAAGATCAACAACGTGGGAAGGGAAGGGAGACGGAGAGAACAATGTCGGAAAGGGAAAAGGGACGGGAGATTGTAGTTCGGCGAGATGGTGTCACGATCTCAAGGGTCCTCAAGAACAGCTGAAATGAGAAAAACACAAATTAAGGCGGGAAAGATGGTGCCAAGTTTTAAATTTAGAAGTTTGAAATAAGGGGTAGTTTGGTAACTTGACCAATGTTAGTTAGTTAGTGCCACATAGGCTGATACGTGTAAGCCAATAATTGGCTAAACTCAAAATTTTTGTTTAGAGCTCTGAGTCTTAAATAGAGGTGAATTGTAATAAATGAAAAACAGAGAAGATTTTCAATTTAGGCTTTTCTGTGTGAAAACACCGGAAGAGAGGTTCCTATTTTGCTATTTGTTCAATTTCATTCACTTTTTCCCACCTCTTTCGTGCTTATTTTCAGATTCACAGTTACGTTTATGACATTTGGTATCAGAGCGATGTCGATTATCAGGATTGTGGAGTGATCAGTTGAAGCTAACAACCATGGAGACGAGAGCCAAGGAGATCAAAATGTTCATGCGAGAGTCCAGAAAGAACCAAAGTGAGACTTCGAATCGAATTGAATGGTTGAAAAACGAATTCAAGAAGCTCACTCAGACTTACGAAGCTCAAGAGAAACGAGTTGAAACTCATTTCGATCAGTTAATCCAACTCATTCACGGCCAAACAAACACCGTGCCTGCTGTAGGATCGAGTAATTCTTCCACACCAATCTCTGGAGCTACCAATCACAGATCGAGTTCCCAAAATAATTGGGAGCAGCAAGGTACATATTTTCGAATACCTAAATTGGATTTTCCTGTTTTTGATGGAACAAACCCTAGATCGTGGGTTAAGAAATGCGATCGATACTTCACATTCTTTCAAATATCAGAAGAAAACAAAGTTGATATGGCATCAATCCATTTGATGGGAAAAGCAGAAACATGGTTCCTTGACTACCAAATAGGCAAGGAAATGCTTCAATGGAGTCTGTTTATTCACGATTTGTGCGAACGGTTTGAGGATTCAACCCTAGACAATTACGTGGATTCATTTAACAAGATACATCAAGAAGGAACAGTGTTGGAATACTATGACCAATTCGAGGAACTGAAATCCATTATGCTGTCACACAACAAGCATTTGGATGAGCACTACTTCGTGTTGAGTTTCCTAAGTGGAATGCGTCCTGAGATCAAGTCTCTTGTGCAACTGTTCAAACCAGCTACCCTAACCCAAGCCCTATCACTAGCCAGAATGCATGAGGCTTCCACTCATAAGCCTCGCTACACCAAGTACAACAGTTTCATCTCGTCTGTCAACAAAAACACAAATCACTCCACCAATTACGAATCTACTTCACACCTCACCAATATCAACAGTCAACCTGGAAACACTCACCTAACACCACCAAACACCTCCAACCCCACTCCATCTAATAGACAACCGTATTCCACTACCACCTTTACCAATCCAAGGCCCAACAATACTATTCCTCCTATTAGAAGATTGACCCCAGCACAAATGAGACTGATGAGGGAAAATGGGTTGTGCTATAACTGCGAGGAGCAGTATAGGCCAGGCCACCTTTGCAAGCAGCAACATCTCTACTTGCTAATCTCAGAAAATGAAGCAATAGATGAAGAGGAAGGAGAAGATCCTACAATAGTCACAGAGAATTCGCTTCAAGAAATTCCAACTGAAATGGAAGTTTCTTTGCATGCAATCCACGACAGTATGTCTACTAATACATTGTTGATTAAGGGCCTAATTAAAAGAAGGTTTATCTCCATTTAGAGGACACAGGCAGCCTACACTCTTTCGTAGATCCAAGAGTGGTCAAGGACACTAAATGGCCAACAATACTCACTCCTCAAATGCTGGTTAAGGTTGCAAATGGAGATCAACTAGTAAGCAATGTTGTCTGTCAGCCATTGAAGTGGACCATGCAGGGAATTCAATTTGAAGGCACTGTCAAATTACTTCCTCTAGGAGGATATGATATGGTGCTAGGTGGAGATTGGTTGAAACCCTTCGGGGATATTACATTGAACCTACAGAAGTTACAACTCACCTTGAAGATGCATGGAAAGTCAATCACACTGCAAGGAGTATCTGATACAGGTGATTTGAATTTAATGGAGGGTAAGGACATGTCCAAACTCGTTAAAAAGCATGCAAATTCTTTTTTGTGTCATCTGTTTTCCATATCTTCTCCTTGTCAACAGGCACAAACACCACCTGAAATACAGGATTTACTATATGAATTCAGGGACCTCTTCCAGGAACCCACCACCTTACCTCCTCATAGGAACTTCAACCATCATATACCCCTGAAACCTGGTCATCCAATTCCTTCATAGAACCCTTACAAAGTTCCTTATATGAAAAAAAATTGTCATTGAGAACTTGGTCCAGGAGATGTTAGAATCAGGTCTTATACAACATTCTCAAAATCCTTTTACTGCCCCAATTCTCCTAGTTCAGAAAAAAGATGGATCATGGAGATTTTGTGTAGATTATAGAAAACTCAATGAGATAACCATCAAAGACAAGTTCCCCATGCCCTTGATTGATGAGTTACTAGATGAGTTACATGGTGCCACTATTTTTTCCAAATTAGACTTAAGGTTCGGATACCACCAAATACTTGTCCACCCTCCGAATATCCATAAAACCGCTTTTAAAACACACCATGGCCATTTTGAGTTTAGAGTGATGTCGTTTGGTCTCACCAATGCTCTGGCATCCTTCCAAGCCTTGATGAACCAAGTATTCAATCCTTTTTTAAGAAAATGTGTTCTTGTCTTTTTTATGACATTTTGGTGTATAGCCCATCTTTCACTCTTCATTTGGGACATTTACACATTGTTTTTTCTATACTCAGACAACACAAACTATATGTCAAGTCTTCCAAGTGCGCTTTTGCTCAACCAAGACTAGAGTATCTTGAACCCCCAATTCTAGCTGGCCTGGGAAAGGGGCGAGGTTTGCTGCCTAGGTGGGGCAAATGTACACTTTTGCCCCCCTTTTTTAACAATTTAAAAAAAAAAGAGGTTTAAAGAGGGGGGCAAAAGTGTATTTTCGCCCCCCAGGCCAGCAAGAATTACTCATCTTGAACACATTGTTAGTGGGCAAGGCGTAGAGGCTGATCCAAACAAATTAGAGGCTATGACCAAGTGGCCAATACCTACTAATATCAAACAGTTACAGGGTTTCCTTGGCCTCACAGGTTACTATTGAAAGTTCATCCAAAATTATGGCCATATTGTTCTTCCTTTGACAACCCTCTTAAAGAAAAATTCTTTTCAATGGCCCCCATTAGCCACAATAGCTTTTACTCAATTAAAAGAAGCTATGTGTAGGGCTCCTGTATTGGCTCTTCCTGATTTCACTTCTCTTTTCATTATTGAGACTGATGCCTGTAGTAGAGGTGTAGGAGCAGTTTTGTCCCAAAATGGTAAACCAATTGTTTTTTTAGTAAGGCTCTTAGTCCAAAGAATCTTACATTATCCACATATGAGAAAGAATTGTTTGCTATTGTAATGGCTATCCACAGGTAGAGATCTTACTTATTGGGCTCAAAGTTTCATATCTACACGGATCACCAGAGTATTAGATACTTTCTAGCACAGAAGGTTACTACTATGACACAACAGAAATGGTTGTCCAAACTACTTGGGTTCGACTACAAAATTCATTACAAAAAAGGCACTAATAACACTGCTGCAGACTCCATGTCAAGGTGTGTTACTCCTGAAATTCAGTGCTCAGCCATCTCCATTGTCAATCCACAGTGGGTACTTGATATCATCAGCTCCTATGGGCAGGACACACTGGCACAACAACTCATCCCACAGCTCCTTGTGCAACCTGACTCCAAGCCTCCCTTCTCCTTGCAACAGGGATTGCTTAAGCACAAACATCAAATATATGCTGGAGCAACTGGTCCCCTCAGACAAGAATTGCTTAAAGAGCTTCATAACTCTGCTCTTGGTGGTCATTCAGGGATCACCACTACCCTCAAGATACTGCAATTGTACTTTTTTTGGCCTAAAATGAAAGCTACAGTCATTGCCTTCATCATTGAATGCAACACTTGTCAGAAAAATAAAAATGATCAGTCCACATATGGAGGTCTCTTTCAACCTCTACCTATACCAGACCAGGCATGGCAACATCTCTCGATTTACTTCTTCGAGGGTCTTCCTACTTCCAATGGCAAGTCAGTCATACTAGTAATTGTGGACCGCCTCACCAAGTATAGTCATTTCTTTTCATTGGCTCATCCATTTACTTCAGCTATTGTAACATAATTGTTCCTCCAACACATCTACAAACTACACGATCTGCCACTTTCCATAATCAGTGATCGAGACAAAGTATTTATCAGCTCTTTCTGGTAGGATCTATTCAAGGCCTTGGGTACAACTCTCAACTTAAGCTTAGCTTACCACCCCCAAACGGACGGCCAAACGGAGCGTACAAATGCTTGTTTGGAAACATACCTAAGGTGTATGACAAGTGAGACTCCTTCTCAGTGGACCAAGTGGCTGTATTTGGCAGAGTATTGGTTCAATACGTCATACCACTCAAGTTTGCAAACATCTCCTTTTAAGGCACTATATGGATACACCCCACCATTGATGGTCCTACCTCCCCTAATCCATACCACCATCTCTGCTGTCCAGAACTACCTCAGTGAGAGAGACCATACGCTCTCTATTATCAAGGAAAAGCTCCATCGAGCTCAATAGCGCATGAAAACTTATGCTAACAGGAACAGAACTGAACGAGAGTTCACAGTAGGTGATTGGGTATACCTTCGTCTCCAGCCCTATCGCCAAACTTCAATGAGCATCCGCCGCAACCTGAAGTTATCTTCTCGTTTCTATGGTCTATTTCGGATCATTGAACGCATAGGAGCAGTGGCTTACAAGATGGAATTGCCCCCTCTTTCGAAGATCCATCTAGTGTTTCATGTGTCTCAATTAAAGAAAAATTTGGGCACTCAAGTCATCCCCACACCATTGCTGCCATTGGTCGAAAACTCGGGCAACTTTCAAGCAGAACCCACAGCCATTTTGGCTCGCAGATTGGTCCCTCGATATAACAAGGTTGTGACGCAAGTGCTGATTCACTGGTCAAATTCGTCGCCTAAAGAAGCCACTTGGGAAGACTGGCAGCACATTCAGGCCATGTTTCCATCATTTAATCCTTGAGGACAAGGATTTGTCTTAAGGAAAGGGCATTGTCACGATCTCAAGGGTCCTCAAGAACAACTGAAATGAGAAAAACACTTGCAGAAATTAAGGCGGGAAAGATGGCACCAAGTTTTAAATTTAGAAGTTTGAAATAAGGGGTAGTTTGGTAACTTGACTAATGTTAGTTAGTTAGTGCCACATAAGCTGATACATGTAAGCCAATAATTGGCTAAACTCAAAATTATGTTAGAGCTCTGAGTCTTAAATAGAGATGAATTGTAATGAATGAAGAACATAGAAGATTTTCAATTTAGGCTTTTTCTGTGGGAGAACACCAGAAGGGAGGTTCCTCTTTTGCTATTTGTTCAATTTCATTCACTTTTTCCCACATCTTTCGTGCTTATTTTCAGATTCACAGTCACGATTGTGACAGATGGAGGCCGGCGGTGAGAGTGAGAGAGATTGAAAAAGAGATATGATGAAGAAGAGGAAGAGGACTGCGACAGATTGGAGGGTGGTGCAGCGGTGGACGGGGGGTGTTGCCTTTGAGGAAGGGGTCAGCTAGGGTGGAGATTAGAGTCTGGTGGAGGAAGGAGAAAAGAACTCACACGCAAAAACATGTCGAAGGAGACTTGTGAGATGCTGACTGCATTGCTTGATAATATTTATAGGAATTGGCTGGAAACAATTGCTTCTACTCAAGGTGTTTTTTATTACTACCTTTCCTTTCTAGTTATTTGACTTGACAATAGTAAACATCAGTTTTCCCATTGCAATTTCTATTTTTCTCCAGGGAAGAAAATAGAGGATATTGAGAATTTTGTTAATGATGGTGTTTACCTAGTAGAAAGACTGAAAGAAGAAGGTTGGACAACTGACATCAAATATGATGATGAGGTATGCGGTTCTTTATTTTGAGTTGTTTAATTGAATGTGTGCTTCAACGAAGTACAAAGTGTACAATGTTTGTATTTTCTAGAGATCGTAATGGGATAGAGAATTCTTGCAGACAAATAACAAATGCAATTAAATAGAAGCTATAGCTTTCCATAATAGGTAGATAGGTTCAACAAATTTGTTATTTGGCAATTGGCATAAAATCAAGAGTATCTTTACAGTGATAATTGTATGTTGCATAGTCGTGGAAGAAACCCTTGATTATGTGTACTG
This sequence comes from Berberis vulgaris, assembly GCA_963556465.1. Lineage (NCBI taxonomy): Eukaryota > Viridiplantae > Streptophyta > Magnoliopsida > Ranunculales > Berberidaceae > Berberis > Berberis vulgaris. The sequence goes on along the minus strand of OY747129.1, from coordinate 10,992,794 downwards.
GTTGTTACCCTCTCGCATGTAGCCCTCTTCCATGGAAGGTAGTTCTTTTCCATGAATTTGTACTTGGTTTTATGCATAAACTTCGATAACATGAAGTCGTACTTATAGACATTGTTGCCTAGTATTTGCATGTGGGCATTTTATTTGTGCTAACATTGAACATTATGATTCAATGCTTGATAGGACAATTTGGAACAAAACAAGGGAGACGTTCCGGGATCAGTTTGGCGATGTCCACACTAGGTTGATGAAGAAGAATTATGATCCTGTTCCTCAATGGTGGTTTTACTCACTTATGGTTTTGGTCATTGCGCTCTCAATTTTCACTTGCGAAGGATTCGGTGGGGAATTGCAACTTCCCTACTGGGGAGTCTTACTAGCAATTGCCTTGGCTTTTGTCTTCACCCTGCCCATTGGTATAATAACAACTACAACAAACCAGGTAAGTTGTTTTTAAGAATTTGGAATGTACTTTTAGTGCAAAATTTACTTGTCCTGCACAATTAGCACATATTCAGGTAAGTGAAATTCATTTACATTATATGATTTGAATCTCTTGATGTTACGGGATATTAGAGCATCTTAGCCAGCTCAAACATCTTGTTTAGTGGCTGAGGCAAAAAAGTGATATTACGTTGATAAGTGGTTAATTTACCCGTAAGCAAAGCAAGTTCTGTGAATTCTAATGATTAATTTTGCTTAATGAACTGTTTCTTACATTCACTGTTTGTTTTTCCTTCCCAATGACATGTTTTATTTTTATTGATGCAGGTTGAGGTGCCTGGAAATTGATTTAAAGCGCCATTAAAAGGTTGTAAGTACTCGGTTTTTACAGGTTTGTTAACATAACCGACGCTTGCAAAACGTTGCAAAAAGTATTTATCGGCGCTTTATAGCGCCATTAAAAGCTTATAAATACGGTGTTTTATCCGAATGGGAATTGACATATCTATTTATTTAGCGGCGCTTATATAAGCTATTACAACGTTTATAAAGCACCGTAAATGTTGATTTTAACCGGCGCTTCACCTAAAGCGTCGTTAATCTTTTGGCGGCACATGTTTTTGCCGGCGCTTTATAAAATGTCGTCAATGATCTAAACCGACACATTTTAGACCTATACCGGCGCTTTTGAAGCGCCGCTTAAAACAAATCTATTGTAGTGGAAGAGAGAGGACTTTTTCGAGATTTTTAATTTAATTTGCACGGGGGCATTTACGAAAACGAAAATGAGACCTGATTTACCTACTTGACTATATAAAATTGAATTCTCGTTAGAGAATAGATTCTTGGGTTTTTTTTTTTATCGGAAAATGACTTTTATGACCCACTTATTCACAAAATAAACCATTTATATATCATATGATGTAATGGCTAATTTGTGCCTACTTTTATACTATTATGACCGAAAATGATTATTATATTAACTCAGGTTAACTCATAAAGTTATATGACATATTTACCTTCCCAAACAAATAAAAAAACCTAATTTTATACTTTTATGACCAACAAGTAAATTTTTTTATTAATGATTCTATTTTTTTTTTTTTTTTTTTTTTCTTAACCCCTCCCACCCTATGTTGCTGGTAGGTATCGATATTAATTATTCTAATTATGAAAAACAAATTATAAGTTTTTTAAGTTTTCATTGACTGACAAGTTAATCAAATTATTATGCTAAGGTTTGGTAAATTTTTCATAATGTAGTTAATGATTACTAGAAATTTAGTTTTAATTAATTAATAAAATAAATAATTTGTCATAAATTTTTACATTGCAATGGAATTATAACCACGGATTGTGATTTCGTTTTTCAAGTTAATTTCGGTCTCCTGATTTAAAGAAATATTTTGGTGCGTAAAGGAAAAACGCAAAATTTTTTAGGATAAATGAAATATATATATATATATATATATATATATATATATATATATATATATATATATAATGAATTTCAAGGGTATATTAAATATGTGAAAAATAAGATGCAAGTAAATAAATGTATTAAACCCATTAAATGAAAAGAAAATACTTATAATCTGAAAATCAGGGTTAGTTTCAAAACTCAATATATAAGTAGAAGAAATATTAATTAGGAAATTAGGAGGTTGTTTAAAAAATCAATAAATAATTAAAATAAATGATAATTAGAAAAAAAAAACCCTCAAAATTTACAAAAATCCCGAAACGTTTCAAGAAATTCTCGAAAAATGTAATTTTAGTAGTTGTTTTTTTGTACTTTTACAAAAAAGAAATTTATGGAAAAATCCCAAAATTTATGAAAAAAAACCTCAAAAGTTTTCAAAAAAACCCTCGAAAAAAATGTAATTTCTTCTTACGTCTTTTTTCTTTTCGTAATTTCAAAAAAAAATCAGCGAAATTTTGCGAAATCACAATCCTTTTCGTTGCCACACTTACAACTATTCGGTTGATTTTTTTTAGCATCAATGGTCTTAAGTATTGTAGGAAGAAAAAAAACTTTACACAAAGAGTATCTAAAAAGTTATTAAAAAAAGTCTTTGTTGGTCATAGGGGTTGACCCAGGATTTTAGTCGAGGGGGGCGAAATTGAAAATACTTATTAGTTGATAATAGTAGTTATCAATGGTAAAGCCGATTTTTTTTCTACCTGAGCTAATAACTAATAAAAAAAATTCAACTATAAAAAATACATTGCATATATTAAATTGGATCCAAGTGTAATCCATTTTAAGCCAAAATAAGGTCACTATCGACAACCTTAGCAAAGAGCAAACAAACATAATAACTAGAATATATAACTAATATCACAAAAGAGTTTGTCTAGGCCGCCAGACTTTAAAGCCATTTTTTTGCCAGGCTAGGGCATTTTTACACCTTTATCATTCTCTTTAAAATACAACCACAAACATTATCTATAGAAATGATAGAAGTGTAAAAAGCCCAAAATCTGACTAAAAAGTGGCTATAAACCCTAACTGTCTAGAATTGGGAATCACAAAATAATTAGGATAAGTTCTAGGTGAAACTAATTTTTTTTGAAATTTGCAAACCTAATATGATCATAATACAATTTCAAAGAAAAAATAGTTTATATGGGGCTCAAATTTTATACGAGTTGGCTAATGGTATGTATTTTCATTGAATTCTATCGTTATTATTTTAGATATTAATTTTAAATATTTTTTTGTTAGAGGTTTTGTACCACTTGTGAAAAACGATTATTTTCTTTATTGTTAATAAATTTTGATTAAACTAATTTTTTTTAATGTTTGCAATTACTAATAAAATTGCATTGAAAAAAAAATGCACTCGACTCTTTTACTAAAAAATGATAAATGTCCAACCACTACACCAACAACGACATGTTTAAATATTTGCATAAACAAATTTCATATTGTATTCTACATTATATAATCGATTTTTTAAGACTAAAGTATATATACTAAAAAAATTTTAAAAGTTGAGGGGGGGGGGGGGGGGGGGGGGCAGCTGCCCCCCTCGTCCCTTAGTAGGTCCGCCCATGGTTGGTCATAAAAGTATAAAATTAGGTTTTCTATTTTTTTAGGAAGGATAAATATGTCATATAACTTTATGAGTTAACATTGGTTAATGAAATAGTCTTTGTTAGTCATAAAAGTATGTACAAATTAGCCATTACCTCAACTATAATATCTAAATTGTCTATTTTGTGAAAAATTAAGCCCTAAAAGTCATTTTCCATCTTTTTATTTCTTCACTGTTGGATCGGGCTTTGGATAAAATGTGAGGAGGGTTAATTTTCCTCTCTCTATTGTATGATGATTGCGAAATGTTTATGTGAGGAACTGAGAACCAAAATTTCACTTGAACAAATATGTGACGACTCATCAAATTTCCTTACGTAAACTCGAAACCGGTGACAACTTTCGAAGCATTGCATATAAGTTCGCCACTTAATGTCGAATTTCTTGTAGTGACATTGCACTGTACCTTAGCATGTTTTTCAAGCGCATCTTAGGCTTCCGGCTCCAAAAATCTTCTGGGAGTATCTAGATTTCTTGAGCATCGCTCTTGCTCAAATGGTTCCTAACGGCTAGAAGGTAATGATTGCGACCTTAGCAAGGGCTGTTTTATTCAGGATTCCAATGAACATCAGGTTTTACACTCTGTAGTGGGGTTTAGTGTAAATATGAATCACACTTGTTATCTCCGTGGTCCATCCTATTTTGAGAATCTTAGGGACGAGTATAGGGGTTGGTCGAGGCCCTAGTTTTATGCGACCATCTCTTCTGATCATTTCAAGTTACGCAATCTGCATATTTTGCGATCGTTCCGAGAACCCAAAAGGAACAAATTGTCGTTGTCTATGGAGTAGCAAGAGTTTCATGATCGATTTAATAAGAAGTCTCAGACCTTCGTAAAAGCTTTCCTTACTACAGATGTCATCAATCGCAGTGGTCTGTACACTATGAGCGAGGCAGATCGTGTAACACTTATGACGGCTCGCATTTCGAAAGTTATTGTTGCGCGTGCTGGTAATGTCATCAATTCTGATGATAGGCAGCAATGTACTTCCCCATCTGCGTTGGTGATGTGAGCATTGATTGGGAAGTCAGCTTCGTTAAGATGCCTAGGAATCACAATGCTTCTGTTACTACTAGAGGTGTTGTTAATGCTGGATCGAGTATTAGAAAATGGAAAGTTCCTAGGCCAGCTAGTCCATCTAAGCTGTTGGCGATTAGTCCTGGTCATGTCCCTAAAAAGAAGAAACTTATTAGTTTTGTCCATGGTACTACTCAGACTTCCTCTCATCCGTTATCTTTCAAAATGGGTGGTGGAGATGTTGTTAACCCTACTGCTCGAGAGATTGAGGAGATAAATCAGACTCTCGATAGGAGCAAAAAGGAGGTGTCACATCCTTTGGATAATAGCGAGAAGAGTCTCGTTTCTTTGTATGGCATGCCTGATTTTGCCAATTTGTATGTTGATGATTCCCGTGTTATCGACAACAAGATGTTCCAGCTTGGTGTTGAGTTGTCTAAAATCAGAACAACACAAAAACCTTGGCTGATTTCGAGTTTGACCCCTCGTTGGAAGATCAAGTCGTTGCTCATGGTCAAAGTTCTAAGCTTCCCATTTCTTCTGTCGTTGCGGGTACCTTGGAGTTGCCTGCTACTCTCCCTACTACCGTCCTACTGATGTTTGCTCTGAAGAAGTTCAACTTGTCTTCTGAGGTTGACGTGCAAGATAGCGCTCGTAATCTCATCAGCGATTGGCATGGGCGGTTGGTCGAAAGGGCTCCTACACCCGTGCATCTGCCATGTGATCACCTCGATGAAGGTCTCAAACACCTCATGGAGGGGACGAGTCACCTCATTTATGCAGGTGTGATGGGGTCAGATTATAAGGCTGTGCGGGATCAAGTGGCGTTTGTCGAGAAGAAGATGGCAAGGCAGGCTTTTGTGCTTTCTCATATCTTTGGTAAATTTGATTATTTGATAGCGCAATGCACTGGATATGAGAAAACGAATGAAATTGCTCAGGCTTCATTAAAGGAAGTTGAGGCTGTTCGGAATAAGTTTGCTTCCGAACTTGAGACTTCTAAGGCGGAGTTGAATAGAGTGTGTTATCGATTGAGTGTTGTTGAGAAGGAGCTGTCAGAAGGAAGAACTGATCGTGAGGAGACCAAGCGTTCTGCTGCAAAGTACTCTACCAGTTTGGAGGCTTATATGGAGCGAGTTGCTTAGGTTACTACAAAGTTTTCTACTGCTAAATCGGCAATTTCTGCTAGGCTTACTACTGTTGAGAGTGAACTTGTGACGACTCGGGCTGAGCTTGCAGCAATTACTGATAATTTGAAGACTGCAAAAGCAGCGGACTCGAAAAAGGTTGTCAATGGTCGTCATGACTTATTTGACTTTATGGAGTCACAAGGTTTGGATTTATCGGTGTATCATTGTTTTGCTGAGCAGGTCTTCGAGGAAGAAGAGGAACCTATTCCAAATTCACGGAGTAATCTTGTTGACGAGGAACCATCATCTCCTCGTTCTTCTGAACACGTGCCATTAAGTGATTTGTCGCTGACACGAACACTCGACCTCCTCCGCATGCCTCTTCTTGAATGTTGCGAATTATGTAACTTCTCCTCATGTAATGAAGCAGAGAATCAATGAAAATTTTTTGTTTTATTTATTGTTGTCGTTTGTATTCAGTATGTCTTTTCGTCCAACTTGTTAGACTTAGTTGTTTTCGCTTTTGACATTCTTGATTGAATTCTGACTTGTTTATCCGAATTTTTCCAAGTGTGCTTCGTGGTTCGACATATTAGTCATGCAAAAGATTTTTTTATCAAATCTAACTTTGTATGTCTAAATTTAAATGTATTTTGATGTCGTACATTTTGGTTGACAAAGGAAAAAGTCCAGCTCATATGTCCAGGTACTTATTTCTTCATGGTTGATCGGAACAGAAGTTTAATGTTTATGTCTGACTTATTTGTCCTGATACATATATTTTAACTTTACTCGTAGTCGGTACTTTAATCATGCTATGTGTTTTTTTTTAGTAAAATCTGAAGTCTAACTCTATCGTCCAGACTGAACTTTATCGCTTGAGCGTGAGATGAAGGGTGTAAACTTTGAAGTTCTATTGATAATAATTTTTTCAAATGCTCTATATTCCACAACCACTATAATTGTTCGCCTTTCATATTTTCCAACTAGTATGTTCCTACTCTGTTGATTTTTACCACTTTGTATGGTCCTTCCTAATTCAAATTCAGTTTGCCCGCACCTGGTTCCTTTTTGTTGAGTTGAATTTTCTAGAATACCCAATCGCCGACATTGAATGTGCGGGGCTTTACTTTATTGTTATAGTAGCTAGCCATCCGTTGTTGGTAGGTTGTTGTTATGATAGAAGCTATTTTCTTATTTCTCTTCAAGGAGATCCAATTCGACTCTCAGTGCTTCATTGTTATCCTCTACTCGGAACTCTTCAGTTCTGAATGTTGGCATACTAGTTTCTACGGGTATCATTGCTTCAGACCTGTATGAGATGGCAAACATAGTTTCCCCTGTTGGAGTCCTTTTAGTTGTTCTGTAAGCCCAAATGATGCCTGGCAGTTCGGACACCACGATCCTTTCGATGCTTCGAGCTTCCTTTTGATCGCCTCTAGGATTGTTCTGTTGGTGACCTCGGCTTGCCTATTTGCCTGCGAATGGGCGGGTACTGAAAAATGCGGTTGTATGCCCAAGTTTTCGCACAACTTCTCAACCTCCTTGCCTTTGAATTGTTTCACGTTGTCTGTGACAATTACTCTTGGGACTCTGAATCTGCATATTATGTCTTTCTAAATAAACTTCTCAACTTGAGCTTTTCTTATCTTTGCTAACGGCTCCACTTCTACCCACTTAGTGAAGTAGTAGTCTACCGCTACAAGGAGGAATTTCTTTCTGTCGGACATTGGAAGTGGTCCTACGATGTGCATCCCCCATTGTGCGAACGACCATGGGTTGTTCATCGGGATTAGGTTTTGGCTTGGCATGTGAGTATAAGAGGCAAATATTTGGCATTTGTCACAAGCGTGCACGAGTTTATTTGCATCCGCTTGCAGTGTCGGCCAATAGTATCCTAGTGTCAGAGTTGTATGGGCTAATGTTTTTCCTCCTGGTGGTTTTCACATACACCATAATGAATCTCTCGCAGAACATAATAAATATCGTTGGGTGAAAGTCATCTTATTAGCGATCCAGTGGAAAATCTCATGTAGAGTTTGTCATAAATCATCATGTACCGGTTGCTCGATTTTGCAGTTTTCGGGCCTCCATCTTGTTATGAAGGATTGGAATCTTCCAATTGTTTTCCTGGCCAGTACACATGCTTCTTGCACTTGATTTTTCAGTATGGAACTTTCATGAATTCTGACGAGCGGATTATCATTTTCTTTAGCTCGTGATGCTTCCTTAGCTAGTTCATAAGCTATTTCATTATCTACCCTTGCACATCGCAGAATGGTTGCATCTTGGAAATTTTCCATCAACTCGGTAGTATTTTGGTGGCAGGCTTTCATTCGAGCATCTTTGACTTGAAATTCGTCGTTCAATTGATTGACCACCAATTTGGAGTCAGTGAAAGTCATTTCTTTTATTCCCAAGTGTTTAGCCAACTGCAACTTAGCTATTACTACTTCGTACTCGGCTTCGTTGTTTGAGGCTTTGAAGCTGAATTTTATTGCCTTTTCTAGCGTTACGCCTTCCGAGATGTACATAATTATTCCAGCTTCGCTTCTCGACTCGTTGGATGCTCCGTTACAGTGAAGGATCCATTCATGAACAATTTGTTTGGTTTGTTCCTCTTCGTGATTTTTGTCCGATTGGCGGTTTTTGCCGTTTGTGAATTCAGCGATGAAATATGCTAATGTTTAAGATTATATTGCAGTTCTGGGAGCGTAGTTAATGTTGAACTGTCCGAGTTCTATTGCCCATTTCATGATTTTTCCGGATAGCTTTGGTTCGTGCAATACTGATCGAAGTGGTTGTTCGGTCATGACAATGATGGGGTGAGCCCGAAAATATGGTCATAAATTTCTTGAAGATACGATCAGGGCGAGCGCCAGTTTCTCCAAGGCCAGGTAGTTGATCTCCTCATCTGCAAGTGTTTTGCTGATGTAGTATACTCAGTTTGTGCGTCATTCTCCTATTGCATTAGTATTGAGCTTACCGCATGATCGGACATGGACAAGTATAGGTACTGTGTTCCCTTGTGCTCATATCAGTTTTGTGTTCCCCATGTATGCCTTCAAGCTTTGAAAAGCCTTCTCACATTCTTCATTCCACTTGAACGTCTTATTCCTTTCAGGATCTTGAAAAAAGGTAGACATTTGTCTAACGACTTGGAAATGAATCTGTTCAAAGTTGTTATCCTGCCATTGAGGCATTGCACGCCCTTTATGTTTGTTGGTGATTGCATGTTGAAAAGTGCTTGTATCTGTTTCGGATTAGCTTTGATTTCTCTTTGATTGTCCATATATCCAAGGAATTTCCCCAATTATACTCTAAACGTACATTTCTCCGGATTCAACTTCATTTTGTATTTTCGGATCTGGGAGAAGGCTTGTTTGAGGTCTTTGATATGGTCTGTTCGGCGTAAACTTTTGACCAACTTTTCATCGACGTACACCTCCATTGTCTTTCCGATACGATCTTTGAACATTCTGTTGACCAGTCGTTGGTATGTGGCTCCTACATTTTCAATCCGAATGACATCACTCGGTAACAATATTTACTTCTTTCTGTTATGAAAGACGTGTTCACTTGGTTGGGAGGGTACACCTGTATTTGGTTGTAACCAGAGTACGCATCCATGAAGCTCAGGAGTTCATGTCCAGCAGTAACATCCAATATTTGGTCTATACGCGGGAGTGAGAATTTGTATTTCAGGCAGACTTTGTTTAGATCAGTGTAATTTGCACATACTCTCCACTTGACGTTATTCTTTTTAACCAACATCGTGTTAGCTGACCAATCTGGGTAGTGAGATTTTCTGATCATACCTGCAGTTATCAGATGGTGCACTTTCTCGTTTATCGCTTGGTTGCGTTCTAGGGCAACCAACCTTCTTTTTTGTCAGACTGGTTTCTTGTTCGGATTGACTTGTAGTCTGTGAGTAATGATAGACGGATCTATTCCCACCATATCTTTCATTGTCCAGGCAAAAATGTCATGGTTATCCTTCAACAGTTGAACCAGTTTCATAGCGAATTTCGGGTGGATTTTCGTGCCAATCCGAACTGCTTTGTCTCTTTCTCCCTTTGTCTATTTCTCCGTCATCCAAGTAGACTACTGTCGTTTTTTTTTCTGGTTGTCCAGTGTTTGGTCGATCTCTTGGACTGGTTGGAGCCGCATTATCATCTGGGAGGTCGGGGTCTATTTGATCAGGTTGCTGCAGTGGCTGTTCTGGTTGTTGCAGTAATTGTTATCTGTACAGAGCTTTCATCGCTGCATAGTGGCATTCGCGTGTAGCTGGCTGGTATCCTTTGACTATCATAACGTCATTGTTGGCATGGTACTTCAGGCATTGATGTATGGTGGAGGACACTAAAACCATTTCGTGTATCCAAGGCCTCCCGAAAAGATTTTGTATGCGGATGGAGCATCGACGACAAGGAAATCTGTCAACAAGACTCGTTTTCTTCCTGGTTCTCCCGCTTCGACTGGCAGTTTGATCATTCCGAATGGATGACACTATTCTCCACTGAAATCCACCATTGGTTGATCATTGGGTGAGAGCATTTCTTCACTGAATCACATCTTCTAGAACACTGTTAGGTAAAGAGGGTTGGCCGAGCTGCCTGTATCGACCAATACCCTTTTGATCTCCTACCTGGCTATCAATACTGAAATTACCATAACATCATTATGAGAAAACTGGACTCCCTTTGCGTCCTCGCTGGAGAAGGTCATAGTTCATTGCGTCGTTCTGGCGCGTTGTGCAGAAGGCTCTAGATATCTTATCCTTGTTCGTAAATCCCGGATTGATCGCTTCTGAGATCGATTGGATAACTTCTTTTCTCCAATTATGCCATGCAAGACATATATTAACTCTCTGGTTCGCTCATTTGATTAGTAGTAGCATCTGCCCTCTCTCTTATTTTGGAATTTTTTCGCCTAATGAACTCTTTGAGTCGTCTTTTTTGGATATGATGCTCGATTTTGTCCTTTAAGTTGTAGTAGTCCTCGATGTCATGCACGTAGTTCTCGTGGAAATGGCAGTATTTGCCCTTATTTCGCCCATCTGGATCTCCTCTCATTTTGGGTGGACATTTAACTTCCTCCCACTTCGCCATGGTCTTCAAGACCTCAGCTTGACTTTTTTCAAAGTCGCGAATGGTTTGTTTGTTGAACATTCATATCTAGATCTTTCGGGCTGCAACCTTCCTAATTCTTGATTGTTGAACTCAAATCTGCCACTAATTCGATGCCGTTTCGATTGGGATCTTCCTTTTGAGGCCTGTCGTTCATTCGTCTTTCTTCTTTCCTCTCCCAACTGGTCGAAGCATGTCTATTTTTGAATTCATTCTTCTTCCTTGGGTGGTCTTCAATAGAGTCGCCAAGTTCTTTTGGGGGTCTAGGTTCAAAGAATCGTATAATGGTCTCCTTTTCAATCTGGCAGTGAAGGTGGTTATGGTCGTGTCGTCACTACATCCGTAGTTAATTCGTTAGTGAAACGAGTAACATACTTTCCTGATGATTTTTTCAAGTTTTTGCCTGATGTGCAACAAGTAATGTGGACCCTTTCTTATCTGCTGGCTGCCAATGAATCTCATAATGAAAGCAGTGGTTAATGCTTGGAAGGGGTTTATTGATCTAGGAGGTAGATTGTTGAACCAGCTCATTGTCGTGGATGTGAGACTGGTAGGAAAGGTTCGGTATAGAATTGACTTTGTGTTTTCTATCAAGGCCATCATGTGATGGAAGTGTCGCAGAAGGTCTGTTGGATCAGTAGTGCCATCTTATGCTTCAAACTTTGGAGGAGTGGATTTCTTTGGTAGATGAGTCCTCATGAAGTGCGTTAGAGAATGACGGTCTGGCCAATTTGTACAACACGTTGGGATCTGTGACTCTGATTCTGAATGAAACTTGTGCAAGACCCCATCGCTTTGGAGGCCATCATTTTGCGGTTCATTGTCTTCGAGATTCACTTAGTAAAGTTCTATGGAAACTTCATTGTTTTTTCGAACGTGGTTGACAGAGTTTTGTTGGGGCGATGCTTGGGCACGATTGGTGGATTAAGCACGTTCTTGGGTGAGTTTGTCAACCACTTTGGTCAGAAGATTCATCTGGGTCATAAGCTGATCCACATGAGGATCCGTGGCATTACTGCCAGATGTTTGAGATGATTGGGCTACCATTCCATGCTGTGTCTCTTTGTTGCCAAACATGGTTGGCTCATTTATCGCTGGGTTTGAAGCATGCACTATCGGCAATGCAACTTTACCGGTGGAAGGATTGCTTTGATTGTTGTTGGGTTGGGGGTCTGTAGAATGCTCCATTTGTTCCAAAAGTTTTTTACCCGCTGATTGGAACTAAGGAAGTTTCCAACTACAAACTCTCTTTTGAAAGGAAACTGTCGTTCCCCATGGACGGCGCCAAACTGATGCATACAAATCTGGTTTTCTGTAAGGTCTAATCTGTAAAACAAATGTTAGATTGAGGCACTTCGATGCTTAAGTCAGTCACTTTGTTGGAGATGGAGATTAATCTGGACAAAACTCAGTTAAAATTGCATACCTTTGTCGAATGTTCCATTTATCTTGTATAATGGTCATTATCAATTCTCTGCGCGTCTTAAGCATGAGAGGCTCATCACGGGGAAATGTTCTTTGTAACAGTCTCCTCCTTTATAAAGACGCGTCTTTGCGACTTTTTTCTTTGTAATGTTCCTCCTTTTTAAGGGAGAACTCTGTTGGGCCATTGACTTTGATTTATTCCGATGGGTCATGTTTGGGCTTTTATGACTGAATCCATCATTTTTGGGCTTTGTGAGTTGGTCTAGTCTTAAAATATTTGGTCCTCGTGATGGGCGATCTCTGCTACGTGTATAGTCATAATGATAGTCTTATTTAATGTATCATCACTCTTCATAAAATCCATGATAAAGTTTGCAACTTACAAATTAATTGTGTGGGGGATATGGTCTAAAATCTACACCTTAAATCTAACCAAATATATCATCTACTTTAAGCTTAATGTAAATGAAAAAACTCACCACTGTGTACTAACAAACCTTGTAAGTACACATCCAATAGAAAACTCAACCTCGAACTCAAAGGCCTGGAGCCATTTGAGATTGAGGGTAGGTGCACTACATTGGGCTGCCAAAAAAAAAAAAATGAAAACTGCAGGATAGTTTGCATGCACTATTTGTGTAGGGGTGGGCATTTTGGATCGAAAACCCGGACCGAACCGATAACCAGGCCGATCGGGTCGGTTCGGATCAGTTTTTTATTAATTATAAATTTTTCGGTTTTAAAACCCGGCCCGACCTGGCCCTAAGTTTCTGGTCCGAGCCTCGATTTCCCTTTCTGAAATCAGTCAGATAACCGGCCCGGCCCGGGTTAAATAGTTAAAAAGTAAAAACCCTAAATAACATTTACAATTACTGGTCTTCTCCCTCTCCTCCTCGGCTAATCGTGTCACTTTGGGCTTTATCAAATGTCCTGAAGATACAAGTTCGGTGGTTGCATCTAATAAATTATTTAATCCAAATGATTCTAGTTCTCCGGAAATTCATCATGAATGTGGCGAGCTTAATCTAATAGATAGTGCTAATTTTAGTAATTCAAACAGTGAAAGTAGCCTTCCTTTGACTTTTGAAAGGGTGGGGGTGAGTATTGTAACTCAAGAACATGAAGATAATCCTGAGGATGTTGCTGTTGACATATCTGAAGTACCGGTTGAAGGTTGTGCATCAAGCATAGTTGCAGATGAGAAAAGTGTTCCAGACTCTTCAGGTGTTGATTCACCCGTAGCTACCGAGAAAGACGAAAATGGGTCACAGAATGGTACTGAAAATGTGGGTTTTATACATGCCTCTGATGAAGATGAATCAGGTGAAAGCAAAGAAAGGTTTAGACAGGGACTTTGGTGTTTTTTATTTGAAAATCTCAATAGAGCTGTTGATGAGCTATACCTTCTTTGTGAGCTGGAATGTGACTTGGAACAGATTAAAGAGGCTATTCTTGTTCTTGAAGAAGTTAAATCAGATCTTAAAGAACTAAAATATAGAGCTGAAGGATTTGAGATTGTGAAAAGTCCTCTTCTCAGCTGCCAGGAGATGGACTGCTGTTGAATGAAAAGACTGATCACTGCAGGCACAGACCACATACTCTTTCTTTGGAGGTCAGCCGAATAGACTGGTGTGACTAAGAATTGATATGGATGATGACACTATGAAACAGATAAACATTGAAAATGGATATGGAATTTTAGTATTTACAATCATGGTTTCAATTTGGGTTTTATCAAATTCACTTTGGGCTGAACTTCAATTTGGACTTTGCGCTCAGGATCGAGACCGGCTCGAACCCGGCCCGAAATTCGGTTAATCGAAACCTCGGTTAACCGGTCAACTCGGTCCGGTTTCGGGTCTCATAAACACGGGCTTAAATTTCTCGGGCCAATTTTCAATTTTTACATTTTGGACCGATTACCCGGACTTGCCCAGCCCTAATTTGCTGTATGTAGCTCCGCCAATTTTACAAGCTCAAAATCTTTTCTAAGCAATAGGTTGGGCTACATGCATAAAGCTTTAAATCATCCGTTCCAAAAATAAAGATGCACCATCAAAACTCAAAGTTCAAAACCAAAATTTGGCTTTTGAGGTTGCCAATAGAAGATTGGGGTTGGATCCAAAACTTCCCTGGCCCCCAACTCATTTCAAAGCTCGGCCCAATTTAACGTCGTCTTCTCCTACCTCTCTCTTTCGGTCGGTTTATTCACCAGTTCGACCTTAACCAAGTTGCAGGCTTGAAGCAAGGTATCTCTCTTTCCCCCCTCTCTATCCTTGTATTTTGTTTAGATTTATTTATTATGTGTTGACTTGTTAAGCTAGGAGAAGTTTAGAGATCTAATTCAGAGATGAGGTCAAGAACACATTTTTTCATTGAATTGTTTCATGTACATTGTATAATCTCCCTCGTATATGATTAGGAACAAGGGGGTTGCTGTTTTATCATTTTTATGAAATGGGTTAATTGACATTTCTCTATTTATTGTCAAATTTTGTTGTTTTGTATTAGATGTTTGTGCTGAAGCTCTATAGTCTATGAGGCCAAGGGTGTGTTTGGTTGCATGAAATCCTATGCCATGGGATGGGAATCCATGAGGGGATCACCTAAATCTAAGCTAATTTGAGATTCACCCATCAATCCCATGAACATGAGAATCACACTCCTTGGTCCTTCAAAAGCATGTAATTTTCATGTTCATTGGACTTCTATTCTCACCGTTGACCACAAAATCTAATGTTGAATCGGTAGATGAAGCTTAATTAGCTTAGGGTGTGTTTTGTTACATGTAATCTTATGCCATGAGAATTGGGAATCCTATGCCATGAGAATTGGGAATCCTATATTTTAGGCTAATTTGAGGTATCACTTCACATCCACCATTTGATTTTGTGATCAATAGTGGGAATAAAAGTCCTATGAACATGAGAATCCCCCAAGGCATGTGATTATCATGTTCATGGGACTTTCAATCCCACTATTGATTACAAAATCAAATGGTGGATGTGAAGTGATACATCAATTTAGCCTAAAATGTAGGGGTTCCCTCATAGATTCCAATGACATAGGATTCCATGCAACCAAACACACCCTTAGATGTAGGTGGTCCCTTCATGAATTCCCATGACATAGGATTTCATGCAACCTAACACACCCTAAGAGGAATAGTTTTTTGTCTGTTTAAATGGGTTTTCTGGATACACTTTTATGATTATTGAGTTCATGGGAAATAGTGATTTTTGGGTGTGGGCTTAAAATTGTGACTGGGTATTGTCAAAATATGTATAGTGTGGAAGTTCACATATTTTTTAGAATAATTTGGCAAAGGGTTTGATTCTCGAAAGTTGAATAAACTATGAAAAATGTAGTGTAGGAATAACTCAATGATAAGAACACTATAGATGAAAAAGTAGGAAGAATAAATAGAGGTTGCTATATTTTTTGTGCTGCAGATTGATTGTAAGTTCCTCCCTACTTCTTGTTAGTATTATGGCTGTGAAGGGTGCTATTTATATTGACCGTTCAAAGTGATTTTTGGCTACCCCTATACAATTCGGTTTAATGTCAATGGGATGTGTTTATCATACACCTTTACTTTTCGTGTTGGGTGTTTAAGTAAACAAATTGAAGATTGAACTTCAAATTGTGTCTAGGTTTTGGTTGTTTTTTGTTGTTAGATTCACTGGAGGATTTTTTTAAGGTTATGCACTATTTAAGGTTTGATTGCTAGCTGAGGTTATGCACTATTTAAGGTTTGATTGCTAGCTGAGGTGGTTTATTTAGATGTATTTGTTTGAATGTTTGTTGTTATTTAGATATTTTAGTTTAGGTATTTACATGTTATCATGTTATGTTCGTTCACTGAATTATGTTAAGCTTTTCACTTGGTTTCCTGTTGGACGACTATCAGCTCTTCTAAGTGGTTAGTTATTGGTTATGGAGTTTCTAGTGTCCTTGAGCTCAGTTTACCTTATGGTGTGCATGAGTTCTTCAAGCTTGTGCATTGCAACTTGGAATTTGAATGTGTTTAAGCAATGTAGTCGAGGCGTTTTTGCGGAATTCCGCCTCAAAGTGAAACAAGATGGTGCGATGAACTGAGGCATCCGCCTTGGACTGCCTCAACCGCTTCAGCCCAAAAATGGTTGCAGCTAGCCCAATTGCATCCCATTTGCAGCCCAATCTATAATAGGGTTTTAGTTTCTTTGTATAATATTTGATAAAAACAAGATAAAATGCTTTTAAATTTTGATAAATTTTTCACACTTTTTTTTTTTTTTGGAGAAAAACATATCATATTTGATCTTCTATGATCAACATCAATCTTGATTTTCCATAGCATAATTCAATGATTTTTATGCTTTTGAAATAACAATAGTGATCATACTTATGGATTTTTACCAATCATTCCAACAATTTCTTCTAACAAATGCTCAATATTATCAAGTTTTTATTCTTTCAAGATTATTGATTTTTAATAATTTAGTGGATGTTTTCATGTTACCTTTTCGCTATGCTATACAACTTTATTATATTTCTATTTTGATTCTAGGTAGTTGTATCACTTTTTGTACAATAATTATCAAAATGATGATGTATACTACTATGCTGATATGTTTCAATTTATTATAAAAAAATCTTTTAAAAAATATTAAAACCGCCTCACTTCATTGAGGTGTCCGCCTCGCCTCACGCCTCAGGCGTTTTCAGGCCCGTCTGCCTCGCCTCTGCCTCTGCCTCAACGCCTTAACTACAATTTCACGATAAAGGAAAATAATACTTTTGCATATGAATCAATTTTGTAGCCCCATTAATTTGCTTTCCCCATATTTAACACTGAGGTTCAAGATTCAGTCTAAGTTTACAATATTTAAAAGATTGTTTATTGTAGTAGTTTGCCTTAACCATATAAGTGATGTCTGAGCAATACTAATGACATGTGAAATAACAAGTGCCTTTCGGAAGAAAAGGTCAAATGATGATTGTATGATTACATTGCCTTAGTTCGAAAGATCTTTCAAGCCTGTGAAGTGAGTTTTCTATTAAATTTTTTTAGTAGATTTAACTTTGAAGAAAGCAAGTAGCATTTTTGCACTTCCATTCCAATGACAAACTGTAATCCATCTTCATTATTTTAGAACCAAAAAAATCATGTATTACCTGCTCTAATGCACCGACTCTTCGGAAAACCTCCGTATCGCGTGTCAAATATGTGTCGGACATGGATACGCGTTTGAAACGCGCTCGACACGTGGTCAACGGTCAAAATACGTTGACAGACTCTGACACGGCTCGGACACAGTCCAGACTCGGTCAGACACGGCCAGACACGAATACAGTCTCTTCGATTGATCCCAAATCAAACCCTAAAAACACTCGACAGAGAGTCAAAGAGAGGGAGACGACAAACATTGACACTCGACAGAGATCGACACTCGACAGAGAGAGGGAGATCGATCGACAGAAGGAGACGACACGATTCGACAGAGAGAGAGGGAGATCGATCAACAGAGAGAGAGGGAGAGATCCATCGATGGAGCTAGAGAGAGAGGGAGAGATCCATCGATGTCGTCCTCAGGTAGCCTTCTGTTTTGTTTTGTTTTTTTTTTCCTGCGATTTCTGGAAAAAAAGGGTATACGAACATTAACAGTAGAAACACACTACTAGCATTAACAGTAGGCTGCAACATCGGCCCAAGAATAATGGATGGACAAACTGAGACGATGTCTAGGCCATTGGTTTTTCCATACTCGAAAACACTGTTATCTCATTGTTGCTCGATGTAAGCCTATTTTACTTGCTCAGTATGATAGTATTAGTATGCATATATGAGATTGAATATTTCGTATGCGATTTTACTTGCTCAGTATGCAATTTATGATCCATTTTTTGACTGTTTGTGGCTTTGTGCATATTGCACTGCATAAACCTTTTTTTTTTTTTAAGTCAGATGCTTCCTTTATTTGGTCAGTGGTCTTGAATGAGTATTCCTGCATCATTATATTTCACGATTTGTTTCTTTTAGGCCAAGTATCTGGAGATGATCTTTGGAAGCATGTGACAATAATAAGAAGACCAAATGAAGGTGGGGGAAATCTTAGATGGCGGTGTAACTTCTGTCAGAAAGAGTATACGGGATCTCATACTAGATTGAAGGGATCTCATACTAGATTGAAGGACCACTTGTTGAAGATAACAGGCCGTGGGATAGCTATTTGTGCCAAAATCTCTCCCCTATAACTTAGAGAGGTGCAACAATTTGTTGAACAAGCTGCATTGTGAGCAGAAAGTTCAAGGCTGCGAAGTGTTCCTTTACCTTTTTCAGTGGGCTCAAGTAGTCACCCGTACCCAGGTTCAAGTGGTGGGGTTAGTCTTTCAGTTCCATTTTCATACAATGAACAAAGGAAGAGGAAAACCACTAATAATCCTATTGCAAATGCTTTCAATATGAGTGAGCGACAAGAGTTGGATGCTTTGATTGCAAGGCCGTTCTACTCAGCTGCATTGCCATTCAACCTTGCAAGGAATCCGTATTTTCAGGAGGCTTTCACCTATGCAACGAATAAAGCAAAGTTCATTAGTGGTTACAAGATCCCTGGGTATAATGCATTGAGGACGACATTGCTTCAAAATGAAAGGGGCAACATTCAGAGGTTGTTGGAGGCAACAAAGTTTACATGGGTTACTAAAGGGGCAACCATTGTTTGTGATGGGTAGAATGATGCTCAAAGGAGGTCTCTCATTAATTTCATAGTGATTAATGAGGGTGGTCCAGTGTTCTTGAAGGCTGTGAACTGTGAAGGGGAGTACAAAGACAAGTTCTTCATTGCTGGTTTGATCAAGGAAGTCGTACATGACGTTGGGCCAAGTAATGTGGTCCAAGTCATAACCGACAATGCTCCAGTTTGTAAGGCTGCAGGTTTACTTGGTGAGAGCCAATATGCTGAGGTGTTTTGGACACCTTGTGTAGTCCACACTCTCAACCTTGCCTTGAAGAACATATGCGCTCCAAAGAACACGCCTGCAAATGAAAATGCCTACAGTTTGTGTAGTTGGATTATTGATGTTGTTGGGGATGGGGTGCTGATCAAGAACTTTATCATGAACCATTCCATGAGGTTGCATATGTTTAATGAGCAATCGAGATTGAAGTTGCTTTCCATAGCAGATACACGCTTTGCTTCAAGCATAATTATGCTCAAGAGATTGAAAGACATTAAAAGTAACCTCCAGAGTATGGTGATTGGAGATAAGTGAGATTCCTATAGGGAAGATGATGTTGAGAAAGCACGGCTTGTGAAAGGAAAACTATTGGATGACTTGTGGTGGGACAAAGTGGATTATGTACTTCGTTTCACAGAACCTATTTATTCAATGTTGCGGAGAGCTGATACAGATGAGGTTTGTCTTCACTTGGTGTATGAGATGTGGGATGTTATGATTGAGAAAGTGAAATAAGTTATTTACCGCCATGAAGGAAAGGAAAATAGTGAGGAGTCAGAGTTTTTTTCAGTGGTGCATCATAAACTGGTAGATCGATGGGATAAAAGCAACACACCACTGCATTGCTTAGCACATTCCTTGAATCCAAGGTAAATAATTACATTGTTTTTAACATTTTGGGTTATGCACTTAATGTTTATATATTAATTTGTGATTGACATTGCTTATATATAAGTATTATAGCAGATAATGGCTTGAAGGGGCGGCTCCTAATCGTGTTTCGCCACACAAATATCTTGAGATTACAAAGGAGAAAGATAAGTGTTTCAAGAGATACTTTCCTAATATTGATGAAAGAAGATTGGTTTTTACAGAGTATGCTAGGTTTCCAACGGGTTCTGGACAGTTTGCAGAAGGTGATGCTCTACAGAATAGAGCATACCTATTACCTGATGTGTGGTGGGCTTCTCATGGTGCCTGTGCACCATTACTCCAGAATATAGCTTTGAAGTTACTTAGGCAGCCATGTTCTTCCTCATGTTGTGAGAGGAATTGGAGCACATATAACAACATCCACTCATTAAAAATGAACAAATTGACCCCACAACAAGCTGAAGATTTAGTGTTTGTGCATTCCAACCTTCGTTTTTTGTTAAGAAGAAAACAAGAGTACAAAGAAGGTGAGACGATGATGTGGGATATCGCAGGAGATACTATTGATTCGTTGGATTTGGATGTTGCTGGAATGCTTGAGATTGCCAGTCTTTCACTTGATGAACCTGAGCTAGAGGCTGGGCTGTTGAATGAAGAAAATGCGACGCCGACAACTGATCCGCCAGTTAATGAAGAAGAGATGTAGCCGCGGCTGGTGAGTTTTTGAAATTATCAATTTACATTTTACATTTTACATTATAAATTTGAATGTTTTATTGATATGTTTGGATTGTTTAATAGTATTATTTATGATTTTATATTTATATGAGTTACAAAAAAATATATTAAAAAAATAAGTTTGACCGTGTCGCCGAGTCTTATTTTTTTGAAAATTGCCGAGTCGCCGTGTCGTATCCGTGTCTGACACAACACGCATATCCGAGTCCGTGCATCATTGATTACTTGTTTACCAAGATCCAAGATTAATCCAGTGCATTGTACTTGTTTTTCTTTCAATAGATATTGAATACTAATACATATGTTCTGCATTTGTTTGATTACAGAACGATCTTGGTTGCGAGCAAAGTTAGTGAAGTCCTTTTCAGCCCCCCACCCCAAAAAAAAAAAAAAAACCTGACATATGTGTTGCTGCTCCTACCTGCACATCATCTAGTCTTCTCCTATCTTTTCCCCCTTATAATCCCTCTCTCTCGGTCTTCACCTCCATGCACTAGTGCTATTCTCACAGTAGGAAATGGAGATTTTAATATTTCAATCAAGTTTAGTTCAAAAAAACCCCTAGCAGAACCTTTTCTGATTTCTGACTTGATGTCTCTTTTCTTTCTTTGATTCAATCTGACAAGTTTATTAGCAATCAATCAAAACCCCTTCAAAGAGCTCAACTTTTCTCTAATTGGACACCAAATCTCTGGCCAGATCAAAGAGAGCTCATTCAAACCAACATAAAAGAACTCACCCACATCAGAAACCAAAATCACAATCAATTACAGTTCCCTCATATCCAAATCCAAACAACCCACCGGGAAAACAAAACCAGGAGAAACCACGTCAATTTCGTGGTTCTTCATCCGCGCTTCCATCCAATTGGGATCGTTTTGAGGATGAACCTGATTCAATTTCAGAAAGTTCGTCGGTTGAGGCCAAAGGTCAAGCTACTGATGTGGTTCATCCGAAAAGCAAAGGGGCAGGTTTTTCTTACTTGATATCCGAGGCCCACTCTCAGTTGGAATCTCAGTGTAGCGTTAACTCAGGGAATTTCACTTCTTTTGATGATGTTCTACCTGGTATGTTTTGCACCCATGAAGTCAATTATGATTATTTTTGTTTGGTCTTGATTTTCTCGGTTTCAAGAAAAATCATTGGTTGGTAGGGAAATGTTCTCATTTGGTTATATGTTGATTTTCATGGAGTGGAATAGATTTTAGGGTGTTTATGATGTAATATTGGGTTATTTGTGTATTTATTTTATTTTTGGATCGGTTCATGTTAAGGCCCAACTAGGAGTACGAGTTCAATAGGAACTAGGTTTAGGTTTATTGAGTTTGAATGGACATGAAGAATAAGTTGTAAGTAATTTAATTTTTGTTGAATTTTGAGAATTAATTAAATTTATGAAACTTTGTCTTTCAAGTTTTGGTTATATTTTGGTTTGTAAGCTTTTGCTGAAACCATTAATTTAGTATAAAAGTGATAAGATCTTGGAAATGTTGATTGGGAGAAACTACCCGTGTTTGATGTGTACGAAGGGTATAGGTTGTCAGCAAGTCATTGCGTTGTGAGGGCGAAACACATCACAAAATTTTTGCAAGTTTTCACGTGAAAGAAACAGGGTGGTTGCCACGAAGGATAATCCTAATTTCCCCAAGTGTTTGTGTTGTGAAGAATTTTTTTTTGGGTAAAGCCTTAATTTTTCTCCAAACCCCACCCAAGGAGGAAGAAGAGAAAATATTACAAAAGAAATTGATCCGAGACCTGACTTGGCCAACAACACCACCTGAGACATCAACAATCCCAACAACATCGTCGAAGATCTCCCCATTATTCAACATGTCGATCTGCGTCGCCCTTGCCATGAACAAAATCATTACAGCCCAATCTAAGTTGATGGACTGCTCGCAATATGCTTCGTTGTGGCACATGGTCGTGAGAAACTTCAAATCAATCGACCCTTCTTTCGTCAAGCTTCCATCATGGCAGTTCTAATGAAAATGCAGGTTTTGTTCCTGAGCCAATTCATTTTGGGAGACGAAGTTATGTGCACCCCACACAATTATGATTCATCTTTTAATGAGAAAAGGTGCCGTTGGACACTGCATGAGATACTTCTTAGCACCGCAGGATTTAGGATTTTCCGATTATGCAGTTGTTCACCATCACATGATATGTAATGTACCAACGGAAAATTTTGAGGAAAGGTTTGCACACCATATTCAAATCGTGAAGTGGATGTCCTTTGAGCCATGAATTCACGTGGGATATTATTTTTGGCGGCAACAATTTGATTGATTTATGGCAGTAGCAATTACGAAGGGAGAGTTTGCGGTGGACTCTTAGTAGTGCATTTTTCAAAATTGCATCTTCAAAGCTCGAGGACGAGCTTTTCGAAGTGGGGAAGAATGATGTAATATTGGGTTATTTTTGTATTTATTTTATTATTGGGCCAGTCCATGTTATACGGTTCAGAATGTTGGGCTATTACAAGACAACTTACGCATATGATGGCGGTAACAGAAATGCATATGTTAAGATGAATGTGTAGTGTAGCGTCCATAAAGGACAAAATTAGATAAATGGGTTTAACGTGGTTTGGTCACGTGCGGAGGAGACCCAGTACTACGCCAATTAGAAAATATCTAGATTGGCAAGTTAATGGAGGGTGTAGATGGAGCGGACGAACGTTGAAAACTTGGATGAAAGCAGTAAAGAAAGACATTCTTGAGCTTGGATTAGGTGAGGATATGTGGTAAGACCGCATTGCTTGGAGAATTAAAATCGGGAATGGGTTAGGTTTATTGAGTCCAATAGGAATTAGGGTTAGGTTTATTGAGTTAAATTAGCATGAAAAATAAGTTGTAATCAGTTTAATTTTTGTTGATTTTAAAAAATTAATTGAATTTATGAAACTTTGTTGTCAAGTTTCGGTTATGTTTTGGTTTATAAGCTTCCGCTAAACCCATCAATTTAGAAAATTCAACACGAGATGAAAAATTGTAGTAGTATGCCAAGAACTTGACGGTTTCAGATGAACTTGACGATTTCAGATGAACAAGAGTGGGAAATTATTAAGCCAATTAATAACAGCCCAATCCAATGATGGATGAGAAAAGAAAGATTTGTGATGCAGAATTATGGACGTTTTGCAGTTCACATTGGCTTTGTTATGGATATTTTACATTTTGTATGGTTTTATTAATTAAAATGGGAGTTGATACAAAAGAAAGTGTTCTACAATCACGTTATCATGATATATTTATGCCAATGTGTTAGGCTTCAGCCTCCTGTCAAGTTTACTTATTCAAGGAGGAAGTATAGAGCAGACAAGTGAAGATTGGCAAATATATAGGATGTTAACATTTCTGATATCTGTAAAACAGTCTGTTAGATGCTCTGTCATCCTTACGATTCTGTTAGGTGCTCTGTTATCTCTACTGTTAGTATTAGTCATTCTGTTGCTATAAATAATACAGTAGCAAGAGAAATAGATTCATTCATTGAGTGTAAACATTTTGTACAAGAGCTCTGCTCTGTGGAGACTGGCAATCTCGAAACATGCCTGTTACAGTTCAATTCTTTCCTTTGTAATCTACAATTCATTCAATACAAATTCCATTCTTTCTATAGTAATCTTCTGTTATAATCAGTCTCTTGTAACAACAATCCATCTCTAATTGTGGCTTGCAAGATTCTGTGCTTCAAGAGATCATCAGTCTGACAGAGCCAATCAACCTGAATTAGCTTGGCATCATCAATTCCTGCAAAGAACATAATCATTCAGAGGTTAGTTCTTATCAAACTGGTATCAGAGCATCAAGATCTTGAAGAAAATGGCTGAAAAAACTGGATCGACAAATAATAACGCAAGAGTGGAAGCGGTAGAAGAAGCCGTGGTAAGTGTTCAAGAACAGATGGAATCTCTTAAAGGAGGGTTCCAAGAAGTGATACAGAAAATGGATCAGTGGATGAAGAAACAAGAAGAGGTCCAAAAAGGGAACTCACCTGTAGATCCACCTCAGAGGCCTTCAATCAATGTCGAATCTCACAGTTTGAATGGTGGAAATGGAGCGGGATCATCTTCACAAGGGCAACACTTCGATAGAAGACCTAGAAGATTGGAGATGCCATCATTTGAAGGCTCAAATCCAGATGGTTGGATAATGAAAGCAGAACGATTCTTTGTGTTGCAGAAGTATGGTAACGATGAGAAGATTGAAGCCGCTGTCATGTCCTTCGAAGGGGATGCCCTTCTGTGGTATCAGTGGGAAAGCAAGCGAAGACCTATCGTTTTTTGGGAAGAATTGAAGGGATTACTCTTGAAACAGTTTAGATCTACTCAAGAGGGGTCGCTTTGTGAACAATTTCTTGCCCTAAAACAAGAAGGATCAGTAGCAGAATATCGAAGAAGCTTCGTTTCTCATGCAGCTCCATTGGAATCTCTGAATGAAGAGGTTTATTTGAGTAAATTTATCAATGGACTGAAACCTTCAATCCGGGCGGAAGTCAGGATGCTTGATCCGGGTTTCCTGGGTCGGGCCATGGATCTGGCCCAGCGGGTAGAAGATAAACAGCTTCAGATGGGCTGGCTTAAAACGGGCTTCCCTTCTTATTCTCTTAAACAGTCTTCGGGCCCAAGAACAATGGGAAATGGCTCATTAGGGCATTCTTATCAAGCTCCAGTAAGGGATTTCGAAAGACATTCTTTCAATCCAAACATGAACCCTAGAGAACCAGAGAGCCAAACGGCAGGGCGGAATGAGATCAGACGTATTTCTAATGCCGATTATCAAGCAAAGAGGGAGAAAGGTTTGTGTTTTCGTTGCGATGAGAAGTACTCGCCGGGTCACCGATGCAAGAAACGTGAGCTCAGTGTTCTTATTGCGCAGGAAGAAGGTGAAGCGATCGAAACCGAGGTTCAAGATTGGGAAGAACAGAAAGAGTTAGAGGTGGCGGAGATCAGTCCAGTGGTGGAGGTTTCGTTGAGTTCGGTCATGGGTTTGACAAGTCCCAAAACGATGAAGTTGGAGGGTGCCATTTCAGGTCAATCGGTAGTTGTTTTAATTGACAGTGGAGCAATCCATAACTTTATCTCGCACAAATTGGTCGAACAAGGTAAGCTTCAAATTTCTTCTACGGGTGTGTATGGGGTTATGATGGGATCTGGAGATTCGGTTCAAGGAAGTGGGATCTGTAGAGAAGTGAAATTATGTTTGCAAGGGTTGGAGATTCTTGAAGATTTTCTTCCACTAGGTCTGGGTAGTTCTGATGTAATATTGGGTATACAATGGTTAGAGAAGTTGGGAACCACTTTCATAAATTGGAAAGATCAGATTTTTCGATTCAGAGTTGGCTCAGATACAATTACACTCAAGGGGGATCCGTCTCTGGGGAGGAGTTTGATTTCATTCAAAAATATGATGCGCACAATTTCTCAAGAAGGTCAAGGTTTCTTGGTAGAATTGGGCAGTATTTCCTCGGTAGTGGAGGTTCAATCTGAAATTCCAAAGGAGTTGGCTGAGTTGCTACTAAGGTATGACACAGTTTTTCAAGCCCCTTCAGGATTGCCACCCAAGCGTGGCTATGAGCACAGCATTGTGTTGCAAGAGGGAACGGGACCGATAAATGTTCGACTGTATCGATACCCGCAATTTCAGAAGAATGAGATTGAGAAGCTTATAGCTGAGATGATGGAGTCTGGCATCATCAGGCCGAGTGTTAGCCTTTTTTCTAGTCCGGTGTTGCTCGTAAAGAAAAAAGACGGAGGATGGCGGTTTTGTGTAGATTATCGGGCTCTGAACAAACAAACAGTGCCCGATCGTTTTCCAATCCCCATCATTGACGAGTTGCTGGATGAACTTCATGGAGCCGTCATATTTTCGAAGTTGGACTTGAAGTCGGGTTATCATCAGATCAGAGTTAAGGATGGGGATGAAGCTAAAACGGCTTTTCGCACCCATGAAGGACATTACGAGTTTCTTGTAATGCCGTTCGGTCTGACCAACGCACCGGCTACGTTCCAGGCTCTGATGAATACAATTTTTCGACCGTATTTGCGAAAGTTCGTACTGGTCTTTTTCGACGACATCCTGGTGTATAGTTCCAGCCTCGCAAAGCATGTGGAGCAGTTGGAAACAGTTCTGAGTTTATTGCATCAGCATTGCTTGTATGCTAACAAGAAAAAATGTGAGTTTGGTAATTCAAAACTCGGCTATTTGGGTCATGTACTTTCGGCGGAGGGAGTCTCTATGGATCAGTCGAAAGTGCAGGCGGTGTTAGATTGGCCTCAACCTACGAATATCTCGGAATTGAGAGGATTTTTGGGTTTAACGGGCTACTACCGCAAGTTCATTCGGGGGTACAGTCAGGTGGCAGGGCCGCTAATCTCCCAATTAAAGAAGAATGGCTTCGGCTGGAATCATGAGGCCGAGATGGCTTTTCAGGGTCTGAAACGGGTCATGACTACTGCTCCAGTCTTGCGTATGCCCGATTTTTCGAAAGAGTTCGTTGTTGAGACAGACGCTTCGGGGTACGCGGTCGGCGCGGTCCTGATGCAGGAGCACCAACCGGTAGCCTTTTTCAGCCAGGTGTTGGGACAACGGGCTCGGTTGAAACCGATTTATGAAAAAGAGCTTATGGCGATAGTGTTGGCAGTGAACAAATGGCGCGCGTATTTGTTGGGTCGACGCTTTATCATCCGAACGGACCAACAGAGTCTTAAATTTCTTATGGAGCAAAGAATCATCGGTCCAGATTATCAAAAATGGGTTCGCAAGTTGTTTGGTTTTCAATTCGAGATCCAATATCGTTCGGGTTCTTCAAATGCCGCAGCCGATGCACTCTCCAGAATTTCTCCTCCATCAACTTGCTTGCAGCTGAGTGGGCCAACTTGGTGTGAATGGGAGAGCCTTAAGTCAGAGATTGAGGATGCTCCTTCTATTCAACTGCTGAAGGATCGAGTATTGCAGGGCTCCGCCGATCAGAGATACACATTACATCAGAATTTATTGTATTTCAAAAATCGGTTAGTCATTCCTAGCTCATCTTCTCTTCTTCCCCTTCTCTTCAAAGAATTTCATGGGTCAGCCATTGGGGGGCATTCGGGTGAGCTGAAAACTTATCAGAGAATTTCTAAAGAACTCTATTGGGTGGGAATGAAGGCAGCCATCAGAAAATGGGTCAGTGAGTGCGACGTATGTCAGCGTAGTAAGACTATGGCCACCTCTCCTGCGGGACTCCTCCAACCAATTCCCTTGCCAAATCAGATTTGGGAAGAGGTTACTATGGATTTCATTGAAGGTCTACCTTGTTCGGAGTCAGTGGATACCATTTTAGTGGTGATTGACCGTCTTAGCAAGTACGGGCATTTTATGGGCCTGAAGCATCCCTACACTGCTGAGAAAGTGGCATCGGTCTTCTCTAAAGAGGTAATTCGGCTTCATGGTGTTCCTTCTTCCATCATCTCAGACAGAGATCGGGTGTTCACCAGTCATTTTTGGCGTGAGATTTTTCGCCTCCAGGGCACAATGTTAAAGCTTAGCTCTGCTTATCACCCTCAGACGGATGGCCAGTCCGAGGTGTTGAATCGTTGTTTGGAAACGTATTTACGGTGTTTCGTGTCCGAAAGGCCCAAACAGTGGTATCGATGGTTGTCATGGGCGGAATACTGGTACAACACGTCTACGCATTCTGCTACGGGATTCACTCCCTTCAAAATTCTGTATGGCAGAGATCCACCTCATCTTCTCCGCTATGTTCCAGGGGCTACGGTTGTCTCTTCTGTTGAGCAATTGTTGTTGGATAGGGACAGTGTATTAGCTTCCTTGAAGATGCATTTGTTGCGAGCTCAGCAACGCATGAAATCTCAGGCCGATAAGTCGAGGAGGGATGAGACTTTCGAGGTCGGCGACCGCGTATTTTTGAAAGTCAGGCCCTACAGACAGAATTCTTTGCTCAAGCGAGATAATCACAAGCTCTCTGCGCGTTACTGTGGTCCTTTTGTGATTTTGGCTCGGATTGGGGCTGTGGCTTATAAGTTGGAGTTACCGTCATCAACTCGGATTCATCCGGTTTTTCATGTCTCCCAGTTACGGCGGGTTAAGGGTCTTCCTTCTTCTCCAATTCCTCTCCCTGTTCAGCTTCACCGGGAGGTTGATATGGCGGTCTGTCCTGAGTCAGTGTTGGACCTCAGACGTGTGCCTTCTGGTGCTTCTGAGTCTTTGGAGGTTCTGATTAAGTGGCGTGGTCTTCCGGCGTATGAGGCGACTTGGGAGGATTTCCATTTGTTAAGCCATCAGTTTCCCTCTTTTCACCTTGAGGACAAGGTGCGTGTTTGGGGCGGGGGTATTGTTAGGCTTCAGCCTCCTGTCAAGTTTACTTATTCAAGGAGGAAGTATAGAGCAGACAAGTGAAGATTGGCAAATATATATGATGTTAACATTTCTGATATCTGTAAAACAGTCTGTTAGATGCTCTGTCATCCTTACGATTCTGTTAGGTGCTCTGTTATCTCTACTGTTAGTATTAGTCATTCTGTTGCTATAAATAATACAGTAGCAAGAGAAATAGATTCATTCATTGAGTGTAAACATTTTGTACAAGAGCTCTGCTCTGTGGAGACTGGCAATCTCGAAACATGCCTGTTACAGTTCAATTCTTTCCTTTGTAATCTACAATTCATTCAATACAAATTCCATTCTTTCTATAGTAATCTTCTGTTATAATCAGTCTCTTGTAACAGCAATCCATCTCTAATTGTGGCTTGCAAGATTCTGTGCTTCAAGAGATCATCAGTCTGACAGAGCCAATCAACCTGAATTAGCTTGGCATCATCAATTCCTGCAAAGAACATAATCATTCAGAGGTTAGTTCTTATCACAATGGTGGTTTAGTTGCCAGATGAGTCAGTGTCTTAAAATCTTTACGGTGGTGCTTTGAAAATGATCTTCTCGTCGCAAGTACCTCTTATACTTATCGATTAAGTTTCCTAAATGGTTTAATAAGAATGGTGTATCACGATGGTTCTTCATGTATTATCATGATGCTTATTTTTTGGATTGGCTACCGAATTAAGTAACGAGAAACATTGCTTGTTTTAGCCAAATGAAAACACTCGTTTTACTTGGAATGTTTGCAACTTCCTGTACAGCTTTTTATCTTATGCTGCTATCGCGTGAACATATTGCTTGTGCTCAAGCTAATTTTGAATGGATTAGTTGGTCATTTACAAACATTTTAAATGACTTGATTTTTTCTTAGATGTTAATCAGGGAGTAAGCTCTATACTTTCCATCAGGGGAAATGGTGTCCTGTCATGGATTGGAGATGACAATTTCATTGTGGATGACAATTCAACAACAGGTTATGAGGTAAACCTCCTTCCCCTTTGGAAATAAGTTTGTTTGTGAATGAGAGAATTTACATAAACATATTTTTATATGCTTTTAGTTGACGTGCTCAAGATGAGTTGGCATGACTTCAAAAGCCTAAGATGTTTTGTAGCCATTTCAAACAACTTCAAACATTTTGCAAGGAACTTCCTTTTGCAATATGAACCACTAGATTTGATATGCAGAGTCCTATGATTGCTCATATGTGTTTGTTTTACTGTATCATCCATTTAGGAATCATTTCTCTCCATGGATTTGCACGCTCTTGCAGCACAACTTGCAAAATTGGATGTCTCACATAGATTATTCATTGAAGAAGATATATTACCTCCAGAGCTGGTAAACTTTTCCCTCTCCATAATGATTCATATAGTCACCTTTTATCTCCTTGTTGATAAGAGTGATTTAATGGAACTTCAATGTAATTGCAATTTGCCAATATAATATCTTCTGGATTAATTTTTCTACAAAGTGTTCAATATTTAAAAAAAATTCTATGCATACTTAGAATAATTCTTGTGACAGTAGGAATGCTTGGAAGTTTTGCAATTTGTTGCAAACATATTCTGCAATCTCCTTATCTATTCATGTTAATCAAACATGTCTTATTATGATATCCTAAACTCTAGCATAAAGCTGTAAAAGATTGAAAACCTGATCAATAGGTCAGGATTTTTATTGACCGAGATTTAAATTGTGATTTTATCTATGATTATTTTCAATTCACCATCCTATTTTCCTTATACTACATTCTAATTCACAGCGTGCAGATAGGACAAAGGAAACCGGCAGTCCAGAAAGTGGCCATGCAAAGAATTGTGCAAGTGAGGTGGCTGAACATCAAGTACCTGCTGGACATACTGAAATGGAGGAATTTGATGATGAGAGTTGCAAATGTAGGCCTTCTACCATGACAGGCAGCTATGACCCCTCACAAACATATCCCCATCAAGAGGCTGTGCTAGTAGATCAAATTAATGAAGCTCAGCAGTATAGTACCATTAATAGTAGCAATGCAGTTCCAATTCTCCGCTATCAAGGAGACAAGCCCATTAACACAGTAAAAGATGAGCACACTGCGGATCTCAGTTTTATAGATTCTGTTCCTGCTGTTGACACAAGGGGGAAGAAAACCTTCAATTTCGAAGCAATTGCTGCAGAGACTGAGCTTGACATGCTTCTCAACTCATTCGAAGAAACAAGTTTTGATTCTGGCATCAGCAAAAAGTCTATCAACATTTCTCCTGCTACTCAGACGCAAAATTCTACTTCATTACCGGGGAGTGTTCCCTTGGTATATGCAAGTAAACCTCTCAATCAACCTCCCAATTCATCTGAAGGAATGCCATTGGATCTAAATCTTGATGACACAATTGATGACTTGCTCCAGGAAACATCCCATCTGAAGATCCCAATGGGTTCTGTACCTGTGCAAAAGTCTGCCCCAGCACTGCATGTACCTTCATCATCCTCTCAAACTACTTCTAAAGTAGGCTTGGATGATTTTGATTCATGGCTAGATACAATTTGAAATCTAACGTGCAATAGGCTTTGGCAAATGTAATAGTGAACATGAACAATTCATTATGAAGAAAACAGTTGAGTAATTCATTATGAAAGCTTTTCCTGATTCATCCCTTTGTTGGCCCCAACAGTGTGATAAATAACCATAACAAGACGTATGTCTCACTACACCCAACCACTGTGTAACTAAATTTTTTTGTTGGAGCGGAGGTCAAAATTGTCATAGTGCAAGCATTTGTACTGAATTTAAGCACCTTCCGGTCTGGGAAACACCTATTACCTGGACAAATATGTCTGTTCAAAGGGCCTATTTGTGAAAATTGTTGGTTCAAATGGACCGGTCACAATTGTACTTGCAACATACCCCTATATGTATTTATAGTGTTAAGTAAAAACTAGCTCCCATCTCAGATCGAACTTCACCCTAATCTACTATACTGTCTATACATGACATGTCTCTTGCAGAACATTTCTCATCGCTACCAATGTGCAAACCATGTATAATGCGTAGCAAGGATTGTGATTTCGTTTTTTGAGTTAATTTCGGTTCCTTAAAAAATATTTTGGTGTGTAAAGAAAAAACATAAAAATTTCGAGAATAAATGAAATATATAATGAATTTCGATGGTATATTAAAATGTGAAAAAAATATGCAGCTAAATAAATGTATTAAAAAATATATTAAATGAAACCAAAATACCTATAATTAGAAAATCAATAATTAGTTTAAAAAATCAATATATAAGTAAAAGAAGTGATAATTACGAAATTATGGGGTGGTTTAAAAATTAATAAATAATTAAAATTAATGATACCTAGAAAAAAAACTCAAAATTTACTTAAAAAATCCGGAAAATTTTCTAAAAAATTTCACATCCCTTGATCAGTAGCAACAAATAGCTGAGATTTAGATCCTCTCCTATGTGCAAAATGTAGGTAATGCACATCCTTTCATCTTCAAGAAAATCATGCGGAAAAATATTAGAGATGTAGAAGCTTGTACTGATCCTGGATGAAATGATAAAAATTTTAAAGTGGTATGAAAAATATAACTAAACAAGTTCCATCTAAACTGGAAAATAGTTCCTAAAATACACGATTCTAGTGTTCACATCTTAACCTTTTTATTTTCAGTCTCCCAACAAAACTAAGGCACCAAGCAGCAGTCAGTACCAAAATATTTTCTGACCATTGAGTAATGTGATGAACACACATGTTACAAATCTGATGAAAGATTAAAAACACACTTGTACTTATTTCTTTCCACCTGCTGGATCCAGGTTCATCTCCTGGAGATTAAGCAACAGATCATCGGAACTCAGGAACACACGATTGGCAGAATTTGCAATTGTATGTGCAATTTCTCTTGCAGCTTCAATCTTCCTCAAAGTAATAAATGCTGGATTGTTTGCAATGGCTTGACCTATCAGCTGAGCACTCTTGGCCTCTCCCTGGTAATTGAAAACGATGAATGAGCATGCTCATAGACTAAAGAAAATGCAAGTCAGAAACAAGAGAAACCAATATTTACCTGTGCTCTGATGACAGCACTTCTCTTATCTTGTTCTGCTTTCTCTACAACAAACTTGGCTCGCTCAGCTTCTTGTGCAGCGATCTGCTTGGCTTCAATTGCAGCAGTGAACTCCTTCCCGAAATTTAAACTCGTGATGGACACATCATCCAGTGCAATGTTGAAGTGGGAAGCCCTCTCCGTCAATACTTTTCTTATTTCTCTACTAACAGCCTACAGACAAACAAATAATAACAGTTACATTATTCAAATAAATAACAGTATGCTAATTGTTCTTTTTCCTATGAACAGCTAATTCTCAGGTTAAAGAAGTTAGAGGTTAATATTTTCTGTGTAACCTTGATGATAACAACACCAGACAATCCTTGCCACCACTAAGAAAGGAACAGAGTCTTACCTCTCTCTGAGTAATGAGCTGGCTGGCATTATATTGTGCTACAACAGCTTTCAAAGTTTCGTGAATTATAGAAGGTAAGACTCTCTCGTTGTAGTTCTCCCCTAGAGTTCTGTAAATCGTAGGTAACTGGTCAGCCACAGGACGAGTGAGAACACGAAGCCCTATCTTGACCTGTTAAAAACATCACAATTGAACATGAAATGATTCCAAATTAAACAAATAAAAAAAATTCATACAACCGATTTCATTACTCCACCATAGGTGTTTGTGATCCCCTTCCCAACTTTAAATGCTAAATCCCATCAAGTTTACAAGAGTTTATTAAAGATTTTCTGGTCAATGAGCCAAAAAGATGAAGGCACCAAACCTCCTCGTACTTCAAGTATAGTTATTTCTTTCATCTAGAAGGTGTTCAGATTATTTTTATCCAAGTTTAACAATTTATCCTTTCTGCTTTTAAACCACTCCCATAGTCCCATGTCCAATCCATTGTCTACTTCACTAATAAAAGGGCACTGAGAGTCATTCAAGTATTACCAAACTATACAGGCTTGCTAACTTATCATGGAAGAACTAAACAATGATCAAATTAAAAACTTTAGAATGAACAATATGAATGTAGCTTAGGGCTCCATAGACCACCATTTGAGCATCTAGGACTTCACAATATTCAGAGGTTAGTTATTAGTGTTGGATAGATCTCTTTAAGAGTAATCTATCTCTCTGCAGACCTTCACTTTCTTCCATGATAAAATATTAAAAAAATAATTAAAATTTTAACAGAAAATACGTACGAAGCACAGATCTGGATCAAAACCAATTCAGAAAGTTAAACATCATCCAGCAATCTATATTTGTGTAATCTGATATTCGAAGGCAAACTTGGGTGAGGGAGCACCTAATCAAAACGCTCAATCCATAGCTCCTTCCCATCAAACGGAAATAATAAATTGGAGAAGAAATGTAAGCTCTATTGGTTACCAAAGTGGCATGATTTGTTGGCCGAGATGACGATGGGTCAACACAACAAATTAGAGACTTAATTTCATCATTATGATGTTGTCGGAGTACGTTGGTAACTGAATTGTCCCATAGAACAATAAGTTCTTGCCGGAGAAGCTATAAACAACAAAAAGATGGTCTATCACGCAGGTCTATACATCCCAAGACCACAAAAAGAAGGAAAGGAAAACCAAAGACTTTGCTTAAATTTTTAGTTTCTCAAGGATTACGAGGCTAAACAAGAAATAGGGGCATTACAATTCCTCCACCATCATAATTCTCTTGTGACATTTTGGTGTCAAACATCATTGCTTCTAGGGATACCTTCAAGTCATAATCTGTCATCAGGGACTCCAAGGGATCCCATTTTTCTCTTCGAGGTACCTCACTCCAACATTGGAGGACTGCAGTGCCTCACCTTAGTCAAGATGGAGAGCAAGACACTCCAAGACAAAAAAAACATTACAGATACACAACCTGATTTGTTTTCACACTTTTAGTAAACTGTAAAAGGCTATGCTACAACGGTGCCTTGCAACACCCCAAAGAGCATGGATCAAAATTCAAGGATTCTGTTTCTTTAAATAACTCCCTGACAGACAATACCAGGGGGGTTACCTTCTAAGAAAGCTTCGATAAAGCTCAGATGATTTCTTAAAAGATGCTACATGAAACAATGAACACCCTAGCAACACCAAAGGGGATACAGAGATAACACCAAATTCCTTTAGGTCAATATTAATGTACCTTCCTCGTGATCATTCCATACAACTTTCTAACACGTGGCCTCTTGATATAACAACAACGACTATAAACACGTAGAGTGGATCTTTTAATCAGAGTCGCCTTCACCCATTTGTACAACCATTTTGTTTCCATTCCATGAGTTCTATTTCTTTTCATGCCATCACCCCACTACACCACCAGGAGTACAAATGTTCTTACATATGTCACATAACCTAAGCACTAACGACTAAACCACTATAATTAATAGAAAAAACTTGACTTGAAGCTGATCGTGCTAGCTATAATGTTTATAACTTGCATGGTCCTTTGAATAAGTTTGATTGTTTTTGAGTTTATTGTTTTTTTCAAAAATAAGATATACTTGTACTTCTCAAACCAACAAATTTAGGATGAACCAGAGATGGAGCCAGGATTTTTGTTGAAGGGGGGCGGAGTAATGAATCATAATTAATTAATGATAATATAATAATTAATTACATTAATATAATTTTTGTTAAAATTTGAACATTACATAAATATATACAAAACACCAATTGCTAAACAAAACTTCATCTAATCTATGGGGAAGAAAAATGGATCCAACAAGCTACTTTGTAGCAGCATAAAAGATAAATATATGGGGAAAAAAAGATCATATTTGTATATAAGGCTAAGGGCAAAATTTAATTTCAAATGTAAGAGTATATGCTTACAAAAAAAAATTGTGTTATTTGTGATTTTTTCCTATAAAAAATAGCTAATTAGAGGATACCCCAACATTAATCACTACTACATTCTCCACCAGGACTAGCAGTCAACATGTGTTGGATGTCAAAAGGCTCACTGTGATTATCAAAATGCGTTTCAAACAATAACCCAAAGATTAATCTCGAGATACAAACATGTACCTTAAAAAAAAACTAATGGGTCAAATTTTTCATGTATTTTCAAAAAAAATCCTATGAATAAAATACAAAACAAAACCTCAATATATGAATTTATCTCGAGAAAACACTTATCCTCAAAGCAGACAAAAGAGGTTGGGGTTGGTGATGGCTAGTGGCGATAGTGGGAAAGGGAAATAAATTAAAGAGAGAAGATAAAGCGAGGAGGTGAGACGATTGTCGGTCTCGCAGTAAACAGATAGAGGGAGCAGAAAAGAAGAAAAATGTGGAGTGGGGTCGTCAGCATCACAGAGAACAGGGGGAGAGAGAAAGGGGTGGGGCGGAATGATGTCGTCAGCATCGCATGATCGGCAAATCGAAAAAAACAAAAATAAAAAGTCAGTGGGGCAAGTGCCCTCAATTGACCCCCTTAATCCGTGCCTGTGATGAACCAAAAAAATACTAGTGTCATCAGTCAATGACAACATATTATTGTCCATTTCAAATTCTCCAAAATCAGAACTTTTCATATTTCACTGCCATTCTTCTAAATCATACACTTACACTAAAAGGGGAGGGGGGAGAGAACAATAAATCAATATTCATTGCCTACTATGATGTAACTTTTTGCACTAATTGTTATTTATTGTGATCGGTGCAT
Organism: Berberis vulgaris; assembly: GCA_963556465.1. NCBI lineage: Eukaryota > Viridiplantae > Streptophyta > Magnoliopsida > Ranunculales > Berberidaceae > Berberis > Berberis vulgaris. Next base: position 10,956,109 of record OY747129.1, on the reverse strand, counting down.
GTACTTGCAATAAGCTTTCTCAAAACTTTGACCAAAGCATCATGGTAGTGTAGTGCCCACTGACAAAATATGTATCAATGATGCAAATCAGTTGCTAAGATATACATAGAAAAACAAAAAACAACCAAAATAATATTCCTAGAGTCCTATACAAGGAATATACTAGTGGAACCCTGAGTAAAAATAACAAATCATTGTGATCTCTGTTTATGATGCCAGTGACCTACGAGCTTCTCCCATGAAATCTTTGTCAAATGGAATAGATTGAGATTTCAAGCTAACGTGCTTTGGAGTTTGTTTACACTCTATTTCTACCAAAAAGAGTGTGTCGACGCATATCATGTCTGACACTCGCGCCAACGCTATAGATACTCCCAACGAACTACTGCATAGTGTCCATACTTAGATTATCAACTTTTTCACATATATACTAATGGTAGAGGCATATTGCGCCAAGCATATTGCAACTATATTGACCTACAAGTGAATAATTATGATTAAAACTTATCGCTGAAAAGTAAATAATACAAAAATGTACACATGTATCCCTAGTGTATCCCATACTTTTTTTTTCTACGTATCTGACACTTCATATATGTGTCGGATACGGATACATATACTCATATCTGTGTCGTTGCTACAAAGGTTTAACTTTGTATCATTTCATCTCAACCTAATTTGTATCAAATTTTGTTTCTCTTTTACCAAGTCTAAAAAAATAACAGGTTTCGTGAAACATGCAATGAATTGGAATTGCCTCAATTTTCTGAGATATAACGTTAAACTTAGGGCAAAAGGTTACCATTTGCAAATCGCGACTTCCAGAAGTACTCTCCACAAGATGAGGTCGAGCACGGACATCATAAATGACTGGTCTATCGAACCATGGGATCATTATATGCGTGCCTTCAGGATACACCTGCACATAATCCATGTCAATAAATGGTAAAGTAATAAAATAAAGTATACTAAGTGAAAGCCTCTAATGCTAACACAACATGGGATTACAAATGAAAACAAACAAATCATACTAAAATAACCCCTTGAAAATATACATGCTGTCAGCATCCATACCCCTTTGATTTAATGTTTCTTGCCTTGTATGATAATGTCCTCACATAAGAACGCCCAATAAAGGAATGGAGACTGAAATACATGGAAGAATTTGTAGTACAATGGATTGTAATGGTAGTCATGGACAAATATTCTTAGGACTCCAGAGGGGACTAGTCCATAGTGGATGTAATTACATGGCTACAAGCAAATTGAAGAACCTAGTGATGTTCGCTGCCTGTTAAACTGTTACACTTCAATGAATCCGTCCAATTATACTCACAAATATTCGCTCCCTTTTGATGTTAGGAATAACCTATATAAGTTTTAGCTTGAAGTGACAAGTGGTCCTTGAAATACACACCAACATGACAAGTCCTTGAAATACCTCCAACATGAGACATTGTATCATTATTGTCTCATTGGGGTTTCTTTAACCCAATGGAGATCATGCAAGTCTCCGTTACATCCACATGGGAATGGAAACACAAAAGTGGGAACAATTCAAGCAGAGAATCCGAAAAAACATAAACCCTTCAAAATATATACTAGTAAGCTGTCTAGAAATAAACAAAACATACAACTTTTCAATTTCAATAGCATCACATATAAGCTACATCATGATTTATAAATTAAAAATCCCATCATTTTCATTGAAATTCGTCAAAGTTTTTCCTATCTACCTACTTAAAGACTCTCATAGAAAACCCATTTGCTCCTTAACCGATCTACGTTCTTCCTTCCACCCCATTTCACCAAGCAAGTATCAAAACCCACTCTACTATTCACTCATCCATTTCACAACAATCAAGTACAACTTTCAAAGTACCAATGAAAACCCAAAACAACGAAAACCCATTAATCAGAAACCCACGATAAACAAAGGGATCAACCCAAAATATCAAAGAAGCACGCATGCACGCACCTTGTCTCTAACACCGACGATGCGATTGAAGACGATGGCGCGGTGACCACCTTCGACATTGTAAAGACTGTTGAACACTCCGTAGAGACCCAGCCCGCCGACTATTCCCAGCTTCAGCAGAGCAGAACCGGCTCCTCCGCCAGGGACGTTTGGAACCTTCACGTTCTTGAAGTTCATTGCGGAGGGTTTCTGTGAAACAGAGCAGAGAGAAGGGGAGAGTGGGGGGTTTTAGGGCTTTTTTTAGGGTTATGGACAGAATTTGTTTCTTGTGTTCCAAGTAGAATCCTTTACTACTGGCCTCCAAGTTTTGTATGGACTGAAAATGACTTGACCAATTTTAAGAAATGGTAATATTGTCAATTTGTCATTTTCTATGGGTAAAACTTAAAAGACTAAAGTCAAGGTTTTGTAAGGTAAAATTGGCTGGGCCCAATTGGTACCCGGACCGACTTCAACGAATCGAAGAGGCTTTGAAAGGACTAATTGGAATTTGGTTATACGTTCGAGTATGGGTAGGTATTACCGGTAGAAACTGTCTTGATTGTGATCCTAAGGTCTAACCCGAACTCAAACCGAATAGTTAGAATTTGGACCTGTCCTTATCATATTTGTATTGTTTTTATTAATAATCTAAAAAGTCAATACGTAATAGTTGTCTTCCAGTAATAGGCAGTGTTCTAAAAATTGCTAGGCGGTGGACGGGCGGCGAGCAGGTGCCTAGCGCCCAGGCGCCTAGGCAGTTTTAGGTTTTGTATTATAACTTTTATAATTTACAAAAATTAAGTATAATACATTAATATCTTATCAATTACTTCCAATTTAATGTCAAGATACATATGCAAAATTTATAAACATGAAAAATTAATAAAATTCACAAATACATACACAGTGATTTAGAATCTCCCATCTAAGGTAAAACAAAGCATTAAGTACAAAAGATTTAGAATCTCCCATCTCTACTAACATTGAATACTTTCATCTCAACCATTAGTCTCAGGTTTAAGATTTAAAATTAATTAAATTCAAAAATACATACACAGTGATTTTGGATCCGAAACTGATTATACATTTATATATATCTGAAAATATTTAAAACCATGAACACACGTAATCATGATGTCTAACCCTATACAAAAGAAATACAGATGGTAGAATCGCAAAGCATAGCTGGAAGCCTGGAACTAAGAAGGAATAAATGGACTGGTGAAAAGTTTGAAAACACATAGCTAGAAGCCTAGAACTAAGAAGACTAGAAGAGTGATCCTCTGTTTGTAATTGGGGATTAACTTTGGAAATTACTAATTATAATGGAAATTTAGGAGAAGTCAGAGGAGTACCTGCTGGAAAGAGATCGACGAACAACCAAGGAAACGCAAAGACTGGAGTCTCGACTGAGCTCGGAGTCGCTGGAGCGTCTGGACTGAAGACTCTGGTCTAGACAGAGTGTAAGTCGTTGTAGCCTCTCTCTTCTTCCTCTTCCCCTTCTTCTTTAGGTATAGTACTCAAGCGAAACTTCGAAAGTGGAGCGAAATGCTTTGCTTGAAAGATCTGGCATTGGCAGCGGAGAAGCAAAGCGACAACCTGCCAGGAAACTCTTATTCTTATTCTTCTTCTTCTCCTTTTCCTTCACTTTTCTTCTATTTTGCAATTGCAAAACCTAATTTTCGATGGGAATTGGGAACTGATCGATTGGATTTGGTTATTTGCAACTAGGAGATTTGGTTATTTGCAACCAGGGAAAAAAATGCCCAGACCCACCCAGACCACCCAGGCCCACCTAGGCGCCCTACCCGATTTTTCCCTCCGCCCAACAACTAATCTAGGCATCTCTCTACCTACTAGCGCCTAGGCGGTTGCCCAGGCCACTTTTTAGAACATTGGTAATAGGTGCAGTGTTTATGTTTTTAGTCGTGAGGGTTCAATTCCAAGCCATATCCATTGGTTAGGGTTACGGTTTATCCCCGTCTTGAGTTGGCAGAATTGCTACTTGGTCCAATGTTGGTTATCCCAATTTGTTTAGTCGATTGTATCCAACCCATTGCCACCATCTTCATATAGGGCCTAACTTGGGCTGGTTGAACCCATCCAACCCTTACCCAGCAGGAGAGGCGGGATGAGGATGAGCGAATTTTGTTTTTGAAGGGTCGGTCATGATCATCGGTTTATTTAACTCGAAAGTTTAGGTTGGGCATGGGTAACAGTAACTAGCTCAACCCGAAACCTCAAATATATCATAATTTTTGAAATTTTGGTTGGTGAATTGTTTATCATAAATTGAAATTTGAATAGTTTTTCATTTACAAATGGACTTCTACTAATGATGAAAAATTTTGGAGATGTTTTGAATATCTAGTTGATGTAGTCGAATCCTGCTCTCATTGACCTTGACCTGGACCTGCATAGGGAACGCATGTGAGCCAAGGACCACCATTGTGGTGGCCGATGGCACTCCGATGCTAAAGTCATGCAAGGCTTGAGAAAGGCTTAAAGTTGTAAATTGGGTCATGTAGCGTACCTTTCCTCATCAACTTTGTGTTCAGCTAGGCCTATGGTGGTGTAGTTTAGGGAAAGAGATCTTGTTGGAGATCATTTTCTAGTTGGGACTCATCCATGTAGGAGAGTTTTCCTACACGACTTGTGCCCCTAAATCTGCAGGAGAAGTTTCCTTTTTGAAGTGTTGTCCATGTAAGGAAGTTTTCACGCACGACTTATACTCCGGTATATGTTTCCTAGTCGAAACCAATTTATTGCTAGCATGCTCGTCTTAGGTGATCCTCTATATACTTACCTAATTAGACCTTATGGGTATTGGGCTTTACCATGTGACGTGTGGGCTTAGTAGGGCGCTGCGATTTGGATCCAACCCTCTGGATTCTGCTAAATTTGGCTTAATCTTGTCTGGGCCTTGCTAGATTTGGTGGGAAATCAGGTCCGCTTTGCTTTGTTGACAAGATCATCATAACACGCGTACAACGCGGATTAAAGGACGATTTGGTGTGTCATCAGCTGCTCCCTCAAGTTATTGGGCCATCGCGACGGTCCACTAAGTCACTTCTGAGAAACTGTACAGTCGTGATGATTAAGCTCGAAACATCGTCTCGAGTGGCGCACTTCATTAAATGAGTACGTGACTGTTCGTAAAAAATGGGCGCAAATCCCTGGCTTCATATAAGTTGTCGTCTTCGCAGAGGAGAATTTATTTACTTCCATAATTTTTCTGAAACTCCTTTTTCTATTTTTTTTTTTTTTACTTCTGTGTGTTTGCTGTAAGTGCATTCGAAAGTTAACACTTTCTATCATGGCAGACAATGTCGAACTCACCCCTGGACAGGAGTTGTCCCATGCCTGCCTTAAAATTTACTCGGAGCAGAAGGTTAGCAAATCTGATTTGGTTAAGTTTCGGGCTGAGTATCGACTTCCTGAAGACTTGGAACTCTCTCCCTTGGGTGCTACCCAAAGTCTGTTAACGCCTCTGCAAGGATTCATCGCTTTGCATAAAGGCATGTTTCAATCTGGGTTTCACTTTCCAGTTCCGGAAAATGTTTGGCGCTTCTTGGCGTATCTACGTATTCCTCTAGCTCAGATGGCGCCGAACAGATCCAGGACCTTGATAGCCGTTCTTATCAAGGTAAAGGATGCTGGCCTTCGGTTAACTCCACAGGTGATCTATCAGCTGACTTCCTCCCGGCTGAATGGTCACGGAGCCTGTTGGTTGAGTATGCCGATTTGTTTAGGCTCTCTGTCGGACGATACGTTTTGGCAAAAGTATTTTTTTCTGGCTTCTTTGATTTTTTCATACTTTAAACTAGAGGGGCATCCGATTGTTAGACACTTCAAAGTCGATCTCAGTAAGTGTAATGTCCTTCCTAATTTTTCTTGTCTAATATTTGCGAATACTGACATGTCGTTCCATTATTTTTTGTAGGGAAATTTGTAACTCCAACTCTTACTGAGGAGGAGGAGTCTATGAAGAGGATGTTCAATGAGCTTCCCTTGATTACCATTAAGGAAGTTATGGCTTCGAGCAACATTGTGTTGAGCGGGTTGTTCAAGTACTTCCACGTAGCTCCCACTTTGTTTAGGTCATTGCCAAGAGGGGCTGGCAATAGTCGTTCCAAGAAGAGGAAGTTTATGATACCTAGCCCCACAAGGCAGGCTGAGCTGGAGACGGCCATGCCACCCATTGGTCGGCCCAAAAGGAAGCGAGTCGATCGTAAAAACTGGTTCCTCCTCTAAACTGATTTCGTTGGGGAAAGAAGTGACTGTCCCGGAGTCTGGACCCGATCAATCTGCTCGAGAGATAATTATGAGAGAGCAAGGTGATGTGCTTGAGCTTCCTGCTCCCATAGTTGTCTTGGAGGAGACTTGCTAAGTGGTGACGAACCTCGAAAAAGTCGAAGCTTTGGATACCGCCACCAAACCTACTGATGCTTCTCGTTCAGCCGCCTTGGGGCGTGGATCTTCTCCCTCTCTGCTTCCCTTAGACTCCGAATTTGAGCATTGGGCTGAGCTTTCAGTTGAGAAGGCCTCGATTGCGGAGCTGGTGTCTTTGAATGGTCCCCTCGGGATAGTGTCGACATTCAGGGGCGAAACGGGCGTGTTATTGGATCAGAGTGAGGTGCACCCTGACACTCACAATAGAGTCCTTGCTTTGGAGAAAGTTTTGTTAAACTGCGAAAGTCATATTCGGATGCGCTCTATAGGACAAACTCTTTAAGCAAGTGGTTGGAGGAGTGTGGTGCTGGGATGACCTCTGAATCGTTGTGGGTCACTGATGCGTCGCATATTATCTTAACTTTTACCACATTTTACCTCTAGAATTCACTCGAATTCTAATTGTTTTTGTTGGGTTTAGGCCTCATTGTTTGTCATGTATATTTTATTTCAGATTTGATGAAATTAATAAAGCCCAATCTTCTTGGCCAAGCCTGTCATGCTCAAGAAGCTACTTTAATCAAGCCTATTATTACAACCCACATTAACTCAAAATACAGAGTTTTAGTGGCAGCAGAAACAACAACTTGGAGCCCTGATTTTGCTTAAAAGAAGAATGGAACGGTTGTTCTTTGAGTGGAAATTCAAGATTGGGTGGTTGCTATTGCCTCAACTTGGTAGTTTTTCAGTTTTTGGCAGTTTTTGGTACAGAAATCAGAGAAGATAGAAGGGCTGGAAATTCTGGATCTTTTGGCTGGAAATTCTGGATCTTTGGCAGAGAACAAGAAATGAAGGAGATAGTGGAAATCTAGATGCTACAAATCAGTCAAGCCACACCAACATCCCTCAAGTTTGATTATCTCTACTCCCAAATTCAATTTATGTTGAACTTTTCTGTTATAAGTTTAATTTCCAGCATGAACTAAGTTATTTCATTCTAGGAAAATGATGTATTCTAGTCTCAAATTGTGCTTATTTTCGTAATGTTTGTTTGAAATAAATTCCTACTTTGTTTGTTCGAATTATGCCTCGCTTATTGCTTCTAATTGACTGGCCATTAATTAGATGAATTGGATCTTATGATTTGCTTTCGAAAGTGGGAATTATAAGATAGACCTTTGGATAATTCAACATAGGCAATTATAGTGATCGAAAGACTTATAAGAACCTATGTAGAGAATCACCAATCTTAATGCATTCTTGTTTATCACATTGGAAACTCTTTTGTGAAATGATTTCTAAGAATAGTTTCAATAGACTATCGAAAGATGCTATTGGAAAAATTGGGAGTTTTTGCTAACAAACTTGTAGGATTATTTATTAGATGATAATAGCATAATGATGGACTAGAAATATCGATTTCCTAGAATTTTCTTACCGATTCTTTAATCAAACATCTATATTTATTTCATTTGATTCGTTATTATAGATTTCAAAAGCAACTTTGTGACTTTTCTAAATAAAATCAAGATTAATATTAGTTCGATACTTATTAAAAAAGTAAATTATCAATCCCTGAGGACGATACTCTTTCTTATCATTTTACTATAATACTACGATACTGTGCACTTGCAATTTTGCACCTATCAAGTTTTTGGCGCCGTTGCCGGGGACTGAATTAATTTCATTCTGTTTTGCCAATATCAATACTATTCAATCTTGATTTTAATTTAGGATTTTTTTTTATTTTTTATTTTTTTTCAGGTATATTTTGCGTTGGATGCGCCGTGCTAGACATCTTGAAAATATTCATTTTGATCCGGAGATTGAAAGAACTTTTAGGATATTAAGGAAGAAAAAGGACAGAGTACTAGCCATGGCAGATGCACAGCCAGATGCACAACCACGCACATTAAAGGATTATGTAAGGCCCGTCGTGAATGACAACTATTCGGGTGTAAGGCGGCAACCCATCAATGCCAACAACTTCGAGCTTAAACCGGCCTTGATCAACATGGTTCAACAAAGCCAATTCAGTGGATCGTCATTAGATGATCCCAACATTCATTTGGCAATGTTTTTGGAAATTTGTGACACAGTGAAGATCAATGGTGTTAGTGAAGACACCATTAGGCTGAGATTGTTTCCTTTTTCTTTAAGGGACAAGGCAAGAGGATGGTTACAATCTTTACAACCAGGAAGTATAACTAATTGGGAAGAAATGGCTGAAAAGTTTCTTGCTAAATACTTTCCACCTGCCAAAACTGCCCAACTTAGGAGCGAGATCGGTCAATTCAAGCAAAATGACTTTGAATCACTTTATGAAGCATGGGAAAGGTTTAAAGACCTGATTCGGCGCTGCCCTCAACATGGATTACCAGATTGGTTACAGGTTCAAATGTTTTACAATGGGTTAAACGGACAAACTCGGACCATAGTAGATGCGGCAGCTGGTGGAACTTTGATGTCAAAAACAGCTGAAGGTGCTACCTTTCTTCTGGAAGAAATGGCCTCAAACAATTATCAATGGCCAACTGAAAGAGTTACGGCTAAGAGAGTTGCAGGAATTCACGAGTTGGAACCTATAGCAGCCCTTTCAGCCCAAGTGGCTTCTCTTTCTCATCAAATTGCAACTTTGACAACCCAAGGAATATCGACAAATGCAGAATCAGTTGCAGCGGCAGCAAGTATGGTAAGTCCAGGAAATGAAGCTAATCAAGAGCAAGTCCAATACATCAACATTCGAAACTACAACTATCGTGGGAATCCTATGCCAAACTACTACCATCCAGGGCTTCGAAATCATGAGAATTTTTCTTATGGAAACACAAAGAATGTGATGCAACCTCCTCCAGGATTTGATAATCAAACAAGCGAAAAAAAGATGTCACTTGAAGATGCCATGGTTTCATTTGTTGAGGAGACAAAGGCCAGGTTCAAGAAGCATGATATACGATTGGACAACATTGAAACTCATTGTAGCAACATGGGAGCCACAATGAAGAATCTTGAAGTTCAAATTGGGCAACTAGCTACCACCATCAATGCCCAACAAAGAGGGACTTTCCCCAGCAATACAGAAGTGAATCCAAAGGATCAATGCAAGGCCATCACACTTAGGAGTGGTAGAGAAATTGAAATGCCAGCATCAAAAGAAGCAAGATCCATTCCTACAATTGTTAAGAATGACCAAGGAAATAAGGAAGTAGAGAAAGATGAAGTTGTGGCTGAGATGCCAAGAGAGGCTAACAAGCCTCCAACCATTTCATTTCCTGACAATCCTCCTACTCTCTTGACTCCAATTCCATATCCTCAACGTTTCCAAAAACAAAAATTAGATAAGCAATTTTCTAAGTTCTTGGAAATATTTAAGAAAATTCACATAAATATTCCTTTTGCAGATGCTTTGGAACAAATGCCAAATTATGTCAAATTCTTGAAAGACATCATTTCAAAAAAGAGACGATTGGAGGAGTTTGAAACGGTTAAGCTCACCGAAGAATGTAGTGCCATTTTTCAAAAGAAGCTGCCTCAAAAGTTAAAAGATCCAGGGAGTTTCACTTTACCATGCACTATTGGAAATTCAGTTTTTGATAAAGTTTTATGTGATCTTGGAGCTAGCATAAATCTTATGCCGCTTTCTGTTTGCAGGAAATTAGGACTTGGAGAGATGAAACAAACAACCATTTCATTACAACTAGCAGATCGATCCATCACATATCCACGTGGAATCATAGAAGATGTTTTGGTAAAGGTTGACAAATTCATTTTTCCTGCTGATTTTGTGGTATTAGATATGGAAGAAGATCAAGAAGTTCCACTAATTCTTGGCCGACCATTTTTGGCTACTGGAAGAGCTTTAATTGATGTTCATAAAGGTGAATTAACATTAAGAGTGAACAAGGAAGAAGTTATTTTCAACATCTATCGGGCCATGAGATTCCCTGAAGATACAAACACTTGTTTTCGGGTAGAAGTGATTGAGCAATGTGTAAATGAAGCTTTCCTAGAAAGTGTACCAGCTGATCACCTAGAACGCTGCATCACCACTTCATCTCAAGCCTGTAATTTCATGAACTCAGCTGTTCGAAGATCAGATTTACCTGCTGTTAGTGAGGAGTTTATCCACTATTTACTCGCATTGGAAGCCTTACCGCATGACACAACACTTAGCAATGAAATAGGGAGGATTGAGCCGATTGAACCCAAGAAAAATTCTGCATCTTCTGCAGAGAAATCAGCTGTTATAACAGAGAAAAAACTGCCGCAAACGACAACCTACACTCCTCCAGAGTTGAAGCAATTACCTGAGCACCTTCGCTATACATTCTTAGGTGAAAATTCTACATTTCCAGTGATTATTGCTGCATCTCTCACTCCTGAAGAAGAGGAAAAACTGCTGCGTGTGTTAAGGGAACATAAAACAGCATTGGGATGGACTATATCCGACATAAAAGGTATAAACCCTTCCATTTGTATGCACAAAATTCTAATGGAGGAATCTTATACACCTTCAGTCGAGCACCAAAGAAGACTAAATCCAGCAATGAAGGAAGTCGTGCGTACTGAAATTTTGAAGCTCCTTAAAGCCGGAATCATCTATGCAATTTCCGACAGCTCTTGGGTAAGTCCAGTACAAGTTGTGCCAAAAAAGGGTGGAATGACGGTGGTAAAGAACAACAACAATGAAATTATTCCTACAAGGACAGTCACAGGTTGGCGTGTGTGTATAGATTATCGCAAGCTGAACAAAGCAACAAGGAAGGACCATTTCCCGCTTCCTTTCATCGATCAAATGTTGGATCGATTGGCTGGGTATTCCTACTATTGCTTCTTAGATGGATATTCGGGGTATAACCAAATTGCCATAACTCCCGAAGACCAAGAGAAAACTACCTTCACATGCCCCTACGGAACATTTGCTTTTAGGAGGATGCCATTTGGATTGTGCAATGCTCCCGCTACATTCCAACGTTGCATGATGTCCATTTTTTCCGACATGGTGGAAAATATTATGGAAATTTTCATGGATGACTTTTCAGTTTTTGGTACATCTTTTGACCATTGTCTACATAATTTAACTCTTGTTTTGCAAAGATGTGAAGAGACAAATCTAGTCCTCAACTGGGAGAAGTGCCACTTCATGGTTCAAGAAGGAATCGTGCTTGGTCATCGAGTATCATCTAAAGGAATTGAAGTTGATCGAGCTAAGATTGCAACCATAGAAAAACTACCACCTCCGAAGAACGTGAAGGGAATCCGAAGCTTTTTGGGTCACGCAGGATTTTATAGAAGATTCATAAGAGATTTTTCTAAACTTTCTAAACCTTTATGTAATCTTCTTGAAAAAAATTCTCATTTTAACTTTGATAATGATTGTTTGCAGGCCTTTAACGTGATCAAAGAAAACCTGGTTTCTGCACCAATCATGATCGTACCAGATTGGAGTCAAGCTTTTGAAGTCATGTGTGATGCAAGTGATTTCGCCATTGGAGCTGTGTTGGGTCAAAAGAGAGATAAGTTATTTAGACCCATCTATTATGCAAGTCGAACTTTAAATGAAGCTCAGTTAAATTATACTACCACAGAAAAGGAGATGCTTGCCGTGGTCTTTGCTTGTGATAAATTTCGGCCCTACCTCATTGGTACAAAGGTGATAGTGTTTAGTGATCATGCAGCAATCCGTTATTTGTTTAACAAAAAGGATGCCAAGCCTAGGTTAATTCGCTGGATCTTACTTCTTCAAGAGTTCGATTTGGAGATTCGTGATAAAAAAGGAAGTGAAAATGTAGTTGCTGATCATCTCTCTCGACTAGTGCAAGAAGAGGTAAAACCGGATTCAATTGTGCAAGAAGCATTCCCTGATGAACAACTGTTTGCATGTCAGATCAAGCTTCCTTGGTATGCTGATTTTGTAAATTACTTAGCCTGCAAAGTGTTGCCACCGGACCTCACTTACCATCAACGCAAAAAGTTTCTTCACGACGTAAAGTTCTATCTTTGGGATGATCCCTTGCTATTCAAAAGATGTTCCGACCAAATCATTCGGAGATGTGTACCGGAAGAAGAAATGCAAACCATTCTCCATCAATGCCATTCATCACCATATGGAGGACACTTTGGAGCAACACGAACAGCTGCAAAAGTACTTCAATGTGGTTTCTATTGGCCTTCAATTTTTCGTGACAGCTATACATTGGTAAAGACTTGTGACCGATGCCAACGCATGGGAACTATTTCAAGGCGTCATGAGCTCCCATTGAACAACATATTGGTAGTTGAAATTTTTGATGTGTGGGGAATCGATTTCATGGGCCCATATCCCCCTTCATTTGGATTTGTCTACATCTTGCTAGCAGTGGATTATGTATCAAAATGGGTGGAAGCAATTGCTACAACAACAAATGATGCAAAAGTTGTGCTCCAGTTTCTACAAAAGAATATATTCACAAGATTTGGCACTCCCCGGACTATCATTAGTGATGAAGGAACCCATTTTTGCAACAAGTTATTTGAAAACCTTCTTGCTAAGTATGGTGTGCGGCACAAGACATCACTTGGCTACCATCCTCAAACTAATGGTCAAGCTGAAATTTCAAATCGAGAAATCAAGAATATCCTTGAGAAGACGGTTAACACCAACAGGAAAGATTGGGCAAAGAAACTCGATGATTCTTTGTGGGCATACCGCACAGCCTTTAAAACGCCAATTGGAATGTCTCCTTACCGATTAGTGTTTGGCAAAGCATGTCATCTTCCTGTAGAGTTGGAGCACCGAGCTTATTGGGCAGTCAGAAAACTTAATTTTGATTTTAAAATAGCAGGGGAGCAGCGCATTCTACAATTGAATGAGATGGATGAATTCAGAAATGATGCTTATGAAAACGCAAAGATCTACAAGGAACAGACAAAGAAGTGGCATGACAAGCGGATTCTTAGGCGTGAGTTTAAACCAGGACAACAGGTTTTATTGTTCAATTCGCGACTCAAACTCTTCCCGGGCAAGTTACGATCAAGATGGACGGGCCCTTATATAATTGACAAGGTTTTTCCTTTTGGAGCTATAGATTTGAAGGATAAAACAGGGAATACATTCAGAGTTAATGGTCAAAGATTGAAGCATTATTATGGAGAACAAGTGGAGAGGAACTTTGAACTTATTCCTCTTGGAGACCCCATGGGATAAAAATCCAAAAGTCTGGCTGTAGACTTTAAAACAAGCGCTATTGGGAGGCAACCCAATGAACTTTCTTTCGTTTTTTTTTTTCATTTATTTTCTTGATCTCATTTGCTCATGTTAATTTCACTAATTGTTTTTGTTTTTAGGAATATTTAGCGGGAATAAAGTGTTGGAGTGCAAACTACTGCTGATCCAAAACAAACCAGGGGAGTTCCTTTCATTTTTTTTTTCTCTTAAATTTGCCATGAGGACATTGTTTAATTTAAATTTGGGGGTGTGAACTCTTACTGTCGTTCTTGTGTGTCTTATTGTCGTCCATGTTGTTTGATTTGCTTGATTGCTGGTTATTTTATTATTTCATCAAGAGTTTGTTGGATTCTCTTACCAAGCATATATTTGAGTATGAATGAATTCTCTATGAGTCTGAAATTTGTAATTGAGAGTTAGACTGCAAATCCTTGACAATTTTACTTTTTGGTGAGCTAAGTTTTGTGTTTACTTTAACTTAAAACTTTGTCCTTGAACATAAATGCGCACATAGTCATTTTTCAACTTCCATTTTGCTTATGAAGAGAATAAGTCGAATAAACTAGAACATTGAATTTCAATCTTGCTTTACTCTAGAATCCTTTTGACGAATCCTTGAGGCGAAATCCTAGTTGACACCAAACATTAGAGAAATGATCTAGGCATTTTTGTGCTTCTAAAAAAAAAAAAAAAAAAGTCCTTGTTATGCCATTATTGCATGATTATTTTCCTAGTCAACCCTCTTTGAGCCGTGTTCTACATAAGCTTTTCTTTGTTCTGTTACCACATCTACCGTTCCTTTAAACAAATCAGAAAATATTTTGGTGGAAGTGTTCATTTAAAAGGAAAGTTGGTAGAAGTGTTCATTTAAAGAGAAAGTTGGTTCGAAGAAATAAAAAAAAAAAAAAAAAAGAAAAAAAAAATATGGATAAAAGAAGAGAAAGTTACTACTTAAAAATAAAAACATGAAAAAGAAAAGAAAAAGGAGATAGCTTATCAAAGCTACATGTAACCAAGTGAATAAGTTTGGGGGGTTTTTTTTTTTTTTTTTATTAGTTGAGTTTGAAGTAGTTGTAATGGTCAAATGATTCATTTCCACCAAGTATTTTCCAATTTGTTTTACTTTCCATTATCCATTTCTTCTTAACCTTCACCTTATGGCCTCATTACAACCTAATTAAAGACCTTTTGATCTCTGATTTTGGTGTTTTACTACATTAGTGGAGAGGATTTCAAAAAATAGGACTTATGGAGTTTTAAGTTTTGATAAAATTCTAGTGGTTTTAGTTGTTCTTCTTTTATCTGAATCTGCAGATGGTTAGGAGTTAATATGGCTATCTTTCACACACACACTCAAGGTCTAAGAATTAAGATGAAGTAACCTCTTAACTCTTGCTTATTAAATTGTTCAGTTTCAATTATTTTCATTCTAACTTTTATATTCAAAGAGTAAGATGATTGGTTGATGAAATCTCACTCAGATCATTGCTTGGTAAGTGTCAAGTCTTTTCTATGGAGTTTGTTTGAGGACAAACAAGGTTTAAGTTTGGGGGTGTTTGATGCGTCGCATATTATCTTAACTTTTACCACATTTTACCTCTAGAATTCACTCGAATTCTAATTGTTTTTGTTGGGTTTAGGCCTCATTGTTTGTCATGTATATTTTATTTCAGATTTGATGAAATTAATAAAGCCCAATCTTCTTGGCCAAGCCTGTCATGCTCAAGAAGCTACTTTAATCAAGCCTATTATTACAACCCACATTAACTCAAAATACAGAGTTTTAGTGGCAGCAGAAACAACAACTTGGAGCCCTGATTTTGCTTAAAAGAAGAATGGAACGGTTGTTCTTTGAGTGGAAATTCAAGATTGGGTGGTTGCTATTGCCTCAACTTGGTAGTTTTTCAGTTTTTGGCAGTTTTTGGTACAGAAATCAGAGAAGATAGAAGGGCTGGAAATTCTGGATCTTTTGGCTGGAAATTCTGGATCTTTGGCAGAGAAAAGAAAGGAACCAGAGAACAAGAAATGAAGGAGATAGTGGAGATCTAGATGCTACAAATCAGTCAAGCCACACCAACATCCCTCAAGTTTGATTATCTCTACTCCCAAATTCAATTTATGTTGAACTTTTCTGTTATAAGTTTAATTTCCAGCATGAACTAAGTTATTTCATTCTAGGAAAATGATGTATTCTAGTCTCAAATTGTGCTTATTTTCGTAATGTTTGTTTGAAATAAATTCCTACTTTGTTTGTTCGAATTATGCCTCGCTTATTGCTTCTAATTGACTGGCCATTAATTAGATGAATTGGATCTTATGATTTGCTTTCGAAAGTGGGAATTATAAGATAGACCTTTGGATAATTCAACATAGGCAATTATAGTGATCGAAAGACTTATAAGAACCTATGTAGAGAATCACCAATCTTAATGCATTCTTGTTTATCACATTGGAAACTCTTTTGTGAAATGATTTCTAAGAATAGTTTCAATAGACTATCGAAAGATGCTATTGGAAAAATTGGGAGTTTTTGCTAACAAACTTGTAGGATTATTTATTAGATGATAATAGCATAATGATGGACTAGAAATATCGATTTCCTAGAATTTTCTTACCGATTCTTTAATCAAACATCTATATTTATTTCATTTGATTCGTTATTATAGATTTCAAAAGCAACTTTGTGACTTTTCTAAATAAAATCAAGATTAATATTAGTTCGATACTTGTTAAAAAAGTAAATTATCAATCCCTGAGGACGATACTCTTTCTTATCATTTTACTATAATACTACGATACTGTGCACTTGCAGTTTTGCACCTATCAGTCACTCGAGCTGATCTTGAGGCCAAACTGGAAGTCTCAGAGGCCAAGTTGAATCTGACCAAGGCTGACTTGGTGTTCGCTAAAGCAGAGTTGGCGCGTATTCAAGAAGAGTTGAAGCGCGTTGAAAAGATGGCGGGCAAGGCTTAGGCTGATCTGCAAGCCCGAGTTGTTGAACAGAAGCGAGATGAGTCAGTGTGTACCTACTTTCCTTCAGGAGTTTGAATTTGAGGCGGCTGACGGGCGTCGACGTATCCATGATGTGGAGACACTGGCTGTGTCTGTGTTGGATGAGCTAAACCTGCTAAGACAACAACTGATGGAAGAACAATCTCTTGTGGCTGCGCTCTCATATAGGCTGACAAAGGTGGAGACGAGCTTAGCGGAGTCCAAAGCTCAGGAACATGAGCAGCAGGTAACTTCAGAATTCCTTGATATCGTCCGGGGTAGGCTGAATTGGTAGGCTTGATCGAAGAAGAGAACCCCGATCTTGAGCTTGATTTTGCACGTTACAAGATAACTGCTTATTGGAAGATTGACGAGATAGAAGCTTCCAATTTTCCGTCCCCGACTAGCAACTTAGGACAGTCTTCGAATGATGCTAACTTATCCCTTGCAGTCGCTTATGATGTAACTGGCTCTTCAACATCTGGAGTGGATTATCCAAAACAGTTGTAATCCTTAAGAGATGACTTAAAGAAAGTTGTTAAGTAGTATTTCGTACTTGTGCTTTCGAAAGCTTAGCTGTGTTGTCATGCTATTGCGTCGGTTTCCTAGACGCGTTACTTGCATAATAGATTTTGAACTCATTCCACTTTGGATTTCTTAGACCACCTTAATCTGCTTAGGGTGGACTAGACCGTAAGTTGGGTCA
This sequence comes from Berberis vulgaris, assembly GCA_963556465.1. Lineage (NCBI taxonomy): Eukaryota > Viridiplantae > Streptophyta > Magnoliopsida > Ranunculales > Berberidaceae > Berberis > Berberis vulgaris. Next base: position 10,938,853 of record OY747129.1, on the reverse strand, counting down.
GAAGCCATTGTCATCATTCATAATTATCTAAGCTTTGGTCAGGTTCGGCGATCATTGTCTGCGGAAGGACAACGATCCCTGACAAGCCATCGTCATCAGGCTGCATGAGCACTGACTAGACTCCCACTCTCTAATTCATCATCATTCGCGCTCGGCGGACTTGGTGTTAGAGTGATAGGGTTCAACAATCAATCCCTGCAATTGGGCAAAGATCCCTGGCAAGCCATCATAATCAAGTTGCGTGAACACTGACCAGAATCCCACTTTTTAATCCATCGTCATCCGTGCTCTGCAGAATTTGTATCAGAGCTATAGGGTTCAACGATCATTCCCTGCAATTGGGCAAAGATCCCTGGCAAACCATCGTCATCAAGCGTCGAGAGCACTGACTAAACTCCCATTTTTAAGCCATCGTAATTCGCACTCGACGGACTAGACTTAGAGCAGACTAAAAGTTATCATCATCAGTAGCCACTGACTAAACTTTAGTCGGGTTCGGCGATCATCGTATACGGAAGGACTGTGATCCCTGGCAAGCCATTATAATCATACGTCGAGAGCGCTGACTAGACTCCCATTTTCTAAGCCGTTGTCATCCACTATTTGCGAACTAGACTTAGAGCGGACCAGAAGCTATCGTAACAAGTCGTCACTAACTAAGCTTTGGTTAGGTTCAGTGACAATTATCCGTAATTGGACAATAGTCCCTGGCGAGCCATCTCAGTCATGCATTAGAGCTCTGACTAAGCCCCCACTATCTAAGCCATTGTCATCTGCTTTTGGCGGACTAGGCGTTAGAGCGGACGAGAAGCTATAGTCATTGGTTGAAACCGACTAAGCTTTAGTTAAGTTCAGCGCTCATTATCTGTAGTTGGACAATGTTCCTTGGCAAACCATCGTAGTCAGGCATTAGAGTGCTGATTAAACTCCCACTTTCTAAGCCATCGTCATCCGCTTTTGGCGGACTAGGGTTAGAGCATATCAGAAGCCATCGTCATAAGTCGGAACTGACTTAGCTTTGATAGGGCTAGACCTTTGCTAGGCCTTGGGCGTGTAAGTCTGACTTGGGTGTCCTGATTTACTTAATCTGCCTAGTAGTCCGACACGAAGGTCGGACCAATAAATCTAGTTCTGGAGTCAGATCGCCATAAATTGATCAGACTGAGTTTATCCAGGTTAAATGAATGACAGACGAATCTAAATAGAGTGGATACCTTTGGACTTATTGATAATATCATTGTAGGCGTGTTCCGCGTTGCATGGGCGCTTAAGGCCTTTGTATTGGGCCAGATCTGGCAGGTTACTTGCTTGGGCCCAATTGTTGGTGGGCCGTGTTGTAAAGATCAGCATGCCAGTTGTACATGTAGATTGCGAGACGGTTCAGTGCTGGTTACTCCCCCCAATTAATGGGGCTGCATGCAGTGCCATTAATTCGATGAATGTGGACTCGTGCATTGCAATTGGAACTGTCGCTTCCCTATTTCCCATATGACATTTAATGCTGATATAACAATTGATTGATTTCGTTTCGTGAACTGCCGCGTTTATATATAGGTTGGTGTTCACCATTTCAATCATTGCCATGAATGCTCTAGAGAATGTTCCTGAAATGCATATCTTCAAAAAATATGCTTTAGGTTTGCCAAAGTCTAAAGGAAGATCTTCGTTATTGGAGTCTTCGAATGTTCTAACATTTGCAGTAATGAATCTTTTGACAAGATCTGCTTTTATGTGGTGTCACCTGGTTTGGGCGAGCACCCAATTGGTTCCATGGGACCTTGTAATTTCTTTTTACATTGCGAAATAGAGTTACAGACTCCTCCCTGGGGGTCAAGTTTGTCTTCCATCTTCCGATGCTCCGATGGCATCTCGCGCCATCCTATCGCAGAGATAACACCCGCAACCAACCTTGGGTGGCTTATTCCTACTGTATCTACTGGGTTTCACACGTGACACCACAGCTAGAAGACAGATAGGCGGAGCGGAGCCTTGGTGGACACGATTTGCGATTTTGGGGTGATAACTCTCCGTCACCCCAGGCATTACACATTTGAGACACATCCCCCATCTGGCCTCTTTTGCTCTCCTTCTGAATCCTCTTCACAAAGGAGATTGGCAAAACAAAGATGTCTGCAGCTCATTGTGAGTGTCTCTGTTGCTATTTTCAAATCATCCTTGTAAGACAGAGTGGCGGAGCAAAGAATTAAGCGCATGCTTGCAACCTTCTTCAAGTACTTTACTTTCACTTTCGAATCTTATTTCGAAGACTGACTGGCAGAGCGAATTCTTGATGTGCGTTTCAGCGAGCCGATACTTGCGTCGGATTTAGATACTTAAAATGTATAAACTATTGTACTTGTCAGTTGGGCAAGCTTTGTAATAACTTTCATTGTAATCAATAAAATCTGTTTTATTTCTTGATTATGTCTTGTGCGGACAATTCTTCTAAACGAAAAAAAAGAAATCAAAGCAATAAGATAGTTTGATTATAAACAGAAACTAAGCTAATCTGGCCCTGAAAGAGACACACACGGTCTTGACTCAAACTGTGTAACTCCTTTGGCGAAGTGTCACATGTTGCCAATGTTAGCGAAGTTACTGAAAAGTGAACTTTGCACAGGCGGGCCGTTATTCACGGGTTGGAAGCATTCGAAGGGGGCGCATGTTTGCTGAAGTGTTACTACTTAGCTTTGTGCTGGATTGAATGATGTCTCCAGTGCTGAATTATGGTTTGTCGGGTAGCTGGGGCTTAGTTGTAAGAGCTTTGTCACTGTCAGTGCGGGGTGATTCTCCCCCCGAATCTCGGCCCAGTGTCAGATATATCTGTCCTTTGGGCCCGAGCTGTAATTGCTAGCAATTTAGTTGCTTCAGCGTTGTGTAGTGGCAGTCTCTCACTGAAGGTTGATCTCCACGAATAGTTCCTTGGGCTTGGTTGGCTGTGATGCATTGGTACAGAATAGAAACCACTACTTCCATATGGTGAAGCCAAGGCCACCCAGACGAAGCATCGACCATCATGAACTCCTGAACAAGGTACTTCTGTAATTGTGGCTCTCCTGCCACTACCATTAAGCTGATCCTCTCAATAGGGAAGCATATCTCTCCGCCGAACCCGACCATGGGGTGATTGGCGGGCGTTAAGTTCGCCTCCTTGAGTTGCATGTTGCAGAAAGCGTTGAGAAACATGATGTTTAAAGAGCTTCCCTTGTCCACCAAGGTCATTTTCACTTCCCACTTTAAAACGAGGACCGAGATGACCATGGCGTCATTTTGAGGAGAATGAACACCTTGAAGGTCCTGGTCCGTGAATGTCAGCAGTGGGATGGGGCTCTGAGTACATGCATACTGCACTTGTTTGTCTTCGCAGGTGGGTTACATCCGTATTTCAAGATGCGTCCTCTTGCGAGACCTATTTGATTGCTTGCCTTCAGAGCCGACTCCATGAAGCACATATATAATGCCAAAAGTTTCTTTTTCTATCTCCTTAAAGGAATCTTCCCTTTCCTTTGCCCGATTGTGCATTTTCTTCAGGCTTACGAACTCCTTGAGCTTTTCCTTTCGGATCCAATACTCTATCTCGCTCCTGAGACTCTTGCAATCCTCAGTGTCGTGGTCACCCTCATTGTGAAAGGAGCAGTATTTGCTGTTATCGCGTCGGGAGGGGTCTCATCGCTGTTTGGTGGGCCACTTTAACTTTTCCAAATTCTTGATAGAGTTGAAGACGTCGAACACACTAGAGTTAAAGGGAGTGACGGATTTAGACCCGACGTAATTGGAGACCTTATCTTTCTTGCCTAGGATGACTAGAGTCGGGCTTGCTGTCATTGTGCTTCCTCGTTCTGTTGTCAGCATCTTATTTCTTCCCCTCATTTTTGTCTCTGGATCTAGAGGATTTCTTTTTGAATTCCACCCCCTTTTTGGCAGCCAACATCTCATCGAGAGTGATATATCTCTGGGCACTCTTCAGTAAGTCCGCCATATCGGTTGGAGGGTCCAGAGTAAGGAAATCATAGAACTTGCCTCTCCTCAGACACGAGGAGAAGATTGTGACCGCGGTGTCGCTACTGCAATCATCGATGAGAGTCAACTCATTGTTAAAGCGTGTGACGTATTCCCTTAACGCCTCGTTTGGCTTTTGTCTTAGGGTGAGCAGATAATGTGAGCCTTTCCTGATTCGTTGGCTGCCGACAAAATGTGTAAGGAACATTGTTGCCAGTGTCTGGAATGAGTCAATGGACCTCAGAAAGAGGCTGTGGAATCATATCAGTGCTGAATTTTTTAGGCTGGTAGGGAATGATCGACGCATTATTGCTTCAGATCTTTCTTTGAACGCCATTACATGCTGGAAGTGGCGCAAGTGATTGGACGAGTCTTTCGTCACGTCATAAAACTCGAACTTCGGTGGAGTGAATTTTTTCGGCAAAGGCTCATTCATAATATGATCCATGAACGAAGGGACAATGAGGCTGAACAACACGTTAGGATTGGTGGCCCCTAGCCGAAGGGGGTTTTGAGAGACATGTCTGTCAGTCCTAGACGCAGGGTTTCCGCTTCTTGTCTACTGAGAGTCTGCAGGGACAACACGACTCTCCTGAACGTGTTTTCTAGTGTTTTATGGGAACGGGGCTCTTCATTGCTCTCGTTTTCCTTCTGCGGGTAGAGGGTTCTATTGAGTGAGCATCTCCACCGCTCGTGCAATTCACTGCATCTGAGTTGACCGTAGATCCACCCCCGGGTTCGCCGCAGCTGCCACTAGCGCGGGGGTCTGATATTGTTCCCCCCGCAGTGCCGGATCTGTCAAAACTGGCGATGCTATCGCAGTACGAGCGTTGAAGGGCTCAACGATGTCTCCATTATTGCGAGATCTCGTGGTCACCATAATTTTGTGTTGTGAGGCAGGGGGATATCATTGTTTTTTCAAGGAACTTTACCGTTCCCCACGGACGACGCCAAAATGATGTAGTCAAATCCTGCTCTCCTTGACCTTGACCTGGATCTGCACAGGGAACGCACGTGAACCAATGACCATCGTTGTGGTAGCCGATGACACTTCAATGCTAAAATCAGATAAGGCTTGAGAAAAGCTTTAGGCTGTAAATTGGGGTCTTTAGCGTACATTTTCTCATCAACTATGTGTCTTATTTATAATGCGAGAGTTTAGGGAAAGAAATTTTGCTGGAGATCATTTCTTAGTTGGGAGTCGTCCATATAGGAGAGTTTCCCTACACGACTTGTACTCCTAAATCTGCGGGAGAGGTTTCCCTTTTGGAGTGTTGTCCATCTAAGGAAGTTTCCATGCATGACTTATACTTCGGTATATGTTTCCTAGTCGGATCCAATGTGTTGCTGGCCTGCCCGTCTTAGGTGATCCTTCAGATACTTGTCTGATTAGGCCTTACGAGTATTGAGCTTTACCATGTGACGTGTGGGCTTAATAGGGCGTTGCAATTTGGATCCAACCCATTGGATTCTGCCGAATTGGGCTTAATGTTGTCTAGGTCTTGCCAGATTTGGTGGGCAATCAGGCTCGCTTTGCTCTGCTGACGAGGCCATCATGACACGCGTACAGTGCGGATTAAAGTACGGTTTGGTGCATCATCACTAGTCCTTTTTTTTTAATGAATATTATGAAATGGAAGAAATAAATTAACACTAGGCGCAACTCGCAACGTAGTGCTCAGAAGGATTATAATTATAATGATCCATGATTATAATACAGTTATACTAATAGAAACACTAGTATCTTTGCTTGTTTTGTCAAACAATGGAGCCAATGCCCTCTTCTTTACCTGCTTAATTTTTACCTGCTTAATTTTGTAGTAATACATGATGGAAGAGAAGATGTATTCTAGGAGCAAATTTATTTTGATCTTATCCAAGATAATGTTATTAGCCATGTATGCATGTATTAAGAATTCGACATTTTGGCATAAACCATGTGTGGAGGCTCCAGTGTCCCCATGAAGCCACAATGTGACAATCACAACAGGGTCAATGTTTTGCATTCATTAGCAAACAAATTAGCTTCTTTATTAGGTACTCACTGACCAAATAATGAAGATCTAAACATAAAGTTAATCCACACTGCACAAGTACAAAAACCCTTTTTAAGTGGAAAAAATTCAATCACACTATTGTTTGAATGCTCTCATTCATCAGATCACATACATTGTTGAAGCAACAATCATGCACATACAGTGGGAAAAAGAATATAAATACAACATGACCATTTCACACAAAACTCTCTAGAGAAGGCTCATGCAAATTAAACACATCCCAATCACCAATCCCCACCCAAGGCTCGTGTTTGAACCTGAAGCGTCGGCAGTCGATGGCCCTTTAGCTGCAGAGGAAGGCCCGTTCTTGGCAAGGGAAGCCAAAGGTGTCTCGACAGTCGATGGCCTTTTAGCTGCAGAAGGAGCCTTCTTCTTCTTGGCAGGGGAAGCTAACGGTGTCTCAGCAGTCGATGGCCCTTTAGCTGCAGAGTAAGGCGCCTTCTTGGCAGGGGAAGCCAAAGGTGTAGGCGAAGGTTTGGGTGTTTTAAGTCCAAACATATCCAATGGAAACAACACTTTGTCAAGTTGGTATACTGCCAAGGGGAAGTCCTCTCTAAGTGCATTGTTGAGCTGAGTATCAACCAAGCCAGTTGACACATTCACTTGGTTAGCAGAGCTAGTGAAGTTCAAGCCATATTATTGAGAATATATTGAGAATATTCTGATTGATTGTATGATTAGGAACTAGAATATTTGTATTAGGAAGGTTACTTATTGAGTCAAGATTGTATAATAGTTTTAAGGAAGTTAGCAGATTATATTGTGAATATTCTCACAATATTCTCTTGATTAGTTTGTATATAAACAGGAGAATAGAATGAGAAAGGCGAACGCAATACACACACAATCAATTCTTTTGTGTCTGGTATTCTATCATGGTATCAGAGCCTATCATAAGAGTATCATAAAAGAAGGAAAGGTACCTTTGTACGATTGGATATTCCTCTAACTGGGCCTTGTAATCTCGGAGTGCAGTTTCAAAGAGCATCAGGGATCTCTTTGATTAAGAAGGAACGAAGAAGAAGGAAGGATCGAACATCTGGACTGTGCGATTCAGATCTAGCCTGACCCAGATCTGATCGAACCTCGAACCTGATCGAAACCTCTGATCGAACCTGATCGAACCCCTGATCGAACCTCTGATTGAACCTGATCGAACCTCTGATCGAACTTGATTGCAGACAGATCTTGATTGCAGGTCTGAAGCAGACAGATCTTGATTGCAGACAGATCTTGATCTGAAGAAGAACAGCGAGAAGGGACAGAAAGATTCCAAACGTCATCATCCTGATCCTGGTCTTCTTCCTGTTTCAACAAGGTCTCAAGCAACATTGGAACTAAAGATGGTAGAGCCTTCTCTGTGAGGTGGAATGGGAAGAAGCAGAGTCACCAGCTTCATCTCCTTCAAACTCTTGAAGTTCAATCTCTTCATCACAGATAGTGCTCCAGAACTCAATTGCTTGGAGTGCAACAGGTTCTTGATCTTCTTTGACTACCTTTGATGTAAGCTCAAACAATGTTTGCATATAAGGCTCAAGCACATCATAATACATAGACGAGATTGCAACGAGACATTCAAAAGCCGCTTGCCTAATTTCTGGCTCTTTGGAAATAGCAGTCTCGCAGATCTTGATTGTAGATTCGATTTGGAGGTGTCTCTCGAGAGAGAGAGTGAACAAGAACAGAGAGAAGGGACGAGTTCTCTGCTGCGTGGACGAGTTCTGTCCCTTTATAATCTCAACTCCATTGGCGGTAGTAGCTCCTGCTGCTGCAGTTGAAGAAGCGTTCTGAATTGAATTCATTATTTTGGCAGCAGTAGCAGAAGGTGTAGGTGTTTGAATCCACTCTTTCTCTTCGGCACCACTCCCTCTGCTTCATAAACACCGATCATGGCTGGCGGTGCCAACGCTGCTCAGACAGGTTCTTCTGGGGCAGGAGTGACTGAGACAGATGCATATCCACTGCCCGGGCTGAATACCACTCAGTGGCAAACACTTCTCCAAATGTTGGGCGGGTCAAAATCCGCAACGACCGATAAGATGATTGGTAAGCCTTGGATTATTGACACGGGAGCTTCGAATCACATGACTGGCACGATCGGGGATCTCCGTGACTTAAGGGCGATTGCTCAATGTCCCGTGGGATTGCCAGATGGGAGTAGCGCTATCGCCACTAAAGAGGGGACGGTCCTTCTTGACAGAAATTTCTGTTTGCAAAATGTTCTTTATGTGCCAGGGCTAACTTGCAATTTAATTTCTGTGTCGCAATTGACTGATCACTATAACTGTTTTGTCCAATTCACTAATGATCTGTGTGTTATACAGGACCGCACTTCGAGGATGCTGATTGGTGCGGGTGAACGACGCGATGGACTCTATTACTTCCGGGGGCTGCCACAGGTTCACGCAATAAAGGCCAATAGTGTGGTGTCTCTTGATCTATGGCACCAGCGACTGGGTCATCCATCTCTACAAGTAACAAAGTTAGTTCCCGAAGTAAGTTTTAGTGAAACGAAAAATCGCTTGAATAAAAATTGTGATGTCTGCCAGAGGGCAAAGCAAAGTAGAGATAAGTTTCCTGTTAGTGAACATAAAGCTTCGACTATTTTTGAACTTATTCACACTGATTTATGGGGACCTTATAGAACAACTTCTTCTTGTGGTGCTTCTTATTTTTTGACCATTGTTGATGATTTTTCCCGTGCTGTATGGATTTATTTACTTGTTGATAAGAAAGAGGTCTCCCATACTCTTCAAATGTTTTTCTCGATGGTTAAGAGACAATTTGATAAAGAGGTAAAAATTTTGAGGAGTGACAACGGCACTGAATTCACTTGCCTGCGACAATATTTTCTTGATCATGGGATTGTTTTTCAAACGACCTGTGTGGGAACACCTCAACAAAATGGGCGGGTTGAACGGAAACACCAACATATTTTGAACGTAGCTCGGGCGCTGCGTTTTCAGGGCTCTCTTCCTATTGAATTTTGGGGAGAATGTGTGTTGACGGCTGGATACTTGATAAATAGGACTCCCTCCTTGGTCTTGAATGGGAAAACACCTTATAGTGTCTTGTATGGCAGCACACCCACTTACGATCACTTGCACATTTTGGGGTCCTTGTGTTATGCGCATGTGCAGACGGAGGATAAGTTTGCCAGTAGAAGTCGAAGGTGCGTCTTTGTTGGGTACCCTTATGGAAAAAAGGGGTGGCGTTTGTATGACTTGGAGAAACGAGATTTCTTTGTTTCTCGTAATGTTGTATTCTTGGAAGGAGTTTTTCCCTTTGCAGATAATTTTAATTTAGACCACGATGGTCTGCCTAATATCGAGGCGGTTCAAGAGGACTTTGAGGAGACATCTACGCCTGTTTTGAGGGGGGGTGCCGATGAGTTTGTACAGCCGGATAGGGCTGCTGGGCAGTCGGCATGTGCCGAGGAGTTTGTTCAGCCAAATAGAGCTGCTGGGCAGTCGGTGTGTGCCGAGGATGAGGCAAATGCTGGTGCCGAGGCGTTTGTACAGCCGGATGAGGCTGCTGGGCAGCCGGTTTGTGCGAACCAGGAGGACAACCCGGACGCAAGTCAGGAAGATGTGTTGGGCAGGGGTCAACGCAGAAGGCAAGCCTCGATACGACTCCGTGATTATGTTACTCATACCATTCGAAAAATGAGTCCATCCGTACCACCTTCACCCGTACCACGACATTCCTCAGGCACACCTTATCCTATAGCACATTATGTGAATTGTGATAATTTTTCTATGCGACATAGACATTTTCTTGCAGCCTTGACAGCAAATCGGGAACCTATGTGCTATTCTGAGGCCGTGAAAGACAGCCGCTGGAGGGATGCCATGCGACGAGAAATTGAGGCTCTTGAGATTAATGAAACCTGGGTTGTAACAGAATTGCCACCAAGAAAGAAAGCTCTCGGATGCAACTGGGTATACAAGATCAAGTATAACTCTGATGGTACCATTGAGCGATTGAAGGCTCGGCTGGTTATTCTTGGGAATCATCAAATTGAAGGAGTTGATTATACAGAGATATTTGCTCCAGTAGCTAAGATGGTTACAGTAAGGGTCTTTCTTGCCGTTGCGGCTGCCATGAATTGGGAAGTCCATCAGATGGATGTTCATAATGCATTTCTACATGGTGACCTTACGGAGGAAGTATACATGAAATTACCACCCGATTTTCAGGTGGGGACTTCCGGGAAGGGGTGCAAGCTTAGGAAATCATTATATGGGCTGAAGCAGGCACCCCGATGCTGGTTCGCTAAACTGTCAACTGCTTTGAAGAATTATGGTTTTCGGCAATCTTATTCAGATTATTCTTTGTTTACTCTACAATGAGGTGCGGTTCAGCTCAGTGTTCTTGTCTATGTCGACGACCTTATCATCTCTGGGCGTAATCCGGGGGATATACAGAAATTCAAGGGTTACCTCAGTGTTTGTTTCCACATGAAAGATCTGGGTCCTTTAAAGTATTTCTTGGGGGTCGAAGTGGCACGCGGACCAGATGGGTTTGTGCTTTGTCAACGCAAATACGCGCTTGATATCATCTCTGAGGCCGGATTGCTAGGGGCAAGGCCCGCGACGGTGCCATTGGAACAGAATCATCGACTCGCCTTGTCCAAGAGTCCAGAGCTCGCTGACCCGGAGCCTTACCGTCGCTTGGTGGGACGACTAATTTATTTGTGTTTCACTCGACCCGAATTATCTTATAGTGTTCATGTTTTATCTCAATTTATGCAACATCCTCGGGCGGACCAATGGGAAGCTGCTTTGCGAGTGGTTCGGTACTTAAAAGGTAATCCGGGTCAAGGTATACATTTGAGTAGTAAGTGTGACATGCAGTTACATGGGTGGTGTGACGCTGACTGGGCCGGATGCCCTTTGACTCGGAGGTCCCTCACTGGTTGGTTGGTGTTCCTTGGGAACTCGCCGGTATCTTGGAAGACAAAGAAGCAACATACAGTATCCCGCTCCTCCGCAGAAGCGGAATACCGGTCTATGGCTATGACTACATGTGAGTTGAAATGGCTTAAAGCTATTTTAGCTAGCCTCGGGATGCCTCACACACGTCCTATGTCTCTTCATTGTGATAGTCAGGCTGCTCTCCATATATCTCAAAATTCCGTATTTCATGAACGGACAAAACATATTGAGGTCGATTGTCACTTTGTCCGTGATGACATTGTTGCTGGACATATCAATCCCACATTTGTCCCGTCCAATGAGCAACTCGCTGACATTTTCACAAAAGCATTGGGCAAACGACAATATGAGTATCTACTTCGCAAGTTGGGCATACGAGATCTCCATGCACCAACTTGAGGGGGGTATTGAGAATATTCTGATTGATTGTATGATTAGGAACTATAATATTTGTATTAGGAAGGTTACTTATTGAGTCAAGATTGTATAATAGTTTTAAGGAAATTAGCAGATTATATTGTGAATATTCTCACAATATTCTCTTGATTAGTTTGTATATAAACAGGAGAATGGAATGAGAAAGGCAAACACAATACACACACAATCAATTCTTTTGTGTCTGGTATTCTATCACATATTGCCCACCATCTTCTGACGTGGCTTGGTTTATCACTGGGTTGCTCACAATTTGCAGCGATGTCATGCTGTAGTACTTGGGCAATATGTGGTACAACGCTAGTGCTACTAGCTCTTGAACGGTAAGACCATTAAGAGTGCCAGCCTTTAGGTGGCTGAATGCATTATCAGTGGGTGCAAGCACTGTGAACCCTTGGTGACTAGATGAGTTGAGCTGGTTTTCAATTTGGTTGCCTACTTGTGTTAGGTTGAGGAGGCGAATGAAGGTGGTGTATTGCCCATTCTTCTCGAGAATGGCGGTGAGGTTGATTGGACTGGCCGGCCCTGGAGCAGGCGTGGTTTGTGCTTGAACTTGAGAGATGGCAAGGATGAGACATGAAAGGAGAATGAGATCAAATTCTGAAGAAGATGAAGCCATGGTTAATGTTCGTTGGTAGTGAGTGTTGGAGAGGGGATTGAGAAGGGGGTATAAGATGTGGGGTTGTATGAACTTGGTGGAATGAACTCTATAGAAGTTGACAATCAAGACAAAGAAGAAACCTCGCTGAAGTCAACACTGCACATGATCAATGTTTGCCTACCACTGTATACCAAAGACCACTAATTTAGTTGATGCATTGCTTATAATTAATTGAATATTTCGAATACATTTGTCCATTGACTTTTAGCTCATGAAGCAAGTTTACTTGATCCCATTGCCCATTTATTTGTTTAGAAGATTAATCTATTGGAACATTGTTTGAATATAAAGACAAATATAGATCTCGTCTCTAATTAAACTTCGAGTTCACCCCCAATAGTCCATAGATGGATTAAAAACACACATAAACAAGCTTATAATGGACGCAAGAGGCTAAAATTGGCCGGGCCAATGGGTACCATGACCGACTTCAACAAATTGACGAGGTTTGGAACGGACTAATTGGTTACAGGTCTGGGTATTGCTGGTAGAAACCGTCTCACTTCTGATTCTAAGCTCTGACTTGAACTCAAACCAAATATAGTTAGACCTTGGATTCCGTTGTTGTTATATTTGTATTATTTTATTAATACTCTGTAGAGTCAAGCAGTAATAGTTGTCTTCCAGTAACACATGTTCCAAGCCAAATCCGTTGGTTAGGTTTACGGTTTACCCTAGTCTCGAGTTTGCAGAATCGCTACTTGGTCCATTGTTGGTATCCCAATTTTTAGTCGGTTGTATGCACCCCTTGCGAGGGTTCAATTCCATATATGGCCCTAACTTGGGCTGGTTGAACCCAACCAACCCCTAACCAGCTAGAGAAACGGGATGAGCAAACATTGTTTCTTAAGGGTTGGTCATGATCATCAATTTATTTAACCCGAAAGTTTAGGTTGGGCATGGGTAGCTAGCTTAACCCGAACCTCAAATGTATCATAATTTTTGAAATTTTGGTTGGTGAATTGTTCATCATATATTGATTGGTCAATTGCATTTTCCCCTCTGTAATAAATAGCTAGTTCAGGGTCATTCTCAGAATAAATTGGTATTGTACTTTGTCCCTTAGATTAACAATCAACGTGCATTGACCATCAATTTTTAAAATGTCAAGATTTAGATGATCAAAATACCCTAAAGAAATCGAATCCTCATATTAGATGTTTTGTATCTTTAATCCGGAAGAAGATCAAACGGTCTAATTTTAAAATGATAAGCATGTCTCGAGAAAATCTAACAATTGTTAAATAAAACCCCTTCCAGCCCCCGTCCTCTCATTTCTTCCCCTTTTCTTTTTCTTCTTCATGTCTTCCTTGCGATACAGAGACGCAGAGAGGGAGGGCTGGTCGCCAGCGACATTACCATCCTCCACCAAAACCTCATCCCTCCTTGAGAGTCACCATCGCTTGACTTGTTTCCCCTTGCAACCCACAACCACCACCCATGGCCAGACCTGTCTCCCCTTGCAACCCACTACCGCCAAACCCCCTCCCTCCCCGCGACTCACCACCACCCCCTACTGAGTCTTACTTATCAAGTCGAGTTTTCCTTCATAACCATTTTGAATCAAATCCTCGTCGTCCTCCTCCTCATCCGATTCACTCTCGCTGCGAGGCCTTTCATCTTCAACTCTTCGAAACTCTACAACTCCCCCTGTTTCTTCTTTTGTTTGTATCGCCGAGCCAATTGAATTGATTATCAGTTTTGATCTTCGAAATGTCTTCGGTGTCGTCTGATTCTTCCATCTCCGAGATGTTGCGGTGCAAAAGGGTAAGTCTTATCCCCATTGGGTCTTCAGAGGATGGTGAAAGTAGGGGAGAGGACAGGGAATTCTGGGAGAAATTCAAGTTCACTGACAATGGGTCGATTGTTTTCTAGGATTGATTGTCGAGGAAAACAGCCAGGGACCCCACAGGGTGGGGTTGGGGGGACCATCCATCCCCCGGGGGTTCAAGTGCGCATCCCGGGGGGATGGATGGCTCCCCACCCCTCTCTGTTTTCCTCGCCATTTCCCCGGCAATTAGAATTTTTCAATGGAGATTGATGATGCACGTGGATTTGGAAATGATGGAGGTCGATCAAATGATAGAGATGGCAATGGATTATCTAGTTCTTGGAATTCCAATGCTAAGAATGATTATATCGAAGCTTATTACAAGAACATGATCAAAGAGAATTTTGGATAAGCTATTATTCTTGGAAACTATGTGTGTTTCATATTTTGTTTGTAGAAACTCTTTAGTTTCATCAAGGCCAATCAACGTTTGAATTTAGGTTAATGGGTATTAATGCAGTCGATTTTCGCTCCCCGCTTTGTTCTTGACTTGCAAATCTGCTGACATGCACAACGAATGCATGTGAGCATTGAACCACCGTTGTGGTGGCCGATGCCACTCCGATGCTAAAGTTAAATTTGGATCTGAGAAAGGTGTAATGTTGTAAACAAAGAATTTGTAGAGTACCTTAGCTTACCAACATCATGTCTTATTATAGTACATGCCATCGATTGCGTAGTTTAGGAAAAAAGATCTTTATGGAAATATTTATCTAACTAGGAGTCAAGCTGTGAAGATGAGTTTTCATGTTAGCCAAGACTAATCCATAGATAAAAGTCTCTATGTGTGACATATACTCTAATATTTGCTTCATAGTTGGAAGCAAAGTGTTACTGTCTTATCCGTCCAAAGCCGATCCTCGATATACTTGCCTTAGCAAAACTTATGGGTATTGACGATAGCTGTGAGACGCGTGGGCTTAGCAGACTCTAATGATTTCGGGTCCGTCTGGCGAACTGCACTATGCGAGCTTGGAACCGCTTGGGCTTATTATTTCTCGAGATCATCGTGTACAGTGTTGATGAGAGGTCGTTTTGGTGTATCATCAGCTACTCCCCCCCTAGTTAGTGGGACGTCTAGTTAGTCCACTGAATCTTTGAAGAGATACACCACTCATGATAATCGAGTCTGAATAATTTGCTTAAGCCACACACTTCATTAATTAAGTGTGCGTCGGTTCAGTAGAGAAGAGGCGGGAAACCAATCCTTATTTAGATCCCCCTTTATGCGAAGATTGACTCTTCCATTTTCTTGCTTTTAGAGATTTCGCTATGTTCATCTTTGTCTTGGCTCACCAACACCATCTTGATGATGAAATTTTGGACAAGGGCCTTGAGATTTTTGAAGATAAGTCGCTTTCTGAGTCGAGCCTTGGTGAAATTCGAAAGATGTTTGGGGTCCCTGAGGACCCGCCATTGTATGCTCTGCAAGATGATCAGACGCCAATGCTCCCTCCAGAATGGTTCATTTGTTTGCACCGTGAAATACTTTAGATTGGAGTTCGTTTTCCTATTCTTGATGAGATTTGGGGCTTCTTGGATTTCCTCGAAATCCCTCCTGCCCAATTGGTACCCAATCGATATAGGATCATCCTTCTTATTTTGATCAAAGCGAAGGATGCTGGTGTCCGTGTGACTCCGCAGACGATTCAGTTGCAGACTTCTTCTTGGTTGAATGATCACGCTGTTTGCAAGATGACGTCGCCGTTCTGCTTCGGGAAGTTGCCAGATGACTTCAAGTCCTGACAATAATTCTGCTTCTTGCCTCCTTCGGATTCGAAGTACTTCAAATTCAAGGGTTGTCCGCTTGAGTGGGAGTTCAAGCCAATTCGTAAGTATAGCTTCATATTCTGAGTTTGTTGTGCTGATTTTACGCTGATCATTGCATTTTTTTCTTTGCAGGAAGGTTCCCTACTACTCCTTTTTCTTTGCAGAAAGGTTCCCTACTACTCCTCTTTCCCAGAGAAGTAGAACACTATGAAGACATTTCGTGACCTGCTGAAGATGAGTGTGAAGGAAGTCACATGTCATGCTAACTTCAACCGCAGTGGTTTGTGGGCCAACTGACACGTGGCCGTCACTCTTTACTGAACGCTAAAGGTTAAGTTTGAAGGTGGAGCCCCTTCCAGAAAGAGGAAAGCTGCCAAAATTAAGGCTCATGTTTCATCTGATAATCCTTCCGAGACGCTCGCTTCCTTTGTAAGTTCGAAGAAGTCCCGTACTAGGACTGGGTTGGCTTCCAAATGGTCTACTCTAGTGACGGTGGAACGTGAACCTAGTTAGCATGCCAAGGCGGAGGTTGAAATATCCGGCTGAAAAAGGGACCATATTCGATTAGTAGGGGTTGAAGGTGTGTCGAATCTGAGCACCGAGCAAGCTGAAGCTTTGAGCTAGAAACTGATGTTGGCCGCTGTGGCGACTTTTACTGGTGCTGACCACTCTAGGGCAGTTCCGTTGGAGGTTTCTAAGGAAGATTCGCCCGAGGTTCCAGAGTCCAATTGCTCCATTGAAAGATCATCCAATAGTGGCCGTGGTGAAGTGGGTCATCATTCTTGTAGTCCGCATTGTTTCCCATATCGTTTCAGGCCGCATGTCATGGTGATGGAGGGTCTGTTGTACAACTCGCTTCCCTGTTTTCCTTCGGATTCCACTGGGCCATCTCGTAATAAAGGGTCGGTTGCTAGTGACAAATGGAAAGCTGTGGAGGACGACCTGGGTGTAGTGGAGACTACGAAGGGGGATGTCGGCGTAATTCCGCATCCGAGAGAGCTCCATCCGGATGCGCGGATAAGTTTGTTCGCTCCGGACGTAGTAAAGATGAGCAACCAGGCTTTGCACCAGAAGGTTGAAGTGGACTATGCTTCAAAGAAGTACAAAAGCAGGCGTCATAGCTAGTTGATGGACCACACTCCAAAATCTGAGGAGGATACGCTAGAAGGGCGTATGGATAAAGATTTAAAACACCTTAAGTTGGAGATGTCTCATTTGAGCCAGGTGGCCATTGCTGAGATGGAGGTTGAGGCGGCTTGTGAAAGAGTATACACCATGGAACGTGTATTCTCGAATATGCAAAAGTTGTACTCTGATGCGCTTCTTGAAATTGAGATGCTGAGGAAGCAGATCGAGGAGAGGAGGCTGGAGCAGTCAGGCGTTGTTGCTAAGACTCAGAGGGTTCGTCTGGAGGCCTTTGAGTTTGATTTGGCAGAGACGGTGTCCGCAAGGGACATATTCAAGCAAAGTTGGATCTGATGCGCTCTAACCTAGAGGTTGTGCAGGAAGTTGCGACTAATATGTGTTCTGAGTTACGGTCTCTCACTGAGGAGAAAGCCATGAAGGAGATTGACTTGGCTGCCCAAAGGCAACAGTTAGAAGCCAATGTTGAATTCAATGCTCGAGTAGCGAGCAAGGTTGGAGAATAGCTTCAACTGGAGCAACATGAGCTCAGTGCTGTTAAGATTAGTCTGGCTACGGAGCAATCTCAAGTTGATGCGCTGACAGGCAAGCTGGAGCTAATGGAGCGCGAGCTTGCTGAAGCGATGGCACGTGAGAAAAAACTTCTCAAGTCGCAGGGCAAATGTGAATTTCATTGGGTCGTGCATGGGAGATTAGAGCTGTTGGCCCTGATGAAGGTGGAACATCTAGAATGGACCTCGAGTATTATAAGAAGATATCACACGCAGACCTAGCAATGGTCTGTGTCATTAGAAGAAGATGGCGGTCCGAATCATGATGCCCGGATTGAGTCGCACACGGACATAACTACTGCTCCTTCCACCGTTGAGCTTAGTTCTCTTGTTTCTATACCCCCTTCTAAAAAGGAATATAATTTGTCTATTTGTATTTTTTTGTTCCAAATGTTAATGAAAACATGTTTATTTTGAGTACATTTTATGCCCATATCATGTTCGGTCTCCCTGTTTTGCGTTTTCCATTCTGCCTTGACGTTTTACTTTGACACAAGTCTAGTTGGGTTGGAAGGAAGCCAAATGGTCTGTCTTCTATTGAGAATTTGACCATTCATGTCGTGGATGACTCTGACTTGTTCTTCTGTGAGGTCTTAGAGTCACTGTCGCTTAGTTACGCCCAATAGTGGGCGTTCTGCGGATGGTTTGGCAGTGGGCTATGCTACCCAAGCCGTAGGTCATCCTCTAGGTAAGCCTTTGGAGACTTAAGTTGTGTACCTGACTATCGGTTGCTGCTGCTGGAATAAGTGAACTGTGATAGCCGAGCACATGCGTTGTCTTTGAGCTAGAATGTTTTTCCCGAGTCAGGTTTCGTAAACTCGGACTGGCATTTAATGTAACATTCATTCGCGTGTCAGCGGATTGATTTTTAGGTCAGTTCGAGTGGCCATTGATGATAATGGAATGTCTGCTTGTGCGAGCGTGTAGATGCTGACTGAGCTGTGACTTCTTTCCCCGACACGTGTATGGTGTAGAGGAGAAACTGTTTCGGTGTATCATCAGGTACCATTTAAATGATGGTTTTAATCGATTGACTGAAGTGTTTCAGAAAACAAGTGTAAGGGGATTGTTGGGGTCGGTGGATTATAAATTGATTTGTGATCTGAAATTCAGAGCAAAACAGAGCACGAGCACGAAGAGAAAGTAAATAAAGAATCTGAGACGATGAGTTAGTTTTAGTTTACTTTAGATGGAGAGTGTGAATGAAGAGTGGAGTTGAGCCCAGGAAAGCTCGGTTCGATAAGTCATCAGATTTTGAAGGGGGTGGTGGTGAGTCGCTGGCGATCACCCCTCCCTCTCCCTCGTCTCCCTACCTGTTCCTCTGTATCTCAGGGAGACATGAAAGAGAAGAAAGGGGGAAGAAGAGGGAGGATGAGGCTTGGGAAGCGGGTTTTTAACAATTGTTAAATTTTTCTCGAGATATGCTTATAATTTTATTTGGACCCTTTGATCTTCTTCGAGATGAACTCTTTGAGATACAAAAAAATTAATCTCAGCCTTAGATTTCTTAGGGTTTTTTGATAATTTAAATTTTAGCATTTTGAAAACAGATGGTCAAGGCATGTTGACTGCTAGTTCTGGGGGCAAAGTGCAATGCTGATTTATTCTGAGGGTGACCCTGAATTAGCTATTTATTATAGAGAGAAATTGCAAATGACCTTAAATTGACATTTTAATAGTTTTTCATTAACAAGTGGACTTCTACTTGTGATGAAATGTTTTGAATATTTAGTCATTTTTTCTTTGAATGAATATTATGAAATGGAAGTAATATATTAACACTAGTCGCAACTCGCAATGTAGTCTTAGAAGGATTATGGAAGTAAATCAATGCAATTATAATGATCCATGATTACGATACAGTTATACTAATAGAAACATTAATCTTTGCATGTTTTGTCAAATGTATACAGGGGCCTAATTATATGAACAATGGACTGAATGGAGCCAGTGCCTTCTTATTTACCTGCTTAATTTTGTAGCAATACATGATGGAAGAGAAGGCGTATCAGAGGCGCCAATTTCTTTTGATCTGATCCAAAATAATGTAAGTAACCGTATATTTATGTATTAAGAATTCAACACTTTGGCAGAAACCATGTGTTGAAGCTCCAGTGTCCCCATGAAGCCACAATGTGACAATCACAACAGGGTCAATGTTTTGCATCCATTAGCAAACAAATTAGCTTCTTCATTAGGTACTCACTGACCAAATACTGAAGATCTAAACATAACGTTAATCAACACTGCACAAGTACAAAAACCCTTTTTAAGCGGAAAAATTCAATCACATTTTTGTTTGAATGCTCATATTTCATCCAATCACATACAATGTTGAAGCAACAATCATGCACAGACAATAGGAAAAAGAATATAAATACCACATGACCATTTCAAACAAAACTCTCTAGAGAAGGCTCATGCACATTAAAGACATCCCAATCACCAATCCCCTCCCAAGGCTCCTTGTATTTGAACCTGAGGCGTCGGCAGTCGATGGCCCTTTAGCTGCAGAGGAAGGCGCCTTCTTGGCAGGGGAAGCCGAAGGTGTCGGTGAAGGTTTGGGTGTTTTAGGTCCAAACAGATCCAATGGCAATAACACTTTGTCAAGTTGGTATACTGCCAAGGGGAAGTCCTGTCTAAGTGCATTGTTGAGCTGAGTATCAACCAAGCCAGTTGACACATTCACTTGGTTAGCAGAGCTAGTGATGTTCAAGCCATATTGCCCACCATCTTGTCCTGTGGCTTGGGTTCTCACTGGGTTGCTCACAGTTTGCAGCGATGCCATGCTGTAGTACTTGGGCAACACGTGGTACAACACCAGTGCTACTTGCTGTTGAACGGTAAGCTCATTGAGAGTGCCGGCCTTTAGGTTGCTGAATGCATTATCTGTGGGTGCAAGCACTGTCAACCCCTGGTCAGATGAGTTGAGCTGGTTTTCAATCTGGTTGCCTACTTGTGTTACGTTGAGGAGGCGAATGAAGGTGTTGTACTGCCCATTCTTCTCAAGAATGGCGGTGAGGTTGATTGGACCGGCCGGTCCTGGGGCAGGAGCGGTTTGGGCTTGAACTTGATAAATGGCAAGGATGAGACATGAAAGGAGAATGAGATCAAATGATGAAGAAGAGGAAGCCATGGTTAATGTTCTTCGGTAGTGAGTGTTGGAGAGGGGATTGAATGGGGAATATATGGGGGTGTAAGATGTGGGGTTGTATGAACTTGGTGGAATGAGCTGTCTATAGAAGTTGAGAATCAAGATAGAAGAAACCTCACAAAGTAAAATAAGATAAATTGAGGACCTGTTGGTACTATTTTATTTTATACACATTTTAATTCAATTGTGGTGCTTTTACAGCTACACTAAATGAGTTCTGCCCTGAATGAGTTGACATCCAATATATTCTCCAAGTCTCTGAAGCCAACACTACACATGATCAATGTTTGCATAACTATATACCAAAGACCACTAATTTAGTTGATGCATTGTTTATAATTAATTGAAATTTCGAATAAATTAACAATGGAATTTCAGCTTGTGATGCAAGTTTACTTGATCCCATTGCCCATTTATTTGTTTAGAAGATCAGTCCATTGGAACATTGATTGACTATAGAGATAAATATGGATCTAGTCTCCAATCAAACTTAAGTTCACCCCCAATAGTCTATAGTTAGAGAAGAAAATCGCTATGCATATAAGGAATAAGACATAATTATATACTTAAATGGATTAAAAACACACATAAACACGCTTATATTGGACTTGAAATGTTTATTGCAACTTGAAGTGCCAAATCAAACGGGGGCACTCTTCTTAATCTCTACCTGCTGCAATAAGTTGACATTAATTAGTTGTTGCTGCTCACTTCTAATAAGGATGGATTTTGTAATTTAGTGATTTAGTCAAGTTTTATCTGGTTTTCCTTTCTTGAGCAGGCTGGCATCTCATGGCAAGTGGGGTACCTTAATCAGTAGTCTCTAAACATGTACATCTCACCAAATACAATCAACATGTCACCAATACCTTACAATGACCATATATATATATATATATATATATATATGATGCAATCGATTTTCCCTCTTTGCTTGACCTTGACCCGCTGATCTGCACAAGGAACATATGTAAGCCACGGATTACCGTTGTGGTGGCCAATGACATCCCGATACTAAAGTCGGACAAAGATCTGAGGAAGGCTTCAAGCTGTAAATAGGGAATTTGTAGCGTACCCTTGTTCACCAACCTCATGTCTTATTTATAGTGTTGGAGTCTTGGTTCAATCATGCCATCGGTGGCATAGTTTAGGGAAATGAAGCTTTCTGGAGATCATTATCTAATTAGGAGTCGTCTTGTAGAGGGAAGTTTTCCTGCTAGACTTATGCTCCTAGATACGTGGGTGATAGTTCCCAATCAAAGTGTTGTTCATAGGTGGAAGTTTTCACGTACGACATATACTCTATTATTTGCTTCCTAGATGGAAACAATGTGCTGCTGGCTTGCCCGTCCGAAGCTGATTTTCGAGATACTTGTCTCAATAGTTTTTACGTATATTGGGGATGGTTGTGAGACATGTGGGCTTAGTAGGATGTAGTAATTTTGGTACGATTGGTGGACTGTAATGTGCGAGCTTGATACCGTTTGGGCCGGATCAGTGCTAGACTGACGCTTGGGTCAGTTGTTCCTAGAGATCATTATGACACATGTATGGCGTAGAAGAGATAACATTTCGGTGTATCATCAGCTGCTCCCCCGAGTTAGAGGGCCACCGCATCGGTCCACTAAGTCACTTTTTGAAAAGATATGCCGCTTATGATGATTGAGTCTGAATCGTTACTTGTTTCATTAATTAAGTGTGCGTCGGTTCAGTGGAAAAGGGGCGAGAAACCAATCTCTATTTAGGTCTCCCTTTCTGCAGAGATTGACTATTTCATTTCTTCATTTTTAGAGACTCCGCATTTGATTGAAAGCTTGTTCACTTTTTCCCTGGCTCTCCAAAATCAACTTGAAGATGAGCTTCTTGCTAAGGGCTTTCAGTTCTTTGAAGACAGGTCAGCCTCCGAATTGAGCTTGGCTGAGATTCGGAAGACATATTGGGTCCTTGAAGACCTGCAATTCTACACATTGAGTGATGATCAAACACCGATGTTTCCTATGGATGGATTCGTTTGTTTGCACCGTGGCATGCTTCAGACTGGTGTCCATTTTCCTGTGATTGATGAGATTTGAGGCTTTCTAGAATTTGTTGTTATCCCTCCAGCTCAGTTGTTACCAAATGGGTACAGGATTGTTCTCCTTATATTGATTAGGGCCAAGGACGCTGGTATTCGGGTGACTCCGAAGGTGATTCAGTTGTTAACTTCTCATCGACTAAACAATCACGCCGTGTGTGAGATGAAGTTGTCGGCTTGCTTCGAAAAATTGTTAGATGACTTCAAGTTCTAACAGAAACATTGCTTCCTGGCTCCTTCAGACCCAAAGTATTTCGAGTTCAATTGTCGCCCATTTGAATGGGAGTTCACGCCATTTCGTAAATATAATTTCATCATTTGTTTCCACTATGTTGATCGTATGCTGATATTTACATGTGTTCTTTGTAGGGAGGTTCCCCATTGCTCCTCTTTCCCCGGAGAAGAAAACTGCTATGAAGGCATTCCATGGCATGCCTCGAATGGGGGTGGAGGATGTTACCCGCTCTTCTAATTTTAGTCGCAGTGGGTTATGGACCAACTGGATGTGGCTCCCATTCTTTTTAGAGGCCGAAGGTTCAACCAGAAGGTGGAACTCCTTCCAAGAAGAGGAAGACTTCCTAAGTTAAGGCTCCCAACTTGTCAGATATCGAGGGACTTTCTGAGACGCTTGCTTCCTTTATAGGCTCAAAGAGGTTTTGCACTGGGGCTAAGCCTGCTTCCAAACGGTTTGCTTCGTCGAGGGAAGAGCGTGACTCTGACCTGTTCGCAGAGGTAGAGGTTGTAAGGGTAGCAGGGGTTGATGATGCGTCGAAGCTGAGTACCGAGCAAACATTGGCCTTGAATAAGAAGCTGATGCTGCTGTTGTGGCGGCTTCTACTAATGCTGACCAATCCAGGCCTGCTTCACTGGAGGGCCTTGATAAAGATTTTCCTATGGTCCTCAAGGTTAATTGTCCTGCTGGTGGATCATCTGACAGTGGCCATTGTAGCGTGGACCCTCCTTCCTGCAGTCTGCATTGCCCTCCATCTTGCTCTAGGCTGTATATCAAGATATTGGAGGCTCTGATATACAATTCGCCTCCTTTTCTCTTTTCGAATTCTACTGAGCTCACTCGCAACAGAGGATTGAGTACTGGTGACAAGGGGAGGGTAGTGGATGAGGGCCCAGGTGCGGTGAAGACTGCAAAGAGCGGTGATGGTGTAATTTCGCATCCGGGAGAGCTTCATCTGGACGCGCGGATGAGTTTGTTTGCTTCGGATGTAGTAAAAATGAGCAACCAAGCTTGGCACCAAGAGGATGATATTGATTATGCTTCGAGGAACCATATCAGCAGACCTTATAGCTGGCTGGTGAACCGTGCTCCGTAACTCATGGAGGATGCACTGGAAGAGCGTATGGATAAGGGGCTAAAACATCTTATGCCAGGATGTCGCATCTAAGCCAAGTGGATGTCGCTGGGATGGAAATTGAGGTGGCTCATGAGAAGGTATACACAATGGAGCGCGTCTTCCCAATATGCAAAAGTCGTATTCTGATGCACTCTTCAAGATTGAATTGCTGAGAAAAAAGTTTGAAGAGAGGATGCTAGAACAATCAGCCGCTGACGCTGAGGCCCAGAGGGTTCGTTCGGAAGCCTTTGAGTCTGATTTAGAAGAGGCAATGTTCGCAAGGGACAGATAAAGAGAAGAGCTGAACCTGGTCCGCCATCATTTAAAGGAGCTGCGGCTAAGGAGCGCTCTGAGTTGCAGTATCTTGCTGAGGAAAATACCTGAAAAGAATCTGCGTGGGTTGTCCAGAGACAACAGCTAGAAGGCGTCGTGGAATTCAATGCTCGGGAAGCAAGAAAAGCTAGGGAACGACTTATCCTTGAATAACATGAACTTAGTGCAGTTAAAAAAAACTTGAATACTGTACGGTCTCAGATTAATGCCTTGGCAGGCAAGCTAGAGTGTGAACTTGCTGATGTAAAGGCGCACGAGGAAGGGTTTCTCAAGGCGCAATGCACATTTAATTTTTGCAAGATCGTG
Source organism: Berberis vulgaris (assembly GCA_963556465.1). Lineage (NCBI taxonomy): Eukaryota > Viridiplantae > Streptophyta > Magnoliopsida > Ranunculales > Berberidaceae > Berberis > Berberis vulgaris. The sequence goes on along the minus strand of OY747129.1, from coordinate 10,914,253 downwards.
CACGGGAGGTTAGAGCTGTTGGCGCTGATGAAATAAGATCATCCAAAATGGGACCTTTCTTACTACAGGAAGGTGTCCTTCACAGATTTCGGAGAGATCTCTGAGTTGTCGTTGGAAGAGGGCGATCTGGATCATGGAGATCAAGGCAAGGTGCACACGGACACAACTCCTGCTTCCTTTCCTGTTAAACTCAGTTCCCCTGTACTTGTACCATTTCCTGATGAGAAGTAAATTTTGTAGCTATTTACTTTCTCTTTAGACTGTTTAATGAAAACATATTTATTTTGATTAGATTTGTACCCATGTTCTATCAGGTCCCCTTGTTGCATGTTTTCCATTTTGCATTATCTCTCATTGATAAGTAAAAATACAGAGTTTACTCCTTGTCAAGAGGAGGGTCAGATACAATGGAGCTGGACTTGGCAAGAGAAGAAGCAGTGTGTGTGTCCGCATGTGCCAAGTCCAGCTACATGTCAAAGTTTACTCCTTATGTTTCAACCCGATACTTGTCCCAAGTTCGTCTGGTCATGCAGATAGAGCGTGTGAGTTGGCCGTAGCTTCGCCTGGTGTTTCGGGGGCCCCCCGATTGCTGATTTTGTTCCATCTTAGACCATATTTGAGGGGCGTGTCTGTAAAGGCATTGAATTGGCCATGCTATTTCATCATGCTCTTGCTCATGCCAATCCTTTATCCTACTTTTGTTTACAGATAACGTTATTTGGAAAGCTTGCGAAGCTTATTTTCAATACCTTAGTTGTCGCCTCTGAGTTTTCTTATGTAGTCGGACTATTCAAGCACGTCTTTATTGGATGTCGCATCAAATTCGGATGCTTGTAGTTTGTAGTCATTTGTACCCACCTTTGAGCGATCGTTGTTACATTTTTCCAGTAATCAATAGAGTGTGTTTGCGTAATACTTTTTATTTCTTAAATGATTGCAAATCACATAATTTGCTAAAAACTAAGACTCTTCATTGACTAGGGAATGGAAAATAAACAACTGAAATAGAATAACTGAAGGCGAAAAGAGGTCGATTTGTTCCTGAAGGAATTTGCATGGCCCTAGCTGGATCGTGGGTACCTTCAGCGAACTGCCTCACTTTATAGATGTCGTTGAGGTTACTGAAGAGTAAAGCTTGTATGGGAGTTTATTTTCGCGTCAAATTTTTGTCGGGGGGTCATACTCTCGTCTGCATTCACCGCTTCGCTTCCCTGGGTTGAAGAGTGAGTTGTTCATGTTCCGCTTGAATGTCTCCCGTTTCTGAGTTGAGACACCGCTGTTGAGATCTCATTTTCGTGTAATTGGAGCGACTCATCCACAATCTCTGGGTCTGGCTTCAGTTTGAATCACCCCATGGGCTCCAATTGGATTTGGGAACATTCTATCTACTTCAGTACAGCGTTGTGGCAGCCTCGTGTCATTGGTTGGTCCCTACGTATTGTTCATTCCGAGTGGTTAGCGGTGTACTTAACGCACCGATGAAGGGTGGAAATTACTGCTTCCATCTGATGCAACCATGGTCTTCCCAAAATAAGGTTGTTGGTAGACGACGCGTCTACTACCATGAAGTCCAGGAACAAGACTTTTTTTTAGCTTTGGCTCTCCTGCCACTATTTCTAACCTTATCTTCCCTATCAGGAAGCAATTTTCACCACTGAATCTAATCAACGGATAGTCTGAAGATGTTAGATTCTCCTCTTGGAAGTCCATACTACAGAAAGTGTTTAGAATAGAACGTTGAGAGAGCTTCCCGTGTCCACCAAAGCCCTATTCACCTCCCACCTTGAAATGGAGACCGATATGGCGAGAGCGTCATTATGAGGTGCGCGGACACATACGAGGTCTTTGTCTATAAAGGTTAAGGTGGGGATGGCCCTTTGTACCCTTGAGTAATAAATGCACCTGTCCTTATCTGCGAGCTGTGTCTGCATCTCCAGTAGAGCTCACTTGCGGGACCTATTTGGCTGTCTTCATCCGCCCCGACTCCATGAAGGACAGATTATGCCCGGAGTCTCCTTCTTGATCTCCCTGACTGTCTCCCTCCTGTCCCTAGGTCGTTCTGGTCGCTTCTCAGAACTCAGGAATTTCTTTAGCTTGCCCTACATATCCAATACTCGATCTTGTACCTTAAATTTTTGTAGTCGTTGGCGTCATGGCCACCCTCCTTGTGGTATAAGCAGTACTTGTTGTTGTCACATTTAGAGGGTCCTTGCGCTGCTTCGGGGGCCACTTTAGATCTTCCAATTTTTATGGAATTCAGGACGTCCGATAGTCTAGAATTAAGGGGGTCATGGATCTGTATCCAACGTAGTTGGAAGCTTTCTTCAGCCTGGCCCGGCCAGGGTTTGACCTGTTGTCATTGCGTTTTCGCTTGCTCCTTTCTTCATCCTCTCATCCTCTTCCCTCATTCATGTCCTTAGGAATGGAGGACTTCTTCTCAAATTTGTTTCTCTCTTCACGGTTCTCTTATCTTCTAAGGTTGTGTACCTCTGGGCACCTTCAAGGAGTTTTGTCATATCCAAAGGGGGTTCCAAGGTGAAAAAGTCATAAAAATTTCCTCTTTTAGGTCTACGGTGAAATCCATCTCGACTGTGTCATCGCTGCAGCCATCAATGAGCGTCAGCTCATCATTGAAGTGCATGACATACTCTCTGAGTGTCTCATTGGATCTCTATTTCAGAGAGAATATGTAGTGTGGGCCTTTTTGAAGGCACCGACTTTCGACAAAATGCGACAGGAACTCCTTCGCGAGCGTCTTGAATGAGTAGATCGACTTTGGCGGGAGACTGTGGAACCATATTAGCGCTGACTTCTTTAGGCTATTAGAGAAACTTATGCACATCACCGACTCTGATCCTTTTTTGAGTGCCATTACGTGCTGGTAATGGCGTAGGTGATTGAATGGGTCGATGGTCTCGTCATAGAAATTGAGATTTGAAGGCGTGAACTTCTATGGAAGAGCCTCATTCATGATACAATCCATGAATAGTGGAGCAGAGAGACGATATAACACGTTCGGGTCATGTGCTCCTCTGCGAAGAGGGTTCTGCGGGGCTAGCTTTCTACCTTGAAACTCGATCCTGTGTTGGATGTGTCGCCTCCTCTGGTCCAATGAGAACTAGCAGGGGCTTGACTCTCATGTGCTTGCTCTCTGTTGTCTTTCGGAGATGGAGGTTTGTGCTACTCCTGGTCTTCATTAGCATGTGAAGGGTTCTGCTATATGAGGGCCTCCACTGCCTTGGCGATTTGCTGTATTTGAGATGATAGCAAATCTATCCTGGGGTCTGTCGTTGTTGTTGCTGGCGCGGGGGTGTGAGTCTGCTACCCGTGTGTCACCGACACTACTGAGAGCGATGGTATAGTACCAGTCTGAGCGTTTGACGTGTCCCCTTGTTATCCATTGTTGCATGATTTAGTGGTCACCATCTCTTTGTATTCTTAAGAGAGATGATGTTAGTGAAAATTTAGTAACTTTGTCGTCCCCATAGGTGGCGCCAAATTGATGCTGTCATTTTTCACTCCCTGCTTTGACCTTGACCTGCTGACCTGCACAAGGAACGCGCGTGAGCCGCGGGCCACCATTGTGGTAGCCGATGACATTCCGATGCTGAAGTCAGACGGGGATTTGAGGAAGGCGTAATGCTGTAAACAGGGAATTTGTAGCGTACCTTAGCTTAGCTCATGTCTTATTTATAGTGTTGGAGTCCTGGTTTGACCAAGCCATCGATGGCGTAGTTAAGGGAATGAGATTTTAGTGGGGATCTTTTTCTAATTAGGAGTTGTGTTGTGGAGAGGAGTTTCCTTGTTAGCCTTGTGCTCCTAGATACGCAGGAAATAGTTCTCAATCAGAGAGTAGTTCGTAGATGGAAGTTTCCATGTGTGACATGTACTCTGGTATTTGCTTCCTATTTAGAAGCGAAAAGCTGCTGTAATTGCCTGTCCAAAGCTGATCATTGAGATACTTGCCGTAGTAAGGCTTACGGGTATTGAGGATAGTTGTGAGACACGTGGACTTAACAGGTCGTAAGAATTCGAGTCTGTCTGGCGGATTGCATTGGGCGGGCTTAGAGCCGCTTGGGCCAAATTAGTGTTGGGCTAATGCTAGGGCCTATCATTACTCGAGATCTTCATGACACGTGTACGATGCATAGGAGGGACCATTTTGATGTATCATCAAGCGGTATTGCGTCTTGATTATTCAGATTTATGTCAGAGAGCTTATTTATGAATTATGAATTGATATACATCATACAGATTAACCATTTATGAATTTGAAGTTACCCCTATTAACTTTACATCATAATAGGGAAGATAACACATGAGGAAATTTAGTGAAAATAATAGGGACGATGTACATAAAAGCCTAAGACAAGATAATAAAAAGCAAGGTTAATTATAGATATCAAAGTGAAAATAAAGCATAAACATCATCATAAAGCATGATCCATATATGATCACAAATTATTTCCAAGACCCATTCTATTGGCATGTTCGATAAAGGTCTTTGGAGGCAATTCTTTGGTTAATGGTCTGCTATCATAAGGTTAGTACTAATTCACTCTCTATACACACTTTTTGTTTTTGAACTTCTTCTTTAACAACAAGATATTAATTTTCATGTGTTTTACTCCTTTAGAGTATTTTTCATTATTTGAGAAGATGACAGTTGTAGAGTTGTCACAATAAATTTTCAGCAGCCTGGTAACGGTGTCAACAACCGCAAGCCCTGAAATAAAGTTTCGTAGCCATAAATCATGATTAGTGGCCTCATAGCATGCCACAAATTTTGCTTCCATAATGGATGAAGCAATAATAGATTTTTTTCACTTTTCCATGAAATGGCTCCCATAGTTAGCATAAAGAGGTAATCAAAAGTGGAATTTTGATCAACACATCTAGCAAAATCAGAATCTGAGTAGCCAATAACCTCAAGAACCTCATACCTCCAATAGCTGAGCATATGATCTTTTGTTCCTTGCAAGTATCTCATGACTTTCTTTGCAGCTTCCCAATTATCAAATCCTGGATCCTTTTGATGTTTGCCTTACATACCAATAGCAAAGCTGATATTTAGCCTCATACAAGTTTGTGCATACATTAAGCTCCCCACTGCTGACAATTATGGAATTCCTTCCATTCTTTTACGTTCTCATTCATTATTTGAACACTGCAAAAGACTTAATTTATCCCCTTTCTGAATAAGAACAGGACTTGGTGAACATTTTGACATTCCAAATCCCCTTATGAAGCAAACCCAATATTCCACGTGAACAGTCCCAGCATATTTCTATTCCAGTCATGTATTGTGCCTTGCCCATATCTTTCATTTCAAAGTTTTTAGAGAGAAAATCCTTGGTTTTATACAATAATCTAAGGTCACTACTTGCAAGTAGTATGTCATCGATATACAAAATAAAAAATATGAACTGCCTCCCACTAATATTTAGATAAATATGATGTGTCCAAAATTGGTCTCTTGTAAATCTGACCTGCAAAACAAATGTTAGATTGCCAAAGACCACCTGTTTGGTGGCCGAAGGCACTCCGATACTTAAGTCAGTAACTCTGTTGAAGAAGGAGGTAAATCTTGACAGAACTCAGTTAAAATTGCATAACATTGCCGAATGTTCCTTTTACCTTATAGGTCGTTATCAATTCTCTGCGTGATTTAAGCATGTGAGGCTCATTGGGAGGAGACATTTTTTGTAACAATAAAGGAGACACATTTTTGGGAAAGTAACCCCCTCCACGACTCTTTGTAACAATGTCCCATGCATTTTTTGTAACAATGTCCCACGCATTTTTTGTTATCAATGTCCCATGCATTTTTCGTTATCAATGTCCCACGCATTTTTTGTAACAATAACGTTCTTCCTCTTTAAGGGAGAACTTTGTTGGGCCTAGATTTGGGCCTATGACTATGATTTGTTTTGATGGGACATGTTTGGGCTTTTACGACTGGATCCGTTCTTTTGGAGCTTTGCGAGTTGGCCTGGTCGTGAAATATTTGGTCCTCATGATGGGAGACCTTTGCCACACGTGTGATCGTGATGGTAGTCTTATTTGATGTATGATTAGCTACTCCCCCCTAGTTAGGGAATATACTGACTTGGCCACTGACTATACGACTGTTGGATTTTTGATTTCACCATCGTGATGCATTTATTGTCGTTAACAGTTGTTATTACATCTTGCTACGTTTGTTTCTCAGATGTCTCATCTGCTTGTTCGTTTCAGCGTGATTTTTGGGGTTTCGTGCTACCATCATGTCCTGCACATTTTCCCACGAGCAGTCTTTTCATTGCTCAACCCTATAAAAAGAAGGAGGTGAATACATTATTTTCTTCTTTACGTTTTCCTCATCTCAGGCTTTGATTTTTCTCTCTTTCATTTTTGTCTCATAACGATGTCTAGCTTCAGGGTTGTAAGTGGTGATGTGTTTGCTACTTATGAAACTTTCTTTTTGCCTAAGCGAGTGACGGGAATATCTCTGGATAGTGTTTGCTATGACTATTCGTTGCCAGCTGACCTCGAAATCATCCTGCATGAAGACGGTGACAATCCTTATCGTCCAAGGCCTAGCTATATTGCGCAATACCCTGGCATGTTTCAGGCAAGTCTTAGGCTACCGGCTCCCGAGATCATCTGGGAGTATATAGATTTCTTCGGCATCACTCCTACTCAAATGGTTCCTAATGATTGGAAGGTGATGATCATGACCTTAGTGAGGGTCGTTCTATCCGGGATTTCTATGAATATTAGGGTTTTGCACTCCGTGATGAGGTTTAGTGTAAATGCTAACCATACTTGCTATTTTTGTTCTCCATCCTGTTTCAAGAATCTTAGGGACGAGTATAGGGGGTGGTCAAGACCCTGGTTTTACATCCATCACTTCCGATTATTTCAAGTTACCCAGTCTACAAAATTTGGTGGTGATGTGAGCATTGATTGGGAAGTGAGCTCCATTAAGAAGCATACGGATCACAATGCTCCTGTTATTGCTAGAGGTGTATTGGCTCAGGCATCAGCAAAACAAGGTTCCTAGGTCTGCTAGTCCATCTAAGTTGTTGGCGATTAGTCCTGGTCACATCCCAAAGAAGAAGAAACTTATTAGTTTTGTTCATGGTAGTACCAGGGCTCCCCTCATTTGATATCTTTTAGAAAGGGTGGTGGTCAAGAGACTAAGGAGATAAATCATACTCTCGAGAGGAACAAAAAGGAGGTGTTGTGTCCTTTGGATAATAGTGAGAAGAATCTCATTTTTTCGTATGGCGTGCTCGACTTTGCCAATTTTATCTGTTGATGATTCCCGTGTTATCAACAACAAGTTGTTCTAGCTGGTTTTGAGTTTGAACCCTCGTTGGACGATCAGATCGTTGCTCGTGGTCGGAGTTTTAAGTCTCATGTTTCTTCTATCATTGCTAGTACCATGGAGTTGCTTGTTACTCTCCCTGCTGCCCGTCCTACTATTGTTGCTCTTAAAAAGTTCAACTGGTCTTCTGAGGTTGACGTCCAAGATAGCACTCGCAATCTCATTGTCGATTGGCACTGACATTTGGTCAAGAAGGTTCTTATGCCCGTGCATCCACCATGTAATAACCTTGATGAAGGCCTCAAGCACTTCATGGAAGGAACGAGTCACCTCATTTATGTAGGTGTGATGGGGTCAGATTGTAAGGTCGCTCAAGATCAGGTGGCTTTTGTCGAGAAAAAGATGGTGGGGTAGGCTTTTGTACTTTCTCATATCCTCGGTAAATTTAATTATTTGAGGAAGCAGTGCGCAGGATATGAGAAAGCGGCTGAAGCTGCTCGGGCTTCATTAAAGAAACCTAAGGATGTTTGGAATAAGTTTGCTTCCAAACTTGAAATCTCTAAGGCAGAGTTGAATAAACTACGTTTTCTGTTGAGTATTGTTGAGAATGAGTTGTCCAAAGGAAGAGCTAATTGTGGAGGACACTCAGGTACTTCAGGCATTGATGCATGGTGGAGGACACTGCACCCATCTCGTTGTCGGTATGGTACTTCAGCTCTTTCGAGAAGCATGTTGTATGCGGATGGAGCGTCGACAACAAGGAATTCCGTCAACAAGACTCGTTGTCTTCCTGGTTCGACTGGCAGTTGGACATTTTGAGTGGATGACATTGTTCTCTGGTGAAACCCACCATGGTTGATCATTAGGCGAGAGCATTTCTTAACTGAAATGCATCTTCCGAAACGTTGTTAGGTACAAAAAGTTGGCCGAGCTGCCCGTGTAGACCAATACTCTTTTGATCTCCCACCTGGCTAACAATATTGAAATTACCAGAGCGTCATTATGAGGGAAATGGATTCCGTTCACATCCTCGTTGGAGAAGGTCAGAGTTCACTGCGTCATTCTGGCGCGTTGTGTAGAAGGCTATGGATATCTGATCCTTGTTCGTAAATCCCAAATTGATCACTTTCGAGATTGATTGGATAACTCATTTTCTCCAGTTGTGCCATGCAAGACGTATATCAGCTCCTTTGTTCACTCTTTTGATCTTGGTAGTAGCTTTCGGCCTCTATCTCCCTTTGGACTCTTCCCGCTTAATGAACTCTCCAAGTCGTCATTTTTGGATATGGTGTTCGATCTCCTCCTTTAAGTTGTAACAGTCCTCGGTGTCATGCTCGTAGTTCTCATGGAAAGAGCAATATTTGCTTTTATTTTGCTCATCTGGATTTCCTCTCATTTGGGGTGGCCATTTAACGTCCTTCCACTTCGCCATGGTCTTCATGAACTCAACTCGACTTGTTTTCAAAGTTGTGAACGACTTGTTTGTCGACCGTTCATATCTAGATCTTCCAAGTTGCAGCCTTCCAGATACTTGTTTGTTGAACTCGGACCTGCCACTGGTTCGATGTCTTTTCGACTAGCCATTTTGCTTTCGAGGCCTATAGCTCCTTCGTCCTTCTTCTCTCCTCTTTCGATTGGCTGAAACATGTATCATTTTGAATTCATTCTTCTTCCTTGCAGCCACCATTTCTTGAAAGTGATGTGTTTTACGACGGTCTTCAATATAGTCGCCATGTTCTTTGGGGGGGTCTAGGTTCAGAGAATCGTAGATGGTCCCTTTTTAATCTAGAGGTGAAGGTAGCTATGGTCATGTCCTCACTACACTAGTCAATCATAGTTAACTCGTTCGTGAAACTAATAATGTATTCCCCGATTATTTTATCAGGTTTTTGCTTGATATGCAGCAAGTAATGTGGACCCTTTCTCTTCTGTTGGCTGCCAATGAATCTCATAATGAATGCAATGGCTAATGCTTGGAAGGAATTTATTGACCTGTGCAGTAGACTTTTGAACCAATTCATTGTCGTAGATGTGAAACTGGTTGGAAAGGTCCGACACAGAATAGACTTTGTGCTTTCTTTCAAGGCCATCATGTGGTGGAAGTGTCGCAGATGGTATGTTGGGTCAGTAGTGCCATCGTATGCTTCAAACTTTGGAGGAGTGAATTTCTTTGGCAAAGGAGTCCTCATGAGTGCGTTAGAGAACAACAGTATGGCCAATTCGTATAACACATTGGGATCTATGACTCTGATTCTGAACATAACTTGCACAGGGACCCCATCATTCTGGAGGTCATCTTTTTGTGATTCATCACTTTCGAGATTCACTCGTTGAAGTTTTGCAGGAACTCCATTGTCCTTTTAGGCGTGATTGGCAGAGTTCTGTTGCAGTAGTGCTTGGACATGGTCGGCAGATTGAGCACGCTCTTGAGTGAATTTCTCTATCACTTTGGTCAGATGACTCATCTGAACCATGAATTGATCCATGCGGGGATCTAGGACTGTAGCGCAAGATGTCTGAGATGAATGGGTTGCCACTCCTGTTGTAATACTGTGTTGTCTGGCGCTGTTGACTCGGGTGTCTATGGGTTTGGAGCAATGTTCTAAAAAGCGCTAGGCGCTGGAAGGGCGGCTAGCAGGTGCCTAGCGCCCAGGGGACTAGGCGGCACCTAGGCGGTCTTAGGTTTTGTATTATAACTTTAATAATTTACAAAAATTAAGCATAATACCTTATCAATTACATCCAATTTAATGCCAAAATACATATGCAAAATTTTAAAACATGAAAAATTAACAATCATGAACAAAATTTATTAAAACTCAAATGACTGAAGTTGGTCATGATGGGTACTTTATATAAAATTGAATTTGTGGACAAATATCCAAATCTACTCTTTTATTTTTCTTCAAATTGCATGAATAACCTCAGTCATGTTTGATAAAATCTACATTAGTAAAATTGGTACCGGCATATCCTTTGAGAATTCCATTAAGTAATCATCCTTTGCTACAATTAGACATATACTGAATAAAAAACAATTGAATAGTTTATTTCTAAAAAAGAGGAAAGAAAAATAAAATAAGAACACAATCAGCCTTATTAAAAAAAAATGTCTAGGCCGCCTAGACCCCGCCTAGGCCACCCAGATTGCCCAGAACCCGCCCAACCATTAATCTGGGCATTTTTCTACCTTCTAGTGCCTAGGCGGCCGCCTAGGCCGATTTTTAGAACACTGGTTTGGAGCATTCCCTATTTGTAATTAGCTTCTCCCGTTGAAGGGTTGCCTTGATTGTTGCTAAGTTGGGCATCTGTAGAGTGTTCCATCTGTTCTATGAGCTTTTTAATCACTGATTAGAACTAAGAGAGTTTCCTACTACAAACTCTCTTTTTGAAAGGAAACTTTCGTTCCCCACAGACAGCGCAAAATTGATGCGTCCAAAATCTGGTTTCCAGTAAATCTGACCTACAAAACAAATGTTAGATTGCCAAAGAACACCTGTTTGGGAGCTCAAAGCACTCCATGCTTAAGTCAGTAACTCTGTTTTAGATGGAGGTAAATTTAGACAAAACTTAGTTAAAATTGCATACCTTTGTCAAATGTTCCCTTTACCATATATATTAGATATTATCAATTCTCTGCACGACTTAAGCATGTGAGGTTCATCAGAAGGAGACGTTCTTTGTAACAGTCTTCTTCTTTATGAAGATGCGCCTTTGGGGAACAACCCTCTCCACGACTCTTTTTCTCTATAATGTTCTTCCTCTTTAAAGGAGAACTTTGTTGGGCCTGGATTTGGGCCTCTGAGTATGATTTGTTCGAAGGGCCCTGTTTGAACTTTTACGACTGGATTCAACCTTTTATGCTTTGCGAGTCGGCCTGGTCTCAAAATATTTGGTCCTCGTTGATGTTTTCGTTTTCGCTCCCTGTTAAACCTGCTGACCTACATAAGGAACACATGTGAGCCACAGACCACCGTTGTGGTGGCCGATGGCACTAAAGCTAAAGTCAGACAGGAATTTGAGGAAGGTGTAATGATGTAAACGGGGAATTTCTAGCGTACCTTAGCTTACCAACTTCATGTCTTATTTATAGTGCTGGAGTCTTGGTTCAACCAGGCCATCGATAGTGTTTTTTTTTGGAAAGCGAGCGGGGGTTATTTAGGATCCCCAAACCTGAAAAAAGAAGGTGAAGTTACATTCGAATGTAAATAGTGCCTGATCTATCCTCATGTACAATGTCTTTCAATTCTTGAGCAAACGAGCTCGGTGTAACTTCGAGAAATTCTGAGCTTGGGTGAAGGCTAGCAAGTCTGTCCGCGACTCTATTAGTTTCTCTATACTCGTGGCTGATAGTGAATTCTTCCAGTGTGTCCAGTAATCTTCTGATCTCATTGAGGATGTGTCTCAAATTCCGTGCAATCTGTCTCTCTTTCGTCAGGTAATCACGCACTAAGATGGAATCAGTACTAATTGCTAACTTTTTGAATCCTTTTGACGTGGTTAAGTGCAACCCTGCCGCTACGCCTTGAATTTCATGTTTAATAATAGACTGACCCACACTCGAGCCAACACAAGCAACCACGACTTTGCCTTGATCATCCCTAATGACTGCACCATATCCTCCGGAGTTGTCTTTTAATAAGCCATCAGAATTGAGCTTAAACCAGCCAGTAGGAGGCTTCTTCCAAGAGCACATGATCGGGGTTCGAAGCCTAAACTGTGGGTCAAGTTTCCATCGCCCAAATAGTTGTCTGTTGGCTGCAGTGTCATCAATAACTAGCGCTGCATTTGAGTATCTGAGCCTAATGTCATCATAGATCCGCTTGACTAGTTCGATGCTAGAGCATTGCTGCTGCTTGTATAGCCGAACATTACGTTCAGTCCATATGTAATAGATAGATGCACTCAATGCAATCTTTTTCACTTGTGCATTAGAACGGGTTCCTCTGAAATTGCTGGGGCACCATCTAAGTTCCTCGTCCCAGCCTGACACAGTCCGAGAGTAGCCTAGAAGTTGTAACAAGCGGCCCCAAACAAACCGAGAATAGGAGCATGCAAAGAATAAATGAGTTTCGGTTTCACTGTTCTGGTTGCAAAGCAAGCAAAGATCTTGTTGTGCTTTGCCCCATTTCTTAAGCTTACTTAGAGTTTTCAAGGCACCATGACATAGAATCCAGGTTATAAATGCATGCCTGGGAATGCATCCTTTAAACCATACAATGTGAGTCCATGCTACTGGTGGGTTATGTTTCCTGAGTGTTTCATAAGTCGATTTCATTTGAAACTGACCGTCGCTACTAGCACTCCACATCACTGCATCTTGCTTGCTTACATCTATTTCAACATGGTCAAGTTGAGTGACTATATCACTAATAAGAGTGCCCACACTCGGAGGAAAGCTCCAATCACCGCTGCTTATAATAGCCGCGACCTTGGCGTCTTTGTGAAGAGTGGAGTCAAACATTAGTTCCTGTGGAAAGTGCTCCATTAGAATTCCTGACGGGTGCCAAGGCTCCTTCCAGAAGAGTGTATCCTCGCCATCCCCAATTGAGTGTATAGCTATTTGTGCTGCCTTGGGTCTGCATTCGAGGATCTTACACCAGGACCAAGAGGCTTCTTTAGGTGTAGTCATCAGCCAGAAGGCTCGGTGCCTAATAAAAACTTTATATACCCACTTGACCCATAATGAGTCTCTGTGCGTAATGATACTCCAAACATGTTTCATGCAAGCAACCTCATTGCTTATGCGTATGTCCTTAATCCCTAGTCCACCTTCTTTATGGGGGTAGCATATCTTCTCCCAACTCACGAGGGCTTTCTTGGATGCTATATCACCACCTGACCAAAGGAATCTTCTAAGAAAGGTGTTAATGAAATCTAGAGTTTTCTTAGGAAGCCCGAAGCAGGACGTCCAATATACATGCATGCTAGCTAAGACAGATTTGATGAGAACAAGTCTGCCTGCATAAGATAGGAATCTGTTCTCCAGGAGTTGATTTTCTTCCTGATCTTATCTATGATAGGGGCACATTGTGTGTGTGATAAGTAGGAAGAAATCATTGGCAGCCCGAGGTACTTAACTGGTAAACTCCCATTTGCAAAGTGAAGCTGAGAAGTGATCATAGCCTGTTCACTGTGTGAAACCCCTGCCTGGAATAGCATGCTCTTGTCACAGTTCACTTCTAGACCCGTGCATTCCTTGAATTCAGTGAGGACAGTGGCTAGAGCCTTCGCCGAGCTAGCATCTCCATGAAAAAATGCTATAAGGTCATCTGCAAAGCATAGGTGGGTGATGATTGGGTCCTGGCAGTGATAATGTAGTTTGTAGTGGCCTTCCTGAACCTGTTTGCGCAGTAATACATGTAAAATCTCCATGATCAGAACAAATAGATAGGGGGACATAGGACACCCTTGTCGGAGTCCTCTGGTTGCACTGATATATCCTTTAGGAGAGCCATTTAAACAGATAGAGAATTTAGGTGTAGTGATACACTCCTTGATCCAGTTGATGAAAGTGATTGGGAAGTTCACCTTCCTGAGCAGCAGAAGGATAGCATCCCAACGAACCATGTCATAAGCTTTCTTGAGGTCAATTTTTGCTGCGCATCTGGGAGGTCCCGTGTCACGATGATAGTTCCTGACAAGTTCATGTGCTAGCATGATATTATCTTGAATGTGGCGACCTTGTATGAATGCAGACTGGGAGTCACTCACAATCAGTTGAACATCTGCTTTCATCCTGTTGGTTAAGATCTTGGTAATACATTTATAAAGTACATTGCAACAAGCAATTGGCCTGTAGTCATTGAAGTAGGACGCATTAGTAATTTTAGGAATCAAAGCAATGTGCGTGGCATTTACCTCGCCTAGTAGCTTAGAACTGCGGAAGAAGTTCAACACAACCTTAACAAAATCGTCCCCAACGATGCGCCAAGTGGCCTTGAAGAACAATGAGGTGAAGCCGTCAGGTCCAGGAGCCTTGTTAGAGTCAATATTGGATAGTGTCTCAGTGATCTCATTCCTAGTAATGTGCTTGATTAGCTAGGCTCCCATTTCCTCCGTCACCATGTTATCGAAGTGCAAGTTGTCAATGATCCCAGGATTGTGTGCACTGTCTGACTCCCCTGCAAATATAGTTGTGAAATGCTGGATGCATTTAGATGCAATAGCATCCGGATCATCCAGTTTCTCATCATTCCTGTTATAGATGCTCATGATTTTGTTTTGTGACCTTCGCTCCCGTACTAGGCCATGGAAGTATGCATTGTTTTGGTCCCCGACTTCAAATAACTTTGATCTGGACTTCTGTTTCAGCTCGGACTCTTCACTTCTGAGTGCGTGTGCAAATTCCTTGACAACAGTCCTTTCTTCCTGGATCAAATGATCAGGAGTAGGAAAGCCTTGTATGGTTTGCTGAGCATGAGTCATCCTAGTTCTTGCTAGATCTACAGCTGAGCTTGCCTTATAGAAGCCTGCTTTACGCCATTTAGTTAAGGATTGTTTAACTATTTTGAGCTTTGTAATGAATCTGTACATGTGGTTACCAGTGACTCTAATTTGCCAAGCTTCCTCCACTGTCTTATGAAAGTCATGCTCGTGCACCCAATAGTTAAAAAATTTGAATGGGATAGGCCCCCCTAGTAGTATTGTTATATAATGAAAGCACCATTGGGGCATGATCAGATATACCTGAGTTTAGGAACTCCGCTTCTGCATCTGGGTTTTCCTGAAGCCAGGTGTCATTGATTAGAACTCTATCTATTTTGGATGAGACACGGTCTGCTCCAAATTGATTGTTGCTCCAGGTGAAGAAATTTCCTCTATAACGACAGTCATATAACTTAGCTTGGGTGACACAGTTCAAGAAATCGTGAGCACCCCCTTGCTGAGCTCCTGCTCGACCCATTTGTTCATTAGCATGCAAAATGGCATTGAAATCGCCTAGCAGAGCCCATGGCAGTGTGACTGTGCTTGAGAGTTGTAGTAGCTCATGCCATAATTGTTGCCTGACTGTATATAGATTGCTTCCATAAACAAATGTAAGGACACATTCATAGCCAGTGTTCCATTTTGCATGTACTGTTACTGCCTGGTATGTGCTTGAGGATGGAGCAAGTGATACCAGTCCTGGGTTCCAACCAATCCACACTTGGCCCCCTTGAGTATTAGGTCCATTGTCAATCCAGTGCCAATCTCGCAAAAGGTCACGCTGTATGGTACTCTTCTTTTCCTCTTTAACTTTAGTTTCGACTAAGCCGAGCACATGTACCTTCTCTTTTTTAACTAGCTCACGAACTTCTTGCTGCTTAACTATATCGTTAAGCCCTCGTATGTTCCAACAAGCTAGTTTAATCATTACTAACATTATGATCTAGGAGCTGCTTGACTCCAGTGGTGTTGGTGTGTGTACCATGATCAGTCTGCAGTACATCTCCAGTAATCCTGCGAAGAGTCTGCTGCAAGGAGTTCATAGTGTCAGCAAGAGTAGGTGGCGCAGTCTCCTGTGCTAGGCATTCAAATGCATTAGAGATGACTATTGGGCCACTGACGTTGGTAGATACAGGAACGGGTATGGAACTGCTCGACTGTTGAGGATCAGCCCATATTGCTAGTTGCATATTGGCATGCATTGGGCTATGCGATTGCATAGGGTCTTCCACATTGGTGCATTGCATAGTGAGTGGAACATTGGTACTAGGAGTACCCTCCGTAGTCAGTTCGTGTTGCTTCTCCTTTGGTGGTTGTTGCTTCTCCTTTGGTTCTCTGATGGCTCGCTTCCCATGAGCTACCGTCCAGCCGTCCTCATTGGCTTGTTGATGTTGTTGTGTCTTGCTCACTGGCTTCCAGACCTTGTGCGTAGTGGCTTTGATTGGAGGTTGTTTCATGCATTACTGCTTGGTATGGCCAAAGACAACACAAGAGTTGCATTTGGGTGGAACCCATGCATACTCGATATCCACTATCCTTGTACTCGAGTCATTGATCACCACTGGGACATCTCTTGGCAACTGGGTGTGGACGTTTACTTCAACACAGACCCTGGCATAGGCCTTCCGGGTTCCTTCTTCGGTTGCCTTATCTAGCATGATAGGTACCCCAATGACGCTCGCAATCCGTTGAATTCCCATAGGGTTCCATAGGAATAAAGGGATACGCTTGAGTGTAACCCAGATGGGGATCGAGGTGAGTGCTTCAACTTCCTCGTCCATGGAATGAGTCCACGACCGAATAAAGAACAGCCTAATGACTATGTGCAAGGATCCCATCTCTAAGGCCTTGGTTCTATCGCCTTCATCCATAAACTTGAAAACAAAGTTCTTGTCGCCGTGAATGCTCATCTCAAAATTACTGGTTCCCCAGATTTTGATTAATGTGGCCTTGACAAAACTGTAACCTAGAATCTTGCCCACAAAACGACCGATGATGAGCTTTTCGCATTCACTGATTCGTTGAGCGAACTCTGAAGTTAGAACTTTAACAACCTTCTTGCCATTCACAATCGTAGGAGGTTCATATTGTAACTTGGTCGATCCAGCATATCGGCCTTGTCGAAGTTTTGAAGCCCAGGATGCTACATTGCTTCCTGGATTGATTACTGGATTGCTAGCAGTATTGGGTCCTAGGTTGCTTCCTGGACTATTGCCTGGATTGCTCAAACTTCCTAGGTCGCTTCTTGGGGTGCTTCTTGGATTTTGAACAATGCATGTATGTTGTTGCATGGTTGGATCTCTCGCTTCGTCGCTGTGATCTAGATCTAGGTGATGGCCCTGAAGCAGTCGCAAAGCAATCGCTGCTTGGTCTTGAGTCAGAGTGCTTAGATGTCGCTGCAGCATATATTTTGTGCCGCTTTTTTCAACGCGTCTAGCAATAGTGGTCGATGAAGTTCCCCTTTCAAGAGTTGGAGATCCTCCACAAGGGGGAATGGAGGAGTCCATTGTATCATGCTCCTTGGTCATTGTCATGGATCAGCAGGGAGCATCGTGATGATGAACAAACCCTAGAATCGCCACCATCGATAGTGTTGTTTAGGGAAGAAGATCTTCGTGGAAATTCTTCTCTAATTAGAAGTTGTGCTGTGAAGGAGAGTTTCCCTGTTAGCCTAGTGCTCCTAGATACGCGGGAGATAGTTCCCAATCCGAGAGTAGTTCATAGATAGAAGTCTCCAAGTTTGATATATACTCTGGAATTTGCTTCCTAGTTGGAAGCAAATTGTTGTTGTCTTGCTTGTCCGAAGCTAATCCTCGAGATACTTGCCTTAGCAGGGCTTACGGGTATTGAGGATAGCTATGAGACGCGTGGGCTTAGCAGGATGTAATGATTTCAGGTCTGTCTGGTGGACTGCATTGTGCGGGCTTGGAACCACTTGATCCAGATTAGTGTCGGACTGACGCTTGGGCCTATTGTTTCTTGAGATCATATGACACGTGTACGGTATAGAAGATAGATGGCTTTGGTGTATCATCATTCATCAGCTAGGAGCACCTTAAGCGTGTAAGCCTACATCCGCGAGCGGAGTGCATCGTGCGGACGAGATTTGAAGTGATGAGAGTACCTTAAATCAGCTGGTGATATGTAGGTGTGATCCGCGTGTCAGGAATGATTAAGGTTTTTAATACTCGTGTCGGGCTCGTGGTAGAATATTGCTTGAATAGTGGGCTGAACCCATGGACCCGTAGAGTGAGAGCTAGGGTTTGTCGTATGATCAAGACGTTGCGTATACAACGTAGATTGCATGGTAACACGCGTACAACATAGATCGCGAGACGATTGAGTGTCGGTTACCCCCCCCCCCAATTAATGGGGTGTGTGCAGCCTCGTTAATAGGACGGAGTGGTCCTGTGCAGTTTCCTTGGGAACCGTCATTTTCTCATTTCCCATACAATATTTAATGCTGAATCGCCCATTTGGTGAACCACTATGTCTATATAATGGTGTTTCTTCATTGTTGTAGGCACTATCTTCTACATAACGCACCTTCTGAAATGCTCTTACTTGAAGAACATGTTTTGGGTTTTCCAAAGGCTGAAGGGAGATCTCCAACGTTGGATTCTTTGAATGTTCTGACAATTGTGTCGATGAGTCGCGATAAGACTTGTTGTTATGCGTGGTCACCTGCTCTAGATGAGCACCCATTGGTTCGCTGAGACCTTGTAATTTTTTCTCGTATTGCGAAAAAGAAGTATGAACTCCCTCCTAAGGGATGAGTCTGTCATTTATTCCTCAGCACTTCGGTGTTACCTTGTGCCTCTTTGTATGCCGGGAAGCGCTCCCTGCGGCTAGCTCAGGTTGATCTGAGTGTTGGCAGACGCGTCGTTCCTTCCGGGGGTGATATCTTTGGGACACCACGAGTATCGCACAGGGGAAAATTGTCATCACTTGGCAGCATTGTGAGACCTTAACTTCATTGCCGACTGTCGCCATATTTGTCTGTCATCTTCTACATCCTTTAGGAGGCCGGATGTCGAGTTAAAGATGCCTACGGTTCATCGCAAGTTTTACATTGAAGTTGGTGTGTCATTTTTTCGGGGGTGATTTGGCGGAGCAATTAGCAACGAGTTGCACTTGTCCTTTCGACCCCCTTTTTGCACATTTGTTCTTGATCCTGCCTTGAAGTGAATTCTGGGCAAAGTGACTATGGAAAGGAAAATAAACAACTGAAATAGACTAACTGTTGACAAAGTGATGTTGATCCTGCCCTGAAGTGAATTCACATGGCCCTTCCTGGATCGTTGGGACTTTCAACGAATTGCCATGTTTCGTTGATGTTGTTGAGGTTACTGAAAAGTAAATCTTGCATGGGAGCTTACTTCTGCGCCGACTGATTGTTGGGGGGTTGTGCTCCCGTCAGCATTGACCTCTCTGCTTTGTTGGGTTGAAGAACAGATTGCTCTTGTGATGCTTGAATGTTCCCCATTTTCGAGTTGAGCCACCGCTGTTGAGACCTTGTCTCCATGTGAGAGGAGTGGCTCATCCACAGTCTCTGGGTATGGCTTCAGTTCAAGTTGTCATGTGGGCTCCAGTTGGATCTGGGAACATTCTATCTACTTTAGTGCAGCATAATGGCAACCTCGTGCTGTTGGTTGGTTCCCACGTATTGTTCTTTCCGAGTGGTTAGCGGTGTACTTAATGTACTGGTGAAGGGTGGAGACTACTGCTTCCATTTGGCAGAGCCATGGTTTTCTTAGGATAAGGTTGTAGGTAGACGGTGCATCTACGACCATGAAGTCCAAGTACAAGACTTTTCTCAGTTGTGGCTGTCCTGCCACCACCGCTAGCCTTATATTTTGGATCGGGAAGCATTTCTCTCCTCTGAATCCGATTAGCGGGTAATATGAGGATGTTATATTCTCCTCCTCGAGGTCCATACCGTGGAACGCGTTGTAGAACAAAACTTTGACGGAGCTTCCCGTGTCCACCAGGGCCCTCCTCATCTCCCACCTTACAATGGAGACCGATATGACGAGTGCGTCATTGTGCGGTGTGCAAATTCCTTCTAGGTCCTTGTCCGTAAAAGTTAAGGTAAGGATGGGGCTTTGCACCCTCGAGTAGTATACGCGTTTATCCTCTTCTGCGAGCTATGTCCGCATCTCCAGCAGAGTTCGCTTGCAGGATCTGTTTGACTAGTCTTCATCCGATCCGACTCCTTGAAGGACATAGATTATGTTCGGATTCTCCTTCTCAATCTCTTTGATTGTCTCCCCCTTGTCCCTTGGTCGTTCTGATTGCTTCTCATAACCTAGGAATTCTTTTAGCTTGCCCTCGCGGATCCAGTACTCGACCTTGTAACTTAAACTCTTGCAGTCATTGGTGTCTTGGCTACCCTCTTTGTGGTACAAGCAGTACTTGCTATTGTCATGTTTGGAGGGGTCTCCACGCTACTTTGGGGGCCACTTTAGATCTTCCCAGTTTTTCATAGAATTCAGAATGTCCGATAGGCTAGAATTGAGAGAGGTCATGGATTTGGAACCAACGTAGTTGGAATTTTTTTTTGGCCTGGCCTGGCCCGGCGAGGGTCTGACATGTTGTCGTTGCGTTTTCGGTTGCTCATTTCTTAGTCCCCTCGCCTTCTTCCCTCCTTTTTGTTTTTAGGAACGAAGGGTTTTTTCTCAACTTTTGTGTCCTTATTCACAATTATTATCTCTTCTATGGTGATGTACCTCTAGGCGCCCTTTAGGAGTTCCATCATATCTAAAGGGGGTTCCAAGGTGAGGAAGTCATAGAACTTTCCCACTTTAAGGCCCACGGTAAAAGTCGTCACGGCTGTGTCTTCGATCCCGCCTAAATAAGCGGCAACTCGTCATTGAAGTGCAAGGCATACTCTCTTAGTGTCTCGTTGGATCTTTGTTTCAGAGAGATTATGTAGTGTGGGATTTTCTGGAGACGCTGATTTCTGACGAAGCGCGTCAAGAATTCCTTAGCCAACATCTTGAATGAATCAATCGACTTTGGCAGGAGGTTGTGGAACCAAGTTAGTGCCGACTTCTTCGGGCTAGTAGGGAAGGTTCTGCACATCATCGACTCAGATCCTTCTTTGAGTGCCATTACATGCTGGTAATGGCGCAAGTGATTGAAGGGGTCGGTGGTCCCATCATAGAAGTTGAGCTTTGGAGGCGTGAACTTCTTTGGAAAAACCTCGTTCATGATACGATCCACGAACGGTGGAATAGATAGGCGATATAGCCCGTCAGAGTCGTGTGCCCCTCTGTGGAGGGGGTTCTGTGGGGTGAGCATATCTGCCTTGAAAGTTGGTTCCTCGTTAGCTGCACCGGCTCCTCTCGTCCAATGAGAACTAGCAGGGGCTTGACTCTCATGTGTTTGCTCACTGTTGTCTTCCGGAGATGGCGTCTGTGCTGCT
Source organism: Berberis vulgaris (assembly GCA_963556465.1). Classification (NCBI taxonomy): domain Eukaryota; kingdom Viridiplantae; phylum Streptophyta; class Magnoliopsida; order Ranunculales; family Berberidaceae; genus Berberis; species Berberis vulgaris. Next base: position 10,893,086 of record OY747129.1, on the reverse strand, counting down.
CCTGATCTCCGTTAGCAGGTGGAGGGTTCTGTTGTATGAGAGCCTCTACTGCTTTGGCGATTTGCTATATTTGAAATGACAACAAATCTATCATGGGGTCCATCATTGTTGTTGCTGGCGCGGGGGTGTGAGCCTGCTGCACGTGTGTCACAAACACCGCCGAGAGCGGCGGTACAGTGCCAGTCTGAGCGTTTGACATGTCCCCTTGTTCTCCATTGTTTTATGATCTGGTGGTCACTATCTTGTCATGTTCTAAAGAGAAATGATGTAAGCGAAAGGTTAGGAAGTTTGTTGTCCCCATGGTCGGCTCCAAACTAATGCAGTCAATTTTCTCTCCCTGCTTTGACCTTGACCAGTAAACCTGTTGACTTGCACAAGGACCGTACATGAGCCACGGACCATCGTTGTAGTGGCCGATGGCACTCCGATGCTAAAGTCAGACAGGGATCTGGGGAAGGCGTAATGTTGTAAACAAATAATTTTTAGCGTACTTTAGCTTGCCAACTTCATGTATTATTTATAGTACTTGAGTCCTGGTTCAACCAGGCCATCGATAGCGTAATTTAGAGAAGAAGATCTTCATGAAGATCCTTCTCTAATTCGGAGTTGTGTTGTGAAGAAGAGTTTTCTTGTTAGCCTTGTGCTCCTAGATACGGGAGATAGTTGCCAATCCGAGAGTAGTTCATAGATAGAAGTCTCCGTGCGAGATATATACTCTTGAATTTGCTTCCTAGTTGGAAGCAACGTGCTACTGCCTTGCCTGTCCGAAGCTAATCCTCAAGATACTTGCCTTAGCAGGGCTTACGAGTATTGAGGATAGTTGTGAAACATGTGAGCTTAGCAAGCTGTAATGATTTTTGGTGCGTCTGGCGAACTGCATTGTGCGAGCTTGGAACTGCTTAGGCTGGATCAGTGTCGGGCTGACGCTTGAGCCTATTGTTTCTCGATATCATCATGACATGTGTACAATGTAGAAGAGATATCGTTTTGGTGTATCATCACTCATGATGGGCGATCTCTGCCACGTGTATGGTCGTGATGGTAGTCTTATATGATGTATCATCAAAATACATTGGTCAATGATGTTTTCTTGGAAGTGATGGTATCATTAAACTTAAGGTACCATTGTTGGGAAGCTTATTTAAGCCCATAGATTGACTTCTTAAGTTTGCAAGCTAAATGCTCTTTTCTTTCAATAAAGAATCCTTTAGGTTGATCCATATAAACTTCTTCATCTAAACTTCCATTCAAGAAGGCAGTTTTCACATCCATTTGGTGCAACTCTAAATCATAATGAGCGACCAATGCTAATATAATTCTAGTGAGTCCTTCTTGGATATAGGAGAGAAGGTCTATGTATAATCAGAGCCTTTTTTCTATGGAGGTAATTATAAGTATAATTCTAAGTGAGTCATTCTTTACTGAAACTTGACGTTGATGGTTACACTTTTAAGTTTGGGCATGGATGCTTAAGCCTATTTAAGAATGCTTCTTGTGTTGGTTCTGGAATTTTATTTGATGGCTTGTAGAAGTTAAATCTTGATGATTATTTTGTCAATTCAATTTTTTTCCCTGCATACTTATGTTGGTGCTAAACGTAGCTTTGTTAATGAAAGGCATTTGTGCTCAATACACAATGCTAGGCGCACCACAACAGAATGGTGTGGTTGAGAGAGGAAATTGTACTCTTACTGATATGGTTAGAAGTATGATGACTAATTCTACTTTACCCTTATCAATGTGAATGTATGCACTAAAGACTGTTGTTTATTTGTTAAGTAGGACTCTTAGTAAGGCAGTTCCAAAGACTCCATTTGAGCTATGGACTGGAAGGAAACCCAGTTTAAGACACCTGCATGTTTGAGGTTGAGCACAGGTTAGAATTAATAATCCACATGAAAAGAAATTGGATTCAAGGACAATCAGTAGTTACTTTGTTGGTTACCTTTTTGTTAGTTTCTCGATTCTAAAAATTTATGATGAAATTGAAAGAAGTGTTTGTGTTTTCATTCAGTGTTGAAATTGTTAGTGCTTAATCTTCATTGTATGTATCATTTTCATTTCATCTTCTTTCCCTTTTATGAATAAAAACAAAATCTGTTAGGACGGCTCTGATACCATTATTATGAATAAACAACAGAGAATGAAAATTCCAAACACTTATTTCAATTTCAACACTAAATGAAAACACAAACAATTCTTTCAATTAATCATAAATTTTTCGGAATCGAAAAACTAACAGATTATCCCCAAATTTGTTAGGATGGCTCTGATACCATTGTTAGATTTATGTCATAATACAGAAGATAAAGCATGAGCAATGTATAGTAATCGAAGACTTACCCGGATCCATGATACGCAATTGCGTGAAGGTAAGTTCCAAGATGCAGTTTCTCGTCTTGCTATTTTCCTTTCAGTGTTCCTTTGTGATGGAGGAAAACCACCCACAATGGTAGAAGGAGAACTGCCCCTTTTATTTTCATTCATGTAACTGCTTCCATCAAGCAGTTAATATAACCACTTGGGCCAAATGTTGGAAGTTAACAATTGCTCCTTTGCACATTCATCAACCTATAAGGAAATGTGGGTTTGGTCTACCTGGCTTATTATCACAAGTCACCCATTGAATACCATAAACTAATATTATGAATGGCTTATTTAAGGTCCATTAAGCAAATATTTGGTGTTTAATTGCTTTCAGAATTAGCAGCATGATCGGAGTAGGTCATAGTGCATAGATATGATATGGATTCCATCATGGATTATTTTAGTATGGATTGCAAGCATATTGACGACAAGAAGCCAGTTATGCATTATATCTGATGCGTCCAAAAATCATCATCTTGTGAGTTTGACGTACAAAATAGATGTAGACTGCCAAGGACCACATTTTTGGTGTCTGAAGGTACTCCGATGCTTAAGTCAGCAACTCTATTTTGAAGAAGGAAGTAAATAAGGACAAAACTCAGTTAAAGTTGCATACCTATGTCAAATGTTTCCTTTACCTTTTATAATAGTCGCGGTTAATTCTTTGCGTGACTTAAGCATGTGAGGCGCAACGAAAGGAAATGTTTCTCGCAATAGTCTCCTCTTTAATAAAGATGTGTTCGTGGAAGTGTAACTCTTTCCAGAACTCTTTTTGGTGCAACGTTCCTCTTTTTTATGAAAGAACTCATGTGAGGTCTGGATTTGGGCTCTGATTCGGACTCTGTTTGCCTTATCTGGGCCTCTATAATTGGCTTTATTCTTCTTGGGCTTTATGAGTTAGCCCAATAAATTGAACGCTATATCTTCATGATGGGTCTCTATGTCACATGTACGGTCGTGATGATCGGTTTATTTTGATGTATCATCAGCTACTCCCCCTTAGTTAGTGGGTATGTTCACTTATCCACTAACTTTGTGAAGGTTGGTATTTCAATTGCGCCATTGCACTGAACTTAATGTTGTTACGATCAATCGTCTCGATTACTTCGTTGGCTATTTGTTTTCACGCATATTTTTTTGGGAATTTCGCGCGCCATTTTTTCCCGTATGTCGCTCCGTGAGCAGTCTTTTTGTTGCTTGGTTGTATAAACTTTGCTTCCTTCTTTACGCCATTTTTGCTATTAGGTTATTTCTTCTTTCTTATTACCTTTTATTTTCATCATTTCTTGCTTATTCGTGATGTCTGCTGGTGACCTACTGGATGGTGAGCAGCTTACTACTTGTGAAGCTCATTTTCCCCAAATAAGGCTTCTCATGCTACTTTGGATAGTGTTCGTTCCAACTACTCTTTGCCTTCCGACCTTGAAATCATTCTTCCTCGTGAAAGTGACAGTCCTAGTCGTCTGAGGAAGGGATACAATGCGCTTTACCCTCGTACGTTTTAAGCCAGTCTTCGATTTCCAGTTCCCGAGCTATTCTGGTCTTAGTTAGATCTTCTAGGTATTCTTCCTGCTCAGATGGGCCCGAACGGTTGGAAGGTTATGGTTTCCACGTATGTCAGGGCCATCATATCTGGTATTCCTTTAACTGCAGGAATTCTGCATTGTTTGGTGGGGTTTAGCGTGAAACCCAATCGCACATGTTTCCTTCGTTTTCCCGCGTGTTTTGGCAACCTTAATGATGACATCAGGGGTTGGTCGCGGGATTGGTTTGTGTCTGTCCACTCTGGCTACTTCAATTTACGTGGTCAACAAGTAGTAATGTCTTTCCGGGTTCCTATCAAGAAGAGGAATCTGCAATTGACCACTGAGGAATAGGTCATCAGCGAGCATTTTTTGCAGCTTCCTATAGTTCCTTTGGACACCTATCTTACTGATGATATGGTGAGGTGCAGGGGTATGTACAACATGATTGAAATTGAGCAGGCTCTGCTGACCGAGAGGCAAGCCGCGGAGGTTGTTGCCTGTCCTGTCATTGTTGACGGTGATAACAATGTTGTTGATTGGAAAGTGAACTCGGATTTTACGAATCTCAATGCTCCCATTAGCACTGCTACCAGCCCGACTTCCAGAAAGAGAAAAGTACTGAGGCCTGTTAATCCATCGAAGCGGTCATTTCTGATTTGTGACCGTGTTCTGAAGAAGAAACAGCTCGTTGACTCTATTCGGTCGGCTTCTCTTTATTAAGGTTTTGTTGATAGAAAACCTACGAGGGAGGACCATTGCTCTCTGCAAGAGGTGGAAAAGATGAAGTTGGCATTGGAGAGGAGTGAAAAAGATACCATTAATCCGTTGGATGATGGCGAAAAAAGACTCCTCTCTGCTTATGGTGGCCTTGACGCTGCTAGGTGTTCTAACGAGGACCCTCGGTCCTTAGACGACAAGATGCTCCAACTGGTTGTTGTCCAATCTAAGGAGCTTAGTAGTCGTGATCAAGTTCCAAAGTTGCGGTCTATTCGTTATTCTCCTCCTCCTGTTGATGATGGGGTGGAGGTCCCGCCTTCTATAGCCTGTTTGGTCTCTTCTGCTCTTGTTGATGATGCTACTCGTTCTATTTTTGTTGTGCAATGATAGAGTGAAGATGGTTCTCCTATTGTTCCTTCTTTTTTCCCAGCTGTGGATGGTTGTTGCTCCATACTCCTGGATCCCCACGTCGTTCATTCGCGGATTATTTGGAATGAACCTACTTCCGAAGAGATTCAGGTCAAATCAGATGAAAAGTTTTGCTGGTTTTCCCGGCTTGTCGTGCAGGACAGTGCACGTAAGCTGATTAATAAATGGCACAGACGGTCGGTGGAGAGGCCTTCGATGCCTATGCTGGATCCGAGCCTTCGATCATCTTGATGATGGTTTTAGACTTGTAATGGATGGGATGACTCATCTTGCCTACGCAGGGGTAATGGGTTCGGGTCATCAACTCAATCGTAATCTTGTGGTTTCCCTGGTAAGGAAGCTCTTCGTGCTGCTACTGGTATTTTCCCATGTTCTTTATCAATACGACACATTAAAAACATGATGTTCTAAGCGGATCAAAGCGGCTGGAGTTGCTCAAGCTTCATTGGCCGGGGTGGAGGGTGCACGAGATCGGTCTGTGACCACGATTGAATCTTTAAGAGTTGAATTAGACAGCGTTCATGCACGTTTACATGATGTGGAAATAGAGTTATCTGTTGAGAAAGCACTCCATGATGAGGTCGCGTGTGTTGTGATAGAGCACTCTAAAAATCGGGACATTGCCGAGAAAATGGTGGAGCAATCAATGGCTTCTCTTGACGAGGTCAAGGCTGATTCCTTTGCGATGCTCACTGCTGTTAAGGGCCAATTTATTGCGGCCAGAAGTGAGCTCGCTTTTGTTAAGGATAGGCTTCGTGTTATGGAAGCGGTGGATTGGCAGTGGGTTATCGATGGTCGAAATGAGCTTCTGGATTATATTGAGGGCTTCAGTGTTGATTTGTCTCAATACTGTCATCTGGTCTATCAGACATTTGAGGATGAAAAGGGTGCTAAAGACCCTCTAGGTGATCCAATGGCTGAAGAGCCGCTACCTTCTCCTCTTGAAGAGAGAGTCCCTGTCAATGATCTGGCTACTCCTCTTCTTGCAAATGGTATCGCTGAGGATGTTATAGACTTTTCTCCTTAGTCCTTTGTTATCTTTGAATGTAATAGAGTAGTTTTTGAATGAAGAACAATAGTTTTCTCTAAATGATTTGTATTCTAGCTTTGATTCTTATAGCTATATCCTTGTTTGTCTTTTGCTGATGTGAATTTTCCTATGCTTCAGCACATCCGTCTCAACCTTGTATTGGTTGTCTTGGATCTTGGTGAGGAAGTTGTTTTGTCTGTTTGTCTTTTATTCTGTTGATCTGGTGTGTTAACTAATCCGTGGTTCTCTCGAGTTGTGTTAACATGTTCCTCCGTCATTTGCTTTGCTGTTATGATCAAAACGAGGTTCGCTTCTTTCGAGTTGGTTCGTCGTTCTGGTTGAACCGAAGTCGCTTATTTTGAGTTCTGCTTCGTTGCTCGACGTTTCTAGTTGACTCATTCATTCAACATTTACCTCGTTGGTTCGACGCTTTAGTTCGAAGTCGTTTTGACTTGTTCATCCCACTTCTGCTTTGTTAACTCGACGTCTCAGTCAATTCGAAATTTTTGTGTTAACTTGATTTGTTCGTTCAACTTTTACTTTCATAACTCGATGTCTCAGTCGATTTGAAGTTTTTGTGTTAAGTTGATTCGTTGAGCCCGTACACTAAGGGCGACCACAGGATTGTGGTCGCACATGACACTCAATGAGGAGGTGTACTTCGAGATGTTGCAACCGGTGAATAAATTGTAAAATGTGTGACAATTTGCGCCAAATGTGGAGATTGTTGGGATAGTGTTGGCTTGAATAGTCTCACATCAAGTAAGGATGAGCTGTCACAATAGTTTATAAGGAATGGTCCACTCCCTAATAGCAAGGAGGCCTTTTGAGGAAAACCCCACACCAAAGGAGTGCACGTGCACAAGGCAGTGATGAATCTAATTGTTTGTCATTCAATGTAGACAAGAATGAACTTGTTGGGGCTGCAAAATCTACCGTAGACAAGAATGATGGCGTTTCAGCAATCTTCAAAATGACATGCTTGTAGACTTGCTGCTCTGAGTGCTTGCATTTGGTCTGTATTTTGATTCAGAAAATTCTTGTTCATGAAAAGGAGGCATCAGGAAGCTTCTGGACAGTGGACAATGTTCATGATGTTGTTGCTTCCAGCAGTTAGAGAACTTTATAATATTGAAAGTTTCAATAAGAGTTTGATAAATGAAGGTTGTGAAAAATGGTGTGCATGCCCAAATGTGGGTATTTCACGCCACAAAAGTTTATGTAAATTAGTCAGTTATACCATTAGATTGTAGGCTTCACTTGGAAAGCAAGAGTATTAGAGAATCCGTATTTGGGTTAGGATTGATTCTTCTTCAGAGAAGATGTCTTAATATCTTCTGACGTGGACAGGGATGTTTTGTTGCATTGCAAATTTGAGAATTTGTGCCGGATATCAATGATCAGGCAACCGCTCGATTGACGTAACATTGTCTGTGTTGGCGGTTCTAGTTAAGACATGCATTTAGTGGCATTTTTGGGGATGGAAAAACTCCAGTGTGGACTTTCATCTAGTGTTCTAAAAAACGGCCTAGGCAGCGTTTAGGCGCTAGACGTTAGAGAAACGCCCAGATTAATGGTTGGGCGGGGTCTGGGCGAGTGTTTTTTTTTTTTTTTTTTTTGAATAAGGTTGATTGTGTTCTTATTTTATTTTTCTTTCCCCTTTTTTGAAAAAACGGCCTAGGCAGCGTCTAGGCGTTAGAGAAACACCCAAATTAATGGTTGAGCGGGGTCTAGGCAGGGTCTGGGCGAGTTTTTTTTTTTTTTTTTAATAAGGCTGATTGTGTTCTTATTTTATTTTTCTTTCCCCTTTTTTAAAAATAAACAATTTAATTGTTTTTTACTCAGTATATGTCTGAATGTAGCAAATGATGATTAGTTAATGGAATTCTCAAAGGATCTGCCGGTACCAATTTTAGTATTGTAGATTTTATCAAACATGATTGAGGTCATTTATGCAATTTGAAGAAAAATAAAGAGTAGGTTTGGATATTTGTTTACAAATTCAACTTTGTATAAAGTACCCATCACCAACTTCAGTCATTTGAGTTTTAATAAATTTTGTTCATAATTGTTAATTTTTCATGATTTTAAATTTTAATTTTTCATAATTGTTAATTTTTCAGTCATTTGAGTATATGTCTGAATGTAGCAAATGATGATTAGTTAATGGAATTCTCAAAGAATCTGCCGGTACCAATTTTAGTATTGTAGATTTTATCAAACATGATTGAGGTCATTTATGTAATTTGAAGAAAAATAAAGAGTAGGTTTGGATATTTGTTTACAAATTCAACTTTGTATAAAGTACCCATCATTAGGGGTGGGCACGGTTCGGATCGGTTCCAAATTTTGAGGAACCTAACTCGAATCGTTGAAATTTTAACCGTTCTGATTCGGATCGGTTCCTCCATTTTGAACGTTGAAACCGAACCTAACTCGAACTGTTTACAACGGTTCGGTTCCAAACGATTCCTGTATAATATTATGCAATCTTGAAGATGCATTCCACTGCGAGTAAGAGTTGGTGATAAACTAAAAATTATTTCTATTCCCCAAGTAGATGTGGAATGTTTCAATAATAGGCCACCCTAGCACAACTACACAAGTAGTGAAGTGTCAAATTTGATAAACAACAACTCATTCATCTCACACAACATGTGAAAGATAGAAAATGTCAAATTCGATAAACAACAATTCATTAATAGATATCTATCTATCTCAATAGGACAAAGTTACATATAATTCTTAAAGTGAAATCAAACTTAATAACATCTTAACAATACATAGCTCATTTTAAAAGCAATCAAGCACGTTCACCCCTAATTCGATGAGCAAGTTGGATGTCTTTGGGCTGCGGCTAATCCATTGCTTGTGAGGGTGTCTTTTAGTTTCAATGGAAGATGAAAAAAACTAAAATGCATGGCTTCTGTTAAATGAAGAAGAAAAAAGTAAAAAATGAAAACGTCAACTGGGTTCAAACCTGCGCGGGTGTAGCCCAACAAATTTAAGTCTGTCTCCTTAACCACTCAGCCATATAGACATTGTTCTGAGATTGACTCTGATTTTAAGGGGGGTGTATTGTATCTGGATTTTGTGGGCAATTTAATAAATTCCATGGATTCTGAAAATCCAAGTGTATTCAATTTGGATTTTAAAAAGTACACAAAAGTCTAGGGGTATTCAATCAGAATTTTAAAAAGTCTTTCTGAAATCCACAAAGTCTAGGGGTATTCAATATGGATTTCAGAAAGTCCACAAAAGTTTTAGGGTATTCAAAATATCATTCATATTTATGGATTTGGAAAATCATAGATTCTCATGAACTTTGTAGTGTTAGGTATAAATAACAAAGTTCAATAGTTTGCCAGCCTCCATATCAAAGATTTCAACATGAAAAAAAATCTCCCAAAGTTCTTCCTTGTGCCAGCCGCGAAGAGATTGGTTCCCATCCTCTTGTTTTCTCGATTCTTTTTCTATCTTTGCGTTAGGGTTTGGATTAGGGTCTATAAATCTGGAAGTTGTGTTATTAAATTAGGGTTTATAAACCTTATAGTTTTGTGCTATAACTTTACTCCTTACCCCGAAGTAAGTACTGCATATAAACCAGTGAGGCGGTGAGGTATATAATTAGTATGAACCAGGAATACCCACTTATGAAACGAAACTGGGTCAAAAGTGATGTTTCCTGGTATATAAAATAGCTTATGAGCTTTTAATTCAAGTTAAGCAAGCGCAACCTTGCACCTTCACTGAACTTTAGCACCATATCACCACCCAGTCACCCACAATCTCTTTGGACATGACTTGACAATTTATACGTGTCCATACTAGGACTTTATGGTGGCTGATGCAAGAGCTCTACAGAAAAGCAATTCAACTTTAATATTTGCTCCTTAATAAAGTGCTTTAATAGTCTACTGAAACTGAAATTAGTGTTGATGTTTATTACCATAATGGCAAGTTCCACACCTCTCTTCCTCTTTCCCTGTAATTAGATGGGCCTCTCAGTATAAGTGACGAACTGATCCCAGTCTTCACAATGTCAGACTTCAGAGCATCTTTAATTTCATTGATTCATTCAAACCAAATACTCGATTAAAGCTGTAAATTAGGGTTTATAAATCGCTGTGTTATATATGATGATTTTAGTATATTTGGTTGGATCATTATGGCATACAATCCCTTGCATATATGTTTTTGACGCCGGTTATCTTTTCAGGTATGATTAATTGGATCATATATGCTATATATATGATATTTTGCTATAGTTGATTGCGTATGACTAGATTTATGTAACTATGGTTTTGACTTCTATGTGTTTGGATCATGTATCTCTCAATTTTGTTAATTATATGCGGACATTTTTTTTGTTTCATCACTATTTACCAACTTCTTTTTTATCTTGCAAATAATTAGAAATCTGTAAAAGTCGTTCATACAAAGTCCGTGGATTTTCATAAATCTCTAGAAAGTTTGTAGCAAAAGTCTATGGATTTAAGAAATCAGCAGAAGCCCGTGGACAATTTAAAGAGTTCGTGGACAATTTAAAGAGTCCGTGGATTTTTCAAATTATTTATCAATTCCATAAGAATCCATATACAATACACCCCTCTAAATGTATTATCTAACTGTTTAATTATCGGATCGGAACCGAATCGTTTTAAACAAAAATTTAGGAACCAGAACCGAACCGTTTAAGAACGGTTCCGGAACCGAACCGAATCGTTTCATAATTTTAAAAATAAAAACCGAACCGTTTGGAGTAAAACAATCCGGTTCGGTTTGGATCCACGGTTCCTCAATCGTTTGCCCACCCCTACCCATCATGACCAACTTCAGTCATTTGAGTTTTAATAAATTTTGTTCATAATTGTTAATTTTTCATGTTTTTAAATTTTGCATTTGTATCTTGGCATTAAATTGGATGTAATTGATAAGGTATTATGCTTAACTTTTGTAAATTATTAAAGTTATAATACAAAACCTAAAACTGCCTAGGCCCCTGGGCGCTAGGCACCTACTTGCCGCCCGTCTACCGCCTAACGCTTTTTAGAACACTGCTTCGATCACAATATATTGTAAGTCAAATTTGTAGTTTTCAATCGATATACTTGAGATCATCCTTTTTGCCCTTGCAGATAGATTTGGTGATTTTTTCTGTTTTTCCTTTAATTCTTTCTGTTTTTGGCAAGCGATAGATTTTATTCACGCTTTTGCATGAATTTTATGCAACTGATCTCCAAACAGAATTATAACTCACAGATTGTGTTCTGTTGTTAAATTGGTCCCAATAAAATATGAAGGCGAAGGGTATTTTCTTTAATTTACTCCTTTAATGTGTAATAGCAATAAAACCTTATGCATCATATAGCCTGTCCCTCCATCCAGACCTATGTATTGACTCGTATTCGTATCCTGTAACATGATTACATTTTGATTATGTACAATACACAGTTTGCAATTTATGTAGATATTGAAACATAGTATTTTAGCACCATGTCAAATTCTACTAATGGGAAGTCTAACAGGGAAGTAGTAGAAAATATATATGGCCATAAACTAAAGTGAGAAACTTAGTTGAAATAATAACTTATCATATACAACCTTGGTTGTGGCTCCTAGTAATGCTCCCTTAATTTTGAAAGAAAATCGTTAAACTAATTACACATCTACTGCACAAAATTCAATCCTCCCTCATTTCTTCTTACAGCACTCTTTATATACAATTCCAATTACAGAACAGACAACCCCCACTTGCTTCTTAACAGCATGCTACAACTTGTTGACAGCTTGCAATTCCACTTCTTCATACAACTGCCTATTTCTAACAGAGTTGCTAACTCCAACAGATTACTAACAACAATATTGACAGAACCTACTGACTCTTACTAACCAGTATACTAACTTCCTGATGACTCTGCATAGCTCCTGATCTTCATGACTCATGATCTGGTTCCTGGATTAATTTCTGATTCTTTCCTTTGCCTGCGTCTCTGATAGGTCTGATAAATTGGAGGCCTATCATCAGCTGACTTCCTTGCTGGAATGCTGCTCAAGATAATATTCAGTTATTTACTCTTCCTAAGGTTATTAATTATCAGACTTTTAGGACCCAATACCTCCAGGGAAAGCTCTTTTGGTTGGAATCTTGGTGAACAGGCATTTTGCCGAGTTATATGTGCATATATCTTTCGACCTTAATTTGCCAAGTTGTGATTGTGTACAACATGACAGAAATTCCTTTGTGTGAAGAGCTGTTTATTTATTTTATTTAGGCTTAGAGAACTGTATGAACTCATACTAAAGAAAGTATTTCACCCAATTATTTGATGTTCACTTAGAGAAGTTTCACTATTCATTGAACTTCCATTAGAAAGAGTAAACCAGGAAAGAAGAACAAAGGAAATCACAAGTGCCTTATTCGAGAAAGATGATATCTATCCTCACCCAAGTGAACAAGTCAGAACTTGTAAGTTGAACAAGCTTGCCTTGGATCGGATTTTTTTCCTTGACAAAGTACATGAACATTCATATGAATTTGAGGAGCTTGGTTTTGAATAATACTGGAGAACTGTCTGAAGTATTTTGGTTAATTCTGTTGGTTGAAGTTTGCTATTTAATTATGGAATCGATGTTAACGATGATGAAGTACCAAGAGCAAGGTAAGTTCTTACTGTCATTGTTACTATTATTAAGGTTTTGTTAGTATTGTTATTGTTATTGGTAAGCAAATGTTCAAACAGAGCCTCTTATATTGAGCAGGAGATTTATGTACATGAATTTATAGGGGGTAATCAACTTAGTCAGCCGTTATCTCAGAAACGGTTTCCTCTGCAATGGAACTGATGTCTTCTATACCTTTTTTAATTTGTAGCTCTTTCCAAGAGGTTCCAAAGGAGATCTCACCATCATAGACCCCTTGTGCAGCTGCTTCATCAGTGCCTCCAGGTGCAGAAGTTCCAAAAGAAATCTCACCATCATAGACCACTTCTGCAGTGCTCTTGTTATTTTCTGTCTCTTTAATGCTTTCAGGTACGGGAGAGTCTGTATCTTCCAGTGAAGAGAGATGGTCGGACTCGGAGAAACCTAAATCTTTACAAGACAACGAAGCTTCAGTTGTCTCAGTAGGCCAGTTTTCTGATGAGTCTTTGATCGAATTTGATGTAGTTCTTGATATGTTCCGGCGAGCAAGTTTGTGCCAGTTTTTGAGACCATTGCTTATACGCTCGGTGAATACTGCTTCTTTCATGCTAGAACCCATCTGTTCAACAAGTAAGAATCTGAGACTAGAAAAGTATGTATGACATTCCCTGTTCTTGTCTAGCAATTTTAGCATTAATGCATATCAGAATTTACCTGTGTTACTAGTGTATAAAGAGGGAGGGTTACATAACCACATAGGAATTGAACGATCACACCCATCACAACTCGTACGATGATCTCTTCAGAATTTTGATGAAAGCAAGATCTTAATCCATACTCATACTGTCAGCAATCTGAGTTAGCCCTTGAAACCATAAATATTTCTTAAATTAAAAGGGGGGGAAATACCCCACTATGGATTACATACCCATGTCCAGGTGAAAAATGCAAGCTGGAAGGAATTCTGCAAGGGGACATAAAATCAATGATAATCATACAGTGTCATCAGTATTGTTGGGATCTATTTATATGACAATTCCCAGCAGACATCAGTCTCAAATAGTATTGACTTTCGTCTGCTGTTTGATGTCTAGTTGCTTCAAAATTAGGTTTCTTTGAGATGCATGGTTGAAATTTCGATATTGATGCAGGGTGTAGTTTCTATACAGGGATTGCTGTTGTTTACCTGGAATAAGGTGAATATAATGAGATGGAAAAGCCACTGAGGTCGACCAAACCAAAAGAGATTGTCACTGGGTTGCACAAGCAATGCACCTGTTGTAATGGTGGTCTTTCTACGACTCTCCAAACACATTCTGGTTATGACAATTTCCAACTTTGTGCCTACAATCAGAATAATCTACACTAACAAAGTAAGAAAATTACCATTTGGTAGATGATAGTAGAATAACAAGAAGTTTCAACCTTACCAGTAAAGGAATAAAAGGTAGCCACAGATAGCTATAGAAGCCTGCATATCAATACCGAATAAGAAAACAGATGCTGAACTAAGTATTATATATGAAAAAACAGGCTAGAAGACTGTACCATGTGCCGAGAAAAAGATAAAAACTGTTGAGAAGATCCATATCCAGAAGCTGTGAAATGATTGGAATTTTTAGGAACCATAATATGCAGTTTCTTCAACCTTTTTATAAGCTATGTAATAGACGCAGATAAAGGTATCAATATCCGACATGGAAATGAGGTGTATGATACGTCGGAAAGAAAATAATACGGATTGCGTTGGCACACGCCTATCATGTTATTATTATTTACAATTCAAGCAATAAGTTTTAAAGTATTAGTCATTTATTCATTCACCTGTAGTCAATATTGTTACTCATATATTGCTACTCATATACTATTAACTTGCATAATTTGCTTGTAACTTCTGTAAAGAATTGAAAATATGTGAAAAATGTTGATGATCTAAGGGAGTATCCGTGAGTATTGAAAAAATAATACGGAATGCGTTGGCACACACCTATCATGTTAGTAATATTCCAACAATAAGCTTTAAAGTATTAGTCATATATTCATTCACCTGTAGTCAACATTGCTACTTATATACTATTAACTTGCATAATTTGCTTGTAACTTTTGTAAAGAATTGAAAATATGTGAAAAATGTTGATGATCTAAGGGAGTATCCGTGAGTATTGACAGGTGTATTCAACACAATGTGTCTGACAAGTTTTTTCTTCGTATAAATGGTGTGCTCTTATTACTTAGTTTATAAGCAATTGTACTTAGCTTCATATATCCTAATGCATTTTTCAACTGTGCAAGTTATATTAATGCATATATATTTTTTTCATTAGTTGACTAAGCCAATATGCTTCTTTTTTTTTTTCTTTTTTTTTTTTATTGCAAGGTAAAATTGTGAAAATTTGTATTTTAGGAAATTTTTTTTTACAGAGTGACGGAGTCTCACTGAAACACAAAAAACGTTGATGATGCCATTATGAAACTTCAGCCACTGTGGTAGTATTTACCTGATTCCTACCCCATGTTCAAAATCCTCATCATAGACTCTGGCAAGGAACTTCTGGAAATGAAAATCACTTCCCTCAGCAAGATGTGCCTGCATATTCAAACCCTGGAGTTTAAGTGCGCATTCAGTTGTTGTGACATGGAGGTGTTGGGCCTGGCTATACTTACCACGATGAAACCATTACGGAGAGTGAAATAATCAGCTTTTGTGATGGAACCAGTGAACTGTCGAAAGAAGCAAACCTGAAAAGACAATTTGAAACTTAAGTTTAGCCTGTTTCTTTGGTGAGATAAATGCAATAACCAAATGCTATGGGAATGAATGCTGGAAAAGCTGGAAAGTTCATACAGTTCTACTTATCATGGTCGGGATAAGTTTTGGGTGCAAATAAATCTGGTTACGGGTAGATCGGCCACCCCTAGAATATACTTACAAGCCATAGTGATAAAGGGTTGTCACTCCAGCATTTGAGGTGGCGTCGTCCAAATGAGGTTTGCCGAGTGAACCTGAATCTTCTTGGATCTGTAAAATCCATAGTTCTTTTCAGACAAAGAATCTTAGATAGGCAAATTACTGATTCTGAATTTCGGGTTTATTAAATTAGTGTTGCTTGCCCTGATATTGAGTTTAAAGTAAAGTACTACAATTGAAGACAATTACATAATGATTACCATTAGCAATTTGATACTCAAGTGTTCTGGTCTCTTCTTCCCACGTCTTCCACCGCCTCATCTGAAATTTCAAAAGTTCAGTATCATTCTTGATCATTTGTTTAAATAAAAAGAAAAAAAAATTTAGATTATCTTCAGTGAGATAACCCTTCAACCCATTAATTGCATTGGCCATAATTAATGTGGAATCTCAATAAAACTTCTGTACACATGGGAAAAAAAGAGTCAAAATTTAGATATTCTAATGTATGTGGTTTACTTTCTATGTTAATTTATTACGAACTTATGATGCTCATTGAATACCGTTGTTCTATATATTGTATATTCTTCTTTTTTCTTAAAGATGAGCTGAACTGAAGCTAGGAGGTTTTTTTTTGTTGCCTTGACTTGGCTTTACTTCTTTGATTGTTAGTATTGAGCAAAGAGAAAAGTTAAATCTGAACCGTGACATTGATTGAGGATCCATGGCTTTTGAAATATTACCTTGGCTTGTCCAAGACACATAGTTAGTACACAGTACAAAACATGAAACACAGCCAACACAAAGATGAAGACGTGAAGATGCTCAATTGCTTCCCTTGACAATAGAGAAACCATTCCCTGTGTTCATCACCAATCAGAACAAAAACAAAATCAATAAGCAACTAGAAACGATTGGATCAAAGTGATATCTACTGGTACTCCTTGAACCTGAATCTGTCTACCAATTCTATGTCCAGTTGTCTTTCCGACAAAAGAATGACCTATTGTCATGCCAGTGATTTTTTGTAACTATTGTTGACAGAAGTTTCTTAACCAGGAAATACTTGATTGTTCGTTCAGTTGAATATTATTTCTTAATTAATAAAATTTCAAATTTCCTTTTTTTTCTATTGGCAGGAGAGCAGGACTGCTAATCCCCAGTCGTTACCTTTTCCTCACATGAGGAATGCTCTGTTTTTTCATCAGAAAGTGTCTTGTTCAACCTTGGACTGGCAGTGGAAATAGAGGCAACGAACGCTTTGCAGGGAAGAAAGGAGTGTCCTACAGTCTCAGTGACACATATTTTCGTTATGGGAACTTCAGCAACCGAGAGGAGCAGTGAAATGAAACCCAGTATCATCAATTCTACAGTAAGTCCAATTAAAAAACTATAAGTAAATTTCCTGTAAGCTGTGTGTACTCATTTGCATAAGAGAGATATTAAACCATTTGAATACTTGCCACTTTTGATCTTCTCCAAAGCTTGTTTCAGAGACTTCCGTTTGTGTTTCTTCAGAAACTGAAATAAGATTTACAATCATGTAAAAATGACTTAGAATGAAGATATGCTGATATATAACGAACCTTGGTTACAAGGTGGAGTGCACCCTCAATGAGGATGGAAAGCATAATGAGCACCAAACAAACAATAGAAACAGCCCAGGTTGGTGTTTCCTCAAGGGATTTTTCCTTCTCCTCCATCTCCTGATATTTTTTTGTTTTGCCGTTGTTCGTAGTGTGCTTATTCAATTACAATATATACAAGTGAGCGGCTCTTAGCTTACTATTTAAATAATGAAAACGCCAGTTTTTGATATTCCACCGTACATTAGGTACATAACACGCCAGTCTTTGACTAAGGTACATAACACGCCAGTCATTGACTAAAGAGTTGGCTGCCTTGATTGATACAGATGCACGGAGTGACTGGTACACAAGGAAAACTTAGGTGGGTTCTGAAGGTACTGTTGTGGAGCTTTGTCGCTCTCTAGGAGTTGCTGTTGCTTGGTTGACATTATTTATTTCCTGGTGTTTTGTGGTAGTTAAATGGTGTTTGATTCTTAGTATGCGAGTGTTGGTCTTCCTTGTAGTTGTGTTGCTTGTACCATTTGTAGATTTTTTCTAATAAAATGTTGGGGACCCTAAACCAGCTTGCATCTTGCGATATTTTTTTTTTTCTTTTTTCTTTTCTGTATAAAATCAAGATACAAAAAATGGTTTGTTAGAATAGACACAACAAACCAAAAAGGGAATAAACTAAGCAATCTAAGTAGCATACGAAGGCAGTATGAGTTGTTTTGTACCGGCTTATTGGATCTTTGGCATTTCTTCACGTCTGACTTGTAGCTTAATCGTATAGAAAATAAGTGTAGTGCAGAGAAAGATTTTTGTAGATATATACTGTAACTGGTTAACTGGCTCAGAGATTTTAAAAGAGCATATTATTCCATGCAAACCATCTGAAAAGTATACTTAACATTGCCATTCTTAAATATTTAAGAGAAAGATGACCTTCTTTACGTTAAAATCGTGTTTTGTAAATATAAAAAAGTTTGTATGATTAACATGTTTGGGATAAAAAGCATTGTATTCCATGTGTTGTGTTTCTTATTTTCTTCCAATTACAATTTTTTAATATTAATTGATCAATGAAGATATGTATTCTACAGTTTGCATCTGTACCAGTTTTTATTAATTTTATTATGTCGTAAGTTTCAGTCATAATCACCGACCGTGCGTATACTGATGTTAACACCGTACTTATCTAATTGCCCGTATGCTGACTTCTTCATTATAGAAAACAGTACATATTTCATTAGCTTATATTATAAAACTCTACAAATCACCAATAAAGATCCATTTATGTAGTTTACCATGAATTTACATCAAACTTTGCATCTTCTTTATAAAACCTTCAATATAGGCAGGTTCAAGGTCTTTCTTCAATAGCAGTTCCCTCAATTTATTCAGGCCGTCTCGAACCATTTGGGCAATTTCAACCTTGTTTTATAACCAACTTCAGAGCTTTGCACACTGTTCCTGGTGAAATATCCATCATCTTCGTTCTTTTTAGTTTATTTATTTATTTTATTTCCATACCAATTTTCAAGTCTCTACTTACCATTCTTGCCACTATGAATTAAATAGAATCATTTATTTCAAATTTGCTTACACAACCTTGGTCTAAGAACTACTTGTACCCGACTCCTGGAGAACTACAACACCATTTCCAAAAGAGTGTTAGGGGGCACTCAATATAATTATAATTGTATTTTCAAAAGAAAAACGGAATTCTTTAGGAAAAGCTAGGACTGAGACTACTTCTAGAGCTGCTTCTTAGACGACTACCATCGACAGTACACAGCCTTCTGAGACTGCTCCAAATCGAGCATCCTTAAAGCTGTGTCTGATTTTTGTTGATTCCATGGAATTTGGGTTATTTTCAACGGAAATGGCCTAGTTTCTAGGTTTGTTTGCGATTAGAAGTTCTCAATGTGTGGTTTTCACACATTACTCTATTTCTCCCAAAAATGTGGTATATTACTATATTTGTTAAAGAAAGAAAGTTTATTTATGTTACAAAATAGAAAAGTTAGTATAGAATATGTTAGGAAAGTTAGAATAGAATAAGAAGTCTTAGGTTTTTTATCTCTACAAGGTTAGGTCAGATTTAATTTTATAAACTGTATTCAGTCAATGAATAGATATATATCAATAATACAATTCTCAATTATTTTCTTTACAATATTCCCATATCCAATCCCAAGAATTGACTTGTGGAAACGGAACTTCGAGTTCGTAGTGTAAAACTCAGTCTTCAACCTGTGGGTAGGCAAGTTTCTTCTCTCCCACTATCTTTGAAGCTTCTCCCTCCCCTTCTTTCTCCCACTTTGTTGAAGTTCTACTTGAATAGCTTTAAACATGAAAAATTTTGTGTACAGAGTGGTTACAAACCTTCTTGTATTGTTGTAATGGTCAATTCCAGATGGGTATTGTGATTCATGTTTTAAGTTTCCATGAATTTCACTACATTTAGGCTATTTTGGAGGAATGAATATCATTGAGTTTTGGTTCAATCAATCTCTGTGGGTATGGTGGATGGTCTCTCCATGCTATATACTTTGATTGCTACTGATTAAATCCATCATTAGTAATGGGTATGATGGGTGATCCTCCAATTTTATTGAATTTCACAATAATTTCTTGAACATGGATATGTGATTCAGTTTTAAAAGTGGGTTTGTTGGTTGTTGAAAAGAAAATAATTGAGAATTGTATTATTGTTGTTTAAATTTCTTGACTAAATACAAGCTTATATAAGCTAACTCTGCCTTAACCTTGTGAAAACAGTAAACATAAGACTTCTTATTATATTCTTATTTTCCTAACATATTATATAGTGACTTTTCTATTCTGTAACATATGTAGAGTTTCTTTCTTTAACACTCCCCTTAAGTTGGAGTGTATGTTTGTAACACCCAACTTGCTAAGAAGATTATCAAATTGAAAAGTGCTCAAAGCTTTAGTAAACAAATCTGCTAGTTGATGTAGTATTCCAACATGCTCAGTCTGAATAGTACCCTATTGTATTTTCTCTCTAATCAAATGGAAATCAATCTTGATATGCTTCGTCCGCTCATGAAAAACCGGATTAGATACAATATGGAATGCATCCTTATTGTCACAAAACATGAGGGCTGCATGAGGATGATTAATGTGAAAATCATTAAGAATGTACCTCAACCAGGTTAACTCACAACATGTGGAAGCCATGATCCTATATTCAACTTCAACTGTAGATCTTTCCACTGTAGTTTGTTTCATAGCTTTCCAAGAAATTGGTGAATCGCCAAGCATGACACGATAACCTGTAATGAATCTCCTAGTTTATCTACGTTTAGCCCAATCTGCATCACAATAAGCTTTCAACTGTAATGAGCTGGTGGAAGAGAAAAAAATACCATGTCCTGGTAAAACCTTGATATACCTCAAGACCTTGTGTGCAACATCCAAATGGGGTATTTTGGGCTTGTCCATAAACTGACTTAGAACATGTATAGAATAAACCAAATTTGGTATCGTGATTGTTAAGTATATCAACCTTTCAACAAGCCTGTGGTACGTTGCTGGATTTGGTAGTAAATCTCCATCATCCTGAGCACCAAATTTTGATCCATAGGATAACGTGAAGGCTTTGCTCCAAGATACCCTGTGTTCTCCAATATTTTAAGTGCATATTTTCGTTGAGATAAAACAATCCCTTTGGATGACCTCACAACTTCAGTGTCAAAGAAATATTTCAATTTTTCTAAATCTTTGAGTTTGAACTTTGTAGCCAGAAAATTACTTTATTTCTTCAATGTATTGGAGATCATTACCTGCCAATATTACATCGTCAACATATACGAGAATTGCAGTAAAGATATTACCCTTGGATCAGACGAATAATGAGTAATCAGCCTTAGACTGATTGTAGCCTGCTGATATGAGAGCAAAGAATAACTTAAGGAACCATTGTCTCGAGCCTTGCTTGATACCATATAAGGACTTGTTCAATTTGCATACTCGAGTTTCCCCTGTTCGGCCGAATCCAGGAGGAAGACCCATGTACACATCCTCAAAAAAATTCACCATAAAGAAAAGCATTGTTGACATCAAGTTGACATAAATGCCAACCCTATGTAGCAAGAGCAAGAATAAAATGAACAGTAGTCAATTTAGCAACAGGAGCAAAGGTCTCTTTGTAATCAATACATTCAACTTGACTGTATCCTTTAGCTACAAGACGGGCTTTGTAGCTCTCAACACTACCATCTGGATTAAGTTTGATCTTATAGACCCATTTACAACCAACCGGATGCTTGCCAAGAGGAAGAGGCTGTAAATTCCAAGTGTTATTGGTTTCTAGAGCATCAATCTCACTTCTCATGGCTTGACACCACTTTGGATCCTGCATAGCCTGCATAAAACTGGTGGATTCTTTGACTAAAGAAATAGAAGTGGTGTAAGCCTTGTGAGATGTAGATAAATAGTCATAGGAAAGAAAATCAGAAATGGGATAAACAATACCTATAGAAGGCCCAACGTTCAAAGCAGATGAGTGAGACGATCAGGAAGGCAATCGAGCATCAATATGATGTTGATGAAGATAAGATGGACCGGTCAGCGAGGTGATTGAGCATTTTGTCAGAAAAATAAGGAAAAATCTCCTCATGAAAGATGATGTCACGAGAAACAATGACCTTTTTGTGGGTGAGATCATAAGCTTTGTATTCTTTTTGCCCATAAGGGTATCCAAGAAAGACACATTGATTAGAACGAGCATCAAATTTGCTAGGACGTTAGGCGTGTATAGAAGCAAAACATAAACAACCAAAAACTTGAAGGTGAGAGTAGGTGGGTGATTTGTTATAGAGAAGTTCAAAAGGCGTTTTGCCTTTAAGAACATAAGATGGTGTGCGATTAATGAGATATGCAGTGGTGAGAATTGCTTATCCCAAAAATGTTTAGGGAAATGTGCTTGAAACAAAAGAAAACGAGCGACATTCAAAAGATGTCTATGTTTGTGTTCCGCCACCCCATTTTGTTGAGGCGTAGAGACACAAGAAGTGTGATGGCTAATGCCTTTTGAAGCATAAAAATCAATGAGAAAAAATTCAAGTCCATTATTACTGCGAATGGTTTGAATTTTGGAAGGAAATTGGTTTTCAACATAATTAATTAATGAAATTAAAAGTGTGCGTGTGTCAGACTTGTGTTTCATGAGATAAATACAAGTACATCATGTATAATCACAACAATGGTGAGAAAATAACGTGCTCCAAAAAGGGAAGCAATGTGACATCCTCCCCAAATGTCAACATGTAATAAGGAAAAATGAGTAGTACTCGAAATATGGGATGAAGGAAATTTATTTCTTGTTTGTTTGGCCAAAGGACAAATAACACATTTATTGGAAACACAAGTACTAACATCGCGAATAGAAACAGGAAGAAAATGGAGAGTTTTGTCAGAAAGGTGACCTAGACGGTTGTACCATAACACAGGATTGTTATCTTGAGTGATGTGACAAGTGGTGAAAGTTGTGGTGGTGGTATCGTCCAGGTAGTACAAACCATCAAGCTCAGTTGTTGTCCCAATCATCTTCCCCGAACGAAGGTCCTGTATCAGACAAAAATTGTTGAGAAAAATGGTGACAAAAAGAGAATGTTTTGTGAGTTTGCTATTGGAAATTAAATTAAGATTAAAAGAGGGAACACAAAAAACATCGTGCAAGGTAAAAACAGAAGAGAAATTCATGGTGCCAATGTGTGTAACAACAGCAAGTGTACCATCAGGAAGCTCAACGGTTTGATTGTGGACATGTTTGGAAGAGGTGAGTAAATGAGGGTTATGAACTACATGATCAGTGACGCCGCTATCAAGGATCCAAGATGAACGAGAGCCATGAGATTTGAGAGAGAGTAATTTACTTGTCAATTTTGTAATAAAAATGTCATTACCAATATTGTGAACCTTGGACTTGTTGTATGGTGATGTGGTGAAACCACTGCTTGTATTATCACCCATGGTGGCAGCGGCTATGTGGTGCACTGAACTCTGGGTTCCAAATAGTTTTTTTTCTTGTGTGGTGGTACTGAATAAAGCTCGGGGTGCAAATAGCCCAGAGATTTAAAACAGTTTGAGATTTCTTTCCCTTTCTTCTTCTTCCTCACGTTTCGTCCCTATTTTGCAGTGTGCGATTGAGTTGCTAGGGTTGAGAAAATGGGTGAGAAGAGGGACGTTGGACAGAAAGATGTTGGACAGAGAAGATGGGTTGTTTTGGATGTAGGGGTGGTTGGCTGCGAGTTGTGACATGATGAAGAACCTGTTGAGATTCCTCCGCTTGAAGTGAACGGATCTTTGCTTGATGATGGAAATCTTTGTTGATCGAGATGAAAAGATGAAGAAGGTTACGCTGATCTGAGACGTTGGTTGAGACGCTGACGAATTGAAGATCTCTGTTGATCGAGATTGATGCTTAATGGTGATGGACGACAATCTGATAGGTGTGCCAAGGATAAAATGATTGTTGATCTGAAGACGATCTGATGATGATTGTTTTGTTGATCTGAAAAGATATGAGACGATCACGATCTGAAGACGTTAATGATGTTGATCACAATCTGAGACAATAAAGATCTTTGACGGTCAAGATCTAAAGACGATTGATGATTGTTATTGATTGGAGATCACGATTGATGAATGTTGCTCAAGATTTGAAGACGCTGAATGATGTTGATCACGATTGATGAATGTTGATCAAGATTTGTGGTGAGGACTGTTTGTTGATTGGAGATGTTTGATTTGTTGTGAGAGAGATCTCTCACAAGGTTGATTTGTTGTGAGAGAGATCTCTCAGTTGATTGGAGTTTGAGTGGTTTTTTGTGAGAGATATCTCTCTGTTGATTGGAGATGTTTGATTTGTTGTGAGAGAGATCTCTCAGTTGATTGGAGTTTGAGTGGTTTGTTGTGAGAGAGATTTCTGTTGATTGGGGTCAATGCTCGGCGATGACTATTTGTTGAGGGGTTTTTGGAGGTTTGTTGTGGGAAGGGTTTGATTCATCAGAGAAAGTGCGGCTAGGGTTTAGTTCACCACAGAACCTTGCTATGATACAATGAAAAGAAAAATAATTGAGAATTGTATTATTGTTGTGTAAATTTCTTGACTAAATACAAGCTTATATAAGCTAACTTTGCCCTAACCTTGTGAAAACAGGAAACATAAGATTTCTTATTCTATTCTGACTTTCCTAACATATTCTATACTAACTTTCCTATTCTGTAACATATGTAGAGTTTCTTTCTTTAACAAGTTGGTTGTGGATGATCGTTATGGAATTACAAGTTGCAACAAACAGTGGAAGTTCATATTTCTATGAAAGAAGTTATCCGAGAAGTGACCCTTATTCTGTTTGGTATACTGTAAATATTTGCAAAAGCAAAAGTTTGCAGAGCATAATCGTTTTGTCCCGCTTGGTTCATATTTTGCAAATCATTCGGAAAAAAGATGCAATTGGCTCATAATTTTCTATTAAAAACTATGCATTGTTTTATGGCAAAAAACCCACTGAATTATAATCCAATGGAGACACACCGTGTTAAAATGCAATTTTTCAATCTAATGCATATACATTGCAATACCGTAAACCAAGCGGAGCCATATATACAAGTAAGTAACATATGGTTTTCTAATGAAATAATGCAAGAGTTGGGCATGCCAGTGTTTGATGTCCTACCGTACAGGTGGTACATAACACATCACTGGAAATGAAATGAAATGAAATAAGCAATGTAGGGTGTTCGGTAAATAAAATTAAGATATGAAAGGTGTTGGATTAGACACAGCAAAGCAAACTGAAAGGGGAATAAAATAAGCAATCTAAGTACCCCAATTCTAAAGAGTCAGGGTTATCAGTCATTTTTTTTACACTTCTACCCCTTCTATAATTGATGTTTGTGATTGTATTTTATAGAGAATGGGCAAAAATGTAAAAGAGTCCAACCCTGACAAAAAAATGGTTGATTGCCCCGACTCCTTAGACTTACTCATCCATGTATATGAAGGAAATATGAGGATTGTACTGTGTCCATGCATTATTAAGCAGGTTTAAATTATGGTGCTAATTCAGGGGGAAAGGGCCATCAAGCATTTTGAGCATACGGAAAGCTAATTTAGTTACTTGAAAAATGGAAATTTTAGGCGCATTTTCTTTTTTTCATTTGTTTGGAGGAAATGTGAAATTGTTCTGCTACTTTCTGCATTGCGACTTGTCAAGCTTTCATTCTCTTAATGGTCGTAGTTTCAAGCCTAATTTTTTATGGATAGAAGAGAGTGATTTGGTCTCTTAACCCCAACCCAATTGTTTGTGTCATTTGGAAAAAAAAAATGGAATGGGAAAGTGTTTCAAGGATTATAGATTTACTATGGTAATATACTCGGTGTTTTGTGCGCAGATTATTGGGTCTTTGGATTTTTTACAAGTCCGACTTGTAGCTTAATCACTTAGAAAATAAGAGTAGCGCACAGAAAAAACCTTTTTTTTTTTTGCCGACATATACCATAAATGTTGAACTGGCTCGTAGATTTTAAAAGAGAAAATATTTCATGCAAACCATCGGAAAAGTATGCGTAACATTGCCATTCTTAAAATATTTACGAGAAGATGACTTTTCATTACTAATAAAATTGTGTTTTGTAAATATAATAAATTACTTGGTATATGATTATCATGTTTGGTATAAAAACAATGTATCCAATGTGGCGTGCTTCATATTTTCTTCGAATTACGATTTTATAATATGAATTAGTCAATGAAGATATCTATTCTACGTACAGTTTGCATGAATACGAGTGTTTATTACTTTTTATTATGTAGTGAGTTTCAGTCATAATCACCGACCTGTGCGTATACAGATGTTAACACCTCTCATTGCCTGTTTATTATTTCTTCATTATAAAAAAATACTACATATTTCATTGAACGTACACTGACTTTATATTAACCAGCTAGTGTCTGAACGCGTGCCGTATGTATGTGTATATCTTTTTTTCTTTTCTTGTGTGTGCGCTAAAAATCAAATAAGTGCATATTAAATTATTACAGGGAAGTTTGTTAAAACATTTGCACTCGCACAAAGAAATTCCAAAAATCAGGCATTATTCAAAGCATTTTGCCTTCCTTGTAATCACACAAAGCAATCTAAAACATCGAATCCCTGCCATTACCTTTAGTGAAGGGAGAATTTAGGCAAAGAATTGATATCTGGAGAAAACTGAAACACTTCAGTATCATCCCGTTGTTAATTGAGTTTTTATTTTTTTTCCTTGTGTGATCTTCCATGGAGAACAAAGAAGAAGAACTAGACTTGACCAATTTCGTTTTCCTAAATTAAGAAGAAAAAAAATCCTAGTTAACAGGGAAACAACAGGGCATTAATTATCTCAACATAATTGTTAAATATGCCTTTTCTCCCAAGTTCATTGTACAAGTATTCAGGACAACAAGAAATGACATGAAAGTAATGGCAACACCTAATATTAAAATATTAAATTTGAAATAATATTAAAATATTCTAATTTTTTAATTTTTCAAATTAAAAAACAAAACAAAAAATCAAAACAAAAAAGGATGCAGTTGGAAAGACAAATTTAAATAATGATAAAAAAGTAAAATAGGAGATGTGGTTGGAGTAACGAAGAAAAAGGGGGAGACACCTAAATTTAGCTTTTGATTAAAATGGAGGATGATTAATCCCCAATTTTAACTTTTACCATTGGAAATGCTCTAATATGTTATAATTATTATTATTACTCTAAATAATCACTTAAGCCTAATTAATGTTATACTAACTATTAAGATTATAAAGTATGTGTATATAAACTAAAGAAATGAAAAAAGAAAAATTCTAACACAACTTTGACATCAATAATTTCTTGAATAAAAAACAATACACATGGAACATATTAGGAGTACGTGTTAATGGGTTGGCGACCCAGAATGACACAGTTAGCTAATCTGTCAAGATGGGTCGTGTCGGATTGATCTGATGCACTAGCGGGTGGTATTTGGGTTTGGATTTTTGATACATTGTATTTGGAATTGGATTTTTGACACATTTACTGATTGGGTCTGGTTTGGGCTTGGCATTTTGACACAAAATTGTAAAGTGACATAACACGACCCATTGCACCCCGATTCGGATCTACACATTTAAACGTGGACCACACTAACATTTCAATACCGATAAAAAACTTAACGATAAAAGCAAACAAAATAACTATCATGACTAGGATTTGTGCTATTTTTAGCAAAACCAACATCCATCTCTATTGCAAATTCTTACTAATGTGTCCAAATTATGTCTCCTGTAAAACAAAGGTTAGATTGTCAAAGACCATCTGTTTGGTGGCCGAAGGCACTCTGATGCTTAAGATAGTAACTCTGTTGAAGATGGAGATTAATTTGGACGGAACTCAGTTAAAATTGCATACATTTGTCGAATGTTCCATTTATATAGTGGTCGTTATTAATTCTCTGAGCATGTGAGGCTCAACGAGGGGAGACATTCTTTGTAACAGTCTCCTTCTTCATAAAGATACGTCCTTGGGGGAGTAACTTCGTCCACAACTCTTTTTCTCTGTAACGTTCCTCCTATTTAAGGGAGAACTTTGTTGGACCTAGATTTGGGCCTCTAATTGTGATTTATTCTAACAGACCCTTTTTGGGCTTTCTGAGTTGACCTGGACTTGAGATATTTGGTCCTCGTGATAGGCGATCTTTGCCACGTTTATGGTTGAGATGATAGTCTTATTTGAGGTATCATTAGCTACTCCCCATTTAGTTAGTGGGTATGCTGACGTGGCCACTAACTCTACGACGGTTGGACTTTCGATTTCATCATTGCAATGCATTTAATGTTGTTAGCAGCTTTCGATGAGGTTGATATTTGGATCTCTCATCTATTAATTTGTTTTCGCGCGCTTTTTGGGATTCATGATGCCATCATATCTCGCACGTCATTCTATTAGTGGTCTCTTCGTTGTTCGACTATATAAAGGGGTCGTGATTGTTTTGTTTTTCTCTCTACGCTATCTTTGAAATCAGAGTTTATTTTATCCCTTATTCTTCACTCTCTTCGTTGTTCGATTCCTATCCCATGTCTACCAACAAGATACTAGATGGTGAGTCGCGTAGCGTCTATGAGGCATTTTTCTCTCCCAAGAAGACATCACAGGCGATGTTGGAAAGTGTTCGTTCTGAGTACTCTTTGTCATCCAACCTTGAGATAGTTTTGCCTAGGCAAGATAATGGTTTTTGTCATCCACAGCCTAGCTACATCACGTTTTATCTGTGTATGTTCGAGTCAGGTCTTAGGTTTTCAGTCCCAGAGATATTTTTTGGGCATTGCTCCTGCCCGAATGGGTCCCAATGGTTAGCGGGTGATGGTTTCCACTTGTGTGAGAGCCATTGTTTCTAGCATTCTTTTGACTGTTAAGGCTTTTTCTCCGCTTCCCCACCTGATTTGGGAAACTTAATGATGATTACAGGGATTGGTCGAGGTTTTGATTTTGTGCTTCAAATCTAGCTACTTTAACTTGTGGGGTTGACAGAGTATGCGGTCGTTTCGAGTCCCCAACAAGTGAAAAGATCTGAACTTGTTTGTGGAGGAAAAGAAGATCAGTGACCGTTTTTCAAAGCTTCATTTGGTTGCTGTGGAGTCATTTCTTGCTACGGAGGTTCTGGAGCGTAGTGGCTTGTACACTATGAATGAGGCGGAACGGGCTTTGCTTACTGAGTCTCATGCTGCTAAGATTACTTCTCGTGCTGCTGAGATTGCTTCTTGTGCTGATTTTGTTGGTGTTAGTGATGCATTGATGGAAAGTGAGCTCTGACAAGGCGATTACGGATCTCAATGCTTTTGTTAGCATTGTGGTGCTAGTTCGGCTACTAGAAAAATGAAAATTCCTAGGCCTGCTAGTACTTTGAAGCAGCTATAGATAAGTCATGGCCGTGTTTCCAAGAAGAAACAGCTAGCTGGTTCTGCTTGAACTACTTCTCGTCCAAAGTTATTTGGTAAGGAGGGCGGAAAAAATGATCGCCTATCTTTTGAGAAGGTTGAAGAGATTAATCAAGCGCTGAAAACGAGCAAAAATGAGGTTACCTGTCCGTTGGACGAGAGTGAGGAGTGACTCATTTCTACTCATGGTGCGTCCGATTTTGTCGAGTTGTCCAATGATGACCATCATGTTATTGACAATAAGATGCTTCAGGTTGTTGTGGAGTGATCGAAGATTCCGAATACAACAAAGACCCTGGCCAACTTAGATTTTAATTGTGTGAACAAGATGTTGCTGATCGTGGTCAAATTTCTAAGGCTCCTCAACCTCCTTCTTCTCCTACTCGTACTGATGATACTTTTCACTTCTTCTGTTGTTGTTGTCACTATTGCTTGTCCCACTCCTGCCACTACTGCTTCACAAAGCAAAGGCAAGAGTGGCTTTTCTGTTATCACTGCTACTCCGACCATTCTTCCAGCTGCTGAGGGTGGGGCTATAGTACTTCCTGATCATCAAGTTCTTCATCCACGGATTAGTTGAAAGGAGCCCAACCCGGAAGACATCTGTATTAAGTCGGATGAAAAGTTTAGTTGGTTTAATGTGATTGACGTGCAGGATAGTACACACAATTTGATCAATGAGTGGAATAGTGGTTGGTGGAAATGACTCCAATGCCTTCACGAAAGCCTAGTAGCCATCTCGACCACGACCTTAAGCAGATAATGGAAGGGATGAATCACCTCACTTATGCTGGGGTGATGGGGTGACTATATGGATGCTCGTGCTCAGGTGGTTGCTCTTGAGAGGAAGGTGGTAGCATAGTTACTGGTATTTTCTTATGTTTTTCATCAGTTGGACCTGTTGAAAGCTTGATGTGTAGAGAAATATAAGGCAGTTGGGACTGCTCGGGCTTCTCCAAAGGAAATGGAAGCTATGCGGGACAAGTTGCCGTTGAGCTTGAGGACCAAGTTGAACGAAGTCTGTGACCAGCTGGACGAGGTGGAAAGGGATATGTTTGTTGAGAAGGTTGGTCATGATGAGGCCATGCGTTCTATTATTGAGCAATCCGTCAGCCATAAGGTTGCTGAGGAGTGAGTGGTGCATTCAACAACTACGCTTGATGATGTTAAATTGGATGTTTTTGCAATGTTTACCACCGTTGAAGGACAACTTATTTCGACCAAGAACGAGCTCGCTGCAACCAAGGACAAATTGAAGATTGGAGAAGCAATGGATTGGAAAAGAGTTGTTGACGGTCGAATCGACCTCCTTGACTACATGGAGGGGGGCCTTGATTTGTCTAGATATCGTGGTCTAGTTGACCAAGTTTTCAAGGACGATGACGAAAAATGTGCTTCGAATCCGCCAAGTGGTCCGATTGATGAAGAACCATTGTTTCCTTCTTCTTCCTACCCTGCTCCGTCATCTATCCTTGCTGACGAAAAAGTTTTGTCATCTCCTGCTGCTGATGATGTTATCCATCTTCTTTTGAATACTCCTGCTAGTGACGCTTTGATCACTTATATTGTTTCTTCTCCAACTGTTGTATCTTCTTCTCTCGATGTAACTGAATAGAATCATGAACGACAAGTGCTTCTTTGTTGATGCTCTTATGTTTTGTCTTCCTTGTGTTTATTGCTCTATGATTTGTATGTCTTTTTTGCCAGAGTGCGTCTTTAAATTGTCATGGTCTCAATTCGTTTATCATCTTGGATCGATCAATATTTGGTCGGACACAACAAATGTGCGTTGATCTTGTTATTCTTACTTTCTGTATCTCTATAGTTTAGACTTCTCTGTATTTTTGCTTTTGTGCTTGTTTCTTTTCCATCTGAAGCTTTCATTTCTTTGATCTTGTTAATCGGGCTGGGAAGCCTTACTAGTGCGTCTATTTATACGCTCAGACTTTTGTGTATCTACTTTGTGGTCCGACGTATTGATCGGGTTAGAAGATTTTACGAGTAAATCTTGACTTTTGTATGTCCATACTTTTGTAGATTTACCTCGTTGTCCAACATATTGATCGACCAGAAGGTTTTATGAGCAAGTCTTGACTTATACATCTAGACTTTTGTAGATTTACCTCATTCTCTACTCATTGTCTGACTTAGCATCAGAATGTCATCGGCCGCCACAATGGTGGTCTTTCGTTCACGGTTGTTCCATTTTCAGATCAAGGCTTGGGAGAATGGAAGTTGATCTATCAGTTTGGCGCCATCTGTGGGGAGTGACGAGTTCCTAAGATTAAAGAAGTAATATCCCTCTATTGTAGTCCGAGAAAATGGTAGCCACAAGATCCCGTACTAATGGTGAGATCGCTGAGCCTTCAAATGCTCGAGCCGGCGCAATATCACCAGCTCCAGTGGTACCAGCTGCGGGGATAGAACCACCCCGAGCCTCGCGCCGGTTGCATCCATGACGGACTCTAGGGTGGATCAGCTCTTAGCTCAAGTACAACGGATTGCTCGGTGATAGAAATGCTTGCTCAAAAGAAACCACCATTTGTAGGCAGTAACAGGGAAGCGGAAAGGATCGTGTCCCCGCAAGAGAACAGGGAGCGCGTTCAGGAGAGCCACAATGTCCTTTCTGGCTCTCAGGCAACCAAGGACGGTGAGAAATCAGGGGAACGGAGCGATCTATGGAGACCCGACATCTAAGGCTGACCCCTAACGTTCAAGCTAAAAAGGAAGTAGGAGAAGGACGACAAGAGCAAAAGGAATTGCTAGACTCCGGCCGAACGAGGCAAGTAAAAGCCTCTAACTTCGTTGGATTCAAAAATGGCTCCCACATTCCCCTCAATGCCAGCCTGTCCGACATCCTCGCTACCATTAAAAATTGGGGAGATGTGAAGTGGCCTTCCAAACTCTGGAGCGGTCCACCCCGGTGAGACAATGGAAAATATTGTTCCTTTCACAAAGACAACGGCCACGAAACTGAAGACTTCAAACATCTCAGAAATGAGATCAAATACTGGGTTAAGAAGGGAAAAACTCAAAGAATTCATGAGCCCGGATAAGAGGCAAACTTGGGGGAAGGAAAGAGAATATGTCGTAAAAGAGGTAGAAGAAAAGGTGGCCAACATTATACACGTCCTATATGGGATATGTTCGGAAGGGGAGAAATCCAACAAGTCCCAAAAGAGGAAGCTTCAGAAGATGCTGACTAAATCCACTTATGAGGTCAGACAAGTACAGTACGTTCGTGTTCAAGGCCCAAGCCCATCCATGACGTTTGCTGATAAGGACCTCCAAGGCATCCACCTCCCTCATAACGACGCCCTGGTCATCTCAATCCTGATAGCGAAATGGGAAGTGAAGATATCCTTGGTGGACACTGGGAGCTCCCTAAACGTCCTATTCTTCAAGGTGTTCCGCAGCATGCAATTGAAAGAGGAAAGCCAGATGCCCGCCAGTAACCCCATGATTGGGTTTAGCGGGGAGAAATGCTTTCCCATCGGGAAGATTAGACTGACAGTAGTGGTAGAAGAGCTACAACTGCAGAAAGTCATATTCCAGGAGTTCATGGTTGTCGACGCCCCATCCACCAACAATATCATCTTGGGGAGGCCTTAGCTCCATCAAATGGAGGTTGTAGTCCATTTTGCATCAGTGCATCAAGTACCCTGCCAATCACGAGGTGGGGACCATTCGAGGAAACTCGCCATCGACAATAGATTATCATTATGCAATGTTAAAACAGTTGGACATCTAGCAACCATAGACTGTGCCCGCGGGTTAGACATATCGAAGCCTGGGCTCATAAATGGAAGAAGTGTCTCCCCGCTCGGATGATGAGGCTCCAGTCAGTCCGAGGGGAAGATCGAATGTCGGCCAGCCACGGAAGGAGCCAGTCATAGTCTACCTTGACAGCCCCGATAACAACAAAGTCGTCCAGATAGGCACTCGCCTAGGCAAAGAATTGGCAGAACGACTAATAGATCTGCTCAAGGAGAATCAAGACATCTTCGCTTGGACGATGAAGGACATGGTGGGTATTGAACACTCCGTGATCATCCATCGACTGGAGGTTGACCCTGAGTAGAAACTAATCAAGTAGAAAAAGCGGCCAATGGCACTTGAATGGAATCAAGTAATCAATGAAGAGGTACAAAGGCTACTGAACGCCGACATGATTAAGGAGTCACGGTACCCAGACTGGCTGGCGAATACCGACTTGGTTAAAAATAAGGATGGAATGTGGAGAGTATGTGTGGATTACACGGACATGAAAAAGGCTTGCCCAAAAGAAAATTTTCTTTTTTCTCCCATTGATCAAATCGTAGATGCCACGTCCAGACACATCCTTCTAAGCTTCATGGACGCTTACTCCGGATATAACCAGATACAAATGCACCCCCAGACCAAGAGAATACCTCATTCATATCTGAAAGAGGGATATACTACTATCGAGTGATGTCTTTCGGTAGAATACCTCCTTCATAACTGAAAGAGAGATATACTACTATTGGGTGATGTCGTTCGATTTAAAAATGCATAATCAACATATCAACGATTGGTAAACCGGATGTTCAAGGAGTAAATTGGCAAAATCAAGGAGGTCTATATAAATGATATGTTGATCAAAAGTCTTCGCAGACCTGATCACATCACCAACCTCGCCGAAGCGTTCAATCAGCTCCGGAAGTATCAGATGAAGCTCAATCCAAAGAAATGCACCTTTGGGGTAGAGTCGGGCAAATTTATGGGCTACATAGTTAACCAAAGAGAGATAAAGGCTGATCCGAAGCAGATTCAGGCTTTTTCAACATGAACTATCCGACCACCATTAAGGAAGTTCAAAGCCTGACTAAGAGGGTGGCAGCACTTAATAGGTTCATCTCCAAACCACCAACAAATACCTCCTTTTTTTCAAAATTATAAGAGGAAGTAATTTAAATGGGATGAAGATTGCGAGCAAGCCTTCCAAAGCCTTAAAGCATATATAGGAAGTACTGAGTGACTTTCAAAATCGATAAAAAAAAAACACTTTACCTATACCTATTTGTATCGAATCATGCTATCAATTCAGCCCTGGTCTGAAACAATAAAGGGATGTAGAGACCAGTATACTATGCCATCAAAACCTTTGTAAAGGGAGAGGCAAACTACCTAGACCTAGAGAAGTTAGCCTCGCTGATCGTCTCCTCCAAGAAGTTGCAACCCTACTGATTTGTTCGAAATTCTTGTAGCCTAAAATTCCAAGCAAATCAACATATTTTTTTTTTCGTATTTGTTCCATTCACTATACCAAATTGGCATATTTGTAACAACTCCCAAAATAGTAACACTCTTGAGCTATAGCAATCCACCAAATAATTTCAAGTCAAAACTAGATTTAGTCAAAAAAATGAAAAATAGTTAAACAAAAAAAATGATACAATAAATTAGATCACCATGAATAGTATACTCTTCATGGTGATACACTGATTTTATCACTTTGTTTGTGAAAATGTGTAAAATTGCCTTGTGAATTGTTATAGCTCAAAAGTGTTACTGTTTTGAGGGTTGTTACAAAAATGTCAATTTGGTGTAGTGATTCTTATCAATTATCTACACAATTCTAAAAAGAATACAAGTAAAATGGTTTGTAGGGGTTATCGTCCTACTCAACAAGTCAAAAGGATTCAAGCTATAAAATTTTAAACATTTTAGAATATCAAATAAAATTAAGAATTGGTGGAAATATGGGAAATAAGACTTGGAGAATAGAAAATGATTTTTTTTTAATTTTTTAAAAACAAGCTTTGATTCAAAATTGAAGATGAAAATTACTAAACAGATTTACCAATTAAAAGAAATGTCTCAAGAATGGGAGAATTCACCTTTTGTAGAGCTTAATTTAACACATTTTTGTAACTATTTTTTTTAAACACTTGGACAAATTCCTTTAATTTATAATTTAAGACCAATGCTCAAAATAAAATTTCTTTTCTAAGATAAAATTTCACTTACCTCTTTCGATTATAAAAGAAACTTCTTAACCACCATTAATCCTCCCCTCTTTCAATGACAATTTTTCAATGAATGGTTATAATTTATGAAGAATTGAAGAACTACAAAAAAACAAATATAATTTTTCTTACCAAATCTATATCTTCATTTCGCATAATCCTTCGTTGTCCATCTTTCGATTTGAAAACTTTAATTCATTGGTTGAATCTAGGATTAATAGAAATAAAACAAGTTTTTTTTTTTAAATCACTACATCACTTAAGTAGGTTTCATTTGCTTTCCTTGAGATGAGATGTTTAGCCTACCATTTCATTGTGGTAAAATAATCTAAGAGTGGAACAAGAAAGGTAGATGAGGAAGTAAATTAATTAAACTAAAAGACAACTAATGCATAAAAAAATTAACTTTTATTAAATTCATAACTAAAAACTTACATGTAACTTGAATAAAAGCTCAAACGAACGAAAGAAAACTAATTTAAGCTATGCTAGAGATAAGATAAAGATGTAAAAAAAAAAAAACCCTAGGTCTATTGGATTTTTTTTTCTCCAAGAGTTTGAAAGCCTATTTATATTGTTATCCTCCAAGCTAGAAATGAGAAAAATCCTACAAATCCATTGATTATACTCCAAATCATATCATATAAAGTCAAGGGAGTCATAATTAGGGATAGATCACTACTACAAATATAGGCTTGCATAGCGCTTAAAAATAGGCTTAGATAGCGCTTTTTAGCGCTATCTAAGCTACTGCTATGGTAGCTTAGATAGCGCTCAAAAAAGCGCTATGCAAGGCGCGTACTTGAATAGCGCTTCGTTAGATAGCGCTTAATAAAGCGCTATCTAAGCGTTGATTTTTTTTTTTAATTAACTTCAATAGCGCCTTAGAAAGCGCTATGTAAGCGCTAATTTTTTTTAAAAATTAGCTTGAATAGCGCTTTGATGAGCGCTATTTAATTTTGTTGATTTTTTTTTTAATTAGCTTCAATAGCGCTATTTAATTTCGGTGAATTTTTTTTATTAACTACCATAGCGCTTTTCCGTATGAATGTCCCAAGAAGTTCTACAATGTAAACTAAGAAGTTCTACAATGTAAATTAAAAAAATATTACGCTATTTAATTTTGGAAAGATCACGCAGAATTGAATAAATGTCCCAAGAAGTTCTACAATGTAAACTAAGTGAAGCTTTCCAAGTCTGCTTCATAAATCATGGCTAGATCATTCTCTCTCAGAACTACCCACATGTCTAACCTAATTAATTACGCTGGAAGTTTGGCCCTCAATATGGATCCATCAGGAAGTACCAGCTTCTTCAATAAGGTGAAGTTGTGGATGCTCCTCAGCAGCACTGATCATGATGTTACTGCTAGATGGTATGTTGCTCCTGTTGCGACTTGTGGAAGGTCCACGAAGTGGAGGATTAGCTTGAAGTTGTGGACGCTCAGCAGCACTGATCATGGTGTTACTGCCAGATGGCATATTGCTCCTGCTGCTACTTGTGGAAGGTCCACGAGGTGGAGGATTTGCTTGAAGTTGTGGACGCTCCTCGGCAGCACTGATCCTATTGTGACTTGAGGAGGGTGCACAGTTTCTATTGCCACTTGTGGAAGGTCCACGAGGTGGAAGATTTGCTTGAAGTTGTGGACGTTCCTCGGCACCACCATGGATGCTCCTTTCCACCTGCAGCCCCATTTAAAACAATAAACACACAGAAACTAAGAATAATTATATGCACAACATTAGTCAGTATTTTGTTAGGCAGTAACAACAATTAAATGAAGAGATGAACAGGAAGTTGGATGCATTGAATTGTACTAATTAAACAGAATACGAGAAAATCAGAGGTCTTTTAGTGGTATTTAAAAGAGGGCATATGTACTATCCATAACAAAAATAAGGTAGGGCAAGAGCATTTGAAAATATATTACGCAGAAAATGAAATTTTTTATTCTTATTAAAAAAGGAAAGTTGTTCTTTAAAACCCAGGAGATGAGGTCCAGCGGCTAGTTTAGTTCAATTATCCCAGACTCAAAAAAATGTTATCTCAAAAAGAACTACTATGAAGAATAAAGTTATTGAGATTACAAGACCTGCACTCGGAAGCAAAAGTTTCAAAATGTGCTTGTGAGTGGTAAACATGAAGAACAAAAATTTCTGACAAACTTGCTGAAGGTTTCAAGCTTACATTAATTAGAGATATCACAAAAACTCAAAACTGTTAACTGCCTTAAAGTTTTATATATGTCATGCTTCAATATAGTCAACATGCTTAACATAGATGACGGAGATAATACAAAACAAACATGTAATTTTGCTCGGACCAAGAACATGTGATGGGGCATACGATCATTCTAGGTCCATTTCAAAAAATCCACAAAGTGAACATACAATTACATGGACATCCGTTCCGAGCATGTATGTCGTGACTCATGAACACTAAAATGAAGCAAACTACATGACTATTAATCACAGGAATTATATGGACACTGTAGCCTACATGTGCTGATTTTTTTTTTCTTTATAGGTAGTAAAACAGAGTTTCCTTTTCACCTAAAAAATCAGCAAAAAAGGAAAAATTAAACAAACTTGAAGATATGCCAACTTTTGCATAAACTACATTTCAAAGGTATGCAACTTAATGTGTAATCAAATTACCTGAAGGAGTGCCTCAAGTCTTGGTCTTGTCACGCTTACAGCATG
Source organism: Berberis vulgaris (assembly GCA_963556465.1). Lineage (NCBI taxonomy): Eukaryota > Viridiplantae > Streptophyta > Magnoliopsida > Ranunculales > Berberidaceae > Berberis > Berberis vulgaris. The sequence continues at coordinate 10,855,213 of OY747129.1, read as the reverse complement.
GTTCAGCATATGAATAGACCTTATGGCACTAGCAAAGCATTTCAAACACAGCAATAAAAAGTATCAATAAGATTACATGCATGTAAATGAAAAGGCTTGAGGGAATAAAGAAAAAAGAAAAAAATCATAAATTCAAAACATGGCAGTATCATAAGAGAATATTTACACTACTTAAAGATGAACTAGGTAACAGGTAGCATGTCTTGTGTCAATGGAAATTTCATTTTTTTTTTAATAATTTTTTTGAAAACATGGACTCGTACATACTTTTAGTGTACATATGTACATTTTTCGTTTGCTAAATATTAGCATTTCTAATGTGCAATGATATTTACTTAAGTTTAATGAATACGTCCACGATTTTTAATCACCCACTGGTAGCTAGTATTACATTTTAACATATTCTTCCACAGAATTGAATACAAGATAGACATCCATGTTAACCTTTGAGTTTAAATCATATAGAATACTATAAATGGGAGAGCGTTCTACTCGGGATACAGTATAGATTGCATGAGAGAAGCTTCCTTCTTACCTTCCATAGTCCTTGGCCTCTAGATTCTTAATGAGTTCAATACACGCATTTTTAACAAAGTTCGTCCCAAAGCTGCAAGACGCCAACAAAAATACAATTAAGTAAGCTTTAGAGTTTAGGCCTAGTTCTTAGAAAGGAACAAAAGGGGGAGAAGAACTGAAAAGCCACAACAACAAAATCCCCAAACACAAAATAAAAAAATCAACCCATAAAATTGCAAGAGAACTGAACTGAACAGCTATACTAACACAAACCCAAACACCCTAAACATCCAAAAGACAAACGAAGCACCAAATTGAACCAAATCTCACCTGTTTCAAGTTGCAGAAACCTTCATAAACCTCAAGAACAGAGTCGAAAGCCTTGACAAGAGATAAAAGTGACGACTTTCCCTCTCGATCGACAACTTCTGCAAAACAAAAACACAAGCACACCCCCCATTTCGCATTTAAGATCAAATTCCACAAAAACCATCAAAGACTTCGAAAACCATCCTGACCAGTACGAGCTCTGCCGACCAAATCAGACCCATCAGAATGGTATCAAAGGTCATAGCTTGAATGGGAAACAAAGCCTCAATCCCATTAGCCTTCAACTTTTCCCTCAAAGGCTTAGAAATCCTAAACCTCGAAGTCGCATTCGGATCCTCTTTTACAGCAGGAGCAGCAACCACCTCTCCATTCTCCAGCAATTTCTGCTTCTTGACAGACTCCCCCACCAACTCAGTCTCAGTCTCAGTCTCCTCAGCGCTCTTCTTCTTCTTCTTCTTCTTCTTCGACTTCTTCAGCTGCGCAGAGTCATCGCTGCTTGGTTCCTCCACTTTGGGGCTCTTCTTCTCCTTGCTCTTCTTCTTGTCCATCGATGTTGTTATCTCCATGGCGGCGGCGTCGCTTGTCTGCTTCTTGTCTTTCGAAGATTTCTTCTTGCCTTTGGGTTGCTGAGTTGCAGTTTAGCAGAGAAGAGAAGAGAACGAAAGAGAGATATTTAGGGGGTTAGGGTTTGAAGCGCTATCCTAAATGTAGTGATATGAATATGGAGCGCTATCCTAAATGGAAGTAGCATAGCGCTTTCGAAGCGCTATGCAAGCACTTTAAAAGCGCTATGGTAGTTTTGGTAACGTTTTTTCCCATAGCGTTTTTTAAAGCGCTATCTAAGACATAACTAAGATAGCGCTTAACTGAAAAAAAAATTAAAAGCGCTATTGTAGTGTTTTTTTTTTTTTTTTTTTAAAGACAAATAAGCGCTATCCTAGTGCCCACTTGGATAGCTCTTTAAAAAAGCGCTATCTAAGTGGCGTTACCTAAGCTAATATTTGTAGTAGTGGATACATCAAAAAAAATTCTAATTAGAGGTAGATACATGAAACAAAACTCAAGGTAATGGAATATTCTTTGATTTGATCATTGGAATATGCTTTACGTTGATGTTTTATTTGTCTTTATGATTGCATGCTCCATACTTGAAGTTCTTATCTTAAAACTTGCCACATGTCTCCATCATAAATCACCATTAATTGGAATCAAATGTTAACTTCCATAATATTGGTCTTGGAATGAAACTCTTGATCCACATGTGCCACGGACATGCCCAAATGCCTCGAATTTTTTACATTTCATTGATTTCATAATTTCACCAATTGCTTCTGGTCCTGCAAATTTATAGAATTGTCTTGAACTTTGCACATTTCTTGATTTCCTACAGAATATATGACAATAATCAAATTCAGGACAAACAGAGACATTTAATTAATTTTAAGCACAATTGGAGAGTAATAAAGAGGTAAATGGGGAGTAAAAATCAATGTTTTGGGTGCTTATCACCTACTTCCATGCTCATTAATAACAATCTTCACTAAACATCCACTTCGCACAATATTGCAAAAACTTGAGTTGTCGAGCAGGATGGTCAATTGGTCAGTCGAATTAGGGCAGTTCAACATCAATTACGCACAAGAACAACCATCAAAGCTTAAGCATTGGCCGACTTCATCATTGAATTTACAGGCGTTAGAGAGCAAGAGACAAATGACCAAGAGCAGAATCAAATGACCAGGGATGGGTCTTGCATTGTGATGGGTCATCCACAGTTAATGGGAGTGGAGCTGGACTCACTCTCCATTCTCCAAGTGAGGTGATTCTGGAAAAGCTGTCAAGTTTAGCTTCCTTGCCTCCAACAACGAAGCAGAATATGAGGCCCTTTTGTTCGGCTTGAAGCTCGCCAAGGGGATCAGAATAGACGAGTTGACTGCGTACAACGACTCCCGTCTAATAGTCAACTAGTTTAAAGGAGAATACAGCAGCAAAGATCCCAGGATGTTAGCTTAATGCGATAAAGTAATCAGTACTATGAGCGGATTCAAAATGATAGAGCTCCAGCAATGTCTCAGAGAGGACAACGAAAGGGTTGATGCACTCGCCAAAAGGGCCTCAACTACGATTGAGACTGCTGATGGACTCATTGACTTCCAAGAAAAATTAAGTCTGGAAGAAGAAGAATCCAATGATGCATGTGTGACAAGTAAAAAAATGAGCTGGATGAGTCCCATCATCGAGTACATAAAAAATAGTCCTTCCAATGTAGAAGACAAAAGCCAGAAGGCTGAATTATAGGGCAGCACGGTACACTCTTATGAATGAAAACTTGTACAGAAGGTCAGCCATTGGATCCCTTCTTTGATGCCTGACCCGTTTAGAGGCGGACTACGTTCTTAGAAAAATTCATGAGGGCATCTGTGGGAACCACCCAAGCGGGAGGACCCTGGCCTCCGAGGCCTTAACCTTAGAGTACTATTGGCCGAAGATGCAACAGGACGCCAAGGACATCTTTCGAAAATGCGATAAGTGTCAGAGGTTTCCACCATACGTGCACATACTTGCACAACCATTGTCCCCAATGACCAACACATGGCCTTTCGCGCAGTGGGGAATGGATAGTGTTGGGCCATTCCCCCTTTTCGCCAAGAAGAGGTTCCTCCTTGTAGTTGTGAACTACTTCACCAAATGGGTTGAAGTGGAGCCCCTAGCCAAGATAGGTGAAAATTAAATTGAGTATTTCATATGGGTATCCATAGTTTGAAGGCTAAAAGGTTAAAAAGCTATGTGATAACCTCAACATCTGCCACCACTGCTCCTCACCAGGGCACCCTCAAGCCACAGGCGGAGGTCACCAACAGGACCATCTTGGAAGCACTCAAAAGAAAACTTGATGCAACCAAAAGCTTGTGGGTCTCATAACTAACAGGAATTCTCTGGGCATATCAGACCACCAAAAGAACTCCTACTGAAGGAAACACCGTTCGCTGTAACTTACGGGTCAGAAGTAATGATCCCAGTGGAGCACGGAATGCCAACATTTAGAACGGATGAGTTCAGGCCGGACAACAATGATGAGGCTTTGCGCGTCAAACTAGATCTCCTCGGGAAAAAAAGAGATGAGGCTTTCGCTAAGATAGTTGCCTACCAACAGAAAATGGTTCAGTACTATAATAAGAAGGTTAAGCCACGAGCATTCAAAATGGGAGATTGGGTACTCAGAAGAACCCAACAGAACACTAAGGAACCAGGGGCAGGCAAGCTAAATCAAAATTGGGAAGGACCCTACAGAGTGACTAAGGTCAAAAACCAGGTACATAATGGTTAGAAAATATGAACGGTGAAGTTCCTAAGCGGCCATGGAATGTAGGACACCTAAAGAAATATTATCAATAAATTCAAGGTATTTACTTTACTAAAGTTTCACTGCTTTTCATTAAATCTGGCTGAAAATCTAGTCAATCTATTAAAATCTAACTTGAGTGTTAGACTTGTTGGTCCAACCTTCATGTTAGACTACTAGGTGAGTTAATAAGTCAAGACACCTAAGTCAGACTTATACACCCAGGCCATCGATCAAGATGACTTGTCAGAGATCATTGTTCGACCATAGACAATGATGGCCAAACTTGACCAGAAAGTTTAGTCAGCTCATGAAGACTGATGAAGATAACGTCTAGTCCGCCAAGAGTGGACTAATATGACTTAGAAAGTGGGAGTCTAGTCAGAACTTCTTAAGCCTGATCAAGATGATTTGTCAGGAATTATTGTCTAACCATAGAAAATGATGGCCAAACTTGACCAGAAAGTTTATTCAGCTCATGCAGCCTGATGAATAAAATTTTGGCCCGCTCTATAGCCTAGTCCACCAAGATGGCTTAGAACGTGAAAGTCTAGTCAGAGCTCCTGAAGTCTAATCAAGATGACTTGCCAAAGATCATTGTCCGACCATAGACAATGATGGCCAAACTTGACCAGAAAGTTTAGTCAACACATGAAAACTGATGAAGATAACTTCTGGTCCGCTCTACAGCCTAGTCCGCCAAGAGCGGACCAACATGGATTAGAAAGTATGAGTCTAGTCAGAGCTCCTGAAACCTTATCAAAATGACTTGCCCGGGATCATTGTCCAACCACAGACAATGATGACCAAACTTGACCAAAAAATTTAGTCAGCTTATGAAGACTGAAGAAGATAACTTTTGGTTTGGTTTGCAGCCTAGTCTGCCAAGATTGGACCAAGATGGCTTGAAAAATGGGAGTCTAGTCAGAGTTTCCGAAGCTTGATCAAGATGATTTGCCAATGATCATTGTCCGACCATAGACAATGATGGCCAAACTTGACCAGAAAGTTTAGTCGGCTCATGCAGCCTGATGAAGACAACTTATGGTCCATTCTGCAACCTAGTTCGCCAAGAGCAAACCAATATGGCTAGAAGTGAGAGTCTAGTCAGAGCTCCTAAAGCTTGATCAAGATGACTTGCCAAGGATCATTGTCCGACCATAGACAATGATGGCCAAACTTGACTAGAAAGTTTAGTCGGCTCATGCAGCCTGATGAAGACAACTTATGGTCCATTTTGCAACCTAGTTCGCCAAGAGCAAACCAATATGGCTAGAAAGTGAGAGTCTAGTCAGAGCTCCTAAAGCTTGATTAAGATGACTTGACAGGGATCATTGTCCGATCATAGACAATGATGGCCAAACTTGACCAGAAAGTTTAGTCAGCTCATGCAGCTCGATGAAGACAACTTCTGGCCCGCTCTATAGCCTAGTCTTCCAAGAGCGAACCAAAATGGCTTAGAAAGTGGGAGCCTAGTCGAAGCTCATGAAGTCTGATCAAGATGACTTGCCAAATATCATTGTCCGACCATAGACAATAATGACCAAACTTGATTAAAGTTTAGTCAGCTAATAAAGACATGAAGATAACTTTTGGTCCGTACTAATTCCTAGCTCGCCAAAAGCGGATTAAGATGGTTTCAGAAATGAAAAGTATAATTAACTAATGAACTTGAATAATCTCTAGTCCACCAAGGTTATTCCCACTCTGCTGTAAAAAGTTTAGCCAACTCACAAAGTCTGGCCAAGATAACTTTTGGACCTCTTAAGAGTCTAGATTAAAAACACTTGACTTCAAGAATGCATACAAGTTCAGTGGTCAGAACTCACAAAAACATATTAACTAGACTGTTTCCAGACTTAGTGAAATTCCTTGTCTAAATACCAACACAATGGCAAGGCAACACAGAAAAATAATTTAACACGAAAAGTCTAGAAAAAACAAGTGCAAAGTGTTACTCAACAAATTTCCTTCCATTAATGATAAAAAAAAATGTTACAGCTTTCACTTCTTGGGAGGATCAGTCTCAGGGGCAGAAAGGCCAGATGTATCAGGGGAGACACTAGGGGATGTGTTAGCAGACTCAAAAGCTTGCTTTGGATCATCATTTAAAGGCACCTGGTCGAAAGCTTCTTCTTCTTCAAACTTCGCATAAGCTGCTTCTCTGTAATCTGCAAAATCAAAATCAGGGTGGTCATCTTCAATCAACTCCACCTATCCTTAATAACCCTGTTGAAGTCAAAAGTCTTCTGACCTTCAAGCAACTTTTTCTCGCGAGCTTCAGACTTTGCCATGTTCTTCTTTGCCTTTTTTTGTCGGGACGCAAGCGCATCAGCCTTAGACTGCTCATCCGCCAGTTGCTCCTTCGGTGACTAAGCTCATCCTGTGCCAAAACAATCTGCTCATCTGCAGTTGGGACAATGTGGAGGCCATAAGCAATTTTGAACTCAAGCTTTTGGAGTAAATAAGCCCATTCCGACTCAGCATGCTTCTTTTTAGCAGCCTGAGTTTGCAGGTCAGCTTGTGCCTTCTCCGTCGCCTCGTTAGTGTGACTCAACTTCCCCTAGGTGCCCCTCAACTCGTCTTCAATGCCACTCATCGCAGAATGAGCTTTAAACAGGCCCGCCTCAGTGGACTTCAGGCAAGCCTTCTTAGAATCCAAATCCGCCTTTGAAGCTTCCAGCTTGGCTTCAAGGTCTGCATGCATGACCTGTAAACGAGCCTCAAAATTTGTCTCATACAGATTAACTAACATAAGAATTGGAGTGCCTTTGGCCACCAAACAAATGGTCTTTGGTAGTTTAACCTTGTTTTGCTGGTCAGGTCTCTAGGATGACAAATTTGGATGCATTAGTTGATAACATATAATTTCATTACAAAAGTTATTTACTCCATTCTCATGCAACGACTCAGTTTTATTTATCTCAACCATTTTCATTTTGCAATCTTTACCTTTGTTGGTTATTCTTTGTGCAATTTTCTACAATGTACTATTTGTTTCTTTATATCTAAAAGGCAACGACTACTCCACACTACCAAAAGTACTGTCTCACACCATTTCACTCTCCCACACCACCTCCTTTATTTCCCACACCACCTATATAAATAAGAAAATGACATTCTTCCCATTCAAATTGAAACACATTATTCTATTCTCTCTCAAAATCGAAACAACATTTCTCCCCTATTCAAAATCGAAACACATTCAAAATCGATTTCGACTCCTTCTCTTGGTTCATTGCTTCTTCCCTTCTCGCAAAACAAGCAAGAAAATCTTCCTTCTCGCATTTTCCTTTCCCTTGGTTTGATTGCTTCTACAACCCCTCAGATCCATTCTTCACTTCGTTTCAGATTTTGACTCAACCGTTTCTGCAACCCCTCGGATCCATTTAATGCGACAATGTAAAATTTTCAGAAAACAAAGTAATCTCATGGAAATGCTAGAAATATTTTCAATCGCGAAAGCAAAGTAAACTTCAGAAAAAATTTCAGAAATCACAAAAAAAAAAACTACTCTTCACCTGAGACAATGCGAGGTTTTTGCAAAATCTCGCATTGATCTGGGCGAACAGTATAAAAATTTGCTAAAAATTCCCTGTTCGCTCAGAACAATGCGAGTTTTCGCAAAAACCTTTTCAGAATTTTTTTTCGCATTGTTATGGGTGAACAAGAAACTTTTCAGCAAATTTGCATGACTTTAGTAAAATGGCCATAACTTTCTCATTTCAAAACATTTTCAAGTGATTCAAATTGTATTTATTAGATAAATCAGAGTACTACAATGTTTTTGTTTGATCAACTTCAGAATCGGTCTCAATCGAGCACATAAGTTGGCCGAAAGTAAGGGACATTATCCATTTTTATTGCAAGACAGATTTGCACGACTTTAGTAAAATAACCATAACTTGCTCATTTCAAAATATTTTCAAGTAATTCAAGTTGTGTTTGTTAGATAACTCAAAGTACTACAATTCTCGTGTTTTGATAGGTTGATAATCAGTCTCAATCGAGCATATAAGTTTGCCAAAATTAAGGGACACTATACCATTTTCATTGCGAGACAGATTTGTGCGACTTTAGTAAAATAACTATAACTTGCTCATTTCAAAACATTTTCAAGTCATTCAAGTTGTGTTTATTAGATAACTCAGAGTACTACAATTTTTTGTTTTGATGAGGTTGAGAATCGGTCCCGATTGAGCATATAAGTTGGCCGAAAGTCAGGGACACAATCTCATTTTCATTGCGAGACAGATTTGCGCGACTTTAGTAAAATGACCATAACTTGCTCATTTCAAAAGATTTTCAAGTGATTTAAGTTTTGTTTATTAGATAACTAAAAGTACTACAATTTTCGTGTGTATGAGCTTGAGAATTGGTTTCTCAATTGAGGGTTTAAATTATTCAAATGTTACCATGTTTGTAAGTTACTATTTTTTTTCAAAAATAGTTTTTTGGGTGGTGTGGGTAAGTAGAAATAAAAACAAAAAAATTACATGGAGGTGCGAGGCAGTACCTTTGGTGGTGTGGAGTTGTCGTTGCCTATCTAAAAACACATTTTCCTTGTTTATCCATGGACAAAAACCACTAAAGAGGAAAACTAAGAAGTCCAAAGGAACCAAAGAATCATTCACCGCATTGTGAGGGTGAATTTGTATTCCTTTTAAAAGAAAGACAAATCAACAAATGGTTGATTTGAGAAAACACTTTTTTCATGTTAAATTAGTTGGTGCATCTACAATGCTCATATATTATTTTTAGGGAGTTGTTACGTGTATCCGATTGTTTGGCTCGATTCCCCAAACTTTATCTTTTAGATTTAGCTTTTAAAAATTGCTTGGTGTACCCAACCAAATTTTGTTAATGTTGAAACGTATTGATTGGTGACTTTGTATAAAGGAATCCTAATGTAAATGTTTGGATGTCGAATTTTTTTAGTTTTTAATGCAATGTTTTGGAATTTGATGATAGTTGCAACAATTTTAAAATTTATGTATAGATTTATATTTATATTTTTAGTACGTATTGGTTTTGTCAACATATTGAAATTTAACGAATGCGTTACTGAATTTTAGTTTTATAGTTTATAGATGACGGTTATTATTGTTCTTTCATTCAATAGTTAATTAACTCTCCTAAACGAGAAAGTTTCGTACCAAATGATTTTTATTATTACAAAAGAAATGATAAGTCGGTGTTACATATATTAAGTCGGTGCAACAAAGTCGAAACATCCTAAACTACCGGTGCAACAAAGAGTTGGTGCGATCGAGCCAAATAATTGAATACACACAGCAACTCTCTATTTTATTGTCCCATTTTCACTATTACACTGTAAATCATGGTTAGGAAAGCATATGATATAATCCTACGAGGCCTAAAAGGGTGTATTATATAAGCCAATACTTTTCTATCATGGCCTAATTAAGATTTGTTTAAGAGAGTGTTTGTTTTTGTTTCTGAATAGAGTCAGAAGTCATAATAAGAATTGGGACACCTTGTTTAAAGTGTTTGATCAGAAGTTCAACTTCTGATTGGAGTAAGCACAAGGGAAGTGTTGATCACTTAGCACTGAATGCTGACTAAAAAATTATTCCAATAGTAACCTTAAAATAAATTTTTAATGACAATTATTGCCTCTATCTTCTTAAAAACAAGTAGGGCTAAATTTTGACGACACACCTTCATTCTCTTTACCAAACATTGTCATTTTATCTACATCATAAGGATTCTCCAATGGTAAGAAACTTATATCGTCTCTCTCCTTCATCTTTGTCTCTTTTTTTTTGTATTTTTCAAGCTTTTCTTCATCTCTCCAACTCTCCCTCTCATGTATATTTCAAGTTTTCAGTATGTAACATGTAGTTTTGAAAGCTTTGACAAATTGATTACTACTGTATAATGTCGAGTTTTCAACCCACCATCTTTCTATTCCTATGTGTCTCCTCAGTTGAGCAAAATTGTCAAACTATTGCCATTCAACACCTAAAAACAAACACATTTTAATTTTACAGCTTATAATCAGCAGCACATTTAGAAGCAAAACAAACAGTTTATTCATAAGCTCATTCAAAACTTCTAACCTTAGTTAAAAGTTAGCTTCTAAGCACTTCAAAAAAATAAACCCCGCCTAAGGCATGAAAGTCACAAGACACTGAATTTGAAATTATAGAACTCTACAACCCACTAAGTTGGTAAAACTTCATTTGTGTAATTTTCCATAAATTTCAAGTCATAGTACGTACAAGCAATAATTTTCACAAAAACCTCAACAATTGATAACACATAACACCCAACAGAAAACCACCTACTAACTAGACAATGCTCTTGACATCATTGCATCGAACACTGCATATTCTATATAAGATCTTTAATATAGGCAGATTCGAAGTGTTCCTTCAACAACAATGATCTAATTTAAAAATAAAGCAATAATTTAACATCAGTGTAGTCAAGTGGTTGCCTATGCGCGCCTGAGGTGCTCCTCGAGGCATTTACAACAATTTGCCTCATGCGATGCAATAAATAAGGCATTCACTTCGGTGCGCCTAGGTGTAGGGCGACACCTTACTATTTTTACATGATCATTTTCTCATCTTTATTTCTACGTACTATCAATTAGTTTAGATAATCTCACTGTTAATCTAAAATCCAAGAGCCCACTCTTTGTAGCTAGTTAAATTTACGGCTTGAGTCGCTTGACAAACTAGACCTTGTTAGTGTCAAAGGTTGAAGAAGGCAACTTCAAATCGGGTTGAAAAAGGCCCTCATTGTTTTATTCTCCTTCTCCTTATTTCATTTCCCACTCTTCTCTCAATGAGAGGTTTGAAAATTAGTTTCTTTATGGGTTTTTTTTTCCAATGTTTGTTTTGTTTATGATTTAGTGGATATGCAAACCACTAGTATATATAATGCTCATTGCCAAAAAAAAAAACCAACCTTCAACCAATTCTAGAAACTTTGGTTCATTTGCAACTTTTATGTTATGGTTAGTGATGAGATATCAAACAGTCACTCAATTACACTCGTACATATGACATGAACTAAGCTTAGCACGTAAAAGGCTTTAGTGTTGTCCTATGCGGATCCATGCACAAACTACTATCCAGCCTGTAAGTCAGGCACCCAGGCCTAAGACACGCCAACCCTAAAGCCAAGTGTCGAAGAGACTCAATCATGCACAGGTAAGATCTTATGCGAGATCTCCTCCCTCCATCATGCCTTCGATCGCAGGGACAGTTGGGGAGTGAACACTTGCTATAAGAGACGGTGAAAGGAGTAAGAAAGAAAGGTACACATAAATATTACAATTTTACATGCAGTCTTCTATGTTCCTTGTATCAACATCTGACTTAAACATCAGAATGTCTTTGGCTACAACGATGGTCTCTGGCTTAATTGATGTTCATTTTTTCAGGTTTGATAGCAATAGCTCTGAACACATGAGTTAGTCTACTAAAATTCAGTCAAATTATCTTTGGACATGAATACATAATTGGTTCATTGAACTTACAAGACATACTTTGCTCCCAACCCCACGTGTTCCTTCCCCAATATATTGTTGCACCCCCAAAATTGAAGAGGTTGTCGCATAACTTTGATGATGCAAATAGGTCTCCTATTAATTGTCCGTAACTCTTGGTTATCACTAAAATCATGTAGCCCTGCTGTGAGGACAGACTCGATGCCTTGTCTTCTTCCAATTATGTATGTCATAGATAGTTTTCATAAAGAGAATGGTTGTCACAACCTCTACACGGTTCATAACATCCTCTTTGAACATTATGGCCTCTTGACCAAAAGTATTCAGTCTAAAATCATAATGAGGTTGTTTAGTAATATCTTGTCTAGGAATAAACCGCATAACGGTTAGGGTCACTCTTGGGTATTCTACAAACCTCCATCCATGTAATGTATTTGTGCGCTAATGCTTCTCAATCATCTGAATTACCTATAAAAATGACCACAATGTAATTGAAAAAAGATGTGATCAGCTGATCCACACTAAGTCCTTTATCTATAAGAATGACGACAGAGCATGGTGCACTTGTCTAGATATTTTTTTAGCAAAGTTGGGTTGGTAGACTACATACCACCATCAACAGGTAATATTTTTGGAGTGATCATTTTTATTCCAAACGTTTTGTTCGGCACGCCGGGTTGGACATTTTCTGGATTATTTTGTTGATTAATAGTGATTCGAACGAGATGAACTGATGATGAAGTCATTCTCTCGGAGGGTAGAGAAGAACTGTTGGTTGACAACAATCAACCCTCAGCCTACATATCAGTTCACAACTTCATTTGTGCAACCAACAGATGAGTTTCAAACACAATACAACTAACCGTCTACTTCACAAATTCTTGCTCCTACTGCCCAACCTAGGCAAACAACTAATGCAGTAAATGGGAATGAAATAGCAGACATAGTACATGAGTTACTAAGATCAATGGCGAAGAATTAGTCAATTGATATGAGCTGAATATGAGATTATTCCAACAAAAATAGCAAAACACCAACCGAAACGAACTCTGAAAATAGATTGTTCGATTGTTACCTCAACCAAAACACCAAATCAGCCTCATTAAAACATTGAAAATCGAAGGTTAAAACAACCCAAAATTTTTAGTTGAAGACGGGAGAGAGTTCAAAGATTAACCCAACCCTCAAGTTTCTTGTTCTTCAAACCCACTTTATATTCTTGTGAAACCACCACTATTATTAACTTCACCTTAACCCAAACATTGAATGCCATCCCTTTCTTCTACCTTCAGCTCCAACCCGACAATTGAATTCTCAAGGTATCTACTTTCCTTCAAAATTAACTCATATTACAACACCAAGATTGATTAGATTTTGGTTAGATATTAAGAAATTGCAGTTGACGGTGAGGGTGGTATGTTTGAAATGGAATCAATTGTAATAGAAGATTCAGGCAGAGGTGGACAAATAAACCAAACACTAGCTTTAGCTTTGGTAGAGAGATCTTGAACCCTAGTTGATGATACACCAAAACAATTCCAACTTTGCGCCGTATACGTGTTATGATGATTTCGAGGAATAACATGCTCTAGTGTCAGCCTAACATTGATCCGGCCCAAGCGGTTCTAACCCTGCCCAATGCAATCCGCTAGACAGACTCGGATTTTTACAGCTTGCTAAGCCCACGTGTCTCACAGCTATCATCAATACTCGTAAGCCCTGCCAAGGCAAATATCTCGAGGACAGCTTCGAACGGACAATTACAACAACTCTTTGCTTCCAATTAGGAAGCAGATTCCAGAGTATATGTCACATATGGAGACTTCTACCTATAAATTAACTACTCTCGGAACGAGAATTATCTCCCGCGTATCTAAGAGCACAATGCTAACAGGGAAACTTCCCTCCACAGCACGACTCCTAATTAGAGAATGATCTCCATGAAGATCTTCTTCCCTAAACTACGCCATCGATGGCTTGGTCGAATCAGGACCCCCGCACTATAAATAAGACAAAATGTCGGTGATTAAAGGTACACTACAAATTTCTAGTTTACAGCATTACACCTTCCTCATATTGCTGTTTAACTTTAGCATCAGAGTGTCATCGGCCACCACAACAGTGGTCCTTGGCTCACGTGCGTTCCTTGTGCAAGTTAGCATGTTCATAGATCAAGGTTAAAGCAGGGAGAGAAAAATGACTGCATCAGTTTGGCGTCGTCTGTGGGAACGACAAAGTTCGTAACTTTTCACTAGCATCATCTCTCTTCGAAATACAAAAAGATTGTGACTACTAAATCACGCAAAAGTTGAGAATGAGGGGGCGCTACTTCACCGTTCGCAACGGTGCAAGCGACGCACGGACATCAAGCTCACGCTCCCAAAGTAGCAGCACCGACGGACCCCAAATCGAATCCAATATCACTTTTTATATAGCAAATCTTGTTGATGATGAAGACGTTCAAGTCAATGAAACAAAAGCCTGATGAAACACTGAAAGCGTATCTAGCTCGCTTAAGTAGTGATCTAACTCTCGTCAGCGTGTGCAATGACACGACGGTCGTCTCGGCTTTCATAGACGATCTAGGGAAAGGTAAGTTCTATAACTTCGTAACCTTGGACCCACCAACAAATATGGCAGACATAGTGAGTGAAGTACAGAGCTACATCGCCCTAGAGGAAGAATAGGCAATCAAAAGTAAAGTCAGACTCAGAGAGAAATCCCCTGATCAAGTGGAAAAAGAGAATCAGCGGATGCAATATGTGTGCTTCATGGAGCCCACTCAGAGTACGAACTATCAAATAGGTCCAAAAAAGGGATCTACGAGATATGAGGGTCCAAGCAATACGAGGAAGACACCTAACACCTCACGCCCAGAGGCATGACCACCCCGTGTCGCTAGCCTTTACAGACGAAGACCTCCAGGGCATCCAACTCCCACATAATGATGCCCTGGTAGTAACGATCTCTCTGGCAAGCTGGGAAGTAAGGAGATATTTGGTGGACACTAGGAGCTCATTGAACGTCATGTTTCTCCGCACCTTCCACAACATGCAACTAAAGGAGAAAGCATTGATCCCCGATAACCGTCCGATGATCGATTTCAGCAACGAAAAATGCTTTTCGGTGGGAAAAATATAGCTGACAGTAGTAGCGGGAGAGAAGCCAACTCAAAAAACTCTGTTTCAAGAGTTCATAGTGATCGATGCACCTTCAGCGTATAATGCAGTCCCGGGGAGACCCTGGATACACCAAATGGGAGCGACAATCCCCAATCTGCACCAGTGCATCAAGTATTCGATAAACCAAGTGGTCGGTACGTTAAGAGGCAACCAGGCGATTGCCAGAGAATGCCAGTGCATGATGGCACTACTTCCAGGCGATTCTCAGTTATCAGCTAGCCTCGTGACCAAGATGTCTCTCAATCTCGCCCGAGAAACAAGGGGAGAGCAACCTATCCCAAACAACGAGGCTCTTATAAGCCCTCCAGGCAAGCTCAATGTCGGCCAATCGGAGGAAGAAACCATCACGGTCTACCTCAACAACCCTCTCAACAGTAGGGCTATCTAGATAGGTTCCTGCTTGAGCAAGGATCTGGCGAAACAGCTCACGAAGATGCTATGACGAAACTAGGACATCTTCACCTGGACCATCGTGACATGGTGGGGATCAATCCGTCAATAATCACTCATTGCCTAGAGGTGGACTCCACGAGGAAAACCATACTGCAAAAGAAGAGGCCCGTGGCGCCCGAGAGAAACGCAATCATAAATGAGGAGGTGCAACGGCTACTCAACGCGGACATGATTAAGGAAGCGCGATACCCAGACTGGCTGGCAAACACCGGTCTTGTAAAAAAGAAAAATGGGAAATGGAGAGTGTGTGTAGACTACATGGACCTGAATAAAGCCTACCCGAAGAGCAGTTTCGTGCTCTCCCGCATTAATCAGATCATGGACGCCACATTCGGGCACAACTTAATAAGCTTCATGGACGCCTACTCAGGCTACAATAAAATATTAATGCACCCCCAGAATCAAGAAAATATCTCTTTCGTAACTGAGAAAGGGATATATTATTATAGGGTAATGTCGTTCGACTTAAAGAATGCATGGGCTACATACCAACGACTGGTAAACCGAATGTTTAAAGAACAAATCAGCATGAACATGGAGGTCTACATCGATGATTTGTTGGTCAAGAGCCTCCGCAACCCTGACCACATAAGAGACCTCACTGAAGCGTTCAACCAGCTCAAAAAATACCAAATGAAGCTCAACCCACAAAAGTGTACGTTCGGAGTTGAGTCTGAAAAATTCTTAGGCTATATAGTGAACAATAAAGTAATCGAGGCTGACCCAAAACAGATTCAGGCCCTTCTCGACATGAAAGCCCCCGCCAACATCAGAGACGTTCATAGTCTGACTGGGAGAGTAGCAACACTCAACAGGTTTATAACTAAATCATCCGACAAGTGCCTTCATTTTTTCAAAATACTAAGAGGAAGCAAAGGGTTCTCGTGGAACGTAGAGTGCGAACAAGCATTTCAAAGCCTGAAAGCATACATGGGGAGTCCAGAGCTACTCTGAAAGCCAACGATAGGGGAAACATTCTACTTATACTTGTCTGTTTCCACACACCGTCGGCTCAACCCTAGTATGAAATGATCGACGGACACAAAGACCAGTGTATTACACCAGCAAAACCTTCGTGGAAGCAGAGGCACACTATCCGGACCTGGAAAAGTTAGCCCTGGCACTGGTTGTATCCTTTAGGAAATTGATGTCCTATTTTCAGGCCCACTCTACAACGGTTCTAACCAAGCATTCACTCCGCTCGATACTGCATAAACCAGAGTTAACCAGCAGGATGGTGAAATGGTCAGTAGAACTCGAGCAATTTGATCTAAGCTATGCCCAAGAACCGCCATCAAAGCCCAGGCACTGGCGTACTTCATCGCTGAATTCAACGGCGGAGAAGAACCAAAGACGAATCACCAGACCTTGAATTCAAGCATCCAGGATGGACCTTGCACTACGACGGACCATCAATAGGAAAAACAAGTGGAGCCGTGATCACACTCCACTCCCCCACCGACTTCATGAAAATGCCGTAAGATTCGGCTTTCCCGCTTCGAACAACGAGGCCGAATACGAAGCCCTCCTGTTTGGCTTGAAGCTAGCTTTGGGGATCGGGATATATCACCTAACAACATACAACAACTCAAGACTGGTAGTCAACCAAGTCAAAGGATATTTCAACAGCAAAAACCCATGCATGATAACCTACCGCGAAAAGGTACTCTGCGCAATTAGTGGATTCAAGAGGTGCGAGCTCGTACAATGCCCTCGAGATGATAATAAAATAGCTGACGTGCTAGCCAGAGAAGCTCATGTCGAAGTCTCGATCGGTCTCATTGAATACCAAGAGCGATCAAGCCTTGACGAATAAGAACCTAGAGATGTTTGCACTGCAGACACACCACCAAATTGGATTACTCCGATCCTTGAATACATCGCAACTGGAGCCCTAACGACCGAGAAGGTCGAAGCCAAAAGACTTAAAAACATAGCAACGAGGTACACTCTCCTAAACAACAAGTTATACAGGAGATAAGTGACAGGACCCCTGCTCCGATGTCTATCACCTCCAGAGGCAAGTCAGGTCCTGGGAAAGATCCACAACAACATATGCAGAAATCATCCAGGTGGGAGAACCCTCACCCACAAAGCTTTAACTCCAGCATACTATTGGCCGACAATGCAACAAGACACCAAAGATATTGTCCACAAGTGCGACAAATGTCAGAGGTTCGCGTCATACACACTCATGCCAACCCAGCTACTGACACCTATGACGAGTCCATGGCCATTCACACAGTGGGGGGGTGGACATCGTCAGGCCGCTCCCAGCTTCAGCCGGTAAAAGATTCATTATTCTGGCTGTCGACTACTTCACCAAGTGGGTCAAAGTCGATCCCCTATCCAAGATAGGACAGGTTCAGATAGAAAAATTCATATAGGCCACCATCGTCTGTAGATTTGGCATCCCAAGAGTATTGGTCAGCGACAACGAAACTCGGTTCGAAGGTATCAAGGTTTAAAAACTATGCAAAAGTTTGAACATCAATCACCATTTCTCCTTGCCGGGACACCCACAAGTCAACGGCCAAGCGAAGGTTATCAACCGAACAATCCTGGAAGCGATCAAAAGGAAGTTTGATGCTTCCAAAGGGAAATGAGTTTTAGAGCTGCTAGGAATACTCTGGGCATATCGGACAACTAAAAGAATCCCAACCAGATAAACACCCTTCGCATTGGCATACGGGTCAGAAGCTAGGGTTCTGGTAAAACTCGAAGTGCCAACCTTCCGAACGGAACAGTTCAAACTAGATCGTAATGACAAAGTTTTTACGCGTTGGACTAGACCTCCTCAAAGAAAAACAAGATCTAGCCTCCACCAAGATAGCTTCTTACCAGCAACGGATAGCGCAATACTACAACAAGAAGGTCAAGCCACGCGAATTCAAGGTGGAAGATTGGGTACTCAAAAAGACCCAGCAAAACACCAAAGAAACTGGTGCGGGAAAGTTGAACCCTAATTGGGAAGGACCCTACAGAGTAACGAAGTTCAACAGGCCGGAACATAGTGGTTGGAAGACATAAATGGCAACAGACTTAAACGACCATGGAATGTAAAACATCTCAAAAAATATTTGATTTTACTAAACTTCCACTGCTGTTCGTTAAGGCCAACTTGACCTCCGATCATCCTCGATATAACCAGACTCGAGTATTACGCCCAATGCCTAGTCCGTTGTGCACGAGCGACAACGACCGAGGAAGTGGGAATCTAGTCAGCGCTCACATGCCTGATGATGACGACTCGCCAAATGATCATTGCTTTCTAACAAACAATGATCGCCGAACATACCAAGTAAGCTTAGTTAGTTCACGACTTATGGCGACGACTTCTGGTGCCCAACACTTAGTCCGTTGTGTGCAGGCGATGTCGGCCAAGGAAGTGAGAGTCTAGTCAGTACTCACACGTCCGATGACGACGACTCGCCAAAGGATCATTGCTCTCTAACAAAAAATGATCGTCAAACTTACTAGGTAAGCTTAGTCAGTTCGCGACTGATGATGACGACTGCTAGTGCCCAATGCCTAGTCTGCTGTGCACGGACGACGACGGCCAAAGAAGTGGGAGTCTAGTCAGCGCTCACACGCTGATGACGATGATGACTCACAAATGGATCATTGCTCTTTAACAGACAATGATCGCCGAACTTACCAGGTAAGCTTAGTCAGTTCATGACTGATGATGACGGCTTTTGGTGCCCAACGCCTAATCCGTTCCGCGCAGGCGACGACGGTCGAGGAAGTGAGAGTCTTGTCAGTGCTCACATGCCTGATGACGATGACTCGCCAAGGGATCATTGCTCTCTAACAGACAATCATCGCCAAACTTACCAGGTAAGCTTAGTCAGTTCGCGACTAATGACGACGGGTTTTGGTGCCCAATGCCCAGTTCGCTGCGCGTGGGCAACAACGGCCAAGGAAGTGGGAGTCTAGTTAGTGCTCACACGCCTAATGACGACGACTCGCCAAGGGATCATTGCTCTCTAACAGACAATGATCGCCGAACTTACCATGTAAGCTTAGTCAGTTCGCGACTGATGACAATGGCTTCTAGTGCCTAACGCCTAGGCCACTGCGAGCGAGAAACAACGGCCGAAGAAGTGGGAGTCTAGTCAGTGTTCACATACCTGATGACAACGACTCGCCAAGGGATCATTGCTCTCTAACAAACAATGATCGCTGAATTCACCAGGTAAGCTTAGTCAGTTCGCAATTGATGGCGAATGCTCTTGGTGCCCGACGCCTAGTCCAATGCACGCGGGCAATGATGACCGAGGAAGTGGGAGTCTAGTCGGTGCTCACACACCTGATGATGACGACTTGCCAATGGATCATTGCTCTCAAACATACAGTGATCGCCGAACTCACCAGGTAGGCTCAGTCAGTCCATGACTGATGACAATAGCTTCAGATCCTCAACATCTAGTCTACCATGCACGGATGACAATGATCGACGAAGCCAATGTCTCATTGACATTCTCACGCACGACGACGACAACCCACTGAGCGATCAATGCTCTTCAAAATATAACAGTTTTTGGAGCATTTCAGCACACAACCTGCAATATGCGGACAACGACGGCTACCCATAAACAACAGCAGCAAAAAATAGTCAGTTTCGATATAACTCAACTGACAAAAACATGCGTTCTGCCAGCAGCTAGGCCTGATAGCACTAATTTATGATCTGTGAAGCTTCTAAAGAAAACACGAGAGTACAAGACAAACAATGCTTTCATTAAAAATTTGGTTTGTCCCAGAAAGGATGTTACAACTATTTTAAGGGGAAACAACTTCCTCAACAGCTTGTCATGTGGAGCCAGGACATTCCTCTCGAGAGATACGTCTGAAAGCAACCCTTTTATATTGGGTGAAGTCAAGGTCGATGCCAGGATGTTCTTCTTTGATAAGTTCCAAAAACTCTAATCTGCCTTGAATGATCTCTAACGAGATAAACGGCATCCAAGCTGAAATATCAAAATCCATCGCGCCTACCAAGGCAGCATAGTGCGAACGCTCCTTCGATAGTAACCGTTCCACCTTGCAAACACGGTGAAGCCCCTCAGCGACTTTAGACTCTAGCTGTCATCGTAGGATGACCCATTCTGTCTCCGCCTGCTTCTTCTCAGCATCTTAGGTCTACAGATCGAATGACCACTTTACCACAGCTGCATCTAAACTCTCAAACTCGGCCCAAGTCCATCCCAGTTAAGCATGGGTTGACACCAAATCAGATTTGGCCGACCTCAGTTGAGATCTTATGTCCACAAACTCCCCTTTGGAGCCAAGCATTGCGGCCTTCACGGCTCCCAAGTTCGCGGCAGTATCAAAATTATGCAACTGACCAGTCAAGGAATCCATCCGGTAGAGAGCGTCCAAATATGATATCCGCAGGTCAACGAAAGCCTTCTCCAAAGCAAGGACTCGGTCGCAAGCTTCGGAATGCAACACAATGGAACCGTGTGATTCAAGGGTGCAAACACCTGCCTCGGACACATGGTGACCAAAAACGTCAACACGTGGTCCAATGTTCTCTCCCTTCGAGCCAACAGGGGGAATAATAACATCAAGCAAGAGACGATAACTTCCTGAAGTTGCCACCTGAGCCGATCACAACAGCCCAGGTGTAGAAACGGCACGTTCGGAGGATTGGCTCCTTTTTGGAACAACAACAGGAGGCACACTCGCTTCCAGTTCTACTAACCTAGTCGAGCGAGGCAGGACCAGACTCATCTTTCTCGAACGACGACTAACAACCCCTTCAGCCGGCGAACCCGACGTAGCAAGGACGACGTGAGAACACCGTAACAACCCGTTTCTCACAACATTACCTGGCATTATGATCTCCTCAACGGGCGTCAATGGGAGCTTGATAAACTCCCTTTCAATCCGCCTTTTATACTCAGTGAGAGTCGAGACTACAAACTTTCCAAAAAAAATGACATCAAACTAGCATCACATATGGGAACGGAAGAATAAGTCAACAACAAAGAACTTACGACAGTCAAACTGGAAGTATTTGGGGACTCGATGACCCCCAAGCCTGAAATACGAAGAGTTCACCGAAGCCAGAAACCAATACCTCTCCCAGGGTTCGATGTCATCTCTACTGAACGCAAACAAGCAGGGCAATTCAGTATGCAAAAGCCCCTAGAATCCAACCGAGCGGCGGTCATATAATGGACTACCGCCGGGGTCAAACGAAGGCCAACGTCATGAGCCCTAAGAAGAATCACAATCATAACCTTGAACCTGCTCAGAACCATCTGAGAGGGAGTCATGCGAAGAAAAAGGAAGAAACGCTATACGTCACCAAGCACTGGGAATCAGAGCCCCGACTCAAACACGCCTCGATGCAAACTTACATACCCCTGACGAGGTGTTGTTGGAGCCAAATCCCCGAATGCGAAAATGATTTCCAAATCCCCCGAAATACGGTACAAACTTCAAAGCTTGATCAACTCGATTTCGTCAACCAGGTTATCTTCAAAAGGCTTGAGGCAAGTAAAGGACAGCAGATCCTTCACTACACCAAAAATGGCCATTAGCAACGGTTTTAAACCGTGGGGGTAACCCATTGGCACGGCTTAAAACCGTGGGCTGTAGAGGCGTCGCTAAATCCTCAGTAACGGCTAAAAACCGTGGCAAAATATATGTTAGCCACGGTTTTAAGCCGTGGCCAGAAATAGCTACGGCTTAAAACCGTGGCAAGACCTAGCCACGGTTATAAACCGTTGCAAATGTTTTAGCCACGGCTCAGAGCCGTTGCAATAGTTAGCCACGGTTTTAAGTCGTGGCAAATTTTTTTTTTTTTTTGCTATCAATCAAACAAAGTAAATGATCCTAACTGAACTATAAAAAACCCAATCCAATATTTGGTTTTGGGGACTATGTTCAGCTCCAACTAAAGCATTAAGTCAATAGGCAAATCACAGTTTTAAATCAAAATTGAGTCAATAATAAAACCTCAATCTTTGTTTCTTTGGTTTCTCAGTAACCCAATTCACAATTTCACAATTCAACTAAATGGATGTTCTTATAAACTACTGATTTCAACTAACCAAAGAAAATAAATGATCCCCGCAAACAATAAAAAGCACCTAAACAGCAATTGTATTCACAATATTGCAGAGTGTCGCAGCAGCGTGTTCGCATGAAGGCCACTGCATCGCAGCAGCTCAGAACACAGCACAGCAACAGGACGCTCTGCGACGCAACAGCGTCCATCAGCCTAACGCGTATCCACCATCTCGCCACGGCCTTACCACCAGTCCAGGCCGCAGCACAGTCCGCAGCAACCAGTGCCCAGTCCTTCCAGTCCGCAGCCTCTCCCTGCTCCGAAAAGGACACTCTGTTTTACAGCAGAGTGCCCTGCCAGCACTCGGTTCCAGGACCTACCATTGCCCATTCTTGCTGCGTCTATTCTTCCCCGTGACGTGTGTATACAGACTACTTACCATGACCCCTTCTACTTGGAGTATTGTCTGTCTCATAGGTTCTAAAAGAGGCAGCGGAACTCCAGCATCAACCAATTCCATGGCACTAAAAATGAAGCAAGGAACATGTCACTTGAACGGATAGGCATAAACCCTCCTGACGAGCTGGTTAAAATGAAGCAAGAAAAGTCTTTACACATAGGAGTTAGATGTGCATAAAACTAATGAAGCAGGTGTCATGAATGACGATGAAGTTTGAATTCAAACATTGATAATTTTTTGAATGGATATAATATTATATAAATTTGTTATACTATGTTTGCTTATGTTTGCAACAAATCGATACTTCTTCACACAACTATGTTTGCTCATGTTTTCTATTCAAGTCATTATCTGCCACTTGGCTAAAGGGAAACATAAATACTAAAGGGCTTGGTTTCAGCTTAGCAAGAAAACTTGCTTGCACCACAAATATGACTTGCGGCGTGATTGCACTGCTCCACTCTGAACCCGTTCCCAAAGCCATTCCCTCCCACCCTTGCAAAGCACCAAGATCTTGCTCAAAGAGTTGCTGCAATACAAACTGCAGACCTCCACCGTGGCTGCATTTTCCACTTCCCGGCAGTATGATCCAGCTAAAAACCGACCCCCAAAATAGGTCCTTACTACATCCTAACTCTGTCATTACAAACCGCAGCCAAGAGACCACCAAACACCTCAAAGAAAACTCCAAACAGTCATCAAAACATAGCTCGAAACCAGAGCATTCTCTGTATTTTGTTGGGTATACATCTCTATTTTATATACTGAAAAAGCATCCCAAATCCCAAAACTTTACCAAGTAAGAGTATCTCATTGATAAGAACTGAAAACTTGTCATCATAGATTGCTAGCCTCTAAAGGTATTAACATCTTCAATAAAAACCATGTTATAAAACTGAACAAATTACGAGAAAGTGAACTGTAGAGAATATTTAAAGAAGGGAACCCACATCCAAATGGAGAAGCATGTAAGATCATGGTTAGAAAAAGTTTATCCCCTTAACTCTAAAGAAAAAATTTATCCCTTTAACTAATAAAAAATTTATCTGCAATTAAATAACAAAAAACCATAAGCATAATTCAATTAGAACAAAAAGAACTGAAATAACCCATTTCATATAAAGTTCATACCTTTCAAGCCCTTGCCTCACTCCATATGCTGTAACATTTTTATAGATTGCATCCCATATGCACTACCCAAACCAGTTCAACAAGTCTTGAATCCTAACCATTCAAAAAAGAAAACTAAGCAAATTTATTGAGCAATCAATACCAACAATCAAGGTCACCTGGATAGAAGAGTTATCAAAAACATATTTTCTATTTCATTTGCTACCTCTTTTGGATCAGCAAGCATGTTGACAATGGCTGTGTCAATAGCATCTTGGTTCTCAAGTCTTGAGGCTCTAGCTGCATGCAAGACAATAGTATCTTTGTCCATGTCTCTGTTGAAAACCTACAGTGGATATCATTTCAATTTTAAGAGGTGCGAACCGAGTTATGAAAGAATGTAGTGCATTACCTGTCTAGAGCTCAACATTGTCAACACGCTATAAAAATTGTAAATATATATTTATATATACAGGCAGCTCTCTAGATAACAGAAACCAAGTAACCAATTAACAGAAGTGAGGTGTATATCACAACCAAATTGTCATGGTCCTAAACTTTTAAAATGATTTTCCTAGAAATAGCAACTGCACAGCAGTGTACAAGAGGTTCTCTGAGTGTGGCCAAAGCATCCCTTATATCAAGCTCAACTATTAATGGATTATTCATGCTCATCAAGAAGATATGGAGTTGAGGGCACTTGAGGAAGGTCCATAAAGGATATTCCTTTCAACTACCTTCATGTTTCATTGGGATTCAAACTTGATTTTGTAGTTTGTCTTCTTTCATGTATTCATATTTCTAGGTGCCTTTGTGATCTCTCACTCAATTTATACTCTGATTTCTAATGAATATATTGGTATGCTTGATCTTCAAAAGAAAAACATAGCAAACCCATTGGGATTCATAGAACACAACTTGATGCGCACAATATGGCATACACAACCCTATTACAGCTTTGCACACACATACCCATGAGAGAATTGTTGTAGAGATATGAATCCAAGTCCTTCCCTTTGATGCCATGTGAAATAAACAATTGCAATAAGAGCTCGAGTCGTTAGCAAAATGGTGAATTTTAAACTATGTGGTACATGCATGCCCAACACAATGTAATAATCATTCACATTAACTAGGCAAACAATAAATAAGTCGTGTACCTCTATCAGGTTTCGGTCAACAATGAGGCGATTTAGAGTAAGGGTTCCGGTTTTGTCACCGCAGAGAACATCCATTCCTGCCATTTCTTCAATTGCAGTCATCCGTTTTGTGATTTCACCTTTTTAAGAAAATACAGACACAAATTTAAGATTAAAAGAAACCATTACGAAAACAAAGATATGCATTTCTTATGAAAAGCACCCTTTAAGAAAATACAGATATAAATTTCACATCAAAAGCACCTACATATACAGATTTCAGAACATAACTAGGAGAAAATGACGCGGATGTCAATAATAAGATAGTGAAGGCACACACACTCACCGTCCTACAGTAGTTTGAGGTAAAAGGACATGAACCCAAATAATTGCAGAAGGAAGCTAAATGCCAGAAAAACACAAATGACAGTCAAAACAGAAAGTCCCAACAACGTCAAAGAGAAGTTGGCATAGAATGAACAAGTTACCATCTTAGACTTCTCCTGTTCAAGCTCTTTCTTCTTCTGAATCTCACTATTAATTCGATCTGATTCAGCCTAGCATTACTCTGAGCACTGAGGAGGAGACCCCAAATCTCTTTCATGAACTTTCCAATATTTTTCTCCATGAATCCAGTAATCTGGATTTGAACTTGCTTCCCATTAATCTCCTATATCAAACGGAATAGTCAACACCCACACAAGACACACACACTATAATTGAACCAAAATTAAGAAGAAAGAGAAGCTCACCTTTCCATCTAGAAGACCATATATAAAATTGATAAGAAATTCATCTTCAAACCCAAGAAGCTCAGTCACCCTATGTGCAATCCAAGCCTTGACGACATCCATCTTTACTTTCGAAACATCCACCTACATAAACCCCATAAATAGAATACACTAATATAGAAACTTGTACCTTTGCAAAAAGTCTACAACTCCTTTTCTCTTAGGACATTTGAAGCCCATGGACTAGAAGAATTTGAGCACGTAGGGAACCCAAAAAAATTTCCTATTCTTCTTTGCCTGTGTTTACATAAGCATAGATAAATTAGGAAACCAGAAAATTGAATAAAGGATAACAAATGAAGGTAAAGAGCAGAGAGTCATACTATGTACTTAGTGACAAGAAGGAAAAGTAAGAATGCTTCTCCGATGACTATAGTCTGCCAGTTCCACTGTAATTGGGGTAAAGCATAAATTTTAGTAACTTGCAATCAAAACCCAAATTTGTTAATATATGTCATTAGAAAACAAGGAAATTTTAGGATTTGTGAGAAGTTATGAGGGTTTACCCCATGATGTGTTGAATGAACGACATACTTCATTACAGAAACAATGTCACTTTTCTTTGTAAATTTTTTAATGCCCAAAAAACCTTTAAGCTGTTGAAGGGCAATCGTAATAGCTGTCCCACCCATAAACCCAACAATGGCTGCATGGGAAAGGAAATCTATTAAGAACCCCTAATCTGAAACACATAAAAAACAACATTACTAGTACAGTGGTGAGACAGATCGCCAAGAAATAGCCAGGAAGACGGTTCCTAGAAAAACATAAGTTACCTGAGAAAGCCAAGTGCAGCTTGAGTGACACCGGCGAAGAAAGTAGCAGTAAATGCAAGCCGACGATACTCTTTTGCATTTTTAACTGGATTAATTTCATCCTGAAGGAGAGTCCCTAGCAACAGAGACACCACAGCCACGGGTCCAATGGCAATATCTCTTGAACTTCCCATGAAAGCGTAAATCAATGGAGGAACAAAGCTCGAGTCTAAATACACATCAAGGAACATAAAATAAATCACAAAATCTAACAGACTAAATGAGCAGATGCAAGTTTTTTTCAATCAAAAAAATAACTTACATAGTCCATACTGGGGATCCAGATTAGCAAGCTTTGCATACCCAATGTCCTATTATACACATCAGATAATTGTTAGATTCTGCAGTTCAAATTTTTATTCTTTGAATTAAACAAAGTTATATAGCTACCTGAGGAATGCATAGACTTGCAATAGTGAGTCCCGCAATGAGATCTCCCTTAAATTTAGCTAGAGTGTAATGTCTCCCCCACTCAAGAATAGGAAAAATGGCCTGGATGCCAAGAATGAACTTTCTAGACTTTGGTTGGTCCTTGAAAGAACGCAAAGGGCGAAGAAAGCCTCCTTCAATGTGTTTTTTACATCCTTCAACAAGTTTGTCCTTTGAACGAGCCATTGGAGAAGGTCACTGTCAAAGATGGTCACAAATTCTTAAGTTCACCTGTAATGCAACAAAACCAGAAAAATGTGATCAGATAAACCTATAATGCTGCATCCCACAACGATACATATATAATATCAAAATTAATTGTTAAAATACTAATTGGCAAAACCAACCAGGCCACTTTCAGTAATTTCGCGGCATTATCTCCTGCTGATGCACCATCGCTGCACAATAGGAAATGTATGGAAATGAATAAACTAGCAAAAAAAATGTCTTTCAGGTAATATTCCATGCATAAAGGATAGAGTTTACCTTATGTAAACAGAATATAGCAAAATTGATGCACATGCAGTGTCAGGACCAACCATCCGAGGTTTAACCTAGAGATCTGCTAGGACAAAATGAACTCAAGTCAAATGATTGAACCATCTAGAATCAACAACAGACCAGTTCGAGTTCCTAGCAAATCCATGCTGCAAAAGAGGGTGAATTTGACGAAGATAAATTTAGGAACAAGAAACAAGGCTGTTTTTTGAAAAAAAAAATTGTAAGCATAAACTGTAGAGTTTGTAAAGTAGATCGGCAAGAAGATCCATCAATGCACATACATATTCAAAATGTAAAATATCTATAAACTGAAGGCCATTAAGTGTTAATTAACTAGGTTATAGTGTTGGTTATGCGCTAGTCAGTAATCATGCATCTATTAACTAGCGAGAATAGAAGTACAATGATACTTCAAAAGCAAGGTCATATGAAGATCAGTAGAAACATTACAAGAGACTGGAAAAAAAAATACAAAACCAACCATACCTGTTGGATTGCACCAGGTCCAAACTGTGGGAAACAATGTGGGACTCCTCCACTAATTCACAATTAGAAATGAAGTTAGTATCATTCGTAACCATCTAGGGGCTTAAGAAATAATATTAGCAAAACTCAAAGAAAATAAGTTGAGGTCATGCGAGGGCTAAAGCAAATAACCTGATGGGTTTCTGCCCATTAAATACGGCGTCCGGACGAACATAAAGCAAGTCCTTCCCACTTGGAACTTTCCATGATGTAATGCACCCTCCAAATAAGTAAATCTCTGCCTCACTGGACACAAATGATGTGATCAACACTCCAAGTTTTTAGCATTATCACTATTAATTGTGTGAAGGAAACAAATGCATGAAAAGTATGAAACTATTTCATTCGAATTGAAAGGTAAGACTCCAATGTGGTTGATCAAGAAATTCACAAAACCCATCATTACTTGAACAAATTGAAGGTAAAGAATGTAAATTCAATACCTTCCACCAGCAGAATTCAAAACTACTTTGGGCAAGCTCCCAAGCCCTTCAGTGAGTTTGATTCCTTGAGCAGTCTTGGTGTTCGAACTCAAACTGGCAAATGTCACCACATTTTTTCTGAATTACAAAACCAATAGATCATTTAGCCAAACCCCATTATAGTAAACAGATCAAACAGACAAAAAATTACAACTTTTCATCGAAATCACATTGAATTACTCTAGATTAAAGAAATGCCAATAGTAACTTGATTGAATTTAAATAGAGAGAAGAGGGTTTGGTCACCTTGTGCGTCGTGGGCGATTGAAGGATGAGAGGTTTAGAGTCAAAGTAAAACCTTCAATGGGGGTGTAAAACCAGGCTTCATCATCAACAATCTTCTTCGGGAGCGGAGAAATTGATCCATTCGGAGAAATCTTCTTCTTCTCCTCTTCAGAAATCGAGCTGGAGAAAAGAAGAAAGTGAGTTCTAGGGTTTGCTTTGCTGAAAGAAGAAAAAAAATAAGAAGAAGAGATCAACAAAGAGATCTAAAGAATAAGGAGATCTAAAGAAGAAGAAGGAGATCTTACCTTCTCTTCTTCTTCTTCTTCTTCTATCATCCTCTCCTTCATTCGTCCTTCTTCTTCCCTGCTTCGAGAGTCTGTTTCGTCCCTGCTTCTTCTTCTATCGTCCTCTCCTTCTTTCGTCCTTCTTCTTCCCTGTTTCGTCCTTCTTCTTCTTCCCTGTTTCGTCCTTCTTTTTCTTCTTCCCTGCTTCTCCTTCTTTCATCCTTCTTCTTCTTTCGAGAATCTGTTTTTCATCAAATTTTTTCGCCAAAGCGCGAAACCATTTTGGCCAAAGCGTGAAAGTAAAAAAAAATTTAGCTACAGTTTCAAACCGTTGGCATATTTAGCCACGGTTAAAAACCGTTGGCAGTTATAGCCACGGTTTAAAACCGTAGCAACCTCCCACGGTTTTATTATTTAGCCACGGTTTTAAACCGTTGGCCGTTATAGCCACGGTTTTTAGCCGTGGCAAATAAACCAACGGCTTAGAGCCGTGGCCACCTCCCCGTAGCTAAACAAGCCTTTTGGTGTAGTGCTTGGAAGTAAGTTCAATATTATCTACCATCAATAAAAAGAATGAATCGAACTTTACAGTAACACGATTGCTTGGAGAAACAACACAGATAAGAACAAGAAAAATCTTCCTCGAAACGACGAATATTTTTAGAGAAGACAAGTTGTACTTTATCTCCTTGAGCAGTCGTGTACCCATTAATGCTATGCGCCGCTCGAGACAATGCTTCGGGTTCAATCGTCATGACGGTATAGTTGTTTTTTAGAGAGTCAGTGGACCGACTAAATGCCCCCACTTACTTGGGGGAGTAGCTGATGATACACCAAAATGGTCTCAATTGTGCACCGTACACGTGTCATGATGATCTCGAGGAATAAGAGGCCCTAACATCAACCCAACATTGATCTGGCCCAAGCGGTTCTAAGCCCATCCAATGCAGTCCGCTAGACAGACTCGGATTTTTACAGTCTGCTAAGCCCACGTGTCTCACAGCTATCCTCAATATCCATAAGCCCTGCCAAGGCAAGTATCTCGAAGATCGGCTTCGGATGGGCAATTACAGCAACTCTTTGCTTCCAACTAGGAAGTAGATTCCAGTGTATGTATCACATATGGAGACTTCTACCTATAGACTACTCTCGGAACCAGAACTATCTCCCACGTATCTAGGAGCACAAGGCTAACAAGGAAACCTCCCTCCACAACACGACTCCTAATTAGATAAGGGTCTCCACGAAGATCTTCTTCCCTAAACTATATCATCGATGGTCTGATCGAACCAGGACTCCCGCACTATAAATAAGTAAGAGAATTGGTGATTAAAAGTACACTACAAATTCTCTGTTTACAACATTACACCTTCCTCAGATCCCTGTCTTACTTTAGCATCAGAGTGTCATCGGCCACCACAACTGTGGTCCGTGGCTCACGTGTGTTCCTTGTGCAGGTTAGCAGGTTCGCGGGTCAAGTTAAAAGCAGGGAGTGGAAAATGACTACATCACTAGCCATGGTGAGTGTTGAATCTTTCGTCCCTTAGTTCTTCTTATTTATTCTTCTTCTTCTTCTTCTCGAACATAGTTGGAGAGTTGAGGGTGAGAAATCTTTATGGTGAGTTGAGCATGTGCGAGGTTTGAGTTGAGTTGTTAGCATGAAATTAAAGGTTTTAACGAAGAAACTTAATTTGAGCCCTCGATCTCCGATTGTTGAATACTTGGTAAAATCTATACCAGTAATTGAGGAAAATTGAGTGCATTAGCATGCTTGACAAGATCTCTATGAAGAAGGAGCAATGAATCTAACACCCAATGAAAATAAGAGCTTAGTTTGACCAAATCGAATAAAATTAAACTGTGTGAGACACATTACGACCCACAGTGTGTAAGAATATATTCGTTGCTTTCTCTACTGTTACTTTCGACCATACCCGAGCATAGTGGCGTAAAAGTTCGCATAAGTGCTAAAATGGTACATTTTTCATCCTAAGTTGTTCATGGCAATAACAATTACTCTCGTTATACATTCTTTTTAACATCACCTTTTCATATTTTTATCACGATTTCTATAACGTGCTCTAAATAAAACCCTCTTCTTATAATTATGGATAACGTCCAATGCAACTAATACATTTAACATAAAGATGCCAACTAACTTCATGACAAAGCATTCGATACATTTAAGAAAAACACCAACTAAGTTCATGACTTAGCATCGTAGCTTGTGATGCCTACGATAACTAATTTTCAATTTTTTATTTATTTATTTTTATATATTATTTCCGCTATTTCCTTGAAGGACATGCCTCTCGAGGCTAAGATTATTAATGAGGAAACAAATTTTCAAAAAATTCTAAATTAATTTAGACGCCATGAATTTCAAACAATCTTAACTTAGTAAATTCTTATTAAAAAATGAAAATGTCTATATGTCTTGGGGCTCTCATCCCACCCTCAACCTTGCCCAATTGTAGAACATAAAGTATGGTGTGCCAAGTATAAATATACATGCATTTTACAATCAAGTGTATGCAATCTCGAGTATACATGGCCCTCTCTAACCCGTTTATTCTCCAATCATTTTCTTAGTCTCGCCTTCTGAGACTACCTTGAGTATCGAAGTCTCAGCGGAGAACAAACATGATCATGCACAAAGATTGTGATTTCGTTTTTTAGGTATTTTTGATAAGTAGATTTTAAGAAATATTTCGTTATTTATAGGAAAATGTAAAAATTTTGATTGTAGTTTTGAATTTATCAATTTAAATTAATCATTTTAAACTCTTATAGACTACATAAAGAATGCCACAAAACTCATAATGTCATCCAAATAATATATTGCATAAAAATCACTTATATAACAAAATTATAACTTAAAATAAGGTTAAAACAGGTTAAAATGTAAGAAAAAATTTAAGTTGGTCAGACAAAAAATTTAATATTTTGAATTTCGAAATTTCGGTAACTCAAAAAAAAAATATTCGATCAAATTTCGACATTTTCGATGAATCACATTCCTTGATCATGCATTCCCATCCATAGGATGAAAACAACATCTCTGTATGGCTGACCTTACTTCAAGTCCAGCCTCCCACTTCTCTCTCCTTTCCTCCTTAAAACCAACACACCCCACTTTCCACTTTCTTCTTCTCAAACTCTCTCTGCGACAACTCTCTGTTGATGGCAAAAACCAACAAATACTCCTCCATTAACTTCAACGACATCTACGAGAAGAAAACCAACCACCCCATCACCTCAAACACCCTCAACAACAACCCCTCTTCTTCTTCCTCCAAATCCCACCTCTCCCGATCTGGTTCCCATGGCGGAATGCTCGTTCTGACCCGTCCTTCTCCCAAACCTCTCCCTTCTCTTCAACCCCCCAAACCATCCTCACCACCATCATTGGTGAATCAAACTGCCCAGCCTGAACCTGAGACCAACCCCCCCTCAATTTCTCTCCGCCCCTTGGGCCGATCCCCCTCTGCAATCATCCCTTCTCGTGAACCACCGACACTGCAACCACAACCCCAACCCCAACCCCAGCAGCCGATTATGTTTTCAAAGCCAGAGCCTTTCGTGCCACCCCACCTTCGACCGGGCTTTGTTGGGAGACAGGAGAAGTTCGGGCAACAGAAGAACCACAATCACCAGGGGACTCATCGAAATCGTGAATTCGGATCACCCAATCGAGTTGGGGACGATGGGCGCCCGAAATCTGGTGGTGGGCATGATAGGATGCGAAGAAGAGGTGGTGGTGAGTTGGATCATGGTGAAATGAATCGGCCGGGTTCGAGCGGGAGACGGTATGGTTCTTCTTCTTCTTCTTCTAATTAATGTATTGGCTATAAAAAAGTCTCCTTATTATTAGAAGAGAGAGATATATGACGGATTTTCTTCTTTAATGTTGTTGTTTTTCGAGTTTCAATCACATATTTATGGTATAACTTTGGTTATGTTTTTGGTGTAAGTTATAATTTTGTTGAAGTTGAGATTTTGAAATTTGTTCTGAATTCCTTAATTCGAAATGAATGAAATTATCAGATCTCGTTTAGTTATGGAGATACGCTATTCGTCTATTTGAATCCAATACATAGTTATAAATTTGAATTTTGATTTGAAGTGTTGTTGATTGTAGTTTGATCTTCCCTACTGATATAAGTGTCAAAAAATGGCAGTATGTGGAAAACAAATATGACTTCTTATGAATCAAAATTTTTGGCCAACTCCCCTTGTAACGCAGCAAACAAAATTTCGACATTCGTATGTTTCTATTTTTGGAAATCGTGAAAGGGTCATTATTTGTTTTTATTTTCTCAGGAAGTATTGCGTGGGTTTGAATCATATGACTTTCTCAGCGTAAATGCAAATTTGAAAGTGAAGATAGTTGATGGTTTGACACATAATGAGAAATAGGATAAGTTCAGTTGGCATTGTAGTATTATACTGTAGATTTTTTTTAAGAATGAGTGTGGTACAAATTTCAATGAAGAATTATGAGGAAACAATGAGCCATGGTTGATGTCAAACATTTGAGTTTTGATCCTTCTTGTTGTACCAAGCTCTTCCCATGGAATTGCCTTATGACGGCAAAAAGTTTCAAATCCAACTTTTAGTGAAAAGGTTGATCCTCATTAAGTTGCGGGAAATAAATGAATTTGGAATTTTTATTCACAGGCTAGGTAATTCTCTCATAGGAATTGAGAAATAGTTGTTGACCCTAGAGTATCAATCACAACTTGCTTAACCATGCAAAAGGACCGTCGCGGAGAAGGTAGTAAGAATAGGAGTTCTAATAAACTAAAGCAAATAAGTAGACGACGTCACTTTCTCGTTTTCTATATTATACCGCTGCTTAGGGTTGAACAAAAAAACAATCAAACCGAACCGAAGTGATAGGTTCGATTTTCGGTTTCTATGTGATTTTAACCGACAAAGCCGAATTGACTGATTATATATAATAAATAATGTATATTTTATATAAAAATAATATTATATGTTTAAAATAATACTATATGATTAAAATAATATTATATGTTTAAAATAGTCAGTTCGGTTTTAAAATAATATTTTATTTCTGTTTTAGTCAGTTCAGTCCGGTTACGGTTGACATAAATTAGAATCGGTTCGATTTTGTTAATGATCGGTTAAGTTTCGGTTTGAAAATTTTGAAACCGATCAAACTCTGTTTGATTCACGGTTTAGGTTGAAAACCGAATAGACGGTTCAATTTTCAACCCTACCGCTGCTATGTTAAAAAAAATATCATTTTTCATTTACATATCATTTGTCTGAGAAAATCCCATTTGTTCTTTCTTCATGAGAAACTATGTTTGCTGCATATGCTTTCTAAGTTTTCCCCGATGCTCTCGAAAAAATCACATATTAATTTAAGTGGTTGGAGAATAAGTATTTCTTCTCAAGAATCAGAAGTTAATTTTTCTGTATAGATGAAACAAATCCCAACGTAAATTTCCCAGAAATTGGTACATCCCCAAGTGTAGAAATAAAGTTTTTTCTCATATATGTTCTGATAACAAGAAAATGGTTCCCTCTCCATATTGTTGCTTCTGGAAAAAGTTCCTGGAGCTAACGAAGTTCGTCTATTTTCACAAGCTTCTGTTAATTGTTATTTTGACTAGCCGAAGTTGTAATTTTGTATTGCTTAGTTCTCAGCAAAAGAGAAAAAAAGTTCTTCAATTTGGAGCAAAAGTTGTAATTTTGTAGTATGACTTGCAGAATCATCCACTGCTCTTATAGTTCACTTGATGTATCTGCATTGACATTATTTGTATTTCAGATATGAGTACACTCTGGTTTATTGTAATTCAATGGGATTTCACCATAGATCTCTGACTCCAAAGCGTATAGATGAGGGATTACGAACTGGGTTGGCTTCATTAATTCAGGATTGCTTCTTGAACTTGTATTTTATTTTTGTATGTCATTTAACCATTTGATGAACATATCCAATACCATAAAATGCACGCTAAGCCTTGAACAAGTTGGGAGGATTTCTGTTGTAATTTGTACTTTTTAGTTATTTACATGCAATTGAGATCGAAGGAGTGGAGGTCTCAGAGTGTGAGGCTCTTCGATATCTAGGATATATAATTCAAAAAAATGAGACTATCGGAGAAGATGTAGACCATATGATTAAAGCTGGTTGGACGAAATGAAAAATGACGTCAGGTGTCTTATGCGATAGAATGATGCTTTCAAGGTTAAAAGGGAAATGTCATAAGATAATTATTCGACCAGCCATGCTATACGGTTCAGAATATTGAGCTACCACGGGACAACATACGCATAAGATGACGGTAGCAGAAATGCGTATGTTAAGATGGATGTGTGGTAAAATCCGTATTGAAAAAATTAGAAATGAAAAAATTAGTAGATACTTAGGTGTAGGCGTGTAGCGCTCATAGAAGACAAAATTAGATAAAGGCGTTTAATGTGGTTTGGTCACGGCGAAGGAGATCAAACATAACGCCAATTAGAAAATGTCTGGATTGGCAAGTTAATGGAGGGTGTAGACGGAGTGGACGACTGATGAAAACTTGGATGAAGACGGTGAAGGAAGATATTTGTGAGCTTGGATTAAGCGAGGATATGTGGGAAAACTGCATTGTTTGAAAAATCAAAATCCGTGTAACCGACTCCGAAAGTATCGGGAATGGGCTACTGGATACCATCTCATGACTCTGTATATCAATTCTCTCGACTCTCATGACTGTATATCAAGCACAAATCTTTCTTTCAGAACCTTTTGTTAGGTCAACCCATCAGAATGTTTGAATATCAGCTTATTATCCGCTGCAAACACCAAAAATTTATTCACTATCATTTAGGAATTGCTGTTATCATTTAGAATCGAACTTGGCTAACTGGCGAGGAAACCAGCGAGGAAAACAGCGAGGGAGGGAGGGGGACCCTCCATCCCCCTCGCGATGCGTGCGTCCCATCCCTTGCACGTATTGCAAGGGGGATGGAGGGTCCTCCCTCGCTCGCTGTTTTCGTCGCTGGTTTCCTCGACAATTAGAATTGGGGTTTAGAATCAGTGCTGAGGGATTGGTACTATATTGTACTCTGGCTGTCACTATGATCAGTTATTCTGTCATATGCAAGGCAGGATTGGTGTCAGGCTGATCCAAGGGAAGTTACTCATATGCTAATGGACCAGCAAAGCTTTCAGTTATCAGTTTCATCTCTTCTTAGGGTTAAGTAAAAATGCTTTGCGTATGAACAAACAGGGTAGGTCCAAGACTTTAAAGGCTTGCTTTCTTGATGTAAGATGAGACAAGTGAGTTATGTCTCAATGTTTCTTGTTGTCTGTTCCAATGATATCGCTCGGCTCGATTTTGAGTTTTTAATTCCTTTTATCGTCTGCGTGTTCACTTTTTAATGAGTGCCATTATGCATGTTTTTCTCGAAGTTATTATTGTTGACACTTTTATTCAAACAACCAGGTACCAAAAGTTGCATTGATGAATTACCATAATCACTATCACTACCACAGTGACTGTGGTAACCACCACTAATACCCATTGCAACAGCAATTATTACAAGACAATGCAATTGCCACCACAACGACAGACATCAGTAGAATGGGTGCGACCATGATTGTCATCATCAGCAGCACTTTAGGTCTTTTTCAAATTGATTCCACCATAAAATAAATACCACAACCTTTGTATCTAGGTATGCCAAACCATGAGCCTTGGCACTACGATCATGGATGAAAGTGTCCCCTATATGAACAACACTACAATCGCTGACCATCACTGCTGTAATAACAACTACAGAAGAAAAGAGCAATGTAAAGAAGACCCTATCTTTCAAAGTAGCACATTGAACCCAAACCATCATGAACAAGAGACCTCAAAAATCTTTTTCCCCTCCATGTAACACTCATGGATTTCATCCATAACTCTACTTCGCAAACACACAAAGCACATCATAAGCAACTTGAAATGATTCCATATGGATCTTGCCAATTCATGCTCAAGAGAAAGTGATCGCTAGAATCCATAATCACAAAACAAAACAAAACAAAGCCAAAACACTTACTATAATTTGGTCTAAGCAATCTCCCAAGGTAAAAAAGGTATGCCCCGTTCAAAAGTTATTATTAGGTTTAAATGTAATTTGCAGAGGAAGTGTGGTGAACCCATAACCCACGCTGAAACCTGGTTTTGATATGTTTTTGTTAAGAAATTTTTTAATTTAATTTAATTTTATTTTATAGCTTATGACCTTTTTATTCAATATGTATGACATTTGAGGTGAATATCAATCAAAAGAACAAACCAAAGTGGTTCAGTGAACCTCCCAAGTCCATCAAATAAGTTGACCCTCTCTCAGACTTCTCAAGAGAAACACTTTGCTCAAAAACAAAAGTAGTACAACCACCTCCTCCTTTTATGGCACAAATGATCCAAATGAATCCAAAAAAGGTGATGTAAAATGATCTGTTGTATGGATGGAAGTTGAATCTTACAAACCATCTACCTCATTTGAAAAATACATTTGCATAAAATAAAATAAAATAAAGACTACTCAACCTACTCACCATGTGAGGTGGCTCAAAATCAGGCCCCCTAATTGACCATTTTGAGATAAGATCATCTATTGTGAACTAACTTTGATTTTTTAGTATTAAATTAATTGATTTTGTTGCGTATATTATACTTCTAAAGGTTTGGTTTGGTTTGGTCAATTATTTGTTTTGCACTGTACAAAAGGACCTGCAGAATATGCTATTTGTAGATGGAACCTTCAGAGTTTATTAAGTACAAAGGCTTGGAATCTATTTCATAAGGGGGGAAATGGAAAATTAGGGTAGTTCTTGACTGTTAACATGCCCCATGA
Organism: Berberis vulgaris; assembly: GCA_963556465.1. Taxonomy (NCBI): domain Eukaryota; kingdom Viridiplantae; phylum Streptophyta; class Magnoliopsida; order Ranunculales; family Berberidaceae; genus Berberis; species Berberis vulgaris. The sequence goes on along the minus strand of OY747129.1, from coordinate 10,817,247 downwards.
TTAATGAATCATGGGTTGATTATGTATTTTACTCCAGACAACTCAATAACGAAGGAATCGTTTATGAACGGTTGAGATAGACACCAAGCGATTGTAATGTTGTGAATGTATGTTGATAGACCTCAAGATAACATGTATCTCAACTAGGGCATTCCCCGTGCATTCGACACTCAAAGTTAATATGAGCCTCAAGATACAAATGGTTAGAGTTGGTTATGGCATAAAAGTTAAAACTTATTTCTCAAACTTTCTATCTTTTTTATCCGTTAGAATTTTATGTTTAGTAAATCTTAACCATCTTTTATCTCTAACCTGAAACACTATTCTGATTTGTTATATCCCAATGTCATGAGTGGAATGGTCTTCAACAAGTCACTAAACCGATTTGTGGTTTGCACAAAACTAATTAGAATAAGGTTTAGACCAAAAACATCATCCATGCTTCTCCTTGAAGTTTATTGTGGTTGAAATTCATCAAAAACATGTTATCCCTCCAAAACCTGAAAATTTGGGGAGGCAAATAAGGCTTTTATGCCCATCTTATTCCTTCCCTCACACAGTTGCAGATGCTCTTAAGGTGGCTACAAAATTTTAATTTTGGCACCTTGAAATGTATGGACAATATTCTGATTATAGGTTTGGTGCATAGAGGCTTGTCATGCTTCATTTAGGGACCCTCCCTTCTCCCCTTTTGTTAGTAAACCATTTCCCCAATTACTTGATTTAGCTAAACAGGCAATTACATTGTCAGTTAATGTAACATTTGACTCGTAGACACGACGTGCCATCGCACCATAAAAAAATAGATAATTTTACACAACTTTAGCCTGCATCAATCATTGGATGGTAGGGAGTTTAATCAACATTTTAAACCAAATCAAGGGAGCTTTAGTTAGATTTATACACTTTTGGCAGCTCAAATGATGTGTCCAAACTTGAGCCAGTATCCAATTTGATAATACATACAATACAACCTCATAGCTGCCTCTCAATGGCAAGGAATAAAAACAACACAAATCCTTTACTATTGCTTCATAGATAAATGACCAATCACATGGGTGTGTGCTGTCATGACATGGTCAGGTTCTTCCACCAAATGACCTTCTCCATATTTCTTAGTTGTCTCTATTAAACATCTCTCTGTGAATCATTCATCAAACACCTTCACAAAGATCCCTCCCTCCACATATAATACTTGGTTTACAGAGAGATATTAGAGTCTACCCACATGGCTTCTTCTCTTCACTTCGCAATTCTTTATATTCAACACAACATAGCAGAAAACCAACTTTGAGACGATTGGGAAGCTATGGAGTCTGTTGGATCTTCTTTCAAATCTGTTGATTGTTTCAAGTCTACTATTAGCAGAAATGATGAAGTAGAACCTATGGAGCTTCTTGATGAGTTTTGGTTCTTCCAGAACTTGTTTCAGAGGAAAACTAGCATGGTTAGATCATGTTCTGATCCATATCCGTCGTCTAAAAGCATTGAAGAGACGTTCGAGCAAATTCAGATTAGTAAGCAGTGTCCTAATTCCATCAATATACCCAAGGAGGATGCCTTCGCTCGACATAATATACATCGTACCCCATCATTGCCACCTACTATAGGAAGGGAAGAAGTGATTCAAGAGAAAGAACCCGTTCGCAGAATGAGCAAACTGACCCGCCAAGGATCACTATGCTCTCCACAAGTCGTCTCTTCATTGCCACCTTGTATAGAATGCAAAGAAATAGTTCAAGAGAACGAAACTGGCCGCAGAATGAACAAACTGACTAGCCAAGCATCAATTTGTTCTTCACCACGCATCCCATCATCACCCCCTTGCATAGGAAGAGAAGAAATGGTTCAGGAGAAAGAAACTGTTCGCAGAACGAGCAAATTGACTCGCCAAGCCTCACTTTCCTCTTCAAATGTCTCAACTCCACCTCGAACTCCCAAGGTAATACTTGTCAATCAATATTTATCTCCTGCAGTTTTGTAGTTTTTCAGCATATTACCATTTCTAGTATACATGTAGACAGTTTTTCAGCCTGATCTACTGATTGGAACTTTCTGATTAATTGTAACTGATGGAACATCTTAGACCATTGTATCTAATGCCAACTATCCACATTTTATCTTTAATGATATTGATATTTGATTGTTACAGGCAGCAACACCAATTCCCGGGATTCCAAAGCACCATGCGCGAAAGGAAAGGATTGACAACAATAAGGATAGAAGAAAATTTCCTTTATTGACAAATGAGGTGATGCGCAGGAGCCTAAGTTACAACATGAGCTCAAAGAGTCTAACTAAAAGCGTGAGCTTAAAGAGCCGAAGTGAGCTTGAGTGCGAGGAGGTTCAAGGTTTTAAAGATTTGGGTTTTGTATTTGACAAAGAAGTCTTAAACCCAAGTGTGCTTAACATAATTCCTGGTTTGCAAAGCAACAAGCCAGTTGACCAGGATGATGCCAATGTGAGAAGGAGGCCTTATCTGTCTGAAGCCTGGCTTGTACAGAGATCTACACCTATAGTGCCCGATTGGCTTGACGGAAGATCAGCAGTTGACCTGAAGGCACAGCTAAAGTTTTGGGCTAGAGCAGTCGCGTCTAACGTTCAACAGGAGTGTTAAGACAAATCTCACCTGAAAATGACTGCCATAATTTTATTGATTAACTTTATTTAATTAAAATAAGATTGGATGTCAGAGATTAAAGCTATGTATCCCATCATGTTACCTCTAATCTTATACGCATATAAGTATTTATTGTTTTCCCGTGTAGTTGCAGATATTTGTTCTAAAGAAAATGAAATCTTTGTCTCTATTTATCTGCATTTTCTCCCTTATCACATGCCTTGGATCTAAATACAATGGTTGGCAAACCGCTAACTGAACATAGGATGCAGAGGGATCAACTCAAAGCGTAGCTGATTATATCGAGTTCGCTTGCGACTTGATCTCAGGACTATCCCCTTGAGTTGTAAGAATTCTTTTCTTTTTGTCTAATAAATTATCTTGGGATTACTACAAAACTTTTCACACCCCTACAAGCAAAGTATTCCTCAAACAAAGTTTATGCTACCTACAAGACATTGGAATGGCTGCAAATGTAAAAATGTTGCAGCAAAACTGATTACGCTCACACGAACAGAATACGATGGCTAATGGCAGCTTGTGGAAGTCCTCCGCTCCGTATGGAATTTCTCTGCAAGCTCAACTAAATCAATATTACATTTCCAACTACTACTAATTTCTAGGGCCCCGGGAGTGTAGTTATTGTACACGAGAGGTTAGGCTCCAACTTGAGCCTTAGTCATGTTGGCACGTCACCCGTGCCCAATGGACATACTGGAACAAAATGTTTGAATAGTTCACGTTTTCTCTAGTACAATGATAGTAAAGCAATGGTCAATTTCCAAATTGAGTTTACATTCAACACGACACAACAACATTAACAATCCATCTTAGATTAAAATCTAAGAAACATGTCCTAGTTGACAGTAAAGTAACCGTTGAGTGACAAGTACATAATAATAGTAATATCCAGTGTCAAGTAGATAATATTTAAGGATAAAGAAATGGTGCTCACTCCATAGGATGCTGCCAAAGCAAGGAAGTCGATTACAGAGTGCCTGTTGGGGACGAGTTACAGCATTCACTTGAAATCTCAGACATGCCAATTGCAATTGCACCAGGGGCTTCTTGTGAGTAACTATGTGTGCCGCTCCTAGCCATCTCAGGTACCGGAGGTAAATCTTCACCATGTGTGTATATAAGAATTTTTGACACAATGCTGCAGAATTCTCTGCAGAAGCCATTATAGTCAAGAGTTGGAGATGATAAAACTAGCCATGATGACAATACTGCAAAAGTAAATTTACATCAAGAAAATGAAACCAGAGAAAAAAGACTGTTGTCACTTACTTCCACGTATCATCCCCAACAAGCATCATATCATCATCACGATCTGTATAAAGAACTTGCCATCCTTTCTCAGGATCAGTCAAAAGTCCTTTCATGTTGAAAAGCCGCTCCAGCTCACATATTAGATCACCATATCCATCAAGCTTTGTGAGATCGACTGCCTTGCCAACTGTACTCCCCTGTTTGTGGACCTGCAATTATCATCTCATTATTAAGTACAACAAAATGCAACACAAAAAGCATTTATTTTACAGAATGAGAAATACTTACTTTGGTGCAAATGCTTCCTAATATTTCAGTTGAAGGATGCTTCAAATGCAACTTCTTTTCAGTAGAAAGTAAAGAAGAGCTGTCCAGAGCCAAGTTGTTCATGGAAGATGGAAATTCGACTGTAGCATTAGCTTCATTCTCCACATGAGTTTCCTCTGCTAAAGGAAATCCAAAGAGCCTGCAACCACTTTTAGCAGAGGACGCCAAACCTTGACTGCACAAATCTTTTGGAGTTGCATCAGAAATAAGTTGGTTGTTATCTTTATGAAGATTTGAGGAATGGAAATTTTGCATATCTTCCATGGCTCTCCACCCAGAAGGTGTGGATGATATGATATTCCCAGCCAGGGTTTTAGAACCATCAAATAAACCAAAATGGTGAGGTCCTTCTTCCCCTTTCTGATCTTTGGTAACATATGTAGAGTTAGGATGGAGAACCTGAATACTAGCTCGCGGGAACATTAGCACAGAAGGAGAAGACACGTGTGAATATGGTGCAAATGGTTGAACATGAGGAGCAAAGCCCTGCATCATTGCAGACCGTTCGCTTCCTGCATTAGATCTATGAACCCCATCAAAGATTCCAGACCCACCATTGCTTTCAACATCCCAAGTTTGTCCTTGTGGATGTTGAAATATTTCTTGACCTTGCAAGACCCTTTGGAATCTAACAGATTCTCCAAAGCCTTTGCCCTTGTAGGAAATACAAGGATTTGCTGGTTGTATTCCTATGCCACTACCTACTATAGGCCTTTTAGAATTGTTCCAAACAGGAATACACCTCCTTATTTCAGTTGGGCGATGATAGGACATGTCACTACCACTGCATTGGGTGGTAAAACCCAAAATTTCTTGACCTTGCAAGACCCTTGGAAATCCTGAAGATTCCCCTAAGTCCGGAATTCCAGTCCAATCTGTAAGAGAATTCATGAAACTGTAAGCTCCTTAATCAAACCAGTTAAATATAAGCAATTCAGTTCATTTGATAAAGTGTTCTGATTAAAGGGAAGGAGAAAGGATCTACTGGAAACTGGAAAATTTGGTTCAGCTGAAGGAAGATTGACCCTAGCCCTTTTTGAACCAGGTGCTGACAAACTGCTAAAAGATGAAATGAAACCAGATGGTATAATCTCCCATGGGGAAACCCTTCCATGTTGACTCTTAATATTATCATCCCACCAAACCTGCACCAGTTGAGAAAATTGCTCAATGCTATCATCAACTTAACTGACCGAGGCTATGAAACATGGAGATCAGAGAGTAATTTCTGATCAAAGAAATACCAAGAACTCTAGAGAGTTCGAGACAGAAGCAGCAAAGAATCAAAAGGATACTACTAATATATGTAGTTGAACAGTTTTGCAGCAGTTATTTCAACATGAACTCTTCTGTGACAGGGAAGCATTTTTTTCATCATTAAAAAAATAATAATAACATAAAAACATGTTCAAATTCCACAACAGGGATATGGGCATTCATTGGTAACTTGGACGAACTACTAAAGTATCATGCGTATGTATAAAGCATACAAATTTAACTCACTGAACGAAAGTACACAACATGAATTCTTTCTATGTGACAGAATAATTGTTTTCAATATGGAGGAATACATACCAATATACATCTCCATCTTGAACCAGGCCACCTGATAGGGTCCACATCACCAATGCCAGTTATCTGTCCTGTAAATCTGTAAAAACAAATAAAATAATAAGAGTCCCATTTCAGGTTTTCAGCATTCTTTTTTTTGAAGTGTACCCAATATGTACCAAACCTTTGCTCTGCTGCTTCTTCAGTGCCAAATTCCATTTTGAACCTCATCCCAATGGAAAATGAATGATTAAGACTCTTCGAGAATTTTTGATAAGGTATTATGAACTGAGACGAACTTTCCCTGCAAGATGAATGTGGAGCTCTGAAGCATTAGGCAACTTAAAGTGACATTCAAAATAATAAAAAACAAGTGAAAACTTTTGAAAACAATCAATAAAGGAATATTGGCTTAAATTATGAAGTCCAAATATTTTTACAATTAGAAACTTTTTCAAAACTAAAATGCGAAAAATAAGCAAGCGAAAACCAAAAACACAATGGATATTCATTCATGTAAAGCTTTTAGAGAGATCAATTAATCAAGTCCTTCCTATTAGAAATATGATAACTGGATAGGCAATTAGCATTAGCTTCCCTGTAAGCGCATCTCCAACCATGGGAACTAAATGGAAATGTAAAACCTAAATTTACCTCCCCAGTATATGTTTCTCTCCCTGCTACATTTGGGTTCACAACCAAAAGCCAACAGTATAGCATAAGCCATAGAGAATGGTGTCATAAAACCAGATTAGTCAAACCCCTCCCCTTTTCTCTTGGATTTCAAAGCTAACCCAGCAAAAATCCATTTACTTTGACATAAACCACCATCTCTCTTTATTTATTTATTTTTATTTTTTATTTTTTTTGGCCTTTAACTCTGTTGTGGACCTATGTTGTCTATGGCTCCACCTTGGTGGTGCTTTAATCGTGGCAAGGCACTTTATAACATACCCTGCCCCCTGGTGTGGCGAACAACACCTTACCAAGGAATCCAAGATGCCCCTAATTATTTATTTTAAGGTAATTAAATAAAGAGAAAAAAAAATAAAGGAAAATACCTAGAGAAACAACTTTACAAAGTTGTCTTAAAATAAAATTTTATTGTTTGATTATCTGGAGGACATTAGAGGTATCAGGTTGTACTTTTGTATTATGTTCTAACATACAAAACAAGTAAACTTTTTGAGATTTTACCCTTGAAAAAGGCTTTGGCTGGCATTGACACAACACCTGGCTAAGGCACTAGTGGTGGGCCTTGGGACCTTGCTCCTAAAAGCATAGGCTGTGGCAGAAATCTTGGGGGTAAAATTATATATTTATCGCCCCTCAAATGCGAATAAGGTGTTGAATATTATCCAGAGAAGAGCGGACTGGAGGATGAAATTCTCAATAATAAAATTAAAAATAAAAACAAAAAAATAAATATAAATATAAACAAAAACTTCAAGATTGATTAGCAATATTCAATTATCGCCCTAAAAAGCAACTATATCTATGGATCTCAAGTTCCTGCATTAATGAAACCTCTAGTATCTATTCCAATCCAGTGGTTATATTATAGATCTTGCCCTTTATATTCATAGCGATTGACATAGATAAGTTTTCGTAGTTTTTCATGCCTATTTCATCAGGAGATCTTCTTGGCTTTCAATGAAAGAAAAGATTCACAGCATCCATATAGGACTTGAGTAAAGTTGCATTCAATATTAAGAACATAAATGAATAGCCAAATAATGTGAAACTACCAACAAGTATCAACATACCTTCATCCAGCAATGGTATTTTCTTACTATCACACAAACTTGTAAAATACAAACCACACTGATCATTCAAAAACTAATCAAACAAGCACCAACTTAAGTAATACCTTGGATTGTAGTATACATCAAATATATGTCTTTTCGATACAGCAAGAGGAACATCCAATTGGGTCTGGTCCTTCATGTTTGGGCTACAGAGGACTGCTAAAGGAAGACCACACTTGATTTGACCCGCCCGTCGAATTCCTAATTTCAATTGACCATCAATACCCCTGCCCCATTAAACAAAACTATTATTAAAAAAATATATATATATATATTATTGATAATGTTAATAAAAGTTTTTTTTAAAGCATATCAAGGAAAATGAAAATTTCCTTATTAAGATTAGGGCCTCTTTTTTTAAATGTTGCCCCTCTCCCCTCTCAGGTTGATAGCACAACTTCCTCCAACGGAATCGGAATTTGCGAAAGCCACTCATTTTCTTACAAATGTTAGTTAAACATTACTTGACCACAGTAAATGACACTTCTTTTATTATAATGTATGTTTTTCTCTGACGAAAATACACTTACAAAAGAAAATGTGCATCAATTGTATAAGGTATTTCAATAGAACAACAATGATTACTTTTTGACTACTAACAGTTGACTAACATAAGTTATAAAATTGGCAGGGGGAGTTGAAGCAAAAAAAAGAAAGAGTCATTACTTGACCTTCAAAACCTATATTTTGAAAATACATCACGACGTGGCGTGCCCTCATTGGTTTACACTTACTGATATTTTCAAAAATCAAGTACTGACTTTTGAAAAATTAATGAGTATATAAAACAATGAGGAGACGTCATGTCCCAGTGCAATTTCAAAATGTAGTTTTGACAAAGAAAAATCCTTACATTTACATACCTGAGAAAAAGCACCGCATCTCCGTAGACAAGCTTCTTTTTATTGATAAATGCACTCCATCCAGTGGTAAGCAAATGTCTTCGTGGCTGACCTAGATAGGTAAATAGATGGAGGGACCGAGGACACAAAAATTACCAATTACAATGTGCAATTCTAAAGATCTAAACCAAGACTGAGTTGATATTTTCTGTTTATGTACTTACAACATGAGTAGTGGTTTACAATACACCATAACGTGATTCTATAATCTCACCTTATGCAATAACATCCAACATAACTTGGTATACAAAAGAGATGGAAGAGAATCGGCATACATGTGACAAAAGTGTCCAGACTTTTTTTTTTTAACTTAAGAGCATTGCCACGTATCTCACATAAATAGCACAAATTCCTATTTGCCTTAAATGGCAATGCAAGTTGGAGTTTCGAGAATAATTTCCGTGATTTTCGCTTATTAGCCAAAATAGATAGCATCCATTATTACAATTATATTTATACCATTGAAATTTAATAGAGAAAGATACAACTTGTCTCACTCTCATTTTCTATCAGGGCCCAATCCAAAAGAAAACTATTTAATTCCCGACCCAAATTAATTTAATTTTTATTTGTGAATTACAATAAATATGGTAGAACTTTGCTAGGGATCCGGGATTTTGCAACCAAGTGATGTGTCACAATCTTGGGAGGTTTGCACGCATCTCGAGGAATACATAATTGTCCCAGATTGTGATATGTCAACCTGATTACAAAACTTGGTAGCAAAATCATGGTTCCCAAGTGTTTTCGAATATGGTAATTTTTATCTTCCAATGAAATGTAGAATCATAGGTTACGGTCCTTACCGTATCCTCATCAAGTCGGACTTTCATCAGACCATGAATTTAGGTCCATGTACTAATTTATCAGGTCTAGGTCTAACACGGTTGATTGATAGTTTGGTATGAAACTACAAGTATTCAAAATGTAAGATACAGGTCGATAAGGATAAATCAATAAAACAAGGGGCTTTTAGATGTACATACCCCCTAGACCTATTCGGAGGTATTTTAACTTCTCATTTTGTCCCTAGACCACAATTGACAAAAGAACTATGTCCAACTGCATCTTGCTTCTCTTGACCAGATTCTCATGTTGAAAATTAGAGCTGTGGAAAAATTATATATATAGTTGTCAGCCCATTTTTTCCATTTTTTCCATCATTGGCAGGGGTAAAATAGGAAGTTAAAATACCTCCGGGCAAGTCTAAAGGGGCATGCCTAATTTTTAATCTTCCAGGGGTATGTCAAATTTTGAATTAGTGTTGGATTATGTATAAAATCCCATAAATTAATAATATGATTAACATTATGACGTAAATACCCAATCACTAACATCTGGATTTATACAAAATAGCAATTAAGTCATGCATACAATACATTTTCTAACCTCTGCTATAACTCACAATGCAAGTCATATTGCATGCACCACAATTTACACGTTGAGTGAAGAAAACGGTTGGAATCCAAATCCTACAACTAGGTAAAATTTAGTCACTAGTCCCACACAATCATAAATTCTGCAAATTGATTTGGATTCATAGTGGCCAAATTAAAAGTTCATTCAAATCACCGAATGAAATCAATCAATAATCTCATAACTTTAATCTAACTCTTCCTCCGCTCTCCTTGCTTCCATCATTTTTTTTTCTTGAAATACTACACGTATATTATTTTAATAAAAATGAATATTATAGAGATGAATATTATACAGATCCTCACTTAATTCTTGCCAAAACAATCTGAACATTTAAAACATGATCCTTCCAAATATTCTTAAATTTAAATTCACTAACCATGAATTAATTCATCCAATAAAACATACCCCGGTAAATATGCTTAAACTTCCACTCCACGCCATGCAAATCCTTGGTGACAAGCTCTTGCCAAGGCCTCTGCTGCTTATAATCCTACAACAACAATTCATCAAAAACTAAAAAAAACACTCTCCTTCCACTACATTGCAGAAAATTCACCCAATTTCACAAAACCACATTACATTACCAGAGGAGGAAAGCAATCCTGAGCTGCTCTTCTCGGAACCGAGAACCCTCCGTGCGTACTCGTGTCCGAAGCTGTCAACGTCTTACAGAACATATGCGGCGTCCTCAGCTTCCCTTCATCTACTTCTTCCTCAACCTCATTTTCCTCAATCGCTCCTCCCTTCTTCAATTTCCTTTCCAATTCCTTCAAATTCATTCACAAGAACTCAATCAACCAAACATTTCAAAATATCGAAAACCTAATTATGAAATCCTCTTCACTCACCTCATCCACCGGAACCAAAGAAACCTGCACGTACACCTCATCCGTCTCAAGTTCCGCCTGCAAAACAACTCAAATTTCGTTAAATTCAACTACACGAGCCCTACAAAACAAGAACTGAAGAAGACCGTGATAAATGAAACGAACATGGAGCTTGACATCACGAACTTGGCAGAAGACATGAGGGCTAAGATCGTAAATTCCGTCAATAAGGAGGTCGGAAATCTGTTCGAGGTGTCCTTGTGGAAGGTAGACAACAATGCTTTCTTTCTTCGGAAGCGAAATCAGCGGACCTGCACAAGCGTGCCACAGCTCCAAACTAAGCGTTCTCGAAGCTTCGTCTTCATCTTCATCTCCATCTCCTCCTTCTTCGTTGCTCGGAGGGGCATTTAGGTCAATTTCCACTCCCATTTGAATTCAAGCGAGACGAAGAAAAAGAAAAAGAAAAAGAAAAAGGGAAGCTAATAGTGAAGAAGGAGAGGAGAGAAGCGATTGTTGTTGCATTTCATTGAAGATAGTTAAGATACGCACACACGGCGTATTTTAGCTGTACTGAATGAAACATAAAACACTGCTGTGTTGGTTTTCAGAGAGAGAGATTTTTTTGACCGTATTGTATTCACGTCAAATCGAGGGGACTTTAAAACAAGAAGACAACGATAACGACACACTTGTGTAGTGTTGTTGTCTTAGTTTGATCTGGACGGTTGGATTGGAGCAATGGACGGTGGAGCAATGGACGGTACAGATTTGTGCACTGAAACTGTAGTTTTACCTGAGTAAAGGTTGTGGAAGCCCACTAAAGGGAACGGAGTTGGTTGAAGCTCATGGGCTTTGTGAAGTACAGTATTCTCTGTTGGACCACTGGGTTGACCATCGGTGGTTGTTGAGGTATGGACGATGATGAAAATTGGTCGCCACATGTGGTATTGGCACCTTAGGTTTGTGGTGGTATACCACCAAGATAGTCGTGTGTCGGAGCATAATTTATTTTCAATTCTTCTAGGGAGCGAGGGAGTGTGTTTTATAAAGAAAAAACATAAACACTCCCTCTTTCTCTCATGGCGTTCTCTCTCACGCCGTTACTTTCTCCCTTTCCTCCAAAAGAACAAAAATGCAGCAAAGGGAGGGTTTCTCCCATTTGGATCGAAAAGAAGAAAAGAACAAAACTACTGAAGAAAACCCTTGAGAAAAAGAAAACCCTCGCTCCTCCCTCCCCTTTCTCAAATCGAAGAAAACCACTGAGGTCCTCCCTTTCTTCCCCTTTTCTCAGTCAAAGAAAAAGACATACAACCCATCTCAGATCGAAGACGAAGAAAGCCACTGAAGAAACCCACTCCATCTCAAATCGAAGACGAAGAAAACCACTGAAGCCCTCCCGAGCCTTTTCGATCTCTCATTTTCAACTCAGATCGAAAGGGCTTTCTCATCTCAGATCCAAGATGAACACGCCTTATCAGAGAGCATAACCTTTTCGATCTATAGTGGAGCATCACCATTTCATCTCAGTCGAAGCCGTGTTTCTCATATCGAAGCTCCCCTTTCATCTCGGATCAAAGACGAAGTAGTGTTTTCAAACTAAAATTGCATCCCATTTCATCTCAGTCAAGTAGTTTTGTCAATGTATTTTATTTGATAAGAAAGTTTGATAGATTGGTGAAGCATATGGTAGGTTATAGTTGAAGTTTGAAACCATATCTCTGTAGATTATGTTTGTTTTGAGAAATTGATTTTGTTTGAATTCAATTTGAAAGTTGTTGCATACGAAAATATAGGGCACAAACATAGTTCTGAGCTTATTATGAATTTTATTGAAATGTATAGAACAAGTTAGTTATTGATGAAAGAAGAAAGATATGTTGCTATTCAATACAGAGATGATTCTTCAAGGGCTTTTTGTCGTTGTAGCTTATAGGATGAACTAACCGGTTGTTGCTGCTGTTGCACCTGCAAAGTGGGAACAAACTCTAGTGCATCCACATTGATCTTAAACGAAACATCAACCTGATCCGCGAACGATGAAGACTCTTCCTCTACAAGTTTTCCTGATGATTCCTTCTTTGCTACCTCTGCTTGTGCCATTATTGTTTCTTTGATTGTGCTGTATTGAATTTTCTTTGCACCTCTAGTATGATTGTCTCTTTGTATTTCTGATCTCTATTATGTAAAAGAAGAGTAGTAGGAGAGTTTGAAAAGTTTGTACCTGATTTTGAGATAGAATTCCACATTTCCCGCACACTTTATATTTTTATAGCTTCATTCTAATTTTCATGACTAATCGCATTTGCAGTTGTGTTAGTTTTCCCTTTTGTGGCAGTATAGCAGCAAATGGATTACTTATTGTCGTTCGGTTTGAAAAAAAAAATGTTCTTAAATGGTTCCACCATGGTCCTTGGGTTCGCGGTAACAACATATCGTTTTAGGTAACACAGATCTTGACACAATTTCAATGTCATTTATTTTCAAACCACTGAAGGCAATGAAAATGAAGATCTTTATAGCAAGATGCTCGGATAAAAATATGTATGTAAAGTATACAAATGGAACTGATGCAAGAAGAACTAGTTCTCTTAACAGGCTTCCAGCCTTAATGGCAACCAACATGAAATAAGGAAAGGGGGTCGATCTCCCTTCTGATGAGCAATTCAAAATGGGGTCGAACCGTCGGTCGCCCTTGAGCACATGGCACTACAATTACAATACATTTTATTATTGTTTTTAAATTATTTTTGTTTGTTGTGCCAACTATTTTCAATACAACAGTATATTCACTTTAGCTTGGGGATTCTTAGAAGGTTGATCTACTACTAAAGTACATGCAACATACATGGAGATTTATTTGAGACAACAAGGCAATTCTATATCACATTGAAATCACACACAAAGTTATTTGAGACAACAAGTCAAAAAACCATACACAATAACCATAAACATCGCTACCAATACACATCTCTGAATATAATTAATTTCCTCAAATTCTCTTCACAAGTACATTATAAAACAAAATTAAATCTCACATATCACTCAAAAGGTTAAAAAAAATAAGTACAAGAATCAATATAATTACCACTAACATACTATTGATCAAGTCCCTTGTAAAAGCCCAAGGATCGTTGACTTGGGTTTCATTTTTTTGATGATGAGTTTCATCGCCATGACCCTCGAGAGTATTGTTTGGTTGGTTGGGTTTCACATCTTCATTGTCGTTTCTTCTTGACTGGTGTTCTATTCTCACTTCTTCTGATTGCACTCACAAGCTGTAATTTTTATAAGCTTCTTCAACTGATGAGAAACCCTTGTACATGCTCCCCTTGTACCTGTCTACATGTAATAGACAACCTGGCCAAGTCATATAAACTCCAGGTACACAGCCACAATAGACAACATAGGCTTTGTATGCCATTACTGCGTTGACAACAAAATAACATCGAATTGAATAATTTAATATAAACTCATTTACCATTTGAAAATGAGGTAAAGAAAATACATAGTTCTGGCATCCAAAATCTTAGTCCATTACTTGGGAGTAAATTAAATCGACACTTTCACACAAACCACATTATTTGACACAAACACATAATACTGCATTCAGATCGTAGAGTAGTCAATCCAAATCCCCATTATTTTCTTTATTTGTTTGTAGAGTTCTTGATTTTGAACCTCTCCTAATCCTGCTCCCAACCTCAATTTTTTTGGAAGTCTTGTGTTTGTGGAATTATTTTTAACAACTCTACCTAGGGACAAGCCAATTTTGCAGTATAAAAATTTCAAGATGAATATACTTAACATGAACCATACTAAAGGAAAAAAGGATTGTTAGAAAGGATTTCAATTCCTTTGGAATTGAAGTTTTGACTGTTAGTGAAACCATTTCGGTGAAGATGAGAATGGGATTTTAGATACAGTTGAGTTACCTTTGACTAAGATGAAATGGGATGAAATTTTGGAGCGAAAATAAAGCTGTGAGATCTTCGACTGAGATGAAATGGGATGAAATTTTGGACTTAAAACACTGCTTCGTTTTCCATTTGAGATGAAAGGGGAGCTTCGATCTGAAAAACACTGCTTCGACTGAGATGAAATGGTGATGCTCCACAATAGATCGGAAAGGTGACGCTCCCCGATAAGGCGTGTTTGTCTTGGATCTGAGATGAAAAAGCCCCTTTCGTCTTCGATCTGAGTTGAAAATGAGATGGGGTGGGTTTCTTCGTCTTTGATCTGAGATGGGTTGTATGTCTTCTTCTTCGACTAAGAAAGGGAGGGCCTGGGGAGGGGGGGGGGGAGTAATGGCGTGAGATAGAACACCGTGAGAGAAAGAAGGAGTGTTTCTGTTTTTTCTTTATAAAACACGTGCGAGGGAGGCTCCCTTGCTCCTCCCTCGTGCTAAACCCTCGCTCCCTAAAATAATTGAATTTATTTTACTAATGTGAAAATTTAAAGGGTTTTTTGAGTTTGAAATTCATTAGTTTATATCTATTAGAGTTTGATTATTATTTTGAAAAGTAATTGAGTTTTACACTATTTTTTTTATAGAGCTGTTAAGTCCACATCATTGACTTATAAGAATAATTTTATTTGATCATTTTACCCTAAAATCAAAAATTGCCCCATTCCCTCATCCTTTTTTCACATACGACCACCTCACCTAAACCAGGCCTATTCTTCATTATCCTAGTAAGTAGCCACCTCAACCCCTAACAATAATAACAGACAACCACAAGAAACACTTGGATACAGAAATAAAATCTATTATTCACTATGGGATTCTCTTTTACAACATTCCCTCCTTCCTCTCCAATCTCGCTCAAATCCAAATCAGTTCTCCCAGAAGTGACGCGTCGGCAAACAGCTGAAGCAAGATTGAACATTGCAGAGGCAATTGTGGTTAAACAACCAACTGCCTTGTGAGCTTTGAGAAAAAGAACCCAATACCCACACCACCATTCACAAAGTTCTCCAAACCCACTTCAAAAAATCAATTTTTTTCAGCTTACACACTAAAACAAAGCTAAAGCTTTTCTTATCTTCTACTAGATCCCTTACACACACTTGCAGCTTGCAAAGCAAAGCAAAGCAAATCAAAGCTTCTCTTCTTTCCTTCCCCTAATATGGAGACAGACAGTGAGACCAAACCAAGACCAACAGAATATATTTACCACCGCCGCCTCAAATTTATGTCTGTGCTTTTGATTTTAATTTGAAACACAAATGCAAAACACATTAAAGGTTAAAGCTCAGAACTTTCCTTCAAAAACCCACTAACAAAGCTTAATTTGTTTCCTTTAATTCACAATTAACCAGCAAAAACACAAACCAAGATTTAAAAAAACAGAGCCTTCTAAACTATAGATGCTAAATTTTTTTCCCTACAAACAACCTTAAACAAAGGGATCAAACAAGAGAACTTCAAATAGCACATCCTACGACTATATAGCAACAAGCTGATATAGTACCTTTTACCCTCAATCTTCCTTTTCACCCTCATTCTCAGCGATGTTGAAGTAGCGCACTTCATAAACATTCATGTCTTTGTTATAAGCAATCATCTCACATTGTGCTTCTTCAAGTACTTCTTTGTCACATACTTCAAATCCCTCTTGAAGAAGTCACTATCCACTACTACAAATATTAGCTTAGGTAACGTCACTTAGATAGCGCTTTTTTAAAGAGCTATCCAAGTGGGCACTAGGATAGCGCTTATTTGTCTTTAAAAAAAAAAATCAAAAAAAAAAAAAAAAAAACACTACAATAGCGCTTTTAATTTTTTTTTCAGTTAAGCGTTATCTTAGTTATGTCTTAGATAGCGCTTAAAAAAATGCTATGAGAAAAAACGTTACCAAAGCTACCATAGCGCTTTTAAAGTGCTTGCATAGCGCTTCCGAAGCGCTATGCTACTTACATTTAGGATAGCGCTTCGGTGTATCACTACTAAAGCGCTTATATAGGATAGCGCTTCGTTTGCTAAAATCGGACGGTTAAGATAGCGCTTCGTTTGCTAAAATTTTTTTTTTTTTTTCAGATCTTGATAAGATCGGACGATTAAGATCACAAGCCCTAATATTAAACCTAAATCTCGTTTTTTTCGTTTTGATATTGGCTTAGTTTTTCAAACACACAGAGAGGCGAGGAGGCGAGGAGGCAAGGAACCAGAGGAGGCGAGGAGGCGAGGAACCGAGGAAGGAGGCGAGGAACCAGAGGAGGCGAGGAACCAGAGGAGGCGCGGAGGCGAGGAACCGAGGAAGGAGGCGAGGAACCAGAGGAGGCGAGCAACCGAGGAGTCGGAAGCTCAGGACCAGGTTCGTCTTTCTCGCTCGACTCTCACTCAGTCACTGTTGGTGTTCATTCTTCTTGCTTCTTTTTTTTTTTTTTTTTTTTTGTGTTTTGTGTGTGATTCA
The DNA here is from genome assembly GCA_963556465.1 of Berberis vulgaris. Classification (NCBI taxonomy): domain Eukaryota; kingdom Viridiplantae; phylum Streptophyta; class Magnoliopsida; order Ranunculales; family Berberidaceae; genus Berberis; species Berberis vulgaris. Next base: position 10,800,108 of record OY747129.1, on the reverse strand, counting down.
CTGATTATTAGCCTATTTTTTGTGTGGGAAGAAGAAGAAAGAACTGTTTATTTTTTCCATCTGTTTTCCCTCTTCATTGGTACACCCTACAGTCTACACCTTCACAACATGATTTCGGTTTTCAAATAAACATATGCCCCTTGATTGAGTGAAACATTTTCAGTCTCCATGCATGAACTGAGTTGAACTCACAGTCTCACACTGTATCTACTTTCTGTGTTTGTATCTCATGTAATGTTTGACCTTAAACTCACGATGAATTGTTATTTTTGGTTTGCAGAACACCCAGGCAGGCAGGCACATTCATCGGATTCGGATGCATCAGAGTTGAGTTGATTCCACAACATAACTACAAGCTTGATGTTCATGCTATGAACACTCGGCATCCTGGAGAGGTATGCATCTGATTAGATGGCTTTGAAATTTGAATTGTAACCTATCAAAATCTTTGCATGTCATTGCTTGTTCCTGGTGCATAAAGCTAAGCAACATTTTCAGTAGAAATTAACTCTTCATCATTTTTTAATGGCAGTTTGAATGCAGAGAATTTAGAGAATCAATTCTTGGTGTTTTGCCACATCAATACTAGTTGGTAGCTGCAGTATTTCTCTTCTTGTAAGTTTTTCTCCTGTCCTTTTCGGCTTGTCCATTTGCCGTAAAATATTCTACTATTCTAGCAATATTACCTGCAAGTTTGCAACACGTAATGACGTAAATAATTGTCAGTCTTCAATACTACTTACTAGTTACTACTTAGTACTTACTACTTATGACATTATGTTAATAATTTTTTAATAAAATATAAAAATAAAAATAAGATTTGATTGACGTGTCGCCGAGTCCCCGAATCCTAGTTTTTTGAAAATTGCCGAGTCGCCGTGTCGTATCCGTATCCGATACGACACGACACGCGTATCCGAGTTGGTGCATCCTTGCAAAAAAGAGTAGTTGTTCAAATGTTCAATTTATGGAGATGATTCTTGTTGTTTCTGATGTCCATGGTAGCTCTCACCATCCCTCACTGTTTTTGTTTTTTATATTCAGTTTACTCAGTATTAGTTAGAACTTTCATTAGTATATAAATGCAACGTAGGGTTCTTTGTTGGCATTAAAATTGTCTTCTTATCTTCTTTGCTTATGAAACAATTACTTCTGATGAATCTTCTTTGCAACTGTTCTGTAACTTTCTGCAATTTAGTCTTTAATATCTTGTTTTCCTGAAATCATACGGTCTGAAAGTGCAACCATGTTAAGAAATATTTAAATGGATGAGAAAAGTGGCATGATCTAAGGTGCCGTTAGTAGCTTAATTTATTGTTTTGTTTTCTCTCTGGAACTATAGATTATTTTCCTGTCAAATTAGATTTTTTTGGTTAAAGTTACCATATAGAATTGTTGGTAATTAGTATTTTCCTTACGACTCTTGTATTGCAAGCCCAAGAGGCCCTTCCTTGTAAATACACACCTTCATACTTTCAGGACTTTGGGTATTATGTTTTTAGTAATGCTATCACTTCCTAACATACAAATTCTTGAAAAATGTTATATACACTTATTGCTTATGTATTTGCTTTTTAAGTTGCATAACTTGCATGTTTTTCTTATTCTTAACCCATGATGAATCTGTGGGGTTTGCAACTTGGGCAGGTAGGATATCAACCCGTGCCCAAACCAAAGTTTGCATATGTGATCCTGAGCTGGAGACCAAAGCCCGAAGGGGTTTGAATTCTTGATACATCTAAGCGAAGACTCAGTGCATTTATGTGTTGTACGTACCTAAGCCAACACGGATTCTTCGGATAGTTTGTACAGGGTGGGCTGGTTGGGTTTTTTTGGTAATCTTAGAAAAAAAAATTAATAAAATTTAGGGATAGTAAATATCTTACTAAAAAAATTAATGATACTCAATGAGTAGATACATGTCGGAGGAACAATTTGTTTGTTGTACTCTTATCAATCTATGTCTTCTTCGAGTAATTCAACTAAGGAATTCATGACTGCACTCTCCCTTGGTCGATTCAAACTAATAGGCTCGAAGAGTCTCTTCCCTGTGGTGTGCAACTTGCTTGTGTAACTCTTTCACATTGTCAACTCCATGTAGATTATTGATGTGCTTATATATTTTCTCTAGTCTATAAATTCAGTATGTGTCTCTTGAATGTATGTAGCCTATGTTCACTTAAACTAAGATAGCAATCCATGTTGCTTCTTCTGCCTCAGATATTTGGGCTTCATGAAAATACTTGAAATCTTGCCTTTTCATGTAATATTTATTTGGTTTGCACCTGATATAGGTACAGTGATATTGGGGTCGATGGTGGACCAGCAGCAAAGGCTCTCAGGCTAAAACTTGATGTGTTTACTGACAATTTGATCTCCAACTTTGCAGTCCAAGTACCAGAAATTGAAGTGAGAATTCTTTCTTTGTTTCATCCTTATATCCATATATGTGTGAAACTGTGAATTAAAAATGGTGTTAGGTCAAATGGGAACTTCATCTGTAACCCAGAGGGACTTTTTTTCCAGATCATTCAAGTGGTTGCTGCTTCTATAGCTTTTAAGTGGGTCGGTGGACTTCTTTTCATCTTTGGAAGCTCTCTTGGAGCTTATCTTCTTGTTTGTTTTCTCACCAATTAATGTTTTGCTATAATTATTTATGTATTTTATGTTAGTTTTGGCCTCCAAAATCTGCTTGCTGTGGGTTTGGATGTTTTCCGATCAGCTCAAAATGATCTGACGATGGTTTGTTTGTTGTTCTTTTTGTTTTGCAGCTTCTGCATCAGGCCATTGTTACTCCCATTATCTACGACTTCTACAATTATGATACTGAGAAGAAAGAGTTCATTGAGCTATTTGTCAAGTTCGTGCAGGTCAGAATTTGGATTCTGCTTGTTCCTAAAATGCATCCTCTATTTATCTTCCAATGATCTTCTCCTTTTCAACAAGGATAATTTCAATGTGGATGATGATGACATGAATTCTGATGATGACCTTGATTTTCCGGATGAGGTTCCGAATGAGGTTCTTCCTGAGGTATATTTAATTTTCAAACTTGGCTAATAAATATGTTTATTGGATAAAAGACTAACATATTTTTCGTTTCTAGGGTCCTATTAGATGTTATTTGTATGTTGAGAACCCTCGTAGACATGTTGGGCAAGGTATTTTGCATAATCGCCCGAATGAAATTCTTCATGGTGTTCCACTACCAGAAGGTTGAACATATTACTTTAAGATTTATATACCGACTTAGTGTGTGTGTGTGTTGTTATACTTATACAATGCCATGATGCAATTTCAGGTTATGCGAGGATACAATTTGAAGTGGCGGTAGAATCTGAGAAACATTCAGCGGTGCCGCAATGTACAGACGAAGTTAGGACTGTAGGAGAAGCTGTTGGCCATTTCTTGTACAACCGATTTCTCAAGGAGAAAATGGAAAGTTGAAGCAAAACATTTTAATTATGCCTGTAGTTTAAGATATTTATTAGTATTGTGCTACGAACAAATATATATGATAGCATATTAACAATTTTGTATGAATGCTTAAATTATATTTTGAATGAATGAGAAACAGTTAGTTATCATGTTGTGTCTTTATTGATTGATTGAACGTTGTCATTATTATATTAAATATTATATTTAGCCCAGAAAATCGGTATCGGAAAAATAGAAAAAACAAATCAAATAACTTAGATAGCGCTCAAATAAGCGCTATCTAAGTTTAACATATATACTACAATAGCGCTTCTTTTAGCGCTATCTAAGAACAATCTAATTACTTTCATAGCGCTTATTTACGCGCTATCTTAGCAGATAAACAAATCTAATTTAAAAAATTCATTTAAATTAAATAGCGCATAAAAAAGCGCTATGGTAGTTAATAAAAAAAATTCACCGAAATTAAATAAAGCGCTATTGAAGCTAATTAAAAAAAATCAACAAAATTAAATAGCGCTCATAAAAGCGCTATTCAAGCTAATTTTAAAAAAAAAATTAGCGCTTACATAGCGCTAAATATAGCGCTATCTAACGAAGTGCTATTCAAGTACGCGCCTTGCATAGCGCCTTTTTGAGCGCTATCTAAGACTATTTTTAAGCGCTATGCAAGCCTATATTTGTAGTAGTGATCAGAGGTAACAGTGATCTTGTTCTTGTCACGGGTGAGAGTGATTGCATCACGGAGAGCGCCAGCTTTGCAACTGACTTTGATCATTTCCAAAAATTAGTCTTGGCCAATCAATAACGTGGACTTAATGATTTCGTTAGAAAATGGGTATTAAACTCAATTAGTTTTCAAAATTAAAGCCAAACTCTAATAGCTATAACTAATGAGTGTCAAACTCCAAAAAAACCCCAAACTTAAAAGACTTTCAACAAACTAAAAGGGGAGTACATTATGACTTTACCCTTTAATATCTAAGTCACTATAAAGACAAACGAAGTGAGTGCGTCTAACATGGGGAATTAAGGGAAGCCCATCACTTACTACAGACGTCGATCACAGGTGTAATCTACCGTCTAAAGTAATCGAGGTCATTCAGAATTATCATTTGAACCCACCTTGAAATTAATGGTTCTCATGGAGCGAGTTGAGTTAGGGTTTGAGTGAGGCTTCATTGATAATAATAATATTTTCTCGTATTTATAGTGGATTTGCATGTTGTTCTACATTCATTTATTACTCATGTTGTGGCCATGCAAAGGTTGTTTTATTTGAGGATGGATAGATTGATCAAACCATGTGATTCAATGCAAGAAAGTCATAAAGTTAGTAGGATACTGAGATTCACCAAGTTTGATATTTTTTGCAATGAATTCAAAGATCCATTTAATAAGCCATAACTTTGTTGAGAGATTTATTATTTTAGTTTTCACCATTAATCATGGAAAATGTCAATATCGAGCACTAGAATATCAGACATACCATGTGATATTTCATAGTCTACTCATACTTTTTTTTTGTTAAGTCTTTTGCATTAATAAAACTAAATACGAGTACAATAATGGGGATCAACAGAGGTAGCCAAATCATGTGCATCTCCATTGATATCGTGGAGAATAAAGTTACAGTACAATTTGAAAGATTCAACATAAGTGTCTTAATACTACTAATAATAGGTTTCCACATCCATCTCAAGTCAGTCTGGCTATCTGTCGTCGTCTCCTGAATAGTAGAATGTAACGTCCCATAGTCTCCTAGAAGAAAGTCAGTCTTCCAATGTCTGGCCTGGATAAGTAGCAAAGCGGCTTCGGCTGCAAAACATTATGCCATGGACTATCAAAAACTCAACTAGGAATACTGCTAGTAATCCAAGCACATACCTTACCAGACGCATCCACTGCATAAACCCCAAAAGCTCCCTGCTGAGAAGAGCTAAAAAGCAAGAATCATAAGAAACCACTATCATCTCAGGATTTAGTGTGAGGGGGAAAGAGTGGTGCCTTCTGAAAGAGGAATTTAGCCGGCGATGATGGGTAGCCTAAAGTTGCAATTGGATAATTTGTAGTATTGCCAATTGAATATCTAGTAGAGGTCCTGAGATTGTTATGAGAAGAAAGTTGAATGTGGGGAGGAGGATGAATTTTTGTAACAGTTGTTTCAAGGACCTGGAGCAAGGAAACAAAATCATTGTTCTCTCTAGATTGGTGGGGGGTGGGGGAAGGGACCGTTGTTTTTGCCAGGTAAACCAAGTTTGATTGATGGTTTGTGTAAAACAATGAGTGGCAAACTTCAGTTTTGAAAAAATGATGCAATTATGTAGGTTCCAAATCATCTGAATGATTGTTGTGAATTGTGAAAGAATTTCCTCTTTGAGAAGGGCATGTACCTCGACATAATTCCACATGATTGGAAGAAGTCTGTTGTCGACTGCCCGGAGAAATTGGTGTTAATCTAGTTAATTTGGAGTGGGAAAATGTGCCAGAGACATTGAATCACCGAGCAACGAAAGAGCAAGTGTGCAGTTCCTTCATTATGGTTCTGGCAGAACACGCAACAATCCTCAATCGGCATATGAATCATGTTCACATAGTCATTGTGGGTAGAATGTTCTAGGAAACTTTCTAGAGTAGGAGAATTGCCGAAGTAGGGACTTTTATCTGCCACAAATCTCGAGAAATTTTGGCGGGTAGTTGAGTACCAGTAGGAGATGAAGTTGAAGTCTAAAGATCTTTAAGTATGAAGGCCTTGGTTGCACTTTTAACCAAGAAATGATATTTTTTGTCAAAATTCCATATAAGAGTATCTGATGAGAGGGTTGGTCTGATAGCTATATCCAGAATGTCTTTGGCTACCGGTTGGGGAAGAAGGACCGGATGAGTCCATCATTCCAATGAACAGGTTGCCCCTTAGAGTGACTTCAGAGGTTTGGTATGATGCTGATAGAGTTAAAAAGGGTTGGCTGGGTAGTGCAGTCTGCTAAAATCACACCTGGTTTGACCCAACAGTCCTTCAATGGATCAATAACATTACCAAAAAGAATTTTCCAAAAGAGGCGGTGTTTCATTTTAGCGAGAGCCGTGAGGTTGCCATGCCTAGCAAAGGATGCTGAGGTTGAAGATTTCAGGAGTTGAAAAATGCTTTTTTTTTTTTTTTTTTTTTTGTGAAGTATATTGCTTTAAGTTGCAAGGTACATGGGTTTGATGGCATCGAGATTGTCTGCCAGATGTGTTTCGCCTTCAAGGCTAAGTTCTTATGTCTAGCTGATGGAATATTCAAACCACCCATGTGGCAAGGGAGAGCGATACGGTCCCAGCTGCAAAGATTCCTTGCATTACCCTCCTCTGTCCCATTCCACGAATACTCTCAAGCCAAGGAGTCAATTTTGGTAGTAACAGAACATGAGAGAAGAAAAGTTTGCATGGAATAGACAGGGATGGAATTTATGACCACCTTGATCATAACTGTTCTACCAGCTTGGGATAACAATTTGGCTCGTCATGAGGATATCTTATTGTTTATCTTATACACCACAAATTGAAAGTCTGTCACTTTTTTCTAGGAGAGAAGGAAGGGTGTGCCAAGATATTTGCCCTTCAGGTTGTACATCCTAGACCCAAGAATCATGTTAATCATTTTTCCATATTTCGGGTGGATATTTGAACTGTAGAAGACAAAGGACTTGTCATAGTTTACTGCTTGGCTAGAGGCATTGCAGTAATCCGATAACAAGTCCTTAACTGAGCGAGCCTCAATTAGCGAGGCTCGACAAAAAATCATCAAATCATCTGCATAAAGCAAATGATTAAGTGAAGGGGGTAACGCCAAATATGAATCCCTTTGATAAGATTGGTCGTTTCAGCTATGGCAAGCATTCGTGAAAGTGCCACAACAACCAATATGAAAAGATATGGAGAAAGATTATCTCCTTGACGGATCCCTCTTAAAGGTTGGATACTGGAAAGAAGTGAACCATTTAGCAGGAATCTAAGCTAGGTCATGGATATGCATTGTTCAATCATACAAATCCAACATTCTACAAATCCTAATTGTTTGAGGAATTGGAAGAGAAAAAACCATTCCACTCTATCATATGCTTTGGCCATATCTATCTTGGTAGCCATCCAACCTTGTTTCTTTTTGTAGCATTGTTTCATTTGATAGAAGGTTTCATGGGCAAGATAAACGTTATTTGATATGGAGCACCCTTAAAGGAAGGCTCCTTGATTCAAGGAAATGATCTGGTCAAGATGAGGTTTCAATCTATTGGCAAAAATCTTGGAAATGGTTTTGTATATGACATTGCAGAAACCGATTGGCCAGAACTTATCAGGAGTAGTAGGGTTTGAGACCGTGGGAATCAAAGCTAAAAAGGTTTCATTGAATTTGGGATTTAAAGTATGAGTGGTGAAGAAATTTCCTACCACCTCAATCACATCTTGTTTAACAATGTTCTAGTAGTGTTGGAAGAAGAAAACATGAAAACCATCCGGTCCAGGGGCTTTGTGACTGCCCATGCTAAGATGATTGTCTTGATTTATTCTTCCTCCGGAATGGCGATAAGAGCCTCATTGTTCAAATCAGATATAGATGATGAGAACAAGGAGAGAATATTATAATTGGGTTGAGGATGCGCTGATTGAAATATGTTTTCTAAATACCCATTGAGGACCTGACCAACCGAATCATGGGTTGAATGCCAACTGTTTGATGCATTGCGAAGGCGAAGGATGATATTTCTCTTGCACCGAAGGAGAGTAGAGAGGTGGAAGAATTTGGTATATTTGTTACCATCTTTGAGCCAGGATTCTCCTGATGTATTCCTCCATAAAGGCTCTTCCCATAGATAGAGTTCCGAGATGCGGTCCTCTAGAACAGAGATGGCTAAGACGTTTTCTAGGGATGGGGCAACATTCTGGAGATTGTCCAAGGCTGCAAGGGTTTCCTATTATTTTGATCAATATTGCGAAAAACTTGTTTGTTCCACCTAGTTAATTTATGACTGAGTTTTTTCATATTTAAGTGGAAATTGTGAGAAGGAATGGCATGATGTCGAAGAGGCCACGATGAATGAATAAGTTGTCGACATTTGAGATCTCTGGCCCACATGTGGAAGAATCTGAATGATTTCGGGTCGGAAGTGCTACCAGAGATCAGTTGAAGGGATAAAGCCCTATGGTCAGAAGTGGATGTCTGGGTAGTCCTAGGTAAGGCTGAGGAAAAAAGATCCATCCATTCAGTGGATGTGTAGATGGTCTACTCGTACTATTGAAACTCTTAACCATAAAATGCATTTGATAGGGTTCAGACCATGTCCGTCACAAATTTTACCAGACAAATCTTAACAAATAAACAACATACCATCCTATATATATTGGTTATGTGACAATGATTTCCGAATGAATGAAATGTTATATAAGCTATGAAAAAGAATATCACTTACAATTTAAGCTAAAGCGAAACAGGACTGCAAACCACGATAGGTAGGGTATGTACCACTCTATAGCATACAGACAAGTAGCCATGAATAATAATATGTCTACATCTACAATTATCCAACACAGCTCATGATGCAATGAGATCATTCAAGAGAAAAAAAATTGTTGCCGACAGAAGGGAGGAAGTAGTAAATAAGTTGGGCTTAAACCCCAAGCAAACCATTTTCATGACTTTAATGTTTTGCTTGCCCTTTTGGGGCTACCCTCCAAAACCCCAAAACTCATTTGACAATGCCCAAGTTGAAAGTGATTATTCTCCAACATGAAGTAAATTTGAAGGTTGTATTTGTCTGGTTGACTTGTCAATTTGTTGTTCAGTGGTTGAACATGACCTCTTTAAATGTAATGGCCATTATTGATGAAACCAACCGGGATTGGTAGCATTCAGATCATCCAACCCATTCTTTAATTTGGATTTTGATGACATTAAAATGGATGATTTAATCAAAGGAAAAGGTGTCATACTTCCATCATATTTTCTATCTTTTTCATGAAATGTTACACTCACTGATAATTTGGGGTTTCAAACAACACGAAGTTGACTTTAAGTTGTGACTATTTCCTGCACATTATTTTGACATAGATTACCGGCTTACCAACGTTATCAACGGCTGATCAATGATACCTAGGACTCACCAATTATTTCCCCCCGAAGAAACTGAGACATTGCTCTGATACCAAGTTCTCACCAGGACTGCTAAGAAGAGATAAGATAGATGACAGGGATGATAAAACAGTATGATATGCAAAAATCAGAAACAGAACTGAAAATTACAAAATAGGTAATACAGAAATTTTATTCTATCTTAGGTCTGTTAGAACGAACGGTGCCGATACTAGGTTACCGCTAATATAACCAGATGTTCGATTAATAACATATCTTAGATAGAGAGAAATAAGAGATAGAGAAAAATATTTTATTTAAATATGTACAAACAGGAACTAGAAGAAAGCTTACAGAAGGGAAAGACTTACAAGAAAAAGGCGCAAGGATTTTCACAGTCGAAACTCGCTTACCCTAACATTGGAGATTAATACATATATATAAATAGATTCCAAGCGAAGATAAGCCTCGCTGGAGGATAGGTTGGTGGACGATTTGTCCTTTTGTAATTGATTGAGATGCGAATACTATTCGCATGTGACTGTCGGCAGGTACAGCTGTAGCTGCAAAAGTCTTTGTGTGAATAGTGGCTTCACGTGATGCCTTTGAAAGATGTTGTCGGGCTGTCTGGACCGAAAGTTCTTTGTTTTGTAGTGATGCTGGCAGATGATGCCTCTTGAGATAATGGACAGTGGGTCCATTAGTCGGTTGGGGAAAAACGTTATAACAGTCATCCTCGTTAAGAGGTACTGTTGGTTTGTCTTCTTCATCTGACTCTTCTGAGCAGATCTTGGAAAGGGTCTCAAAAAGTTGAGCTTTTGTAAGCTTGCTTCTGAGTTGCTTCCTGATATGTTGACGAAGAAGCTTTGCCTCTGAGGGAGGTTCAATGGGATTCACCTGAGGAGCAGGAGAATGATTTTTCCCGGAGAAGAAGCGGAGAACTCCTTCTTTTGTAACTTTGGAGTGGTCGAAGTGTGCCCACCATTTAACTTTGAAACGGCGACAGAACCACATTGGGGCATTCTTGGATTGGTAAGGTTTGCACAGAGCTGAGCAAGTATAATCCCAGCATAAGATCCAGGACAAACCGAACCTGATGAAGAACCAAAGGGACAATACCTGTTCTGTTATAGGAATTGGAGGTTGGTACTTCTCTTGAAAAATCTTCCATCCTTCTTGAACAGCAGGAGGAAGAATGTCTTGAATCAGACAAAATGGCTCCACCAGCAGTGTTGAAACCACAGAGGAACAATCTTCTGTTTGAACTTCTGACAGAACAGAAAAAACCAGGAATGGCCACAGTTCTGCGATTGAATGAAAAAGGCTTTTGACCAAGCTATCTTGTAGTCAAGATAATTGTAGGTTTGAGGAACATAGTTCACTGAGAACTTGTGATAATGGGGAAGCTGATTCCAATCAGCCTCTGAGAGAACTTTGAGGATCTGGCATTTGGAGAATGCAATCCGTTCTGAATTGTCTTTGTCATAGTGATGAGTGACTATGACAGAATCTGAGTCTACGAGAATGAACTCATAGAATTCTTGTGACTTGTGGGTATCTGCTTCCTCAAACTGTTGTTGCTGAGGAAATAGATTCTTGGCTATGAGCTGGGGCTCTTTGAGAAATGCATACATGGATGGTTCGATCATGGTGATATATTCCAAGCATGCTTTTGGAATGTATGGAATTGGTGCCGAAGTCTGCGGCTTTGTAAAACTGGTCATGGAAGAGCCAGTAACTTTTTCTTCTTGGTTCAACGGGGTGAACTTTTGAGAAAGGGAAAAGGGCATAAGAAAGAGGGGCTTGATGCTTAGATGCAGAAGACGCCATAGCATATTGGGATTTTGATTTTGGTTTAGAAAAAGGAGGAGGACGAGAGGAAGATGAGTTAGAAGAACTCATCTTTGCAAGAACTCTCTGGTTAAGAAATCAACAAGAGAGTTGTCAGATCCTTTTATAAACTTAATTTCAAAATCAAAGGCTAAAAGAAGACCTTGCCACATGGCGAAGATCTGTTTTGACACGAGATTTAAAACATCTTTTGCTAAAATCTCTTTGGCAGATTGGCAATCAACTTGTAAAAGAAATTTTTGATTTGTTAAATCATCTTGAAATTTCATGATGCATAAAACAATAACTAAAACTTCTTTCTTGACAGTTGAATAATTGAACTGGACTGGATTACAAATACCAGAATGGTATCGGACCAATTGGATTGTAGAATCTGGAAGTCGTTGTTTAAGAATACCACCATATCCTAGATTGGACGCATCTGTTTCTACAATTTTGAAAGCATCTGGATTGGAAATCCCTAGACAAGGAAGATGCTTGACTTTGGACTTGACATGGCAGACTATTTGGGAATGGGCTTCAGTCCAAGGGCCTGGATTTTTCTTAAGTCTGACAAACAAAGGTTTAAGTAAAACACGAAGGCCTTTGTAAAAATCTGCAGCATAGTTAAGAGAACCTAAAAACCTCTGTAATTGGTTTTTGTCTTTTAACTTATCTGGAAATTTATCTGCAAAATCAATTGCCCTAGAGATGGGTGTGATTGTCCCATGAAAAATCTTATGTCCGAGAAATCGAACATTTGTTTGAAAAAGATTGATTTTAGTTGGAGAAAGAACTAAACCACTTTCTTTGATAATTTTTTCAAATTGGTACAAATGTTTCCAGTGGGCTGGAATTGATTCGGAGAAGACCAGTATATTATCGATATACACAATTGTCAAATGTGAAAAGGGGGAGAGAATATCATTCATGATATTCTGAAACTCACTGAGAGCATTCTTGAGACCGAAAGGCATAACATTCCATTCATAATAGCCAAATGGAACATTAAATGCAGTCTTATATCGATCAAATGGATGAATATGAATCTGCCAAAATCCAGATTTGAGATCAAACTTAGAGAATAATTCAGTTAAAGTTGATTTATTAGGCAACCCTATAAAAACAGAACCAGAAGGTTTAGAGATCCCTGATTCAGTTCATACTATAATTTTCTGTATTCTAAAACATTTTATGGGTGACCCTAGTGAGTTCCAAAACAAATCCAAAGATTTGTTGATGATTCATAAATGTCCAACTTTGAGCCATTTTCGGTTTTACAAAGATATCTTCCTCAAAAAGGTTATGTATCAAGCAGATGCTAACAACCCTTTTTGGAAGAGAAAGTTTATTTCTGGTCTTCCACCAATCTTTGCTGAAACTGTTAGAGAACGGTTACAAGCAACCTATTCTGGTGATATCCCTTATGACAAACTAACATTTGGTGATATTATTAGTTTCATAAATAAATGTGCTTTGCATATTTGTAATGATCTTAGGTTAAAACATCAACTTAAGAAACAGAATATCAATGGACCAAGAGAACTTGGTGATTTCTGTCAGCAATATGGCTTTGATGATTTTAAATACCCTCATCAGAAGTCTTCTCGCTCCAAGGCTCTTTATAGATCTCATCCTGCGAAACAGTTTAAGTCCAAACGACAATATGGACCTAAACAACTCCAGCCCAAAGACTATAATCAGTATTATAGTCAGCCCAAGAAACATGGTACGCACAAACCTAAGCCTACCAAACCTTTCAAAAAATATCCAGCCCAAACCCATTCAAAGCCCATCTGCTTTAAATGTGGTCGTCCTGGTCATTATGCAAAGAATTGCAGAACGACCCAAAAAATTCAAGAACTTCAGGCTCCTGAAAATGTCAAAAATATGTTTCTACAAGTCCTTATGAATTCTGAGTCTGATGTTTCGGATGAAGATTGTCAGCTTTTCAATTTGAATTATTCTTCAGATTCTGATCATTCTGTCCCAGAAGAACTTGATGGATGTGCTGAAGCATGCCATTGCCACAACATTCAAAGCATAAACATGCTTTCCAAAACAAAAGAATCCAGCATTCTTTTAGACTTTGTTGATCGTATTGAAGACCCTAAATTGAAAATAGAGTATCTTCAACACATCAAAACAAATCTAATTACAAAACCAACTCCCGAGGTCATAAATCCATTTTATGATCACAAACAAATTATTGACAGATTTAAAAGACCTTCTTCATCTTCTATCCCTGTCAATATTTCTGATCTTCAGCAAGAAGTCAATCATATCAAAAAAGAGATTATGATTTTAAAACAAAATCATTCCCTCCTTGATCTTCGTATCAATGGATTGCACCAATCTTCTTTAATTGATATACCGTCTTCTTCTGAACCTCCTGTAGAAACTACTCCTCCAAAATTTCTCAATGAAATCAACCAAGTTACTCATCAGCGATGGTTTTTCCATATAAACCTTGTTATCAATAAAGAGATTACAATCTCTTGTAAAGCTCTTATTGACTCTGGCGCTGACCTTAACTGTGTTGCAGAAGGATTAATTCCTACTAAATATTTTGAATTAACAAAACAAAAATTGTATACCGCCACAAACTCTAGTTTGGCTATACAATACAAGTTAACCAATGCTCACATCTGCCAGAATAAAGTGTGTATCAAACAGGATTTCTTGCTTGTGCAAAACATGGCCCAGAAGATGATTCTAGGCACACCATTTTTTGCTGCAATCTATACGTTTTCTGTTACCACTTTAGGCATCAAAACTCAAATTCTTGGGATAGATATAGAGTTCCCTTTCATTTACAAACCTGAAATTATTGAGATCAACAATACCAAACGAGATACTTGTTTCCTTAATTTCATTACTAAAAAACAACACCATTTGCAATCTCTTAAAACAGAAATTGCATTTAGACGCATAGATGAACAAGTTCATGATCCTAAACTCCAAACTCAAATTGTTCAATTCCAGGAACATCTGAAACAAGATTTATGTTCTGAACTTCCAAATGCCTTTTGGCATCGTCGTCGTCATGTTGTTAGACTTCCCTATGAACCTTCTTTCAAGGATTCAATGATTCCCACCAAAGCTCGACCAATTCAAATGAATTCAGAGCTTATGGAATATTGCAAGAAAGAAATCAAAGCCCTGCTTTCCAAACAACTGATTAGGCATTCCAAATCCCCATGGAGTTGTGCAATACCAGAAATTCCTTACAAAAACATTTACAACGTTTCAAAATCCCTGTTTTCTCAAAAAACAGAAGATCTGATCAACATGGTTGAACAAACCATATCTTTCGATGGATCTATGGAATCAAAACAACTGTTTTCAAATCAAACTTTGGAATTTCTTCAAAGTAATGACTACAAATATATCTATATTGGATTGATTCAAATTGGGATAAAACCCCTTACAAGAACAGGGTTAAACACCTGTGCCCTTATCGCTCTTCGCGATTGCAGGCACAATAGGTTCGATGACTCGCTCTTAGGAATTGCAGAGTCAACCCTTGCAATGGGTCCAATCTATTTTGATTGTTACCCCAATTTCTCAGTATCTCTTACGGATCCACATGTCCTAATCTATTCAATGAATTCAGAGCTTATGGAACATTGCAAGAAAGAAATCAAAGCCCTGCTTTCCAAACAACTGATTAGGCATTCCAAATCCCCATGGAGTTGTGCAGCCTTTTATGTTAACAAAGCAGCTGAATTAGAACGAGGAAGTCCTCGCTTAGTCATCAATTATAAGCCTTTAAACCAGGTTTTACAATGGGTTAGATATCCTATTCCAAACAAGAAGGATCTTCTTAAGAGGTTACATTCAGCTTGTGTATTCTCCAAGTTTGATCTAAAATCTGGATTTTGGCAGATTCAGATTCATCCATTTGATCGATATAAGACTACATTTAATGTTCCATTTGGCCATTATGAATGGAATGTTATGCCTTTCGGTCTCAAGAATGCTCCCAGTGAGTTTCAGAATATCATGAATGATATTCTCTCCCCCTTTTCACATTTTACAATTGTGTATATCGATGATATACTGGTCTTCTCCGAATCAATTCCAGCCCACTGGAAACATTTGTACCAATTTGAAAAAATTATCAAAGAAAGTGGTTTAGTTCTTTCTCCAACTAAAATCAATCTTTTTCAAACAAATGTTCGATTTCTCGGACATAACATTTTTCATGGGACAATCACACCCATCTCTAGGGCAATTGATTTTCCAGATAAATTCCAGGATGCGTGTTAAGGCTGTTTGATAGCCAAATATTTTCCATGGCTAACTCTCTCTAAGGAACCAAAACCATCAACTTAAACTGATTTTCCTTTCCTCCAATTCCTCCACTCCCCCCACCCCCACCCCAACCCAATGAATAGAAACTAAGAAAAATAAACCATCTTGACATTGACTGCTGACCAGAGTTGTCTCGCAATCAGTTTTGGCTGTTGATAGGCCAGTCTTGAATGTTGACCAAAGCTGCCCATTGACCGAACCTTGGCTGAGCTTTGAACAAGTTTAAACTACAAACCGTAACTCCAATTTGGACACAATTTTTTGTCGATGTGATCACTGCAGCTAGATCAATTAAATGAAATTGTTATTTGTAGTTTTAGTAAAATTACATTTTTAACCCTTTAAAGTTAATATGCTTCGATGTGTGTTCCGGTCTATGATTGTGTTATGTGGTTGGTCAATGCAAACCTTTTGTTCATGACATATGTATGCATATTGGAACTTGTTTATCCATGTAGAGATTAGTTGTTATGTTTTTATTTTTAATGAGAAATGATTGTGTATGAGAGCGTCTCTAATGCCAAAACCACTTTTATGCATAAGACTTAAGCAAATTTGCCAATGGTAGTCTAGTTGGATGGTTAAGGCTATGGTAGTTTAACCCCCACGTTTTGGGTTCTATACCCACCGGTGGCACGCTTGCCTTTCAAAAAAAAAAATTTCTTTGTTAAGATGCAATTTATGAAATACTAAAAAAATGGAGATAATTAAAAAACATATAATAATATCATAATATCTACTATATGGTGTGAAATAAACATGATACCTGTGTAATAAAGAAAATTTACCTTATGAGTACTTTTTTTTAATTATTATTTTACATATACAAATATATATTCAAATTTCCATGAAAAATTTTGTCTATTCAAACAACGCTAATAGTTTCATGACAATTTTACATGTGCCAATCAAATAATATACTGTGAAATTCGTTCTCGTGTTTTCTTTAGAATGGATTTTCAAGGAAAATGAAGATTTTTCTCATAATCCATTGTGCTATCAAACAACCTAAAGGTTAGAACCCCATGATTAGAGAGACTAACAACCCAAGTTAAAATGCTTATAATTTTAGCGGGTGGGTTTTGGATTTCATCCTCTAACCTGTGTTGACCCATTTGACACGACAAGTTTTTTTTTTTTTTTAATAATATATTAAAGCCAGATACATAGCCAAACACATCTACAATTAAAAAACGAGCGCTTCTAAATGTCGAGGAAACGGGTGAGGAAACGCGCGAGGGACGGGACGTGGCGGGGTGGGGACCGTCCACCCCGCTCGAGATGCGTGCCGTCATTTTTGGTGCGCATCCCGAGCGGGATGGACGGTCCCCACCCCGCCACGTCCCGTCCCTCGCGCGTTTCCTCGCCCGTTTCCTCGACATTTAGAATTCCTCTTAAACAACGGAGCAAAAGAGTGTTTGCACTTAATAAAAGGATATATTGGAGCACACAGACCTGAGATAATAAATGCGAATGACTGCTAGCATGGGAAGGATTTCCCACCTCAGGCTGCAGTTCAACTTGATTTAAGACAGAAATCATCCCGGTGTTGACTTCAGAAACCACTTGTGGTTGGGACACCACGATGTCTTTGTTTGAAAAATCTGGATTTCCTTCTACTTCCCTAACCCGATCTTTCAGAAGACAAGTTGGTTTTAATTCTTTCAAATCTACACTAAGGTTCTTAAACAAGACCTGAGACACCAAAAATGAAGGAGAAGAGTCAAAATAAATGCAACAGCCAAGTTGACTTTCAAGGTACCTATACTTTCTAGGAATTTGCCATGTTGAGCACCATCTCTTACTTCAAAACTTGCACAATAAATGCAGAGAAGGGTATTTATATATTTAATGGAATTTAACTTCTACATACACTCATTTTTGTGCCTTAAATAAGATACATGATCATCAGATATTCAGCCTATCTGACTCTACAGTCTAAATATCCATGTCAGATGCCAATATAATTCTTTGTCATGCAATATGAAATAGGAATTACCTCGATGTCGAACTTGAGGTTCATTTTCAGATTTGGCAATGCATAAATCTCAGCCAGTAAACCAAGAATCCCCATTGTCCACGGATTCGGAGGCTGGTATGCAAGACTACTCTGGCATGGTTCTAATATCTGCAACAAGTATCACGACATAAATACCATAGCATTCATGTAATAAAGGGTGATTTGACAAAATCATCAACGATACTTACCTTAGAGGTAAATGGAATAACTGCAATCATTAATCCCTTCTCATAAGCCTGAAACCAATAACAGCATTGAGATAAATAAAATCATCATGCAGGCACTTGCAAGAGAATCATCCTATCGAATTTAAAAATAAAATAATTCATTTTTTTATCAATACAAAAAGAAGCCTAATATTAATAATAATCCAAAGTAAGAAGCCCACAAGGTAACAACGATATAAAGAGGAACAAACTCTCTCCGTATAAAAATACACCGTTAACCAATGACATGCGTCTTCCTTTTTTGTGCAGCGGCTCCAATGATGTAGCTCCAGAAGCCTATCCAGAAATGTCTAAAATGATGCAAATGACGAGTTGACTGATTACCTATAATGGGAATAATACAGGCTCACTCTCTCCAACTTTGATTTTTGAGCTCCACTTAGAGAGAAGGCTATACCACAAGTCACAAGTAGTTCTTCGCCCTTTTCCTTAAATTTCATTTTTAATTAGAGCTCCATGGTTTTAGATCTTGAGATGTACATCGAGGAAAAGAACTTCACCTTAGGATGAAGAAAAAGCCACCACGGAGACAAAGATCCGCTCATTGAGCACTTTGGATTGGATTGTCTACTTATTGTAGAGCTCATTATAATTGTTAGCTTAATCTTGAAGTTGGTATATGATTATTATAATAAAAGATTTAGATACCTCATCTTTCGTCTCAAATTGCATCAGGTTATACTTCATCATAATATTTTTCTCTTTGGGTCCATCATTTGCCAGGTCTTTGAGTAAAGACCCCTATTTAGAGTTTGTGTCAAATATCTTATATAAAATCGCATATTCACGCCCTTATATGCAACGCCAACGTGACAGCTATGTAAACAAAGATACCTAGAATATATCTAAGCATTTTTATATTTGTGAGATGTGGTCCCTGTCTGACATCAAATTGTTTTGGAGCACACATCAACTTTTGGAGATAAATAATTAAGAACTCGGTATGAAAAGATAACAAAAGTATTGTGATCATGAAAACTGATCAGCAACAGTTGCAACAAACAATGTATGTATCGTATCAAATTATTCGTGTCACGTGTACAAGGACGGTAGATCCCTACATCATCTTATATTTGAATATCTTAGATCAATGTATGTATCGTATCAAATTTATTATCAGGTCGTCCATAACAGGAAAAATACAGAACATAGCAACAATATTTAAGATTTCTTTCTCGAGGTAAAACCATTTCGCAATCACTAACTTGGGTCATCTCTTTTTGGTCCAAAATGAATTTCATTCTCCTTATTGGTTCTTACAAATTCGACAATAAAGTCATACAAACTAATAAAAAAAATGTTTTTTTAATTACCTACCTTCTCCTTGACTGCTTGATCAAAATCAATTCATTCTTTTACACATAAAACTGTGAAATCAATCCAACATCAACACTGATAGGGAAGATCAACACTGTAATGGACTCATCCAAAGTTTTGATTCAATCTCTATCTCTCTCAAGAGAACCCCATTTCACAGCCACCATAGAATTACATGGGAAAATTTGTGATGAAGTGGTAAACATGATATTAATTTCAAAACAATATGCAAATTACAATAAAGAAACACAAATCAAGCAAAATCGATTAAAGCAATTTACAAACCCTAAACTAAGTCGCTCAGATGCTCTGACACCTCAATCGATTGAATGTATCGATTGCAACAACTAGGCTGATTGAATTCACTGAATCTGAGTGAAGAAGCTCAATCGATTGGGTCTGTAGACGAGAGAGTAGCGTTGGTTCTTGAACCCTAACCCTTGCACCCCAAAACCCACTCTTTTGATAAGCTTAAAACAAAGAAACAGTCGAAC
Organism: Berberis vulgaris; assembly: GCA_963556465.1. Lineage (NCBI taxonomy): Eukaryota > Viridiplantae > Streptophyta > Magnoliopsida > Ranunculales > Berberidaceae > Berberis > Berberis vulgaris. The sequence continues at coordinate 10,780,359 of OY747129.1, read as the reverse complement.
CAAAGAAAAAAAAAACCTACCTCCTCACCCTGATTTGAAACAAAAATGGAGAATTGCTTTCCTTCCCTGCTCCTCACCCTGATTTGAAACGAAAATGGAGAATCACTTTCCTTCCCTGCTCCTCACCCTGATTTGAAACGAAAATGGAGAATCGCTTATTTGCTTTCCTTCCTTGCTCCTCACTCCCTCTCTCTCACTTTCCTTCCCTGCTCCTCACTCTGCTCTGTTTTCCTTCCCTAAAATGAAAATGGAAGGAGGCGGGACCTCCAATTGTTTTCGCAAGACCGCGAAACTATTTTCGCAATGGCGCCAAAGCAAATTTTTTTTATAGCCACGATTTTGGGCCTTGGCAAATAAACCAACGGTTTTGAGCCGTGGCCATCTCCGTGTAGCTAATCAAGCCTTTTGGTGTAGTGTGTGATATATACAACTTTGTACTTTGAAAAGCTTTCAAACACGCAGTTGTGGCAGTCATAGGGTTGTGATAGATACAACTGGTACTTTCAAAAGCTCTCAGTCATAAAGTTGTGACTGGCACAACACCGTGACAGATAAAAACTTTGCACTTGAAAAACTCGGTCACGAAGTTATGACACTCGCAACAGTGTAAGGTTGTAAAGCTAAAAATTCATAATTTTTGTGAAACAAATGGTTAACCCGTGACCACAATCATTCAAAATGCCAAAAAGCAATCTCATTCAAAATGCATTCAACACTATTGATGCAGTCATTTTCCGCTCCCTGCTTTGACCAAGTCCTACTGACTTGATGACTTGCACGAGGAATGCACATGAGCCACGGACCACTGTTGTGGTGGCTGATGGCACTCTGATGCTAAAGTCAGACAGGGATCTAAGAAATGTGTAATGTTGTAAACAGGGAATTTGTAGCGAACCTTAGCTCACCAACCTCATATCTTATTTATAGTGCAGGAGTCCTGGTTCGACCAGGCCATCGATGGTGTAGTTTAAGAATGAGATCTTCATGGAGATCCTTTTCTAATTAGGAGTCGTGCTGTAAAAGGGAATTTCCCTGTTAGCCGTATGCTTCTAGATACGAGGAAGATAGTTCCCAATCTTAGGGTAATCCGTTAGAGGAAGTTTCCCTATATGATATGTACTCTGTTATTTACTTCCTAGTTGGAAGCGGAGAGCTGCTGTAGTTGCCTGTTTGAAGTTGATCCTCGAGATACTTGCCTTACAGGTATTGAGGATAATTGTGAGATGTATGGGCTAAGCAAGTTGTGAGAGTTCAGGTCCATTTGGGGGGCTGCATTAGGCGGGCTTAGAATCGCTTGGGCAGAATCAGTGTTAGGCTGATGCTGGGGCCCATAATTCCTCGAGATCATCATGACACGTGTATGGCTCAGGGATGTGATCGTTTTGGTGTATCGTCAGCTACTCCCCCTAGTTAGTAGGTCATCACATTGGTTCGCTATGTCATCTCTTGAAAAGATACGCCTCTCATGATGATTGAGTCTGAATCGTTGCTTGAGTCGCGTGCTACATTTATTGAACGTGCGTCGGTTCAGTGAAAAAGTAGCGAGAACCTAATCCCTATTTTGGTCATCCGTTGTGCGGAGACTGACTTTTCTATTTTCTTTACTTTTGAAGACATTGCTTTGTTCATCTTCTGATTGAAAATATTGTTCATCTTCTTCATGGCTCAACAACACCTTCTTGATGATGCAACCTTGGTGCGGGGACTTGAGTTTTTCGAAGACGGGTTGTTTTCTGAATCTTGCCTTGCTTAAATTCGTACGAAGTTTGGGATCCCCGAGAACCTGTCGTTGTCTATTCTTAAGGGTGACCAGACACCAATGTCGCCACTAGCGAGGTTCATCTGCTTGCATCGGAGAATGCTCCAAACTGGAGTACATTTTCTCATTTTGGATGTGATTTGGAACTTCCTGAACTTTCTTGGAATAGAACAGTGCTCATTTGGGGTCTAATGGATACATGATCATTTTTTAATTTTGATTAGAGCGAAGGAAGATCGAGTCCATGTGACCCCTCGAGTGATCCAATTGCTGACTTCTTCTCGGTTGAAAGGTAACATTGTTTGCAAAATGACATCGCCGGTTTGCTTTGCGAATCTGCCTGGCGACTTCCAGTTCTGGCAGAAGTATTGCTTATTGGCCCCTGCGAATTCAAAGTATTTCCAGTTCAAAGGTCATCCGCTCGAGCGGGAGTTCAAGCCACTTCGTAAGTAAAACTTTTTCTTCTGATTTTGTTGCGCTTGATTGCATGCTAATCATTGGTTGTGTTTCTTTGCAGGACGGTTTCCCACTACTCCTCTAACCCTAGAGGAGCAAAACACTGTGGAGATGTTTCGCGACTTGTCAACGAGGAACGTGGTGGATGTCATATACATTCCCAACTTTATTCGCAGTAAGCTGTGGGACAACTGGCACGTGGCCCCAACTCATAACCGAATGTCGCGAGTTAATTCTGAAGATGAGGCCCCTTTTAGGAAGAGGAAGGCAAATGGGGCCAAAGCTCATGTCTCGTCTCATACGGAGGAGTCGTTCGAGACGCTTGCCACCTTTGTGAGTTCAAAGAGGTCCCGCATTAGAACTAGGTCGATCCCAAAACAACTTGCTCTTGTAAGTGAAGAGCGTGAGTCTGATCGGCCCGTCAGAGCAGAGGATGATGTATCTGGCTGGGAAAAGGACTACCTGTGATTTGTAGGGGTTGAAGACATGTCAAACCTTAGTGCTGCATAGGCGAAAGCTTTGAGTAAGTAGTTGATGTGGGTTGCAATGACGGCTTCTGTTAGTGTCGATTCGCTCTGGACCATTTCAATAGAAGGTTCTTGCGAAGATCTGCCTGAGGCTCTGGAATCCGATTATCTCGTTGGTGGGTTGTCTGCTAGTGGCCATGGGGGCGCAAGCCAAGTTTCTCATAGTTCGCATTGTTCACCATCTCGTTCTAAGCCACGTCTCAAGGTGTTGGAAGGTTCATTGGATAACTTGTTTTCTCCCCTTCCTCCTGATCCTGTTAAGTCGTCTCACACTAAAGGGTCGATTGTTCGTGACAAAGGAAAGGCTACGGAGGAGGGCCTGGGAACAGTGGCGACTGAAAAGGTTGGTGCGGTGTAATTCCTAATCCGAGAGAGCTTCAGCCGGATGCGCGGATAAGCTTGTTTGCCCCAGACTTAGTGAGATTGAGCACTCAAGTCTAGCACCAGGAAGTTGATGTGGAGTATGCTTCAAAGAAGCATATAAGCAAGTGTCATAGCTTGCTGATGGATTGCGCTCCAAAACCAAGGTGGATACGCTTGAAGGACGTATGGATAAGGGCTTAAAGTATCTTATGTTGGGTATGTCTCATTTGAGCCAAGTGACCAATGTTGGAACAAAAGTTGAGGTAGCTAGTGAAAGGGTGTACACCATGGAACGTTTCTTCTCGCACATGCAAGCGTTGTATTCCGACACGGTTTATGAAATTGAGCTATTGAAGGAGATGGCTAAGGAAAAGAAGTTGGAGCAATCAGCCGTGGTTGCTGAGACTCAGAGGGCTCATCTGGAAACCCTTGAGGATGATCTAGCGGAGGCGGTGTCTGCGAGGTACAGATTCAAATAGGAGTTGGATCGGACCTGTTGAGACGTTGACGTCGTGCAGGAAAATGCGGCTGAGGGGCGTTCTGTACTGCGGTCTCTCACTGAAGAGATTGCCTTGAAGGAGGCTGACTAGGCTGCTTAGAAGCAGCAATTAGAGGCTGACATGGAGTTCAATGCTCTGGAGGCGATGAAGGTCGAGGACCAGCTCGAATTAGAGAAGCATTAGCTCAGTGTTGTAAAGAATAGTTTGGGTACAGAGCAGTCTCAGGTTGATGCGCTGACTGGCAAGTTGGAGCGTGAACTTGCCGATGCGAAGGCGCATGAGGAAGAGCTTCTGCAGAAACAAGGCGTTGATAAAGGAGGAGCAATAGAATGGGATCTTAGCCATTATAAAAAGATTTCATTTGTAGACTTGTCCATTGCCTTTGCATTATTGAACGAAGAGGGCGGTTCAGACCTTGATGCTCAGGCCATGGTGCGTATGGACGCGACTCTAGCTCCTTCTTTGTACCCTCTCCTGATAAGGAGTAAACATTGTATACTTGTACCCATTTTGCTTTGACTGTTAATGAAAACAATTTTATCTTAAGTATGTTCGGTATCAATTTTGCGCTCGTTATCCCTAACATGTGTCTTTCGTTTCACCGTTTCACTTACTTTTGCAAAGGTTAGTAGGAAGTTGAGCGGTCTGTCTGTAGTCGAGAGCTTGACTATTTATGTTGCAAGTGACTCAGGTCACTATTGCATAGTCATCTCCAACAGTGGCATGTCGAGGATAGTTTAGTCGTGGGTTGCGTTACCCGAGTTGTATCTTGTCCTTAAAATAAGCTGCTTAGGGCTCCCATCTTCCGAACCATCTATGTTCGAAAAGAGTGGACTACAAGTTCGAGAATAAGGATTTGGCGGCCATGCAGAAGAGCAGTGGTCCCGTAGCGAGCCATTGACATCGGTCAGGGACTGACTAGTCTCCCACCTTTCGAACCATCTATACACGTGCAAAGGGAACTACAAGTTTGAGACAAAGGGGTTCGGCAACCAGGTTGAAAAGCAGTGGCCCCGTGGCAAGCCGTCGAAATCATTTTAGGACTGACTAGGCTCCCACCTTCCAAATAATTTACACTCATGCGCATTAAGCTACGAATTGGGGTATTTTCAGTGACCATGTTGAAGAGCAGTGGTCCCGTAGTAAGCCGTCAGAATCAGTTTGGGATGACTAGGCTCCTACATTCTAAACCATCTACAATCGCGCAGGTGGGGCTACAAATTTAGGGTTGGTAATTCGGCGGCCAGGCTGAAAAGCAGTGGTCCCGTGGCGAGCCATAAAAATCAGTTTGGGACTTACTAGGCTTCGGCCTTCCAAACCATCTAAGCTCGTGCAATGGGGGCTACAGATCTCGGCTTTGATCAAAAGTTTTTGTTGACAGTCGTCACCAGCTGGACTTCGCTGATCGGGTACGGTGACCATTGACCGCAAAGGGGTCAATGATCTCTGGAGAGTCGTCGTCACCGGGCGTGATAACGCTAATTAGACTCCCACTTCCTAAACCATCGAGATCTGTGCTAGACGGACTAGGTGTCGGGATGGACCAAAATTTGTCATCATCAGCCTCGGGTAACTAAGCTTACCTGGTTTGCGAAAGGTTCTGCCTGCTTGAAGTCGTGCAAACCTGTGTCCGCGGTGTAGTGAACTATACGGATAAACTTACCTTAAATCAACTACTGATCCGCAGGTATGATCTGAATGTCAGAATCGACTAGGAGTTCTAGTGTTCATGTCAAACATGTGGTAGGATATTGTTTGAATATTGGGCCGGGCCCATGGGCCCGAAGAGGGAGAGCTAGGGCTTATTGCACAAATTACGCCACGCGTACGGCGTAGATCGCATGGTAGCACGAGTACGGCGTAGACTGCGAGACAGTTGGGTATCGGTTGCTCCCCTTCAATTGATGGGGTTGCGTGCAGCACAATTAATTGGACGAACGTGGTCTGCGCAGTTTCCTTGGGAACCGTTGTCTCTTCGTTTCCCATATGGTATTCAATGCTGACAGCTAATGCTGAAGCGCCCGTTTGGTGAACCATCATGTCTATATATTGGTGTTCCTCAATCATTGTAAGCATTATCTTCTGCTAAGCGTATCTTCTGTAATGTTCTTGTTTGAAGATAATGCTTTGGGTTTTCCAAAGGCTGAAGGGATATCTCCTTCATTGGAGTCTTCGAATGTTATGACATTTGCACTGATCGGGTGCGATGATAATCGCTGTTATGTGTGGTCACCTGTTCTGGGTGGACAAGTAGTTGATTCACTGATGATGCAGTCAATTTCCGTTCTCTGCTTTGACCTAATCCCACTGACCTACTAACTTTCATAAGTAACGCACGTGCGCCACGGACCACCATTGTGGTGGCCGATGGCACTCCGATGCTAAAGTCGGACAGGGATCTGAGAAAGATGTAATGTTGTAAACATGGAATTTGTAGCCTCCCTTAGCTTACCAACCTCATGTCTTATTTATAGTGCAGGAGTCCTGGTTCTACCAGGCCATCGTAGGCGTAGTTTAGGAATGAGATCTTCGTGGAAATCCTTCTCTAATTAGGAGTTGTGCCATAGGAAAAAAGTTCCCAGTTAGCCCTATGCTTCTAGATACGCGGGAGATAGTTCCAAATCCAAGAGCAATCCGTAAGAAAAAGTTTCCCAGCGTGGAATATACTCTAGTGTTTGCTTCCTAGTTGGAAGCAAAGAGTTGATGTAGTTGCTCGTCTGAAGCTGATCCTCGAGATACTTGCCTTAATAGGACTTACAGGTATTGAGGATAGTTGTGAGATGTGTCGGCCTAGCACGCTGTAAGAGTTCGGATCTGTCTGGCAGACTAGATCAGGCGGGCTTAGAATCGCTTGGGCCGGATCAGTGTTAGGCTGATGCTGGGGCCCGTAATTCCTTGAGATCATCATGACACGTGTATGGCTCAAGGATGTGACTGTTTTTATGTATCATCAGTTACTCCCCCTGAGTTAGTGGGTCTTCACATCGGTTCGCTAAGTCAACTCTTTGAAAAGATACACAGCTCATGATGATGATTGAGTCTGAGTCACTACTTGAGTCGCGCGCTGCATCAATTGAACATGCATCAGTTCAGTGGAAAAGAGATGGGAACCTAATACCTATTTGGGTCATCCGTAGTGCAGAGTCTGACTCTTCTATTTTCTTTACTTTCGAAGCTACCGCTCTGCTCATCTTCTGATTAAGGAGGATTGTTCATCTTTGTCATGGCTCAACAAAATCTTCTTGACGACGCAACCTTGGCCAAGGGACTGGATTTCTTCGAAGACAGGTTATTTCCTGAGCCTGGCTTTGCTAAAATCCGTACAAAGTTTGGGGTCCCCGAGGACCTGCTGTTGTATGTCCTGAAGGGTGACCAAACCCCAATGTCGCCACCGGCTAGGTTCATCTGTTTGCATCAAGGGATGCTTCAAATCGGAGTGTGTTTTCCTGTTCTGGATGTGATCTGGGAATTCTTAGATCTTTTGGGGATTCCTCCGGCCCAGTTGGGACCTAATGGATATAGGATCATCCTTCTCATTCTTATTAGGGCCAAGGAGGCTGGCATCCGCGTGACTCCGCGAGTAATCCAGTTGTTGACCTCTCCTCAACTGATGAGTAATGTTGTCTGTAAAATGACGTTGTCGGCTTGTTTCGTGAATATGCCCGATGATTTCAAGTTCTGGCATAAGTACTATTTCTTAGCCCTTGCGGATTCAAAGTATTTCCGGTGCAAGGGTCGTCCGCTCAAACGAGAGTTCAGGCCACTTCGTAAGTTCGACTTTTTCTCTTGACTTTGATATGCCTGATTGCAAGCTAGTCTCACTTGTGTTTTTTTGCAACAAGGTTTCCCACCACTCCCCTTAACCTAAAAAAACAAGACACTATGGAGACGTTCAGCGGCTTGTCGACGAAAAACGTGGTGGGTGTCATAAGTGTCTCCAACTTCATTCGTAGTAGGTTGTGGGACAACTGGCATGTGGCCCCCACTGTTTACCAAGCATCGTGAGTCAAGTCGGAGGATGGGGCCCCTTCTAGGAAGAGGAAAGCCGTTGGGGGCCAAAGCTCCCGTTTTGTTTGACATGGAGGACCCGTCTGAAACGCTTACCTCTTTTGTGAGTTTAAAGAGGTCACGTGTCCGATCTGGGTTGCCTTCAACACAACCCGTTCCAGGGGGAAGTGCGCGAGTCTGATCGACCTTTCAGGGCGGTGACTGATGTGTCCGGCTGGGAGAAGGATTACTTGCGGTTTGCAGAGGTTGAAGACAGGTCAAATCTTACTGATGCGCAGACAGAAAGTTTGAATGAGCGTCTAGTGCAGGTTGCAATGGTGGCTCTTGCCGGTGTTGATTCGCGCAGGACTGTCCCAGTAGAAGGCTTCAGTAAAGGTTCACCTGAGGTTGTAGAATTTGATTGTCCCATTGACATGCCATCTAAAAGTTGCCAACGCACAGGTCAAGTATCTTGTAGTCCGCAATGTTTGTCGTCTTGTTCCAGGCTACAATTAGAAGTGTTGGAGGGTCCTCTAGATAATTCGCTTCCTCCTATTCCTTCGGACCGCGTTGATTCGTCTCGCACTAAAGGGTCGGATGTTCGTGATGAGGGAAAGGCTGCGGAGGAGGGCCTAGGAACAATGGCATTTGCGAAGGGTGGTGCTGGCGTGATTCCTAATCCAGGAAGGCTTCATCTAGATGCGCGAATAAGTCTGTTTGCACCAGACTTGGTGAGGATGAGCTCTCAGGTCTGGCACCAAGAAGTTGACGTGGAGTACGCTTTGAGGAAGCAGGCGTCACAACTAGCTGATGGATTGCGCTTTGAAGCCTTAGGAGGATACGCTCGAAGGGTGTATGGATAAGGGTTTAAATACCTTATTCTGGGTATGTCTCACTTGGGCCAGGTGGCCATTGCTGGGACAGAGGTCGAGATGGCTCGTGAGAGGGTATACACCATGGAGTGTGTCTTCGCACACGCGCAGCCGTTGTATTCTGATGCGCTCTATGAAATTGAGCGGTTGCAGAAGCAAACTGAGGAGAAGATGCTAGATCAGTCAATCGTGGTCACTGAGACCCAGAAGGCTCGTATGGAAGCCCTTGAGTGTGATCTGAAAAAGGGTGTCTAAGAGATACGAACACAAACAAGAGTTCAGCTGGATCCGCCGAGACGTAGAGGTTGCGCAGGAAGTTGCGGGTAAGGCGTGTTCTGAACTGCGGTCTCTTGCTGATGAGAATGCTTCGAAGGAGACCGAATGGGATCCTCAGAAGCAACAACTAGAATCTGATGTGGAGTTAAATGCTCGAGAGGTAAGGAAGGCTGAGAACCAACTTGAACTGGAGTGGCATGAGCTCGGTGCTGTGAAAATCAGTCTGGCCACGGAGCAATCTCATGAACTCGAACTTGTTGACTCGAAGGCGCGGGAGGAAGAGCATCTGCAGAAACAAGGCAAATGTGAGTTTTGTTGGGTTGTACACGGCAGGCTGGAGCAGCTGGCACTAATGAAGGAGGAACATCCGGAATGGAATCTCGGCCGTTACAAGAAGATGTCGTATGTAGACCAATCTGTTGCCTTTGCATCGTCAGACAAGGAAAACAGTTCGGATCCTGATGCCCGGGCCGTGGTGGGTGCTAACGCAACTCCTACTCCTTCTTTCGTTAAGCTTAGCTCTTCTTTTTCTATACCTTCTCCTGATAAGGAGTGAACCTTGTACTTTTGTACCCATTTTGTTTATCGTTAATAAAAAACAGTTTTATGCATTTTGTGTTTGTCGTCTCTATTGCATGTTTTTTTAGTTCGCCTTGTCGTTTTTCTTTGACATAGGTTGGTTGAATGAATAGGACACCGAATGGTATGTCTATAGTAGAGAGCTTGACGGCTTTGTATTGCAAATGACTCAGGATCATTGTTGTGTAGTCATGTCCAATAATGGGCATGTTGCTGACAATTTAGTTGGTGGTCGAGTTGCCCGAGCTGTTTTTGTCCCCAAGGTAAGCTGCTTGAGGCTTGCCTTGCTGGTTTGATTGGTTGGCTATAGCTGCTGCTATGGGCGAGTTGCGATGGCCTAGCGTATACGTCAGAGCATTTGTGCCAAGTCAAGCGTCGTAAGCTCGGGCGGACACACTATGTAGCATTTATTTGGGCACTGGCCGTACGATCTATGTATCAGCTCGAGTGGCCTTTGCTGGTAATAGGGTGCTAGTTTGTTTTAAAGTGAAGACGCTGACTCAGCTAGATTTTTCTTGGTAGTCGCTATTTTGAAAGAGAGCAGAGGTCGCGTGGCGAGCTGTGAGGGGCTCCCACCTTTCGAACCATCTATGTCCGAACGACGTGGACTACAGGTTTGGGGAGTATGGATTTGATGACTATGCTGAAAAGCGGTAATCCCGTGGTGAGCCGTTGACATCAGGTAGGGACTTACTAGTCTCCCACCTTTCGAACCATCTACACAATGGAAACTACAAGTTCGAGCAAAAAGGGTTCGGCAACCAGGCTGAAAAACAGTGGTCTCGTGGCCAGCCGTCGAGATCAGTTCAGGATTGATTAGGCTCCCACCTTCCAAATCATCTACACCTATGCGCATCAAGCTACAAATTTGGGAGTTTTCGGCGGCCACGCTGAAAAGCAGTGGTCCCGTGGCAAGCCGTCAGAATTAGTTTGCAGCTAACTAGGCACACACCTTCTAGACTATCTATACCCACGTAATGAGGGCTACAAGTCCAGGGTTGGTGATTCGGTGGCCACGCTGAAAAAGCATGGGTACCATGGCTAGCCGTCGAAATCAATTCAGGACTGACTAGGCTCCCATCTTCTAAACTATCTATACCAGCACAATAGGGGCTATAAGTCTAAGGTTCGTAATTTGGCGGCCACACTGAAAAGCGGTGGTCCCGTAGCGAGCTGTCAGAATCAGTTCGGGACTGACTAGGCTCCCACCTTCCAAACCATCTACACCTGCGCAGTGGGGGCTATAGGTCTGGGCTTTGATCAGAAGCTTTCATTGTTAGTCATCACTAGCTAGCTTACCTGATTGAGTTTGGCGATAATTGACCGCGCAGGGGCCAATGATCCCTGGCAAGTCATTGTCGTCAGGCGTGATAACGCTAATTAGACTCCCACTTCCTAGACCATCGAGATGTGCGCTGAACGGACTAGTTGTCAAGAGATACCAGAAGTTGACGATATCAGCTTACACTTACTAAGTTTGCCAGTTGGAAAGGGATTTCACCCGTTTGAGGGCGTGAGAACCCTTGTCCAATAGTGTCGCGCACTGCGTGGGCAACATTACCTTAAAACAAACAGCGATTAGTAGGTACGGTATATGCGTCAAGGCTGATTTGGATTTGCGTTTGTGCTAAACATGTAGCAGAATAATGTTTGAATGGTGGGCCAAGTGGATCAAGTCTTTGGGCTGCAAAGAAAGAGTTAGGGTTTCCTATACAGTTACGCTACGTGTATGGCATAGATCGCGTGGTGACACATGTATGGTGTAGGCTGCGGGACGGTTGGGTATCGGTTATTCCCCTGACTTGATGGGGTTGCGTGCAATGCGATTAATTGAGCGAACGAGGTCTACGCACTCTCCTTGGGAATCGCAGTCTCTTCATTTCCCACACGGTATTCAATACTTAGCAGTTAACCCAAGAGGCCTGTTTGGTGAACCATTACGTTTATTTAATGGTGTCTTCCAATTGTTGTATGCACCATCTTTCGCAGAGTTTATCTCCTGAATGTTCTTGTTTGAAGAAAATGCTTTGGGTTTTCCAAGAGCTGAAGGGAGATTTCTAGTAATGGAGTCCTCAAATGTTCTGACATTTGCACTAATCAGGCACGACAATAGTTGATGTTATGCGTGGTCACTTGTTTTGAGTGGGCACGTAGTTGATCTGCCGAGGTTTCGTAATTTCTTTTCATATTGAGGATAAGTAGTACGAATTTCCTACCAAGGGAGATGCCTTGGTGTTACTTCGTGTTGCTTGCGTCTGTGCGTGCATGGATCCCACTACTAACCAATGGCTGATCGAAGTGTTAGCCAATGAGAGATGCTTCCAGGTGTGGTATCTCTCAATCACTCCTGGCGTCGTTCATGGGAAAAGTGGCCTCGCTTGGCAGCACTGTGAGACCTTGTCTGCTTCGCCGCTTGTGGCCATCCTCATCTACCTTCTTCCATCACCCTAGACGCTAACAACCATTTGAGGAAGTCTGTAAGGGGGTGGGATGTCTCCTGAGGAAACCAGCAGTCCGTTGTAAGGTTTACAAGCTATTGTATCGGCACTTTTCTGGGGTAATTCGACGGGACCATTTGGCCGCTTAGTCCTTTCAATCCTCTCTGACACCTTGTCCTTTATCTTGGGAAGGAGTCGAGCAAAGTCCGTTCGCATATCTTTGTTGTCACTTGCAAATAGCTTGCATGTCCTCCTTCGGACACCTTTATGTAGTTAGATCGTTTCAACGGGTATTTTACTTCATGTCGCAATGTATTAAGATGCTTGTAGTATGAAGTCTTTTGTATCTGCCTCAAGTCACTTGTTTCATCTTTCCAATTATCAATAGAGTTCGTTTTCGTAATTCTTCCTTTATTTCTTAAATGATTGCAAATCACATAAGTCTTTAAGAACTAAAACTCTACATTGACTATGGAAAGGGAAACAAACGACTGAAAGTAGACTAATTGTTAATGGGGAGAAATTGATCATGGCCTTAAAGTGAATTTGGGTTGCTCTTGTGGATCGTTATGCGGACTGTCAAGGTGCTTCAGAGGTTACCAAAGAGCAAACCTTTTAGAGGGGTTAATCTTTGTACCAACAAAATGTCAGGGGGATGTGTTCCCGCTTGCCATGGCCCCTCCACTTCACTGGGCAGAAGAGCTTATCACTCATGTGCCACCTAAATTGACGTCTTTGCCTTCATTTTTCTTGGCACTGGTTCAGGATACTCTACAGGATGCAGTTGGATCTGGGAGCATTCTATCCGTTTCATTGCAGCTGGTAGCCTCGTACTGCAGGTTGGTCTCCACTTATTGTCCCTTTGGAGTGGTTAGCGGTATACTTAACGCATTGGTAAAAGATGGAGACTACTGTTTCCATCTGGTAGAGCCATGGTCTTCCCAAGATAAGGTTGTAGGTTGATGGCACATCTACTACCATGAAGTCCAAAAACATGACATTTCTTAACTTTGGCTCCCTGCCACTGTTGCTAACTTTATCTTTCTGAGGGGGAAGCATTTCTCCCTACTGAATCCAATCAGCGGGTGATTCGAGGGTATCGGATTTTCCTCCTTGAAGTCCATGCTGTGGTACGCACTATAGAACAGGACGTTGAACGAGCTTCATATATCCACCAAAGCTCTCTTTACCTCCCACCTTGCTATGGATATCGAGAAGATTAGGGCATCGTTGTGTGGCGCTCGGACTCCTTTGAGGTTTTTGTCCGTAAAGGTCAAGGTGGGAATAAGGCTCTAAATCCTTGAGTAACATAGGCGTTTGTCCTAGTTCGTGAGTCGTGTATGTATCTCCAGTAAGGTCTGCTTGCGAGACCCGTAGGACTGGTCTTCATTCGGTCCGACCCCAAGAAGGACATAGATTATCCCTAGGGTGTCCTTCTCTATCTATTTAACTGACTCCCCCTATCCCTGGTTTGTTTTGGCCATTTTTCAGAGTTCAGAAGTTCCTTCAGTTAGCCTCTGCAGATCTAGTACTCAACTTCTTACCTCAGACTCTTGCAGTCGTTGGTATCGTGACCACCCTCCTTGTGGTATGCACGGTACTTGCCATTATCACGCTTGGCGGGTGTCGCAGACCTGGATCCAACGTAGTTTGATGTTTTCTCTGGCTTGGACCAACTAGGGTCTGACCTGTTGTCATTGCATTTTGTTCATGATTCGTTCCTCATCCTCGCGTCTTTTTCCCTTTTTTTTCCTTAGGAGCGAAGGGCTTCTTCTCGCCTTCAGTTTCCCTCTTCAAGGTTTTCAGCTCCTCCAAGGTAATATGCTTTTGAGCGCTCTTGAGGAGATCTGTCATGTCCAAAAGGGGCTCTAAGGTGAGGTATTCGTAGAGTTTTCCTTCTTTGAGGCCCGCCGTGAAGGCTGTCACGGCCATGTCGTCGCTGTATCTATCGATGAGAGTCAGCTCGTTGTTGAAGTGTGTGACATACTCTCTGAGAGTCTCGTGGGACCTCTGCTTTAGAGAGAGTATGTAGTGTGGGCCTTTTTGGAAACGCTAGCTTTCTACAAAATGTGTCACGAACTCAATTGCCAGTGTCTTGAAGGAATCGATCGACCTCGGCGGAAGGCTGTGAAACTATGTCAGTGCTGACCTCTTCAGGCTAGTGGGAAAGGTTTTGCACATCACCGACTATGATCCCTTTTTAGGGTCATTATCTGTTGGTAATGACACAGGTGGTCGATTGGATTGGTGGTTCCATCGTAGAAGTCGAGCTTCGGAAGAGTGAACTTCCTCGGAAGGGCTTCATTCATGATTCGATCCACAAAAAGTGGGACAGTGAGGCGATACAGTACATCTGGGTCGTGCGCTCCTCTACGGAGGAGGTTCTGAGGGCCAAGCCCTCTACCATGGCGATGGGCTCAGTTTTAGCCGCGCAACGTCTCCTAGTCCAATAAGAACTAGCGGGGGCTTGGTTTTCCTGTGCTTGCTCCCTGCCATCCTCCAGAGATAAAGGCCCGTGATGCTCCTGGTTTCCATTGGCAAGTTGTGGAATTTTTCGCATGAGAGCCTCTATTGCCTTGGCTATCTGTTGTATTTGAGATGACGGCCTATCGATTTGGGGGTCCGTCGTTGCTGTCGTCGGCGCGGAGGTGTGAGTCTATAGCCCATGTATGATCGGAGCCGCTGAAAACGGCGGTACTGCGCCAACCTTAGCGTTTGATGTGTCCTTTTGTTCTCCATTGTTGTGTGACCTAGCGCTTACCATCTTTCTGGGTTTTGAAATAAGACAACACTAGGAAAAGCTAAGAACCATGTCGTCCCCACGAACGGCGCCAAACTGATGTAGTGGATTTTCGCTCCTTTCTTTAAGCTAATCCCACTGACCTGTTGACCTGCACAAGTAACACATTGAGCCATAGACCACCGTTGTTGTGGCCGATGACACTCCAATGCTAAAGTCAGACAGGGATCTGAGGAAGGCGTAATGTTGTAAACAAGGAATTTGTAGCCTCCCTTAGCTTACCAACCTCATGTCTTATTTATAGTGCAGGAGTTCTGGTTCTACCAAGCCATCATAGGCGTAGTTTAGGAATGAGATCTTCATGGAGATCCTTCTCTAATTAGGAGTTGTGTTATAGGAGAGAAGTTATCTGTTAGCCCTGTGCTCCTATATACGCAGGAAATAGTTCCCAATCCAAGAGCAATCTGTAGGAGAAAGTTTTCCTGCGTGGAATGTACTCTGGTATTTGCTTCCTAATTGAAAGCAAAGAGCTGCTATAGTTGCCTGTCCGAAGCTGATCCTCAAGATACTTGCCTTAGTAAGACTTACGGGTATTAAGGATAGTTGTGAAACGAGTGGGCCTAGCACACTGTAAGAGTTTGGGTCCATCTGGCGGACTGGATCAGGCGGGCTTAGAATCGCTTGGGCCGGATCAGTGTTGGGCTGATGTTGGGGCCCGTACTTCCTCGAAATCATCATGACACGTGTATGGCTCAGGGATGTGACCGTTTTTATGTATCATCAGCTGAGATCTTGTAATTTTTTCTCATGTTGCAGAGAAGGAGTAAGGAATTCTCTTCCAAGGGAAGAGTCTGTCGTTTATGCGCTGGTGTTTTGCCACTACTCTATAGCGTTTAATCTCAGAGATAACACTAGCGCCAAACTCCTGAGTGATTGCCTCCACCACTTCTCAATTAACCTCGTTGTCTCGCCAAAACATGACTTTTCTCAGTTGTGATTCTCCCGCCACTACTACTAACCTTATCTTCCCGATGGGGAAGCATTTCTCTCCGCTAAATCCAATCAGCGGGTAGTCTGAAGGAGTCAAGTTTTCCTCCTTGAAGTCCATATTACGAAACGCGTTATAGAATAGGACGTTGAGTGAGCTCCCTGTGTCCACCAGGGCTCTCTTAACTTCCCACCTTGTAATGGAGACCAAGATGACTAGGGATTCATTGTGCGCTCAGACTCATTCGAGGTCCTTGTTCATAAAGGTCAAGGCAGGAATGAGGCTCTGAACCATCGAATAGAAAATGAATTTGTCCTCATCCGCGGGTTGTGTTCGCATCTCCAGTAGAATCCACTTGCATGACCTGTGCGACTGGTATTTATTCGGTCCGACTCCATGAAGGACATAGATTATGCTCAGGGTCTCCTTCTCTATTTCTTTGACTGACTCCCCTCGGTCCCTGAATCGCTCTGATCATTTTTCAGAGTTCAAAAATTCTTTTAGCTTGCCTCTGTGGTTCCAGTACTCAATCTCATACCTCAGACTCTTGCAATCGTTGGTATCATGGTCGCCCTCATTATGGTACGAGTAGTACTTGTTGTCACGCTTGGAGGGGGACCCTGCGCTGTTTTGGGATAAACTTAAGATCTTCCCAGTTTTTCATAGAGTTCAGTACATCTGACAAACTAGAATTGAGGGTGACATGGCTCTGGATCCAATGTAGTTGGATGCCTTTTCCAGCCTAGCTTGGCCAGGGTCCGACCTGTTGTCATTACGCTTCCTCTTGCTCCTTTATTCATCCTCATGTCTTTTTTTCTCCTTCCTGTCTTTAGGAGCGCAAGGCTTCTTCTCACCTTCGATTTTCTTTTTAACGGTCCTCAACTCCTCTAAAGTAATGTACTTTTGGGCACTCTATAGGAGTTATGTCATGTCTAAAGGAGGTTCCAAGGTGAGGTATTCACAGAGCTTTCCTTTCTTTAGGCCTGCGGTAAAAGTTGTCACAGTTGTGTCATCGCTACAACCGTCAATGAGTGTCAGCTCGTCGTTGAAGTGTGTGACATACTCTCTGAGCGTCTCATGGGATCTATGTTTCAGAATGAGTATGTAGTATGGGCTATTTCAGAAATGCTGACTTTTAATGAAACTCATCAGGAACTCCTTTGCCAGCGTCTTGAAGGAGTCGATCGACCTCGGCCGGAGGCTGTGAAACCACGTTAGTGTTTTCTTCTTCAGGCTAGTGGGAAAAGTTTGGCACATCACCGACTCAGATCCTTCCTTGAGGGCTATTACATGTTGGTAGTGGCGCGGGTGGTCGAATGAGTCGATGGTCCGTCGTAGAAGTCGAGCTCAGAGGCATGAACTTTTTCGAAAATGCCTCGTTCATAATACGGTCCACGAAAGGTGGGACTGAAAGACGATATAGCACATTTAGGTCATGTGCCCCTCTGCGGAAGGGGTTCTGAGGGTCGAGTCTTTCTGCCCTAGCAGTCAGTTCCATGTTAAGTGCGCCACTTCCTCTGGTCCAGTGAGAACTAGCAGGGGCTCGTCTCTCATGTGCATGCTCTCTGTCGTCCTCGGGAGACAGAGGCATGTGTTGCTCCTGATCTCCATTAGCAGGTGGAAGGTTTTTCCAAGCGAGAGCCTCCACTATTTTGGCAATTTTATGTATTTGAGATGACAACATATCTATTCTGGGGTCCATCGTTGTTGTTGTTGGCGCGGGGGCATGAGTTTGTTGCCCATGCATAACCTGCACCGCGGAGAGCGGGGGTATAGTACCAGTCGGAGCGTTTGATGTGTCCCCTTATTCTCCGTTGTTGCGTGATTTAGTAGTGGTCACTATCTCTCTGTATTTTGAAGGGAGATGATGCTAGTGAAAGGTTAGGAACTTTGTCATCCCCACGGATGACATCAAACTAATGCAATCATTTTCCGCTTCCTGTTTTGACCTAGTCCTACTGACCTGCACAAAGAACGCACGTGAGCCACGGACCACCGTTGTGGTGGCCGATGACACTCTGATGCTAAAGTCAGACAAGGATCTGAGGAAGTTGTAATGTTGTAAACAGAGAATTTGTAGCGTACCTTAGCTTATCAACCTCATTTCTTATTTATAGTGTGGGAGTCCTGGTTCGATCAAGCCATCGATGGCGTAGTTTAAGAAGGAGATCTTCGTGGAGATCATTCTCTAATTAGGAGTAGCGCTATGGAAGGGAATTTTCCTATTAGCCGTGTGCTCCTAGATACGCAAGAGTTAGTTCCCAATCTCAGGGTAATACGTAAGAGGAAATTTTCCTGTGTGATATGTACTCTAGTATTTACTTCATAGTTGAAAGCGGAGAGCGGCTGTAGTTTCCTGTCCAAAGCTGATCATCGAGATACTTGCCTTAACAAGGCTTACGGGTATTGAGGATAGCTGTGAGACGTATGGGCTAAGCAAGTTGTGAGAGTTCGGTCCATTTGGTGAATTGCATTAAGCGGGCTTAGAACCGCTTGGGCCGGATCAGTGTTGGGCGGACGTTGGGGCTTGTAATTTTTCGAGATCATGACACGTGTATGGCTCAGGGATGTGATCGTTTTGGTGTATCATCAACTATCATCATGTATACATCACCATTATTCAACCTAACATCATTGCCATCTACATCATCACCACCATGAGCATCTCCATCGCCAATAGCACCCTCCCTCCCCACGTTTACCACCATTATCACCACCTTAATACCAACGTCACCATGTTTACTACCACTATTCCAACCATTATCTTTAACTTCAACCCCACTCTTTCGATATATGCAAGAATTAAGATTTTTCACCCTATTTTCTTCCTCAACTTCGTTAGGTCTATAGGTTTTCTTTGCCAATGCTTATTTCACTCCACGCTTGCGATTTGCGATTTGAAGCCGTAGGATTCAATTTTTGGTTGGGATGGATGTAGTTGGGGTTTGGGTTTGGAGAAGACAGTGGTTTTAGAGTTTGAAAAGTAAATGGGTAAAAAAGAAAAAGGAGAAAGGGTTATGTTTTGAAAAAAAATAAAACAAACCTCATTCTTTGGGTTCATTTACTAACAAGCAAAAAATTTGGTTGATGTTTTTCCTTTTTGGGGTCTAATAATACACAAAAACGGTCACAATTCTGCACCATACACGTGGCATGATGATTTTGAGAAATAACAGGCCCTAGCGTCAGCCTAACACTGATCCGGCCCAAGCGGTTCCAAGCCCGCCCGATGCAGTCCGCCAGAAGGACTCGAATTCTTACAGTCTACTAAACCCGCGCGTCTCACAACTATCCTCAATACCCATAAGCCCTCCTAAAACAAGTATATCGAGGATAAACTTCAGACGGGTAATTGCAGCAGGTCTTTATTTTCAACTAGAAAGCAGATCCCAGAGTATGTATCACATATGAAGACTTCTACCTATAGAATACTCTCGGAACGGGAACCATCTCCCACGTATCTAGGAGTGCATGGCTAACAGGGAAACTTCCCTCCACAACACAACTCCTAATTAGAAAATGATCTCCATGAAGATCTTTTTCCCTAAACTATGCCATCGATTACCTAGTTGAACTAGGACTCATGTACTATAAATAAGACATGAGGTTGGTAAGCTAAGGTACACTACAAATTCCCTATTTACAACATTACACTTTCCTCAGATCCCTGTCTGACTTTAGCATCGGAGTGCCATCGACCACCACAATGGTGGTCCATGGCTCACGTGTGTTTCTTGTGCAGGTCAGCAGGTCAAGGTCAAAGCAGGGAGCGAAAAATGACTACATCAATTTGGCACCGTCCGTGGGGACGACAGAGCTCCTAACCTTTCATTAGCATCATCTTTCTTCAAAATACATAGATATGGTTACCACTAAATCATGCAACAATGTTGGCGCCATACCGCTGCTCTCGACGGTAATGGCGACGCATGGGCAATAAACTCACACCCACGCGCCAACAACAGCAACGACGGACCCAATGATAGATTTGTTGTCGTCTCAAATACAGCAAATTGCCAAAGTGGTTGAGGCTCTCATGTGACAAGACCTTCCACCCGCTAACAGAGATCATGAGTAGCACATGCCTCCATCCCCGGAAGACGATAGAGAGCAAGCACATGAGAGTCAAGCCCTTGCTAATTCTCATTGGACTAGAAGAGGCGGCTTGTCCAACACAGAACCGACTCTCAAAGCAGAGAGGCTAAGCCCTCAGAACCCCCTCTGCAGAGGGCACACTACCCGGACGTGCTCTACTGCCTTTTTGTTCCACCGTTCGTGGACCATATCATGAACAAAGCCCTTTCAAATAAGTTTACGCCTCCAAAGCTCGACTTCTACAATGAGACCACCGACTCGTTCGACCACCTACGCCATTACCATCATGTAATGGCGCTCAATGAAGGATCCGAGTCTATGATGTACAAAACTTTTCCTACCAGCCTAAAGAAGTTAGCACTGACATGGTTCCACAGCCTCTCGCCAAAGTCAATCAACTCATTCAAGACGTTGGCGAAAGATTCATCGCCTTCGAAAGGGCCCACATTACATACTCTCTCTGAAGCAAAGATCCAATGAGGTACTCAAAGAGTACGTCACGCGCTTCAACGACGAGCTGACGTTCATTGATGGTTGCAGCTCACCGCGGGCCTAAAGGAGGGAAAGCTTTATGAATGTCTCGCCTTGGAACCCTATTTGGATACGACAGATCTCCTCAAAGGTACATCACTTTAGAAGAGTTGAGAACTGTGAAGAGAAAAACCGAAGGTGATAAGAAGCCCTCCGCTTTTAAAAACATGAAGGAGTGAAGGAGGCGTGAGGATGAAAAAAATGAGCAAGTGAAAGCGCAATGACAACAGGTCATACCCTGGCCGGGACAGGCTAGAGAAAGCATCCAACTACGTTGGATCCAAGGCCATGACCCCTCTCAATTCTAGTTTATTGAACTTTTTGAATTCCATGAAAAAACTAGGAAGATCTGAAGTGGCCCCCGAAACAGCGGAAACCCCTCCAAGCGGGACAACAACAAATACTGCTCATACCACAATGAGGGTGGTCACAACACCAATGACTGTAAATCTAAGGTACGAGATGGAGTATTGGATCCGTCGAGGCAAGCTGAAGGAATTCTTAGGCTTCAAGAAGCCGATACTCAACCGTTTAGCAATTCACGCCGTACATGTGCTACCATGCAATCTACACCATACACGTAGCATATTGCATACAAAAAACCTTAGCTCTCACTCTACGGTCCCATAGGCTTGATCCACTATTCAAATAGTATAACTCATCCGCACAACACCTTTCGTTCTTTGATATAGGCTCGCAAGCCCACAACTGGCAAAACCTTCACCTCGTCGGGCAAGCTTAGTCGACCTTGGCTGACGATGATGACTTTCGGTTCATCTCGACACCTAGTCCGCCCAGCACGGATGTCGATGGCTTAGGAAGTGGGAGTCTAATTAGCGCTATCACGTCTGGTGATTACGACTCGCCAGGGATCGTTGTCCCCTTTGCTAATAATGGTTGTCGAAATCGATCAAGTAAGCCTAGCCGATGACGATTGGCAGAAACAACTTCTTATCAAAGCCCATACCTGTAGCCCCCACTGCAGGGGTGTAGATGGTCTGGAAGCTTGGAGCATAGTCAGCCCTGAACTGATTTTGACGGCTCGCCATGGGACCACTGCTCTTCTACAGACCATGGTTGCTGAATTACCAACCCTAAATTTGTAGCCCCTACTGCACGGTCGTAGATGGTTTAGAAGGTCGGACTCTAGTCAGTCCCGAACTAATTTTGATGGCTCGCCAAGGAACCACTGCTCTTCTAGAAACCATGGTCGCCAAAAACTCCCAAATTTGTAGCTTGATGCGCACGGATGTAGATGATTTGGAAGGTGGGAGCCTAGGCAGTCCCGAACTGATTCCAATGGCTTGCCACGGGACCACTGCTCTTCAGCACACTACACCAAAAGGTTTGATTAGCTACACGGAGATGGCCACGGCTCAAAACCGTTGGTTTATTTGCCACGGCCAACAAACCGTTGCTATAATGGCCAAGGGCCTAAAACCGTGGTTATAAAAAGAAAATGCACATGTGTTGCATGTGCCTGTGTGGAGAACTCGAGTGGATTTCATGCGAGCGAAAACAATTTCGCGGTCTTGCGAAAAAAATTGGCGTTCCCACCTCCTTCCATTTTCATTTTAGAGTTTTAGGGTTTTGTAAGAAAATCACAGATCTGTTTTTGGCTCAAAAGCTCGAGGGGAGAATCGACCAAGACGATTTTGAGAAAATCAGATAAAGCTTTGGCATCGAATTTTTGTGTTGATTGCAGAGAAATCAGATAAATCTCGATCGAAAAATCAGAGAAAGCTCGATCGAAAACTCTAGCCATCGACCTCGACCTTGTGGTGAGAAATCAGATACTAGATTTGAGCATCGTGCTTACTTGGGACCTCGACCTCGAGCTAAGTTCCGACCTCGTGCTGAGTTGTGTTGATTGCAGAGAAATCAGAGAAAGCTCGATCGAAAACTCTAGCCATCGACCTCGACCTTGTGGTGAGAAATCAGAGACAAGATCTGAGCATCGTGCTGACTTGCGACTTCGACCTCGAGCTAAGTTTCGACCTCGTGCTGAGTTTTGACCTCGATCCAAAACCTTGACCTCGACCAAAGGTAATACACTGTCACTTGTCTTGAAATTTGTTCTTCTTTGGGTCTTTGCAATCTCAATTGTTCTGTTACATTTAGGTTTCTGATGAGTGTTTGGTCCATTTTCACTAATTAATGGGTAAATTGTGAAAAATCGTGAAAAATAATATGGGTTTTTCAGAAAATCGAATGGGGTTGATGGGTTTTGCAGAGAATCGAATGAGGAAGAAAATTCTAGAGATTTTTTCTTCTTGATGGGTTGATGGGGAAATTGCTATGTCTGTTAAGTGTTTTTTTCTTCTTGAACGAGGAAGAAAACCAGTTCTTGAATTTTTTTTTTTTTCTTCAAATGTTCATTTTCACTGATTTTTAAGAAATAGAGATTTTTATGTTTGGCTTCAGCCGACTCTTAACTATAGTGTGTAATAAAATTTATTTATTTTTGCTAATTTTAGGGATTAGTAAATCTTCTGTGTTGCTCTCCATCATTCGAAGCTATTCTCGAACTCTTTCGATTCCATCTGGATAAAGGTAACTCTTTCAGTTTAGTAATATCTCAACATTGAAGTAATTAGAAGTTCAAATTATTTCAGTTAATTAGTGTAATGTTTTATTTCTATCATGTCTTGGATTATATTATGATGGTACTAGTTTTCACCTCATGTTGAATAACTATTTAGCTTATTAATTTTCTCAAATGAATTGATGATGTTCATCTTGCTTGCTATACAATTATTTTCTGTAAATTGTGTATTTGTTTGTATATATGTTTGTTTACATATACCTATCACTTAGTTCTTGGATAGTAGTGATGTATATACTATGTGGTGGTGGTGGTAGTGGTCGACACGAAATATATTTCAGCCTGTAAAGGAGAACCACAGAGTACATAGACATATACTTCACATCACCAGTGGCAGAATTTTCGCATCAAATGTCCTTTTATCAGTCATGTTAGCTAGGTAGATTCCTTATATTTTTAAGGTTGTGTTTGATTACAAAGATAGCAGAATTGTATAGAAAACAAGTGACAAGAGAATATGACCATGTTGTTGTAAAAATTTCCATGATGTCCACCTCCTTAAAATATTTTCTACCTTCAAATTATGTGTTCTTGATTCCACTCTAGCCTTTGCTTGTACTATTTTTTTTACTGAAGGTTTTTATTTCAAAGTCTAAATGAAAACGAAAGGGAGATGAGCGTATATGAAAGTTGTGATCTTTCACCACACATCATCGGATAAAGTTTTTCTCCCTTGCAAACTATTTTTATAGGCTTCCATGGAAAATAAAAATAAGAATCAAAGATACCTTGATATAAAACTTAGTGCTGAACAAATCTTCAGGACTTCAGGAGTCTTAACGAAGATAGCAAAATCTTTGATCACTAGGAAAAATCATGTTTATCTTGGTGTTTCAACAAAAGAATTACTTTGGATATTAAAGATACCACTGGTAGAATTAATATACCACTAATAACAAAAGAAGATATTAAGCTAAAAATGGCTAAAATACCTTCTGACATAAGAAAAAAGATTGATTACATTCACATAGGTGGTGTACAAATCTGTATAAAGTCTACATTTAGACAAGGAATCAATAGTCCTATTCTATGTCCTATTCTATTAAATGTCACATAATTTTCATGAGTGTTTGACTAAAGTTAATCTTTTAATTTTTGGTGTGTAGAAATGTCAACAATTCCTTTAGATAAGTCATGGATGAACAAACGGGGAAGTGCAATGTATATATACGGCGTTAGACAATTCCAAAAGTTTGTTGAGGATAATGCAAATGGAGAGAGTCTTTTTCCTTGCCCATGTGTTCGATGTAGGAACTCGAGGGGAAACATTAGTGTTGACGACATAGGTGTTCATTTGTTAAGCCATGGCATTGATACCACATATGTCACGTGGATACATCATGGAGAGAATATAAACAAGCAGGTGATTGATGTACCTATGACAGAAGTGGTTGAACCTGATGATGCCTTTGAATATCCTAGGATGAGTGACCTAGTTGATGATGTATTCCTCAACATGAAAACTGTGGAGGCTGATGATGGGATAAATGACTTGAATGACACCGTCGAAGAATGTTTTGGCGGTAATCCAGAAGGTGGTCCGAAACTTTCTTGTGAACCTGAGACAGTTATGAACAAGAAGTATCAAAAGTATAAGGAAAAAGTGACTGTGCCTTTGTACAATGGGTGTCCTAAGGATAAAACCACGTTGTCCATCACTATTGAATTGCAGAATTTCAAGACTCGTTTTAGTTGGAGTGGTAATAGTGTGACGATGTTGTTAAAATGGCTAAAAACCTTATTGTCAGATGATTGTAATTTGCCAGATAACTACCCAAACATGAAAAACACAATTAAAGATATGGGGATGGAATGTAAGACAATACATGCATGTGCCAATGGATGCATGCTCTATTGGAAATAATATGAGGGTCTGGTTACTTGTCCAAAATGTGGTTCTGGTAGGTATAAGGTTTATGTGGATGACGATGACAGCGAGTCTGGCAAGGTATACAGGAAAGAAGCTAAAAAGGTTGTAAAGTATTTTCCATTGATTCCAAGGTTGAAAAGATTTTTTAGCATACCGTGGATTGGTGAAGCAATGACTTGGCACAAGGATGCTTGTTCAAATGGGAATTTGATAAGACATCCATGTGATTCAGCACAATGGACTTCAATAAATATGAGATGGCCAGAGTTTGCCTCTGATAGTAGGAATTTGAGACTTGCAATATCGACTGTTGGTTTTAACCCACGTGGAAATCTAAGTAATGCTTATAGTTGTTGGCCAGTAATAATAGCACATTTGAATCTTCCACCTTCTTTATACATGAAAAAGGAGTTTTGTTTGTTAACCTTGTTAATATCAGAGCCAAAAGCACCCGGAAAGAATATTGATGTTTACCTGGAGCCATTAGTAGAAGAGTTGAAGGAATTGTGGGCAGATGGTGTTTCAACTTGGGATGTGTATACTAAAAGCAATTTTCGGTTGAAAGCAATGTTGTTTTGGGGTATCCATGACTTTCCTGCTTATGGGACTCTAGCTGGTTGTAATGTTCATGGTTATAATGCATGCCCTATTTGTGTTGATGATGTAGAATCTGAACGTCTTTCAAACAGTCGAAAGATATGCTATAGAGGCCATCGACATTTTTTACCTACAAAACACAAGTTTAGAGATGACAAGGGATTCAACAAAGATGTTGAACATCGTCGTGCTCCACGACGATTATCTGGCGAAGAAGTTGAACGAAGGATAGTGGAAATTTTGGAAGGTAGTTGTACACAAGGTAGGGTTAGTGGTCAAAAGCGCAAGAATATGGTTGATAATGATAACGTCAATGATGAACCAACCAATAACATTGCGCCACCGTGGTCTAGAAGGTCCATTTTATTTGATTTGCCGTACTGAAAGTTTGTTGAGCTACTACATAATATTGATGTGATGCATACTGAAAAGAATGTCATTGAACACTTATTGAACATATTGTTGAATGTCTCTAAGAAAACAAAGGATGGTGAGAATGCTCGAAAAGATATGGAAGACATGGGAACTCATAAGAGATATTGGTTGAGCCATGACATTGAAACGGGAAAAACTTCAATGCCAAAAGCATCATTTGCCTTGACCAAGAAAGAAAAAAAAAGTATTTATGAATACACTAAAAGAGTTGAAATTGCCGAGTGGATTTTCATCCAAGTTGAGTAATTGCGTTCTTGGCAATCCCCTGGAGCTAAGAGGACTGAAGTCACATGACTACCATGTCATTATGCAACATTTACTTCCAGTTTTGCTTAGACATGTATTTCGTGACAAGAAGGATAAAGATTTAAGAATTGTTATTCAAAGAATTAGCTTATTCTTTAATATCTTATGTGCTAAAGTAATCAACAAAACAGATCTTCAGTTGGCACACAAAGGTGGGATTGAGGCAATTTGTGTCCTTGAAAAGGAGCTTCCACCTTCATTCTTTGTTATAAGTGTGCATTGCATGGCTCATCTAACCTTGGAAGCGATACTTGGTGGTCCAGTTCGATATCGATGGATGTATCCCTTTGAGCGGTAAATAACTTTTCTAATTTTAGTGCACGTCATCACGTTATCTTATTATATTATATACTAATTTATCATTTTATTTATGATTGATAGGTTAATAAAACGATACAAAGACTATGCTAAAAATTTCAGATACATAGAAGGATCAATAGCAGAAGCATACCTTGTAGATGAATATGTTACATACTGCATGGAGTACATGACAAAGCCACGGTTCAGAACTCACAAACACAGTCAAGAGGAGTGGCTTGATGTAGATGATGAGTATGCCGATGAAAAGCCATTGGATAAAGGAAAAAACTATATGCTAAATAATGTACAATTTAAACAACCTCGAAGATGGGTTTTCAATGCACTTGCTGATTCGAGTGATTGGGAAGAGTAAGATATATAATATTTTATTTTTTTAATAACTAGAAATCTAGAATTATGATAATATGGTAACTTGTGCAGAAAATACAATGAATATTGCATGGAGTTGGCTACACAAAGTAAAAAAAAAGGGTTAAGGAAATTCGTTGAGAAAGCCACTGATTTTATTCCTTGGTTGTGTAATGAGGTATTTTATAATGTGTATTTATTCATATATATATATATATATATATATATATATATATATATATATATATATATATATATATATATATATTCAGATTTCATTTCTAAGATGATTTGTTTTACAATGTAGTTAGAGAAGGCTGGGGAAACGAATACCACACTTTTGAGGTTAGCCAATGGTCCACAATTTTTGGCAACCCAATATCCAACATATTGTGTAAATGGTTTCACATTTGCGACAAGTTCTTATATGGTCCACAGTTCTAAGATGAATGTTTGGTGACACAAGATGTGTCTCCATGGATGCCATTGCTTCTTTTGTTGCTAGTAAGAAAGATAAGAGGCCAAAGGACAAACTAGTCAAATGGTATGAGTTGTTAGAGACATACTGGTGCTAGACTACATAGATTTCAAAGAAACAGTCTTCTATTGTGATTGGGTCAAAGTGGAAAATAAGAAAAATGCATATAAGGTGGGCCCAATTTGGAACCATGAGATGGTAAACTTGTCGAAGCTAAAAGACAAAAGAAAGGTGGAAGAGGATCCATTCATTTTAGCTCGAGAAACAAGTGGGTATTTTATTCGAAAGATCAATCAAATGACAGGTGGCATGTAGTTCTACATACTCAAAGAGACTTGAACACTAATGTCGATAAAAAGGAAACTCCCACTGTGTATCAAAGCATCTTGAAAGACAACCCCAACCTGAAGAGCTTACTGGAATTTTAATTGACTATGCTACAATATTTTTTGATGCATTTCTAATGCTATTTTAGTCATCCTCTTTGGTTGAGACCAATTATTTTGTCTTTGTTTCTTATTTTGACTTTTGAGTTGGGAAAGGGAAGCTTTGTAGCTAAGTATTCAGATTGGCTTTTCCAATGCTTTATAAAAATCTATTTGTGGTGATATGTTGTGGAAGAAAACTATCTATAAATGTAGTGTATATAGTTGTTTCTTATTTCTTTTTGTTTGATAATGGTTAATATCTATAATGTCATTGATAGAAATGGGTAGTACTCGCGGCAATCTCTCCACCAATGATGTCACTACATCTACAAATGATGACAGTGAAGTTAAAAATACCATAAAGTTCAATGTCCATGGTTTAGCAGTTGGACCTGGTGCTAGAAATTTCAATAAACGCATTGGAAAGCTTGTTGAAAGACTTGTGCCCATCAAATTCAAGGGTTGGCACCATGTTACTGACAACTACAAAGAGGATGTGTGGAATGCCCTCAAGGTGAGATTTTACATCATTGATTTTCATAATGTTTTATTTTATTGTCAACTTATATCTCAATGGCTTATTTGAAGCGTGAATACGACATCCCAAATTATGTGAAAAGGAGTGAGCATTTGAAAATGCCAGAATATTTTAGAAGGTTCAAGGCAGATCTTAGGAATGACTATTTGGATAAGTATCCTACCATTTAGGAACAAGAGAAGCATGTTCCAAATGGTGTAAGAGAGGAGGATTGGAAGGAGTTTGTTCGCTATGAGAGCACCCCTGAAGCGAAGGCAATTAGAGCCCAAAATGCCAAAAACAAAAAGGCTTCAAAGTATGTATGGGGAGTGGCCAAAAGAGTTCTGCAGAAGTGGAGTATGAAATGGTAATTGAGCTTCTAGCTACTAATACAATAATAACCATTTAACTATATAGGCTGAGACTAATCTTTCAAGTATATAGGTTGAGAAGAACCCTGATGGGGAACCAGTCACACGCACTGATATATGGATTGTTTGTCACACAGGAAAGGATGGAAAACCCATGCATGGTGCTGAACTATATATGGTATGTGCCCAATGATGTCTTTTATACACAATTCTTAATTTACTTTTGTAGTTGTTTGAATATTATTTGTGTCCTGTGTTATTTTATTTTTTCATTCTTTTTAAGGAACAAGTTAAAGCAAAAAAGGTCGCCTTGCAATAATCTTCAACCCAGGGTACCACTGACCTCACTATTGATAATGATCCTCTAAGCCAAGTGTTTGGCCAAGAAGAAAGGGGGCGTGTTCGTTGTGTTGGAACCACCGTCTCTAAAAGGAAGTATGATGCTTCACTTCCCGCTCGTTCATTGCTTTTGGATAAAACATTGGAAGTAAAAAAATTGAGCCAAAAATATGATAGATTGGAAGAAAATGTTCAATGGATACGAGAGAGACTTGAAAATGGAACTTATGTGAGACCATCAACAAGTGAGGGAACACAAGGAGGGACACAAAGAACTGAAGATACACCTTCATCCCGTGCACAATCGACAAGGCAACCAAAAAATCCATTACCTCCATCTCCATTACCACCATCTTCTCAAGGTGTTGCGAGGTTTCCTTCTCCAAGCAATCATGTTCCTTCAGTGTCAAGGACTTACAAAGTTTGTGATTGGCATAAGAATGTCATTGCGATAGCAAAAGAGGTTATAGATCCTATCCATCAATTCTCTTGCGATTGCCATGGATCATTGAACCCTGCAACAGAGATCAGACTTTCCTTATGCTTCAAATATATGACTGAGGTGAAACTTTACAAGAGTGATCCAAAAGGAGACATGATGGGGGATTTGGACATTGGTGATTTCTTCGTATGGTGTAAAAATCATGTGGAACTTGATGATTGATAGTTACAACTACCTTGGTAGTTACAACCTTGAACGATATCCTTGATGCTTGCTATTTTTGTGGACTTGCATGCAATACTGTAGTACTTAGTAGTGATACGTTCATTTTTTTTTTTTTGACTTACACACTCCTGGCTGATTTGGTTTTGGTAGTCCCAAATCTGTAATTTTAATTTGGATTTGGTAGTCCCAATGTAATCTTAGTAGTGTTGTTTTCTTGTTGAATATATGTATATATATATACTTACCTATGTTTTTTAAATTTATAACAACCCTTTTTTAACTCCGCCAATGTAAAGGTTCTTTTTTACATTGCCGGTCCCAAGCCCGGATAAAGGAGGAGGGATTAGGGTATGTTTACCTTTATCAATTTTTGTGTTAAGTTTCATCATATTTTTTTCATTGTGATATGGTTATCTGGTTCTTATATATATATATATATATATATATTTTTTTTTTGTGTTAAGATTCCTCTTTACAAGGTACATATATTTCTCTAGTTCAGCAGGTTCTGGAGGTTGGTAACTGGTGCTAGATTTTGACAACTTTTTAAGTAGTTGTGATCTACATTTAATCTTCACTATTGTTTTCAAATTTTGGGTTTTCTGATTGAAAAACTTAATTTTCAGGTTGTAGCTGTGATGCAGACAAGCTGTTGTGCATGGAACATATGAAGGATTTGCCTTTTCCCATTTCATATTACTTACTGTCTGCAAAAGAGATGGAAGATAATGGGTATTGTACCAACAAACCAGGTACATGTTTTACTCCTGTAGATCATCTATTGAAGTACTCGGTTATAATTTCTTCATTTAACCTAATTATTTGACTTTTCTACTGCAGATTTTGTGTCAAATGTCTGTGCTCCTTTGGGATCATCTTCTTATGAAATGTTGGCACTTGACTGTGAGATGGTAAGGTTTAAATAGTCTTTTTGTGACCATGAGTCAATGACTGAAATTTTCCTTCCCGAATATAGTTAATGCTTATTGACTTTATTGGGTCAATACTTAACTGCTTAGCATGTTGCTAAAGACTCCATTAGTGTTCCCTCTCCCTCTAACTGAGTTGCATGATTTAGCATGAGTGACTCCTTTTGATACAACAATGCTATATGCACATGCTTATATAGTTATATTCTATATTATCTAGCATAATTCAACTTTCCGTGGGACACTCTAGTTAAAGCTATCATTTGGTTCGTGTCCTTTAAGCTATTATGGAGGTTGTAGGGGGAGCAAGTTGATGTAACTCAACTGTGCGGCTTGACGTAGAACATGTGTTGGAGCTTGTTAGAAATGTGGTCCTGACTGGGAGGCTTGGCATGCCAATGCCGACTGATGAGTATATGATGGATGCATGTAGGATGCTTGTGCATGCCTTGGGCTTTGCTAACTTATCATGTCAAGAGAATTCAAACTATTGGGTTCTGGCCATGGGGATCACGAGAAGCATCCATATGGTCGTGAACTTCAATATTCCCTTTTGGAAATTGCCCAAACGCTTAGCATCTACCTTAGGAGGAAAGCCTGGACCAACTTGCCCCTATGCTTGCTCAGTCTTGCAAATTGCCCAAATGCTTAGGATCTACCTTAGGAAGAAAGCCTTGCCAACTTGCACTCCATGTTTGCTTAGTCTTACATGACTAATCTGGAGTCTTACATGACTAATCTGGAGCAGTTCATGGTCTAGGATGACCTTATAGGGTGCAACCCTCGGGCTGCTCATGGCTTGTTTGAAGGGGCATGTCATGGGTCCTTCGATGCATTGGGAATGCTTTGAGAGTACTCTCATAGTAGTAATTGAGAGTAGGATGTTGGATATGGGTAAGGTTCAGTTTATGGTATCGCTAGGCGGGACGCTATCCAACTTGCGTAAGCCAAATCCTTCCTCGTGCCAGACGTATTCAGCTATTTCATATTCTCGTTGGTCGAGTGTGCTTAGTTTGGTTCTTGGCAAACCATGGTCAAGTTCATTAGATCGGTAGCCTCCCGTTCGAGTATCATGAGGATTGGAGTGTAGGCCTTTGGGAAGCCTCGGTTTCATGGCTCATCCGTGTTTCTATGTTAGATTCATATCGAGTATGCAGATTACTCGAGCCCTTAAGTCTTCCATTGTTGTATGATGCTTATGCTCAGTGGTTGGTCTGTGACGGAGGTACATGGGGGATAGTTGCTGAAATTCAAGGAAACAATTGCATTGTAAGTGAAAACTCGACACTTCTTATCGGATTGCAATTCAAATGCAAGCAATAATTTTAAAGTCTAGTTCACATTTTCCATAAAATACCATGAGAATCATAGAGTGACTATTATGAAACCTTGTAGTTTGAATTGTAAACTTTTGTGGAGAACTTGTGATTATTGGTGAATTAGTTATTATAGTTCTGTTTCTGTTGCTCATTTCGGTTATTTTCTAGCAGTGTGTTACGGCCATGGGGATGGAACTTACAAGGGTGACACTTGTTGACGTCAAAGGACAGGTACTACATTGTCCTTTTTCTCCAGTCAGTGTTTGTACAAAATTTAGTATGCAAAAATCTCAGAAAGTTGGTATCACAGGACACAATTAGGGACCTAGGGGATTGCAAGGTTATAGACGGATCCGGTTCTGTGTTTACTGTTTAGGATGTTTTGGTTGGCTTTGTGTTTACTGTTTTTAGATGTTTTGGTTGTTTGTTCAAGTCTTTCTGCAAAAATATCGTCTGTTGTCATAGACCCTTCTCGCACATTCCATGTTCATTCAAATCCTTGGAGAATCTCGAGCTGTGAGCTTCCATTTGTGAAACTATCTTTTTGCTTGGACTGCAACAACGCATACAACAGATTTATGCAGCATATTACTAAGATTGTAGATGCTTATATTGATCTTCGGCCAGAAATATTTGATGAGGCGGGGACAGTTGGATTGTGGGTTGGGTTTGATAGCTTCAACAATTAAAACCCATGATCTAAATCTATCCATTTACTGTGGTATTACTGGGCTTTCTTTGGTTTTTGGGGCCGACAAACCAAACCTTCTTACTAAGCGCAATCCTTTACAAGGGTCACTAGATCTCTGAAGTACAATCCCAGAATCCCAGGGGTTCTGTCAACCAGGTTCAGATTTATATGGTCAATTATTTGAGATCAGCTCTATCTCAGGGTATCCTATTAGCTATTATAGGACCTCTAATTTTTAGAGAATGAAAATGGTCAAGATAAAGTGCTGGTTTAAGAAAAAAGGGGAGATAGTGAGAAGAAAAGAACCCCGACAATCTCCTGGGCACTGTGGCTAAAAAATTTATATACAATACTGTAGCCATTACTTCTGTCCAGGCGGTAACGAGTGGAACTGATTTTCTGGATTTTCGATATGAATCTCTGAAACTATTCAGTCTATTCCTATTCGATTTCATATTCTGATAGAAATTAACTCATCCACTGTCATCATCTATTTCTGCCTGTGCCGCATTCATGATTCTTGTATGTCTATAGTCAGTTTGAGAAGTATCATGTATTTGTTCAGAGTTTCGAGCGTGGTATTTCTACTCAAAATGCTTTTGATGGTTAGGTCACTCCTGATTGAACACGGATGTTACTTTTGCACTTTTCTTGTGCACTTTTTTTTCGTTGATAATCCAGCTGGTTCACACTATAACTTGAGAATAAAGTCTGTTTAACTTTTAAGCTATTCAGATGTACATGATCTTTATTGAGCTTCCTCATGTCACAGTTGATATACTCTGGATATAGCTGCACCCAGGGGTGGTTCTGCACACCTTTCATGAGTGATCCAAGTCTAAGGTTAGTCATCCTTTGTCTTGAAGCAAATACATTTTGTTGTTTTTATCCCTGAATCTGCTTGTAACTTTTTGCTTTCAGCAAAATATTTGCATTTATATTTTGAAGTTCAGTCTCTAGTCTCTTGTCATCTGGCATAGTCAGCAACAGACTTACTCGTCTATGAAATTAAAGAAAAATAAATAGCATATACAAAGAACACGAGGAAGTAAGAAGGGAAATTGATATAACAATATCATGTGGAAGCTGCAAATATTATTCTTCAAATAAACACATTTTGAGAATACCAACACTGACCCACTTCACCATTTAGAAGCTATTAGTGATTCTTCTATTGTGATTTGCCACTCTGTAATTGGTATCCCATGGAGTCATTTTACACGAGCTCATCACAGGGAGAAAGAGCTGGAGAGCTCCAAATCTTGAGGCATTCCATATTTCAACTGAGGAAGTCTTGTGAACCCAAATTTAAGCTTTAGTACTGGGTAATGTAGAAAGAGTTAAGTGTCAATCCACATTGCGCACATACATGTTTTTGTCATCTAGGACAACTCCAGCACTGAACCCTGGCATCCTGTGATGACCATCAAAAGAAGCCGGGAACACTCCAGCACTATTTTTGTCACTATTTTTGCGCACTGCTTTTGATTATGTAAAAAAGTTATCTTTTTTTGTTTATATGAATTTTTGAACTTTGGGGTTCTGGGTTTTTATTGGTATCTGAATATTTAGGTGTTATGTAGCTTTTCAATTGATTGCTCACTGTCTTTGTATAATTTGTAGGAGGAGGGCTTGGGTTTTTCATGGGTATGCTTCTTGGGGCATTGGATAGTCCTCTGATGCAAGAACAAATGACTGCAAAACAACAATTTGTTCATGAAGCCAAGCAAATGGGAAGAAGGAGTTATAGCTCTGCTAAGACATTTGCAGTGATGGGTTTGATATTTTCAGCTGCTGAATGTGCAGTAGAGAATGTATGAGAGAAATCAATTTGTGTTATGGTAATTTTCTTACATTATAACTAGGTGGATTTGTATTGTTGGAAAAATCATAGAGAAATTCTTTTATTTTAGATGCGAGTGAAACATGATATAACAAATACCGCTGTGGCCAGGTGTGTGACTGGAGGAACAATGTCAGCATTAGGTAAGGGTTGTCTTCTTATATGAATGCACACACTTAAAATTTACGACATACAAATAACTGTGAAGTTTGATTTACGGCACACTCAATGGAAAGTTTTGATTGGTATCTGTGAAGTTTGATGAAAATTGTAAGCTTTCTTTTTTCAAACAGTAGATTGGCAAGAAAGTAGGTGGTTCATGTGTTACGAGTTCTAAATGTGTCCCAATCGCCAAACAAATAACTATGGCTGGATTAGAAATAGATGATGAAGACTAAGTAGTTCAATTTTAACAGAGTTTTACACTGAATGTCAAGGTTCCCAATTGAAAGGAGAATAGGAGTACCAGGGGCGTGCTTGAGTGGGGGAGAAACCTATCCCTTTGAATGCTTCAAATGGAGAGAAAACAAAGTTGTTGAAGTCAGCTACTCCAGTAGGTGAAAGAGTTGTCTCTTTGGCCGTTTTATACAAGGAGAAAATAGGGAGTAATAGGGGGTTGTACCTTTGTTCTTTTGGCTACAATGAAACAGTGAGTGAACAAGGGATAAAAAGATATGAAGTGAGTTGCATACAATAGATAACAAAGGTACATACCATTTTGACAACAAGATACTCCAAAATTTCACTCTTCCCCGTGTGCTTCCACTGCACTCTAAATGTCTATTCTTGTGCTTCCATTGCACACTCTAAATATCTATTGTTTGTTTCATTTGAATTCAGGAAGAACGAGAGGCTGCTATCAAGCAGCTTAGGAAGAGGTTGAAGTTCAAAGCAAACCCAATGCCTAGTTTCTACCATGAAGGACCTCCACTTAAGGTTGAGCATAAATAGGTTAATCCTGTTATTGTACATTAGTGTTTTTTGTTTACATGTTTTTGTTTGGCGTCAAAACTTGACAAGGTTCCATTTTACGGTTGATTTTGTATTTATCTAGCATATAGTTTGAGGAATCCTATTCGTGCCGGAGGCATGACACGGTAGCCGTGTTGTAGGCACGGGTACACGCCACATGGCAAGTGTCAGGTCGATCTTAGTAAGGACTGATTTTGCAGGTGTGGGGCTGTGATTTTGCTGCAGCAGCAAAAAAAATATAATTTTTTTTTTCGATTATATTAATTTGCAACGGTTTCAAACCCTCGCAACAAACCAGATTTCTTTTTTTTTTTTGAATTTTGTTTTGACTGGCAACGGCTTACAACCGTGGCCCTTCATGCTTGCCACGGCTTACAACCGTGGTCCTTCATGCTTGCCACGGCTTAAAACCGTGGCCTTCATGCTTGCAACGGCTGTGAGACCAAAGAAATTCAAAATAATTGATATATTTTGCCACGGTTATGGAACGTGGAGCATATAGCTATGCCGGGTAGCCGTGTCTAAACCGTGGCTAAATGCAGAAAATAATCAAGCGTCCTCGAACATAAAACCGTTGCTAATAAGTGTTGCCACGGTTTATAGCCGTCAAAGGTGATTTGGCGACGCCTCAAATGGCCAGGCCTCTAAGCTGTGACAATAGCTTACCGCCATGGTCCCAAACCGTTGCGGATGAGTATTTTTGGTGTAGTGGCATGGTCGTCGAACCCCTTCATCTCAAACTTGTAGCTCGCTACGCGCGGGTGTAAATGGTTTGAAAGGTGGGAGACTAGTCAGTTCATAACTGATATCGACGCCTCGCCACGGGATCATCGCTCTTCAACAGACCATGATCGCAAAACCCTTGCTCCCCGAACCTGTTGTCCACCCTGCTCAAACATAGATGGGTGGGAAGATGGGAGCCCTAGATGGCTCGCCACGCGACCATCGTTCTCCTTCGAGACAGCATCCGCAAAGATAAATCATAGCTCAAGCAGCGTCTCCACGCTCACACAATTTGACATTCCATTACCAGCAAAGGCGGCTCATGCCGACCCATAAATCGTCCTGCCAACACGCGAGCGAGTGATACATGGAATATCAGCCCGAACTTACGAAATCTGACTCAGGATAAGCGTTCTGGGTCAGAGACAACGCATGTGCATGACTATTACATTTCACTCATGCCAGCAACCGTGACCGACAGTTAGATTGGTAAAACGAGCCCCCAACGGCTTACCTTAAGAATGGGTCAAAGCTGGGCAGCATAGCCCGTTTCTAAACCATTAGCGGAATGCCCACTATCGGACATGACTATGTAACAGTAACTCTGAGTCACTCACACCACAAACTGTCAAACTCTCAACAGCAGATAGACCACTCCACTCCCTATTGACCCAACCAGCCTATGCCAAAGTAAAACGACAAGGCAAAACGAAAACACACAATAGGGATAACAAGCACAAAACGAATACGAAACGTACTCAAGATAAACCTTTTTAATTAAACAATTGAAACAAATAAGGTACAAGTGTAAAAAGTTTACTCCTTATCAGGAGAAGGTATACAAACTGAAGAGCTAAGCTTAACGGACGAAGGAGCAGGAGTTGTGTCTGCAACGCGCCGCAGTTTAAGCATCATGATCCGGACCGCCCTCTTCGTCTGATGACGCTGAAGTCACTGATAAATCTACATACGACATCATCTTATAACGATCGAGGTCCCATTTTGGATGCTCTTCCTTCAGCAGCGCCGGCAGCTCCAATCTACCATGTACGACCCAGCAGAATTCACACTTGCCTTGTTCCTGGAGAAGTTCTTCCTCACCCACTTTTGCCTCAGCAAGTTCACGCTCCAATAGCTCTAGCTTGCCAGTTAGCGCATCGACATTAGACTGCTCTGTAGTTAGATTGTTTTTTTACAGCACTGAGCTCATGTAGCTCCAATTCAAGCTGGTCATCGGCCTTCCTCGCCACTCGGGCATTAAATTCCACATCAGACTCCAATTGTTATTTCTGAACAGCACAATCAGCCTTATTCAAGGCATTCTCCTCAGTAAGGGATCGCAGTTCAGAACGCGCCTCAGTCGCAGCTTCTTGCGCAACCTCCAGATCACGGAGGGTCAGATCCAACTCCTGCTGGAATCTGTCTCTCGCGGACACTGCCTTTGCTAAGTCAGACTCAAGGGCATCCAGATGAACCCTCTGAGTCTCAATAGCAGCGGCCGACTATTTCAGCCTCTTTTCCTCAGCCCGCTTCCTCAACAGTTCAATTTTGAAAAATGCGTCAAAATACAGCCTCTGCATGTTCGAGAAGACACGCTCCATGGTGTACACCCTCTCACGAGCCGCTTCGAATTCTGTCCCAACAACGACCACCTAGCTCAAGTGAGACATTCCCAGCATAAGGTATTTTAAACCCTTATCATACGATGTTCTAGCGTATCCTCCTCGGGTTTTGAAGCGTGATCCATCAGCCAGCTATGACGCCTGCTTATATGCTTCTTCGAAGCATAGTCCACATCAACCTCCTGGTGCCAGACCTGAGTATTCATCTTTACTAAGTTCGGGGAAAAATTTATCCACACATCTGGATGAAGCTCTCTTGGATGAGGAATTTCGCACGCACCACCACTGCTCCCAAGCCCTCATCCGCCGGCTTTCCTTTGTCACCAGCAGTCGACCCCTTAGTGCGAGATGACTTAGCAAGACCCGGAGGAAGAGAAAGAAGCGAGTTGTCCAACAGACCCTCAAATACTTTGAGATACGACCTGGAGCGAGATGGGAAACAATGTTGACTATGAGAAACTTGGCCCGTGTCACTGCGGACACTATCGGACAGCCCACCAGTGGGATGATCGAATTCCAGAACCTCAGGCGAATCCTCATCGAAACCTTCTACCAAAACATTTTCGGGCGAATCGACACTAGTAGAAGCCGCCATTGGAGCTAGCATCAGTTGCTCACTTAGAGCTTCTGCCTGCACAGCACTAAGATTCGATACATCTTCAACCTCTGCCAATCACAGGTGGTCCCTCTCCTAGCTCTTCACTTACTGGAGCGGACCATTTTGAAGACGACCCAGTTCTAACATGGGACTTCTTCGAACTCACAAAAGATGCCAGCGTCTCGGACGCCCCCTCCGTGTCAGACAAAATAGGAGCCTTGGTTCCAACAACTTTCCTCTTCCTAGAAGGGACCCCACATTCAAACTTTACTCGCAACAATCGGTAAAATGTGGGGGGCTCATGCCAGCTTCCTTCGCCCTAATCAAAATGAGAAGAACGATCATGCACACATTAGGTACCAACTTGGCAGGAGGAATTCAAGGAAATCCAAAATGTCCCAAATCACATCCTGAACAAGAAAACAGACTCCAGTTTGGAGCATCCCGCGGTGCAAACAGATAAACCTCGCCGGGGGAAGCATTGGCGTCTGATCATCCTTTAAAGCATATAATGGCAGGTCCTCAGGGACCCCGAACTTTATCCGAATTTCAGCAAGACCCGATTAAAAAAAGCAACCTGTCTTCGAAAAACTCAAGGCCCTTTGCCAAAGTTGCATCTTCAAGATGGTTTTGGTAAGCCATGAAGAAGATGAACAATTTTTTCAATCAGAAAATGAACATAGCAAGATCTCTAAAGGCAAAAAAATAGAATAGTTAGTCTCCCGACAAAGGTTGACCTAAATAGGGATGAGATTCCCACCAATTCCCCACTGAACCGATGCACATTCAATTGATGAAGAGTGTGGTTCAAGCAACGATTCAGACTCAATCATCATGAACGGCTCAAGAAGTGACTTAGCAAACCGATGTGATGACTCACTAACTCGAGGGGAGTAGCTGATGATACACCAAAACGATCCAAATTTTGTGACGTACACGTGTTATGATGATCTCAAGAAATAACAAGCCCTAGTGTCAGCCCAACACTGATCCAGCCCAAGCGGTTCAAAGCCCGCCCAATGCAGTCCACTAGACGGACTCGAATTCTTGAAGTCTGCTAAGCCCGCGTGTCTCACAGCTATCCTCAATACCCGTAAACCCTGCTAAGGCAAGTATCTTGATGATCAGCTTGGGACGGGCAATTACAGCAATTTTTTGGTTTGTGGCTTAGGTGCGTTCCTTGTGCAGGTTTGCAGGTCAATGTCAAAGCAGAGAGCAAAAAACGACAGCATTACAGTCTAAAATCAAAAGTTCGGAGTCTGAATAAGATTACCCCTTTTTAATCAACTGAAATTTTCGTGGGTCATAAACTGGTAGTAAGAACCCAAATAAATCCTTTTAAGCCACTCCCACAAAAGGATTAGATCGTCTTCGATGGAGATGGATAGAAGGCGAAAATGGATAAGTTATCCATCTTGATCTATTTTGGTCTCCCAACTGTATGAATAAAGTCTATCCATCTCCTATCCATCCTCCTAAAATAGATAGATCATCCATTTTGCTATCCATGGATAACAAGATGTACGCGTCTTGTAAAAAGTTTTCAAATTTTCACATACCGAATGGGTTCTAACGGTCAAATTTATTTGAATCGGAGGGGAGGAAGGATTTGCGTTGGGCATTTGTTAAAAGCTCATATGGCTTTTGACAAGCCATCCAACTATGCATTTTTTTTTGCACAACGAGGTTAGATCATTTTGCATAGATAGAAATATGAATATATAAGTCTAACCCTATCCATTCTTATCCATCCTTCACCATTGGACATGGTCTTCCACTTTCCAACATAAGTTATAATGACTGCGTTATGTAGTGTGAATGTGAAGTGCACTGTAATTGTAAGCGTGGTGCAACTGCTTTTCAATTGAATGACCGATTTGTCTTGCCCAAAGTACATGGGTGGGCGATTATATTATTCCCAACTTTGATCAGTTGTTTTATAAAAATAAGTACATTCATTATGTGCCTACAGGGAGTGATAAAACCCACGTACATACATACCCTTTTTCCACGTTTGGCACCAATCTTGAAAATTGTTATTCCACAAATAAAATTAATTAATTGAACAATCTTGCATTTTTCTTTTCTTATCAACAGTTTATAGCCTCCTCTGGAAATGTTGCTTCATTTTTGTACCCATACTTTTCCAATATTTTGCAACAATTAATAATACGAGACTTCAATATAGCTTCCAATGCGACTTCATCAATTTAACACCCGGTTAAGCTCAATGTCCCTCACCCTCTTCATCCATGCCGGCTGATACTGATGTAACGGGATCGAATTAGTATCCAGAAAATGCAGCAATGTCACCATAAAAACCGAAGAAGCAAACATTGGGATAGGACCAAATATCCACAACAACAATGTGATTGCAAAGTACAACGCTCTAAGTCCAAGCGACCAGAAATTGCTTCCCCTTATGACAGCCAATTCGACATATTGCACTGGTATATCTGTGTTAGGCGTGCTTATAAGGTAATTCGCATGGACAAAGTACCTCGTTGAATGAATGAACGACGCAAACGCCAGAAGGAAACATGAAAGCAGGCTAATGTACTTGATAGTAATGGTGGACGGACTTGTATCTCCGTATATGAGACTACTCATGA
The DNA here is from genome assembly GCA_963556465.1 of Berberis vulgaris. NCBI lineage: Eukaryota > Viridiplantae > Streptophyta > Magnoliopsida > Ranunculales > Berberidaceae > Berberis > Berberis vulgaris. The sequence continues at coordinate 10,739,657 of OY747129.1, read as the reverse complement.
AAATATTGTTGGATGAGCTTCCAACCCATGCTCCTATCAGCGAACTCAGACCGATCGATAATGAAGCAAGGTATGTAGCTGCACTTATATTGCCTGAAAACACCTGCAGAGCTATCGCGGTTTCCTTCATATCTGGATCGACCTACACAACAACAACAACCGAGAATATCATCAAACAGTTAGCTTAACCTATTACTTTAGCGTCTCTACTTATTTGTTTATTCGAAATGAAATCATACCTGCATCATTCTTTCAACCCAAGCTCTCTTGTTGTGATTCTCATAACCTATGGAAGTGGTTTGAGGAAGCTTAATGATTCTGTAAAGGAGGAAAATATGGTAACCAAACATGATCACCAAACCACTTGGGACCAACACCATATCTAAGTACTCCCTCTGCAAATGCAACCCCATCTCTCGTGTTCACTGTTTTATCGACTGACTTCTAGTTCTAACCATGGTGAGAGGGAAGATGGGGTGATTGGATTCAAGTTTTGAGAGAGATGGAATTGAAAGAAAAATCCATGTATTGTTTTGTTTTCACTTCTTTGTCTAATTTGTGATTTTTAGTTGTTGTTACTTAACGTATGAGGCAATAGCAACTTCTACGTTATGGCAATTGGAGAGGTTTGCTTGCACTCCATTCTCTAAAAGCTGTCTCTGTGTGTATGGTACTCTTCAAGGCCCATGAATAAACACTGAATGGGCTTTGATCTCACATGAATGCCCATTCATGAAGAATGCTAGAACCACCACTTTTGCTTAAGACTGAGTAGCACAATTGCACGACATGAGTGTCGAAGGAAATGAAAGATTAAGATACGAATTTTATCTTATGTAAGGAGTGTGGAGTACATCATGACCGTCTTTCATTTGGATCGCGATAATACACATATGCTATGAAGAAGCAAAGGCGTGCACACCCTGAATTCCCGACCTCTTATTTTTGCCCCTTTAAAACGTAATTTATTCCTTTGGCTGAGCATTAGAGCGTCAAAATATGCATAACATACCCCATACTAAACTCTACATTAACAGTGTAGACAGGGGAAAGAATGTGGAGTGTAAGTTATAGCATTGCAAAGCCCAAAAATATCTGCAACACGTTACCCTATCTATGCAGAAATGGAGGCCCCAAATCAACCCCACCAACCAAAAAAACATGGCCCTCCCCCAAATAATTTACTAAACCACATGGCTACTAGTACTAGAAGTTCCAAAACTCAGTACTAGACAATTCTGAAGGAGATGGTGTTACTTAAAAGAACACATAATTTAGCTTATGAGTTGGTATCAACGACACATTATTTAACTGCTCAAGTTGGCAGTAGAGTTAGATTTTCATGATGATGCCCTCCTTTTCATCTCTCATCAACTTAGGCCCCACATTTCTGTCACCACTGTTTTCACAAAATACCAATAACATGATCTCTCTTTATTCAAATTATGTATAAACAAAACACAACCCATTTGGTCCTCTACTGGTCAAAATCCAACCATGCACTCACACTACTTTTATGGAACTTTACGGCACTTACTATACACCACCATCAAATAATTAAACTAATCACACCCCACGTGTTGCTAAGACAACATGCCAAACCCTAATTAAAAAACTAATTGACGCATTAAGAATCTAATAAACAAATATTAGACTTGTAGAGCTTAGAAATTATTAAATAAGCATTTACACAATTATCCATAAATAAAAAATCCAAAAAAAAAAAAACAGAGACCCTGCACTGAACTGCACACTACACTACAGCTAGCTAAACTTATATCCAACTCACCAGCTCAATCAAAACCCGACTCCAGCCGCGCCGACACCGAGTCCAGGAGGCGGCGCGGGATGCGGCTCAAGCTTCCTGTTCTTCCAAAAGCAAGCCTCCGGCGCGAGCTTAGCCGAGGACCGCATCGGCTCGGACTTGCAGCGAGTCAAGACGAGCGGCTCGTAAGCCACGGCGTTGACCAGCTTCTTCTCTATCATGCTCGCCATCACTGATGGGCCTGAGGCCCGGCCCATGATCTCAGAACACGACGCCCTCGGTGGCTGCACCTTCTGTGGTGACGACTTCTTTTGCGGCCGTGGCGGTGGCTTTTTGTTGCTAGACTGCGCAGGGTGCGTACGGTGCGCAGGTTTAGAGCCGTCCGTGCTGAGTCTCTTCTTTTCATCTCCGCCGTCGGATTTTGCCTCCGGATTGTGACGGCCCCTGATGAAGTCCGTACTGCACACCCACGTCTCCTTCGAGACCTCCATTGACAACTTGGGCTCGCACATCATCAACAGCAGGCAATCCGGTAGTACTGAGTGTAGCTTTTCGGGCTCTCCTACGAATTCCTGACCGTCCATCTGTTGGACCTCCTTAGAAACTGAACGGTCCTCCTCCTCTTCTTCCGTTGACTTCCTCTTCTTCTCTGTCTCTGTTTCTTCACCTAATACTTGCTCTGTTTCTGCTTCTACTTCTACTTCTGATTGTACAATCCCTGTAGTAGTAGCAGTAGAAGAAGAAGAGCTGAGTCTCTTTTCGTCCTTCATTTCTTCTTCTTTTTCTTCTACTTCCAGATCTAATGACAAATCATTCACCTTAATTTCTTCTTGGAGTTGGGCTTCTTGTTGCTCTGCTTCTTCTGCAGCAACCTCTGTTTCTGGGTTTTCTTGCTTTTCTTCGAAAATTTCTTCTGAATTCCCCGCCATTGAAGATGGGTTTTCTTGGTTTTCACTCTCTTCAGCTAAAACCCATTTCTCTAACACTTGCTCTTCTTCCATCTTTGCGTCAGTTTGCTCTAAGTTCACTTTGTCAACTTCTTCTTCCTCTTGAACCACCACTTCTTTCACTTCTTCTTCAATTTCTACTCTCTCCTTCTCCCCATCTGCTTCTTCTTCATCATCATCGTTATCATTAACATTTTCTTCTTTTGGGGCAGGAGAATCCCAGAAGCGATTAGCAAGAGAAGAAGTCCGAAAAGGCTCAGATCTGCATCTCATCAACAACAAAGCATTTTTGGGTGGAATACAAATACTCACTCTTGCTTCCTCATCTTCTTCATCTTGTTTGTGAGCTTCCACCTTCATTTCCTCTCTCTCATCTTCCTCTGAGATCTCCACTTCAATCTCCCTCACCCCATCTCTACAAGTCTCCCTCCGCCTCTCTTCCTCTAAATGCATCTCCTTCTCCCTCTTCTCTTCTCCATCAATCGCAAACAACCATCTAGCAAACACCGCCCCACCACAAGAACTCCTCCTCCTCTTATCAGCCTTCTCCCTCTCACTATTACACCAAGAAGACGCCGATTTCCTCCCCCCACAAGGCGAGAAGCAATTAAACTCAGCCCCAAACCCCCTCAAGGCCTCGCAAATCGTCAAAGGCAAATGAACCCATCTCTGATTCCTATCCTTGAAACCCTCCCCACCATCCTCTCCTTTCCTAAAACTCACCTCCCCACTACCGCCGCCGCTTCGCCGCTTCGATCTCGTCCTCATCTTTCTACCATTCTTCTTCTTCTTGGTCTTCACTCTCACTTGCCCAATGCATGTTACCTTCGGCGAAGATGGCTCTTGCGTCTCGAACGAGCATCCTTTCTTCTTGCTCCCCGTCGGAAACATGGGCGAGGATTGCCCTTGACCACCCTTCATGCTTCCATTATTCCTCAGTCTTCGACTCAACGAAGATGAAAGCGAAACCATAGCACTCTCCCTTCCTCTCCCTGGGCTCAACATCGATCTTGAAGAAACCTTCAACCTCGATGATGATGATGAAGATCTTGATGAGAAACAAAGGAAGAAATCGCTGCTTCTTCTTTTAATCCCGCTTCGATGGGGTTTTTCAGATTCCATTGTCTCCCACTCCCATCACCCAAATGAGAAACAGTTGGCTAAGCAACAATAAGAAGAGACGAGTGAGTGAAGAGTGATGTGTGTTCTGCACTAAAAAACTTGATAAGAACTCCTCACAGGAGAAAAACCTAAGTGAGGGTGTGCTGGTTCAAATATGGTACAACACAAGGGTGGAGACAGGACACGTGTATTTGGACTGAGGAAATGACGAAATTGGGGTTTGGAGGGATTGTGAGGTGGTAGTCCACGTGGATTTGCAGGTGGGGTCGTGGGTGATGGATACCATAGGTTGAACATGGCATTTGATATGGGATGTTCTGTCCTTGGATCATACTTTCGTTCCATCACTGGGGGTACCAGCTTACTGGTAAGCCTCTGATGGATGGAATCATAGGTCCATAATTCGAATTCAGAATGGGTTAAGGGATAAAATAAATAAATAAATAAATCTTCGTTAAGCAAGAGTTAATTTTGATGCATTAATTTAAAAAAATATTTCGTGAACTATTTTATTGTGTATAAAAAATTTGATTGTAATACGAATTTATCAATATAATTTAATTATTTTCAACTCTTGCATTCTATATAAATAATAATGTCCTATAAACAACATATTCCATATGAATCATTTATATAATAGAATTGTAATACTAAACTAAGGTTATAACTAGTTTTATTAATTTTTTTTAGGTTATAACTGGTTAAGTTGTATGGAAATTGAGATTGACTCGGTGAAAGAAATAAATAATGAATGAATGGACCTACAATGGAAGGTAGAGAAAAACAATGGTAAATTTTCCGCTTAACCTTTCAAAATAAAAAAATTACCTAAACAATTTAAAATTTTGATGGTGAGAGAGGAAGAAGAATCAAAATGGATTGGGGGCTGTCCGGCTCACCAAACAATGTGGATCCTATGCACAAAGACAAAGATAGGGTTTAGGCTGCCGTCGAGGAAATGCGCGAGGGAGAGAGTGAGGGTTACCCACCCATCCCCCTTGAGATGAGCAACAACGCATATCTCGAGAGGGATGGGTGCCTCACTTTCTCTCCCTCGCGCGTTTCCTCGAGGTTTAGAAAAGTTGATGGCAATGGCATAGACAAGATACCATACAACGGTGATTCTAAGAGTGTGTTTGGTTGCATGGAATCCTATGTCATGAAATGAAGGGACCCCTACATTTTAGGTTAAAATGATATATCACTTCACATCTACCATTTGTTTTTGTGATCAATGGTGGGAATGGAAGTCCCATGAACATGAGAATCTCACTCCTTGGTCCCCAAGGCATGTGATTCTCATGTTTATGAGACTTTCATTTCCACCATTTAGGGGTGGACATCCCATCCCGCGATCCCGTTCCCATCCCGATCTCGTCCCGTCCCGTCCCGATTTTTCCGAGTCTTAATGGGATTGAATAATTTCATCCCGATCCCGTCCCGATCTAGAATGGGATGGAGATTTTCAATCCCGCCAATCCCGTCCCGTCCCGAACTATTTTTTTAATATTTATTATTTATTTATTTATTTTAGGATTGCAATATTTGGATGCCCATACAAATTTTCTGATGCATATAACATTTTAGCATCTAAAATTCTCAATGTCGTTAGGCTATCAACTCATATTTGAAGACAAATTTGTTTAATTGTATTTAACTAGGGTACATTCATTTCATTAAAAACTTTGGATACTCAACCTATAATACAATTTAATGGGTTCCTAGTATCATCTGATTTGCAAGGATAGATATGCATGAAAATTAAATTCTGTGAGAGATTCCAATGACAGCTTCATGTGCTTATTATGGCATAGGTTACATTATGTCTAGTTGATTGCATTTTGGTTTATTATTTCATTTTCAGCATGGTTATGTGTGAACATGCAATTTGCTGAAGATCAATTTTAGTTATTGAAATTGCATGGTCAATTTGAAACACGCTGATCTCGTCCCGTCTCGAACCCGTTTGGGATGGGACGAGGTCAGGATGGGGTTTATTTCATCCCGTCCCGATCCCGTATGAACGGGATGGGTCTATCTCGTCTCATCCCGTCCCGTGCCCACCCCTACCACCATTATTAACAAAATCAAATAGTGCATGTAGAGTTATACCTCTAATTAGTCTAAAATATAGGAGTCTCCTCATGAATTTTCATGACATAGGATTCCATGCAACCAAACACACCCTAAATGGATAAGGAACGAGCAAGGAAACGAGCGAAGGAGGGGAGTGTAACCCTCCATCCCCCTCGAAATACACACCCGTGTGAATCTCGAGGGAGATGGAGGCTCGCCCGTTTCCTCACTCGTTTCCTCGCCGCCTAGAAAGACTCTACCATACAATACTCTGGGACGTGCACTGCACCATCTAATTATTGGGAAGGAGCAACACCAAAACCCTCCACCCACCTACCTGACCCAACATCAGTCACTGACCATTGCTTTACAGTTTACACACAACACAACACAACATAGCAAAAGACAACCAAGAGTTCGTGCTACTCTTCTTGTGGCAATCTCGAGTGGTAGATTTCACACGCTCACATGAAAAGTGAAAAAAAGTGGAAGACTCCAAATTATGGACACTCTCTCGACTCTCTCTTTGCCTTTTGCATTACAACGTGCACATGTAAAAAGCTTTCCATCATCAAAACTCCTTACACCTATGTGTTCAATGCGTAAACAGGAATTCTAGCTGGACTGGGAAACCGGCCTGGTTTCCTGCCTGGGAGGGGCGAAAAGACATTTTTGTCATCCTCCTGAAACACTTTTTAGAGCTAAAGAGGGGCAAAAATGTCTTTTCGCCCCTCCCAGGCAGCAAACCATGCCGGTTTCCCAGGCGAGTTAGAATTTCTCATGCGTAAAAGAGGTGAAATTCTAGGCAGCCTAGGTTTTGCTGCCTGATTGCTGCCTGGGGGGGTGACTTTACACTTTTGCCCCCCCTTGCCCCCCAGGCAGCAAAACCCAGGCTGCCTAGAATTGTTCGTAAAAGAGATTTTCTTTACTTTATACACAAGGCAACAGCTACTTGACTGTTATTTCCTCTCTCTCACATTATCTACTTTCTTTTTCACACTACTATATTTTTTTACACCACTTATATAAACAAAAAAATTAATTTTTCCCCTTTACCATTCAAATCGACAATGGTTCATCCTTCCCTCATTCGAAATCTCTCCTCACACTCAAATTTCTTGCAAATCTTCTCTCTCCCTCGAAAACTCTCAAAATCCCCTCAAAATCGAAACCCTTAAACTCAAACTCAATAAATATGCATAATTTAACATAACAGATAAACCCAAACTAAATACGAAAAAAAAGGCAAAACAGGGTAACTTTCAACCAATTTAAACCCTCAACTGAAACCCGTTCTCAACCTCATCGAAACACAAAAGTTGTAGTGCTATGAGTTATCTAATAAACACAACTTGAATCACTTGAAAATGTTTTGAAATGAGCAAGTTATGGTCATTTTGCTAAAGTCGCGCAAATCTGTCCGAAAATTAAAAACGGTATAGTATTCCTGACTTTCGGCAAACTTATGTGCTCGATTGAGACTGATTCTCAAGTTGAACAAAATACAAAGGTTGTAGTACTTTGAGTTATCTAATAAACACAACTTGAATCACTTGAAAATATTTTGAAATGAACAAGTTATGGTCATTTTACTAAAGTCACGCAAATCTGTCTCGCAATGAAAACGGGATAGTGTTCCTAACTTTCGGCCACCTTATGTGCTTGATTGAGACCAATCCTCAAGTTGATCAAAACATAAAAGTTGTAGTACTCTGAGTTATCTAATAAACACAACTTGAATCACTTGAAAATGTTTTGAAATGAGCAAGTTATGGTCATTTTATTAAAGTCACGCAAATCTGTCCGAAAAATAAAAACGAGATAGTGTTCCTGAATTTTGGCCAACTTATGTGCTCGTTTGAGACCAATTCTCAAATTAATAAAAACACAAAAATTGTAGTACTCTGTGTTATCTTATAAAAACAACTTGAATCACTTTAAAATGCTTTGAAATGAGCAAGTTACTTAAGGTTATTTTACAAAAGTCACGCAAGTCCGAAAATATTTCTATTTGCGAACATGAATTTTTTTTTTCCTATTACTGCGAACAAAATATTTTTCGGACAGATTTGCGTGACTTTAGTAAAATGACTAATGTGAGTATTTGATGGCAAGAAGGATTAGTAGTTTATTTGAGTCGGGCTTAAGTGAGTCCATTAGAATAACTAGGGTTCAAGGCTCTAACAGGTTTAGGTTAAGAAGCTTGCTTAACAAGCTAGTTTGGTTATACATGTGGCGGAATAATCATTCTAATAAAATGGGCTTTGAATGAATTGAAACTTTAATGGAGATTTATTTAGAAAGAAAAAACCCTAACTTTATTTAGAAAGAAAAAACCCTAGTTTGGTTATACAACTGATCAAGTCCAATGGGTTTTTTCTAACATCTATGGGCCAAGACAATATGAGTTTCGCCAACAATTTTGGGAAGAACTTGAGTCGGTTGCAACATGTTGGAACTTGCCATGGCTTCTGGGAGGAGATTTCAATGTCATCAGATATATAGCTAAGAGAATAAAGGAGGCTCACATAGAACATGCAATATGAATAATTTTAATTCAATGATTATTGTCTGAATGATTTCTCCGTAAAATGAGAAAAATACTTTTGGACCAACAAAAGGGTGCCTCCTATGCTATGTAAATTAACAGGTTCTTGGCTAACAAGGGGTGGATGGCTTCAATTGTATGGTTGAAATTTTGATAGATTATGGAGCTTCGGATCACAAAGTTGACGTGCTCAAACAGAAAGCAAACATCCACGGAAAATCCAACTTCAAGTTCGAATTGATGTGGTTTGAAGACCGATCACTGCCGAACCTGATTAAGCAATGGTGGAATGAATTTCAAGTTAAAGGGTCAGTTTGCTACAATCTCTAGAGCAAATTAAGACTCTTCAAGAAAAAAAATTGCAAAGATGGAATAAATATGTTTTTGGTAAAGTGGAAAGTAAAATAAAAGATTGTAAACAACAACTCAACAAACTTATTGTCATCCAAGAAGACAAGCAACTCTCCGCAGCATAATTTATGAAGAAAAATGAGCTTGATAGAGAACTAAGGGTGTGTTTGGTTGCATGGAATCCTATGCCATGAAAATTCATGAGGGGACTCCTACATTTTAGGCTAAATTGATATATCACTCCACATCCACCATTTGAGTGGGCAACAAAACATAAATCATTTGACATGGCTCTGAAAATTTTAGGTCAATATTAGGCAACAAAACATACAAAATTTTGCAAATTTTCGATAGAGTTTACTTTATTTTCTCAATTTTTCCCAACACTAAAACCTATCATGCACAATAATATTGCATTTGTAATTCTTTAATATGCAAATATATAAAATGAACCACTACAACATTGTTCCACATGCTAAACGTTTGAGTAGACAATAAAATTTTGACAAAGTCTACTAATGAGCAAGAAATACAGTACCTCCAGAGTAGCACAAGATTGCGACACATGTTAAATTGATGCAAATTTAACTAACCTAAATAAATAGGTTAATTTAACCTAGTCTTAATAACTGCAAGTGCACAGTGTCTAATTGGCATGGGCAGATCCACTGCTTGGATAAGGGGGTCAATTGACCCCCTTAGGTTTTGTAAAAAATTCATTCAAGTAGTTAAAATTTCACTATTGTCCCCCCTTTGAAAATTTATATTGCCCCCCTTGAATTTTCATATTGCTCCCTCTTATAAAAAAAACATCATAGATCCCAAATCACAAGAGAAACCGAGCCTCTTGTGTCTGCGTCTACGCTTGCGTCTTGCGATATCTTCTTCAGTTCTTCTTCATCTCTGTCTGAAACAGGTGCGTTTGTTTGATGTTCTTATTTCTCCATCTCCGACTTGTTGATTTTATGCCCTGGTCTAGCAATAAAAATTTCGATGAATTTTTGAAACCTAAATTCCTGAATTTAATATAGTTTTTCATATCAACCGATTCAGAGATTCTCCATCTAATATTACAACTAATAAGAAAAGAAGAAACAATGACAAACCTACACGTCCGATGAATGTTGTGTCAATCAAAAAAGCAATTGGATCAGCTGCTAAAGCCATTGCAGCAAGCAATACAATATGAAATATCTCCAAGCCAATCTCATCCTTCTTGAAAACAATCTCACAATAAGCCTTAATGATCTTTCTATAAAAGCAAAAAATAAAAATGTTCTACATAAAATGTTACTAAGCAATCAATCTCACACTCAAAGACAAACACACCTCATACACACCACATGTACACATTCCACACTACACACATAGTGAGATACATAACATATTTGCAATGTACAGAAAAATTGAAATTTTTATGCTGTATATCTCCATCAGTTAAACAAAACCCAGAAAAGAAGACAAACTTTGATGCCTTTACTAATTTCTTGGAAACTTCTTATACAAAGGACATCTTTTATGCTGTATACCGAGGAAATTTCTTGCAAATGTTACATATTTTTTTGCCCCCCTTTGTCTGCAATCCTGGATCCGCCCCTGCTAACTGGTAGACAAGGGCAAGTACAGGTCGATTCCACAAGGACAGTGGTTGCAATTAAATTTCAGAGTTCACTTAAACTAATTTAAATGAGGGTTACAACAATCAAAATATCTAAACTAAAAATCAAACTAAAAAGCAAAATAATTTTGTTTTAAGAATATGAGAAGGGAAACCAAGGCATTGAATCCACCACAGGTTCTTTGAGATTTGTGTAATCTAAATTATTGTTTTCAAGAATTAACATGACTAACCTAAAGATTAATCTAAGTTCGCAATTGATTTTAGCAAAGGTATAAACCCCTAACATTGCGTCTCTTCTTACGGCACACACAATCACAGGTCTATTTTAACTAATCCTAAACCCCTAGCATTGCATGTCTTCTTACGGCACACACAATCACAGATTCAGATTAATTTATTAAATCAGGCTTTGAATGTCAACATAGGGTATTTCTATCTACCGACTAGTCTAGATAATTAATCCGGATATAATCGGTGAAAGAAATTATTGAGACTCAGAAATCAAATGTGTTTAACGTTCAAGCATAAAGAAAATAATAAATTTAAATACAACAAACTCTAGTAAACCCTGTGGTTTCATCTTAGCCTTGGCGAAGGGTTTAGCTTTCCATGGTAGCGGTGGTCACAGCATCAATGGAGGTGGACGTCATCTCTGCATGGACGCAAATCCCGAGAAAAGGGCTGCTGATGGACAGTGGTGGCTCAGAGCAAACATCGGGGTGAAAATAACCAAAACTGATTTGAAAATCAGTTTTTCTCCCGCCAGAAAAGTCGCGCGGCTCTGCGCTTCGTCTCCAGCGCGACGCACTCTATGCCGCGTCTGTTCTTCACTCCTTGCGAGCTTCCTCTCCTCCCGACCGGCTCTGGTACCTGCAAGAAGACAGAGAGAAGGTGAGGAAACAACGAGATAGGGAAACAGACAGAGAGAGAAAAGCAGAGGCGGTGCTCTTGCGAGCTCTGTTTCGCGGCGGTGGTTGCGTGGTCTGGTTGTAACGGTGGTCGTGAGAGAAAGAGAGAGAAACAGTGAGAAATAGAGAGGGAAACGGGAAGGAGGCCGAGAGAGGAGAGAAATAGGGGTGGCGGCGGTTCGTGAAGGATGAGTAACAGGGACTTTGTTTTGTGCGCGAGGTGGTTGTGGTGGTGCTCGGGTGATGGTCGTTGCGAGGAAGGAAAACAGGGACAGATGCGAGGTGACGTGAAAGAAGAAAATATTGGTGATGTGAGGTGGTGATGGCGGGATTATCGCACTGTCGGCTCTCCTATCGAGCGAGGATTGCCTGCAGGGTGGATCGGTGTGGTGGCTGGAAAAGAGATGAGGGGAGAAGAAACGTGGAAGAAGAGAGGAAAACAGGAAGGAGGGTTATGGCGGAGAAGGTGGCGAGGTGAAGTTTGTAACGTGAAACAGGGTTGTCACGCCCCTGTTTCTCGGTGGTTGTGGCTCTGGTGGCGAGGTTGCTGGACAGGGAAGGTGGTTGTGTGGCGTGATGAAACAGGGAGAGTCTGATGGTGGTGGCGGCTGTGGTTGTTGGACGGTGGCGAGGTGAGGTGGTGATGGCGGGATTATCGCACTGCCGGCTCTCCTATCGAGCGAGAATTGCCGGCAGAGTGGATTTGTGTGGTGGCTGAAAAAGAAAGGAGGAGAACACCAGTAGGAAAAGAGAGAAGAAGAGAGGAGTTTCTCCAAACTGGGGAGAGCTAAATAGGGTTCTCCTATTTTCTTGGGCTTGGGTTTTTAGGTTAGCATTTTGGGTTTGGGCTTAGGTTAAATTAGGTGGAGCTAGGTTTATCTGGGTTAGGTTTAGATATCTGACTATCTACTTTGTACCACCGCTAGAATCGACCAATTGTCATTCCTTAAATTGTCGCCTTAATACGATTTCATCGTTCACGCTCAAATTCCTACAAAGACATGAAAACGAAATAATTATTATAAAATATAATAATCGAAACACTAACATATATAAATTAAGGGATATATTATGTAATAATTACGTGAATATCAAATACCCCCAAACCTATATTTTGCTAGTCCTCGAGCAAAACAATAAAAATAATTTTTTAACTCATTTTCGCAGGAATCATCGGTTGCACTTACCTTAAACGTGCAACAAGGCTTTAAACTCCTAGATTACCTCTAGACTCAATAAATTTCCAAAACATGGTAACTCGATCTATTATCCTCAGAGTAAGAATCTAATTGCCAAAAAATTTTGAAAACAGCTAACAGTCTCACAATAACATATCAAAGAGTCTCATAACAATTTAATAATACCCAAAGGTTAAATAAATATCATCAATTATTCCCAACTCGAAGTTTGTGTGTGTGCATTGCCTTATCAACATAACTTTTCATTTCAGAGTAAAACAATTACTAAATCTCGTGTAGAGAGTTTGTTTTTACTTCAAACCTCTCATGTCACTCACAATAAAACACTCAGAGATTTGGTATTTCACTCAGTTTATATGTGAGGAAAAGAGTAAATAATGGAAAACAATCATCTTACATATAGTAATATGAAGAACGGACTTTTCAAGAATGGAACGAACATGATCTCATGGACAGGAATATCAATTACTTTTTGGAATGTTGAATCAAACACCATAGGTCTTGGTTATTAAATCTCCACATCTACGGAACCAACCTTTACCTAAGATCAACTAGGAATTTGTTGGGTTGTAACGGGGCTTGGGTCATGGTTAATAAAGAGTGTCACAGGATTCTAACAAAAATTTCTAGGAATGTATACACTCATTTAACGAACAATTAGGGCTGACAAGAATAAACCAATGTTGCGCATCATCAATTTTTCTTCATTCTCACATTTTTATCTTCATTGACATTCTTTTTTTTTTTTTTTTTTTTTTACATAGAGGCTTTATGAAATATCTCATATTTTGCTTTTTGATGCCCTTTTTACACCAAGTATATCCATCCATACACATTCCCAAAAAAGTAGGGAAAAGGTTAATGGGTTAACAAATAAAAGTTATTCTAAGGCTCAAAAGGCTACAAAAAGGTTAATGTTATGGGTAAGTTAAAAGGCTAGTTAATGGTCTAAGGAAGAAAAGGAAAAAAAAATGCCTAGATCATTTCCTAAGTTCGGGTCAGTATTATGACATCTCAATTGAATAAGCCAAGAATTCTAGTGTAATAATTCAATTTTGATGTCATTCCCAAAGCAATTGATCAGAAAAATGAGAATAATGAGATCATCAACGAGATAATACGGACTCAAGAAAAATCAGAGTTTATGTATAATCTCGAAAAAAATAGAAAGGTTCAAAACTTTCAGGGTTAAGTCTCCACTATTATTCTAAGGTTTTCTAGCATATATTTCACTCATCAACTTCAAGTTATGCTAACATGGCTCATGGTGCAAGAATGGTCGAGTCGAAAAAATCACATGAAATATATTTAACTTAAAGATAATATCAAACCATATGTTTTCCTATTGATATATAAAAGTGACAAGTGAAAGCATGTATTCCTTAAATTTAAAAGCATACTTGAAAGCACATCCTCTTCATTGGAAAGAAACTTAGATTTTGATTGCATTTCCAAATCGAAAATTTTCACACAGTCATAATTAACTATATATTCAATGGAGATTGAGTAGAATACAATAGTCAATTGTGAAATACATTTCATTTCAAAATTTTCGAAGAATGCAGAAAAAACTCTTAAACCTCACCCCCAAACCTAAACCAAACATTGTCCTCAATGTATAAAATGATGATCATGACAAATGCAGAAAAAAGAAAAGATGAGAGTTAAAGTGATATTACCATGGGAAAGATTTTACCAATTTCGACGAAATCGTCCACCAATGAACGCTCAGAGACATAAGAACTATGGACTCATCATGATAAATTGATAAAAAGAATACAGGACACAAATGAAAAAAAAAAAAGTTAAAAAAAAATTACATGTAGCAGTTGTAAGTCAAAATTGTTACGGAGCTAACGAGTATGAGTGAAATGCAATTAGAAAGAACTCGAAAATCAATCCAGACTAACCATAATGACACAACTGAAGCTAGGCTGCCTCCTAGGAGCGCTTGGTTTAACGTCGTCAGCCCGACATATATTCTCCCTCATGAATGATATATCATGAAGTGACGAAGAAGAACATAGGGAACATTCACCTCCAAAGGGTTAAGGAATCGTATACCAACAATCTGAAAAGTTGAGGATCAGTCCACTCAAAAATGGCAACCACATGCGACACAAGATATACTAGCACATCCCAAAAGTTGCAAGGACACCATCTAAAATCATATAGAAATTGTAAAGAAGCTCGCATTCCTTGTAAGTCAGTAGGGATCTTAAACATGAATGGGTCGCAAGTAGTGATATACCACAAAGGATCCTCCCTTACTCCTAAAATGGAACATCCTAAGTCTGGTTCCAAATCAGAAGATTGGATAATTTCCACATCAGGATGGTTAAAATTGAAATCACTCAGGACCATGGGATCCACATAATGAGCCCTGGTCAAAGGAAGTGGGATGCAGGTAGATGTAACTATAGATATATCAGGTGGTACAGGCTCATCATAACAAAATGAACTACACCAAGATGATGAGTTAGACAACGCAACAACACCCCCAAACCTAGAATTAGCATTACCTATGGCATGTAGTCTCTCCAAGGAATACTGAGGATCAGACTTCATGTAGAAGTCACTAGGAGGACGTATGTCAAATGGGTCATCATGAACAAGCGGAAAAGGGAATGGGTCAGAAAGCCTAATAGTATCAGCAGAAAGGTTCAATTTTGACTCACTGAGTGGAAGGAGTTCCACTTTAGGCTTCCATGTGTAACCTGGATCCATAATAGGGGCTGAATCAAGCAAAGCATTCACTTCCCTAATGGAATCATCAATATCGAAGTCTAAACCGAAGTGAGTCAAGCAAGCTGCTAAGGGATCATCTGATACAGACTGCAATAAGGAATTCTCCATCGAACTCTCAATCATGTCAACTTCACAAACATTCTCGGGCTCGGGAGGTTGTTGACTAACATTAAAAACGTTGAGTTCGACGGTCATGTTGCCAAATGACAATTTCATAATTCCATTCCTGCAGTTAATAATGGCATTGGATGTGACCAAAAATGGTCAACCCAAAATGACTGGAATGTGACTAGAGGGATTGTGAACAGGTTGTGTATCAAGAACTATAAAGTCCACAGGGTAATAAAAATTTTCAACCTTGATAATCACATCCTCTATAACACCACGGGGGATTCTGACAGACCGATATGCCAATTGCAGTGTTACTCTAGTCGGTGTTAACCCACCGAGACCTAGTTGCTCATAAACAGAATATGGCAATAAATTAACACTCGCCCCTAAATCCAATAATGCCTTATCTATCACATGATTACCGATAATACAAGAAATTGTCAGGCAACCAGGATCCCTATACTTAGGCGGGGTTCTGTGTTGAATAATTGAGCTCACTTGCTCGGTGAGGAAGGCTCTCTTTTGCACATGAAGCTTCTGCTTTTGTGTGCAAAGATCCTTCAAAAACTTGGCATAGTTAGGAACTTGCTTGATGGCATCGAGTAATGGGATATTTATGTGAACTTTTTTAAAAATTTCCATTACATCGTTTACACTTGTTCCTTTCTTTGCCGGAGCTAACCGTGATGGAAACGATGCCCTAGGCAAATAAGATGCCTGAGTGGGGTCAGAGTCAACATGAGCATCTGTAGAAGGTGAGGCTTTATCAGCCTCCTTGTCAGATGGAGATGCAATTTGCTTTGACTTAGACGTGGATGCACCGACATTCAAATCGGGCACTTGTACTCGATTGTCAACCTGTTTTCCACTCCTAAGGGTAGTAATAGATTTGAGATCTTCATTGTAGGACTCAGATGTACTACCAACTGCGAATTGACCATTTGGGTTTGGAACAGGTTGACTAGGAAATCTCCCTGGCTCTCTCTCAGAAGAAAACCGAGTAATCTTACTCACAGCTATCTCAAGTCTTTGAGTCGTGGCTTTCAACTCAGATATGTCCTTAGAATTCTGATCAATTATACTTGCTGAGCGCTGTAAAAACTGATTAATCGTTTCCTCTAAACTTGACGTGTTGGATGGAGGAACTTGGTTATGGTGAGGCCTAACAGGGCTAGGGGCTTGAGGAGCCTGGGAGACAACAACAGGTCCCCCTTGGTGTGGGCCATGGGCCCAGGAGAGACTTGGATGTTTGGTGAACCCTGAATTGTAATAGTTAGGTTGCAGATTATTGCCAGGTCGCTGCATCACATTAAAAGAGTTGACTTGCTCAGCATAGTATGCAGGATAATCGTTTTGCAAGTCACAATTAGCTATTGAATGACCAGGACTCGAACATGCAGCACAGACTTCAGATGAAGCGTTTGCAAGAGGTACAGGTTGACTCAAATTCAAAAGTGCATCTATCTTTTGAGTCATGGTCATAACAGTCGTCTCTAACTTTGAGGCAGAAGGGGGTTGAACAGATGTATCTCTAGCTTCATATATACCACCCTTACGCCTATCAGACTCCTTTCTCGAATAATCCCATTATTGAGAATTTTCTGAAAGAGTTTCAAAGAATTCCCAAATTTCACTGACACTCATTTTCATTAATGACCCACCACTAGTGGCATCAATCATACGACGGTTTTGAGGGGTTAAACCGTCTTGGAAGTATTGAACTAGTCGCCACTTCTCGAATCCGTGATGGGGACACCTGACAATGAGCTCATTGAACCTTTCCCAACATTCATAGAAATGTTCACCCTCTTTTTGTTGAAAATTAGATAAATCTCGTCGGAGGCATTTGTTTTATGAACGGGGAAGTATTTTGTCAAGAACTTTCTTGACATCGCATCCCATGATGTGATGGATCCTATCTCTAATGCATTTAACCACGATTTCGCCTTGTCTTTCAGAGAAAAGGGAAATAACCTAAGACGGACCGAATCTTCAGAAAAGTTTTGGTAATTCAGGGTAGCGCAGATGTCAAGAAATTCTTTAACATGAAGATAAGGGTCCTCTTTCTCAAAACCATAAAAAGTGGGCAAGAGATGAATAATAGATGGTTTGAATTCGAAACTGTTTGCACTTGTCCTTAAAAAGTAATCCTCTTTCTCAAAACCATAAAAAGTGGGTAAGACAATGCAAGATGGAACACTACTAGGAAGAGGGGCGAAGTAATCCTTAAAGGCCTTCCCCTCAGTCATCTCAGTGGACAAGGATGATGAACCTAAATAGGTAATGGGGACATCAAAGAACTCTTCGAATTCTTGTCGGACAAGTCTACTCTGAGAATCACGCACCCAAGTATGCACAAACTAATGGATAACGAAGGTTCAAAATCAACATTCCTAAATAGACTTCAAATTTTTTTATGCAAGCCTAACCTCTATATGAAGATGACCTAACTCTAAAAAAGTTAAAATTGGAAAAACCTAATCAGGACCTATATGATGCGCAAGCAAGATGAATGGCAAACGACCCTAGATAAGTACCTAGCAATACAATCATTCAGATTGCCTTCTGGTACTGCGCAGCTGATAGTTATAGCCCCACGAAAAGACAAGGTTTCTACGAAGCAAATTAATCTCGTGAGAAACTAATTTACTAGGTAGAGGTTGTAACGTCTGGTAATCCCTACAAGCACTCCTTTTTATTACCTATGTTTGTTACTAATCAAGGGCTGAAATCCATTTTAATTAGCCTATCCGCGGGAGAGCACGGAGTTTCCCAGTATCAAAAATATCCTGAAATCTAATTACTCCTACCTCCTTTTCTACCTTCAGCTTAAAGTGTAATGCCAGTTTCAGAACTATTCCAAGATTGGATATGTTCCTTCACTTGACTACTTTAAACTTTCAAATTTCAAAAGAGGGGTCCTATGAGCGCCCTGTCCTAATTTATCTTGTTATAAATTTTAATAGTGAGGGCTTAGGTCCCTAACCCTAAAATAGATGGTGGTTAACCTATCCGCGGGAGAGAGCGCGGAATTTTACAGCATCAGAAATATCCTCAATCTATTCAAATTTGCATGCAATTCTAGCTAAAAACAAAACAAGCAAAACACACAGTAATCCACTCAGAAACCGCGTGCAGATGCGGTGGGAAGAAGTTACCTCCGGCGTGAACCTCTCTTGGGTTACTTGCGACTCTGGGTTGAAGTCGAGTTGACGTCGATCAGAAGCACCGTCCACCTGATGGCTCGCCGACTTCTGAGAGTGTTCACGCGATAGTAACCTGTAAACAATTCAAACCCTGTGCTTTTTGTTTTCTTTTCTTTTTCTTTTTTTTATTTTTTATTATGCAACCTGTAATATATCCTTCCTACCTATTAATACCTGCAAAAATAAAAAAAAAACAAAAACAAGTATCAAAACTTCTTAGACTTAAAAGAAATAACTAAAAAATAAAATCAAGCCTATATTAAAAGCAAAAGCAATCTATATCTGACCTAAATTTTATTTATTTATTTATTATTATTTTTTTAACCAAAACTACAAATTAGTGAAAATAAACTCTTAAATTCAATTACACCGCTACAGTCCCCGGCAACGGCGCCAAAAACTTGATGCAGAATTAACTAACCTAAATAAATAGGTTAATTTAACCTAGTCTTAATAACTGCAAGTGCACAGTGTCTAACTGGTAGACAAGGGCAAGTACAGGTCGATTCCACAAGGACTGTGGTTGCAATTAAATTTCAGAGTAGACTTAAACTAATTTAAATGGAGATTACAACAATCAAAATATCTAAACTAAAAATCAAATTAAAAAGCAAAATAAAAAGTTTTTAAGAATATGAGAAGGGAAACCAAGGCATTGAATCCACCACAGGTTCTTTGAGATTTGTGTAATCCAAATTATTGTTTTCAAGAATTAACATGACTAACCTAAAGATTAATCTAAGTTCGCAATTGATTTTAGCAAAGGTATAAACCCCTAGCATTGCGTGTCTTCTTACGACACACACAATCACAGGTCTATTTTAACTAATCCTAAACCCCTAGCATTGCATGTCTTCTTACGGCATACACAATCACAGATTCAGATTAATTTATTAAATCAGGCTTTGAATGTCAACAAAGGGTACTTCTATCTATCGACTAGTCTAGATAATTAATCCGGATATAATCGGTGAAAGCAAATTATTGAGACTCAGAAATCAAATGTGTTTAACGTTCAAGCATAAAGAAAATAATAAATTTAAATACAACAAACTCTAGGAAACCCTGTGGTGGCGGTGGTCACAGCATCAATGGAGGTGGACGTCATCTCTGCATGTATGCAAATCCCGAGAAAAGGGTTGCTGATGGACAGTGGTGGCTCAGAGCAAACACCGGGGTGCAAATAACCAAAACTGATTTGAAAATCAGTTTTTCTCCCTCCAGAAAAGTCGCGCGGCTCTGCGCTTCGTCTCCAGCGCGACGCACTCTGTGCCGCGTCTGTTCTTCACTCCCCGCGAGCTTCCTCTCCTCCCGA
This sequence comes from Berberis vulgaris, assembly GCA_963556465.1. NCBI lineage: Eukaryota > Viridiplantae > Streptophyta > Magnoliopsida > Ranunculales > Berberidaceae > Berberis > Berberis vulgaris. The sequence continues at coordinate 10,719,740 of OY747129.1, read as the reverse complement.
CCGGCTCCGGTACCTGTAAGAAGACAGAGAGAAGGTGAGGAAACAACGAGATAGGGAAACAGACAGAGAGAGAAAAGCAGGGGCGGTGCTCTTGCGAGCTCTGTTTCGCGGCGGTGGTTGCGTGGTCTGGTTGTAACGGATCTGTGAAGGAGGAGAAACAAGGACTTTGTTTTGTGCGCGAGGTGGTTGTGGTGGTGCTCGGGTGATGGTCGTTGCGAGGAAGGAAAACAGGGACAAATGCGAGGTGACGTGAAAGAAGAGAATATTGGTGAGGTGAGGTGGTGATGGCGGGATTATCGCACTGCCGGCTCTCCTATCGAGCGAGGATTGCCTGCAGGGTGGATCGGTGTGGTGGCTGGAAAAGAGATGAGGGGAGAAGAAACGTGGAAGAAGAAAGGAAAACAGGAAGGAGGGTGATGGCGGAGAAGGTGGCGAGGTGAAGTTTGTACCGTGAAACAGGGTTGTCACACCCCTGTTTCACGGTGGTTAGTGGCGGTGGTTGTGGCTCTGGTGGCGAGGTTGCTGGATAGGGAAGGTGGTTGTGTGGCGTGATGGAACAGGGAGAGTCTGATGGTGGTGGCGGCTGTGGTTGTTGGACGGTGGCGAGGTGAGGTGGTGATGGCGGGATTATCGCACTGCCGGCTTTCCTATCGAGCGACAATTGCCGTCAGGGTGGATTGGTGTGGTGGCTGGAAAAGAGAGGAGGAGAACACCAGTAGGAAAAGAGAGAAGAAGAGAGGAGGTTCTCCGAACTGGGGAGAGCTAAATAGGGTTCTCCTATTTTCTTGGGCTTGGGTTCTCCAAAAGCCGTTGGGCTTGGGTTTTTAGGTTAGCATTTTGGGTTTGGGCTTAGGTTAAATTAGGTGGACCTAGGTTTATCTGGGTTAGGTTTAGATATCTGACCATCTACTTTGTACCACCGCTAGAATCGACCAATTGTCATTCCTTAAATTGTCGCCTTAATACGATTTCATCGTTCACGCTCAAATTCCTACAAAGACATGAAAACGAAATAATTATTATAAAATATAATAATCGAAACACTAACATATATAAATTAAGGGATATATTATGTAATAATTACGTGAATATCAAAAATTACCACGAAACATATTTATTTAATATGTTTCCTGTCATTCATCCTTTTATATCATTGCGGCATTATCTCAACCACAAATATTTGGTGTTTCTGTAATGGTAGCTTAAACTAAATTAATTACAATATTTTTGTTGAATTTTAGCAGTCTACCTTGTTTTAAAAAAAAATTCCAATACTAAAATTTGTCATACTTCATAAATTTTCATTTGTAATTCATAAAAATGGCAAAAATACACAATAAACCACTATAACATTACTCCACATGCTAAATGTTTGAGTGGGCAACAAAACATACATTTTTTTGCAGAATTTTGACAGAGTTTACATTGTTTTCTCAATTTTTTTCCAACACTAAAACCTATCATACACAGTAATATTGCATTTGCAATTCATCAAATGCAAATATTTAAAATGAACCACTATAACATTGTTCCACATGCTAAATGTTTTAGTAGACAACACAATTTTTACAGAGTCTACTAATGAGCAAGAAATACGGTACCTCCAGAGTAACATATTTTGTATGCAAATGTAAATCACATTGTGTACTTTCCTAACATTGAAGTCCCACTGTATGCATATGTAAATCATATTGTCTGCAAATGTATGCAAGGGTATTCAACATTGTATTATAATCTATGCTAGGAATATTCTAACAATGAAGTCTCACTGTACATGTCAATAAATCACATTGTTCTTGTCAATAAAAATAATAAAAAATAAAAAAACTGCATCATTGCATGAGTATGCAAATGTCAATGCAAAAATATTAGAATAAGAGCTCTATAATATTTTAATAAAACACTGTTGATTTCATTCCAATTGATCTAACCATCCAATGCATAAGAATATTACCCTTTTACGGGCCTGATTTTTCTTTTATTCACATAATTTATGAAAAGTAATTCAAAAGATTAAAACAAACACCTATACTAAATGAAATTATTTATAAAAAAAAAATTCAATTAGGGTCTAATTAGGGTATTTTCAAATTGGGATGTTTACAAATTGGGGTCTGTTAATTAATTACTTAGTGGACATCTCAATAGAATTTCAGTGAATAGAATAAACTAATACAAAACATGAAATAACTTAACCTATTCTCTATCATGATTTCAGTGCTAATGCAAAACATAGACATCTCAATAGAATAAACTAAGTGGTAGTTGAAATAATTTAACATTTTCTCTCATAGCAAAAATATTTTTTGAATTTCAATCACCATGAAAATTAGTATTGTCGATGGACTGGACTTATGCAAAAAAAAAAAAAAATTTAAATCAGATTTGGTGCTTTAATAAACACTACCATCATCAACAATTGAAGAAAAATTAATAAATATAAAAAAATGTTGGGTATGAGAATCGAACCCATACACTCTTGGTGCTTTAAGTTCTATGTGATCCGTTAGATTCACATATTTGGTTAAATCTGAGCCGTCTTTTATCTCAAACACCAAACACCATCCTGTGTGGGCATGAGAATCGAACCCATGAACTCTTGGTGCTTTAAGTTCTATGTGATCCGTTAGATTCACATATTTGGTTAAATCTGAGTCGTCTTTTATCTCAAACCCCAAAAACCATCATGTTTTGTATAAATATATACTAGGGTATTCCCCGTGTCGTTGGCACTAACATACGATGTTAAATATTTTCACTACGACTTATCTTTCGTAGTGTCTTTCAAGGATTTTACTGTGTTGAAAAATCTCCCGGTATGCCTTTGAGGATTTTAGCTCAACATGCAATTAACACTTGGTACGTGGGCTTAAACTAAACTATAATTTTAAAAAAATGATTAAAAAGCTTACCTATCCCTTTAACGTATAAATAAAAAATCTATGTGAATGAAACAAAGTGAAGGTACTTGAGACCGTTGGCACGACCATTCAACTTTTCACATTAATTTTTTTTTTTTAACAATCGTCATTGTTTCTTAACATTTAATGAAACACAACCTCAAAATCCACCTAACCAGATGACAATAATGTGATTGAAATACGTAATTTATAGATTTGAAATAGAAAAGATTTTTAGAGATTATTAGGCTAGAAGCATGGGAAAAGGAAAAGAAATAGTCGTGCAAGATGTGTAATACGTGTAAAGTTGCATGGTAAACATATATGAACTGTTTGATAGAGAAAATTAATTGATACACTTGTCCTCCATATGAAACTCAAATAAATAAGAATAATTGAGAAATAAATTTAGCATGAGCCGATTTTTTCAAAGAATAATTAGATGTTACCATAAAAAAGTTTATCTAATAAATATATATTGTCATTCTTTAGTTAAATAATCTAAGACAGTGGTGGAATCTGTTGAGATCTCGAGCTCCATTAGGTTGTGCAACCTTGCTAGTTTAAGCCCAGCTTCAATTCCTTGAAGCTCATGTTTGATCACTGTCTGTCACTATGTTACCAATTGATACCACCCAAACATAAAAGAGTTGAAGTTGATTCCCCGCTATGTATCCCCAAAACCAGAGTTGTGCTTTGATGTTTTAAACTAGATGTTCCAAATTAATCTCATGCCTGTTATCTCCATTGTCTCCATTGAAGATGCTATTATTTCTCAACTTCCAAACTGCCCAAGTGATCGCGTGAGGTAGCCTTCTCCACAACCAGATTCCCAAGCCATTGATATGGTTCGGATGATTCCAACTTGCTAGCCAATCATTCATCAAGCGTGTCACAGTCTTTTGCACACCAAATTCGGTTTGCCAAGCTACATGTTAGAAGCATGTGGTCAATGCTCTCCTAGTCGATAACAAAAACATAGCATCTATTAGGGATCATCCAGCCCTTATTTCGCAAAGTATCCGCCGTCAGAATTCTGCCATAAGTAACCGTCCACAGGAAAAAAAATTAATGTGAGGGGGAACATTTTTTACTCCATACTTTTTTCCAAATGTCTTCTTGATTATGGAAGCTTCTCAAAGCCTCATACATTGACTTCACAGTGTAGTTATACATTCCTTGTCATAGCCATTTATCTTCTTCATTGGAGACTTCAAAATTTGCTAACTTTTCTTGCAACTCCTTTTATTGATTTAGCTCCCATTGATACAATCTTTTTCTTAACTCAGTCTGCCACTTATTGTCTTGCTCATTCTCTGACCAAAATTGTTTGACATCACCATTATTCAATATGGCTATTCTAAAAATTAAAGGGAATTTGGCTGACAAAGCTTGCTCCCCTGACCATTTCTCTTGCCAAAAGCTCACACTCTCAGTTTTTCCTATTTAATTTTGTAAGATATGTGTCTCACAAAATCAGTTTTATTGTTCATCATAGCACGCCAAAAGCTACACCCATAGGGCTGATTTGGAACCTTTGAGAACCAATTCGGATGTTAACCCCCATATTTTTGTTCAATTACTTTCTTCCATTGTGATTGCTTCTCAACGCCATACCGCCGCATCCATTTGGAGAACAAATTTTGTCCCGACCTATTAGGTGATAATTTGACACTTTTTGATCCGATCCCCACAAAAACTTCCTCATACACCTCTCAATCTTATCAACAACTGAGACAGCAATTTTGATCACAGACATTTGGTAGATGGGGATCGAGACTTGAAAGAGAGGATTTGACAAGGACTACCCTACCTGCTTTCAAAAGAAATTTGGTTTTCCAAGTTGGAAGGCGCTTCTCGACTCTTTCTAAGATGTTATACCAAACTTATTTGCATTAAGGAAAGACCAAGATACTTTGATGGAATTGATCCAAATTGCAGTCCACCATATTCGTCAAAGCAGCTCCGTTCATGTTGTCTCTAACCTCAAATAAGTGTGACTTGTGAAAGTTAATCTTAAGCCCTAAGATAACTTCAACCACATTAAAATATCCTTAAGTGCCCTTACTTTCGAATCTCAGGGTGTGTTTGGTTGCATGGAATCCTATGCCATGGAAATTCATGAGGGGACCCCTACATTTTAGGCTAAATTGATATATCACTCCACATCCACCATTTGATTTTGTGATCAATGGTGGGAATGGAAGTCCCATGAACATGGGAATCCCACTCCTTGGTCCCCCCTAAGGCATGTGATTCTCATATTCATGGGACTTTCATTCCCACCATTGATCACAAAATCAAATGGTGGATATGGAGTGATATATCAATTTAGCCTAAAATGGAGGGATCCCCTCATGGATTCTCATGACATAGGATTCCATGCAACCAAACACACCCTAAGGGAGCTTCTTAAAAAGGAAGGCATAGAGACCCAAGCTTGATGGAATTGTGTTTAGTTAGTTACCCAATGACATGTGCAAGGTTGATCGAAATAGATATCACATAAGGAGAATTGCAGAAGGCAATCAATGATCTTGCACTTAATAGGGCACGAGACTGGATGGGTATCAAATTGAATTCTATAGGAGATGCTGGGAGATTATTAAGCTAGAGATCATGGAGACCATTAAAGATTTCAACAAGCATGGCTATCGTGAAAGGAGGCTGAATACCACTAATATAGTGATGATACCAAAGAAACCAGGGGAAAATTCAGTCAAAGATTTCAGGCCTATTAGTCTTTTGTTAGGCGTATACTAGATAATTGCAAAGGTTTTGTCATCTTGGTTGAAGAATGTTCTCAATCTGGTAATCTCTCAGAATCAGTTCTCATCAGTGGCAGATCGTCAAATTGTGGATGCCTCAATGATAGCTAATGAAATAATTGATTCAAGAAGAAGATCCAATATGGAGGGGATTGTGTGTAAGTTGGACTTCGCATAGGCTTTCAATTGTGTTAGTTGGGAATTCATTGATTATTTACTTAAAAAATGGGGTTCAAGTGGAGGTGGAGAAGATGGCTAGAAAATTGTCATCAAACAACTGGTATCGGATCCCATCCGCTAGGCACCAATTTACATGGACGACCCCTTCGTATTGATTTCCCTAAATTTGATGGTGGCGATCCCGAAGGTTGGCTTTTCCAAGCCGAACAATTTTTTGAGCTTAACCAGGTCGTCAACAATCAGAAGGTCACATTGGCCGCGATTCACCTTAAAGGTGACGCAATCGCTTGGTATCGCTGGATTCGACAATCCATCGGCGAACTCTCCTGGGAACAATTCTCCAAGGCGATCTGTTCCCGATTTGGTTCCCACAAACATCTTGATCCGTGCAGCTCTCTTTCGAAATTAACCCAAACATGGACGGTTCGTGAGTTTATTACAGCCTTTGAGAATCTCATCAATTTGGTTCCGGGATTGCTCGAACCTCATCAAGTCAGTATGTTCCTCTCAGGATTACGTGCTGATATTCAGTCGGGCGTGCGTTTGCTTAAACCTGCGAGCTTGACCCAAGCTTTTGATTTAGCGTTATGCCAAGAGGACGCTATCACTGCGACTACAGCTTATTCCTCGTCTAAAGGGTTCTACAGACAGCCTTCGCGTCCTGTGGCTCCTCAGCCTAATTTTAAGACCCATGTACCTACTCCCGCCTTGCCTGTTGGCATGAAGCGACTAACTTGGGCCGAACAACGAGAACGGCGAGAGAAAGGTTTATGTTTCAACTGCGACGAAACCTTTAAACCAGGTCATCGCTGTCTTAAACCGCAATTGTTGTTACTGGATGCTGCCCTCGAAGAGTATTCTCCGGATGACAGCGTCGCTCTTTCAGATGCCGACCCTGCGATGGAGATTTCCCTCCATGCTCTTATGGGATCGACCAAGCCAGAAACCATGCGAGTCACCGGTAGCTTGAAGCATCGCCAGATTTCCGTCCTCATAAACTCTGGCTCTACGCACAATTTTCTCCATCCGAGTGTTGCAAAGCAGTGTGGTATTCCAATTGCATACACCAAGGATTTGAGAGTCATGATCGCTGATGGTGGCTATTTGTCTAGTCGCAGTTCTTGTCAGAATCTCGCGATGACTATTCAGGGTTACGAGCTTTGTGCTGACTTCTCGCTTCATGTTATCACAGGTTGCGATATGGTATTGGGTACTCAGTGGCTTCGCACATTGGGTCGCATTGTTTGGGACTTCAGTAAGTTGGTCATGCAATTCACAGTCGCCGATCGTGTTTATACGTTGGTGGGCAACAATTCTCCTATGGTTATGTTTATGAACAGCGTGAAGATGACTCGCACATTACGTCAAGAACAACAGGGCATCCTTTTCCACATACGGGACCTCGACGTCCAGCAGGAACCACTAGCCAACGTTGTTGTTTGGGCACAGCGAGCAGCCCAGGGGAGCCTGACCAAGTCGCTGTTTCGAATCAGCGAACAAGACCATTTTGCTGTCACCCAACTTCTTTCCAAATTCTCTGATGTATTTGGACTTCCCCTCAGTCGCTTCCTCCTCCACGGGAGCATGATCGACGCATACCACTCCTACCAGGCACTGCCCCGGTAAATGTTCGTCCATACCGTTACTGTCACGCCCCGACCCGCCACGGGAATCGCAGCGTGCCGATGCGTGAACTAACCCGTGACACAGGCGGATCGTAACCGGTCACAACATCATAATATAACACATTCTTGATACGAGAATGAAACGGAAATAAAAACTACGATAAAATTTAAACAAAATAAATATATATTTGATTCGCCCCGCCAGAGTCATAGCGACAAAACCATTATACAAACATCTAGTATAACCATATAGTACATCTGAAACACAGAGGAAGCAAAACATACCCGTACAGGGTGGACACGACCAAACACCACAAAACGCGCCTACAACGGAAAACGGGGCCTACGCGCCACGCTCAGCAGGAACGCCAACACTGCCTGCACTCCAATAGAAGCACACCCCTTGCGGGGTCAGCAAAGCACAAAGCTAGCTGGTGCGAGCGAACTAAATACAAATAACGGAATACTATACCAGAAAAATTCATGTCAGACAATAAATGATAAATAACAAGTTGTAAAGACTAAATCACACCGTGTCTCTAAAGATAATATTTCTAAGTTCAAGCAACAACACAAACATTTCAGATTCAACAATAACTACCAGTTTACGATATATGCCGATCATTACACGTGATTCAAACATGGTAAATATCAAGCGATGAAAATAAAGACAATCTCATAATTCTTCCTAGTCTCCTAGTATAGCAATTAGGTTGAAACCAAAAATTCTGTAAAATTTTGTATAAGTGTCTCATATCGTAGGTATCCGCATACCCTACGGATGTGTCTCACCCAGACACATCCCACAACGTGCACCAGTAACACTTCGGGCTTGTTTGTATCCTAATGGGGTGCCATTTGCCAGGATACAAACTCAAATATCCCGAACGACTGGCCTAACACGGCCAACCTAACACAATCAAACTCAAGCGCGCTGGGAGGGAAAGCGAGTAATCTCCAAAGCACGTCCTCCGGGACCCGTCCTATTGCACTCTATAGTGGCAAGTGCGTGCGGGAGCTCACCGCACCTCAGCAAGCTTGCCACATGCAATAGCGTCCACAATGTCAGGTGCGAGTCATCTCAAGCACCATCCAACTCACGATGCGAGCAAGCTCCTAAGCATCGGCACAACAGGCATTATAGCGGGGTAAAGACACTTAAACTACTATCCACATGCACAAATGACGAGTCTGTACATAACCAAATGTAACAGACGTGCAATCATAAACAATTCGACAATTTTTTATAAAACCACGACTATGCTAGGGTCCCAACATGACCCAATTCACCACAATAAATTTATTCGAGTCGATTATCATACATGCTCAAGACTCGAAAATCCACGGTAAAACATGACATACTATGCAAACTTGAAAACGAAGCATACAAGTCCAATGTCATTACACCAAAGCCTAATCACACCAAAATTCATTCACTATTCGATTTCATTCAAGTATATCATGCTTTCAGGAAACCCAATACATAATTCACGGTATGATGTAAAACTTAAATTCAGGATTTCAAATACTTATTTCTTAAAATAAAAATTATAGTTCCACTCACCTGAGCGGAATGGATTTTCAAAACCCAATTCCTACCAGTCGAAGCTCCTAACACGCAAAACCACGAATGCGGGACCACGAAAATTTTTAAAACTGCAAGGCGGACTTGAAAATGAGTAAACTAGCCGAAAACTGAAAAAATAAATAAACTTACAAGCGGCGCGTGACTGAAAGAAAAACTTACAGGCAATAAAAATTCGGCAAACACCCCGCGGAAACCCAAAGTTTGGCGAAAACGCGCCGAAACCCTCCCTACTCCGGTCTGATCGCCTCCAAACTGCACAACAGCCCACAAATGAGTCTAAGGACACTCGGAGTCACGAAAGTGAGGCTCACCCAAAGCCCGGATTCATGCCGAAGAATCCTCCAAACGAACATGCACCCTGATTTTTTTGAAAAAATTTGGCCAACCCCAAAATCAACATTGCATGTCGGTTCTAAGGGCTCCCAAAGACGCCACCAAGGCCCCTCCACGTCTGATCAGAGATATGGAAACCGATCAAACCCCAAACCCAAATGAAAACTGATTTTTTTTTTTTTTTTTTTTTGCCAAAAATCAACAGAGAAATGAAGAGGGGAAGAAATGAAGAGGATGAGGTGAGCTTTGGGGGAAGAAATCACCCAAAATTGTCGACGAAATCCCGCTGGAGACGAAGAGTTAGAAGGAACCTCGCACTGTGAAGAGAAAAAAAAAGAAAGGAAAGAAAAGGAAGAAAAGGGGGGGGGGGGGGGGGGGGTCGTGTTTTAAAGGGTGGGTGGCTATGTGCCCCCACCACCTTTACTGAGTACACCCCTGCCCGAATTTTTTTTTTAAAAACGCAGATATTACATCATACACACCTTAAAAGAGATCTCGTCCTCGAGATCGGACAAAAGCCACGACAAGAAAATCTAGGCGAAAAGCTCGGGGTATTTCTGTCTCATCTGGTCCTCCAGCTCCCAAGTCATGTTACCCGCTCGGTGGCTCCACTGAACCTTCACTAACTTCACTATCCTCCAACGAAGTTGTTTCACATCATCATCAACAATGGCTACTGGCATCACTGGATACGTCAACTCATCCGAAATCTCCACCTCGGCAGGCTCTATAATCTGTGACGGGTCTGCCAAACACTTCCGCAACATGGATACGTGAAACACGTCGTGGATACCTGACATACTCTGCGGCAAAGCCAATCTGTAGGCCACTGGTCCAATCCTCTCAGTAATCTCATATGGCCCTACATACTTCGGTGCAAGTTTCCCACGACTTCGGAACCTAACAACTCCGCGCATCGGGGAAACTTTCAGAAAAACCTAGTCACCAACATCAAACTCTAACTCCTTACGCCTCCTATCCGCGTAACTCTTTTGTCTACTCTGGGCTATCAACAAACGCGCTCTAATCAGCTCAATATTCTCAGTAGTTTCTCTGATCACATCCGGCCCCATCACAACTGACTCTCCAATCTCTGCCCAACAAATAGGGGACCTACACGGTCGTCCGTAGAGTGCCTCAAACGGTGCCATGCCAATACTTACGTGGTAGCTGTTGTTGTACGCAAACTCGCATAACGGTAGGTAATCTTCCCAACTGCCCCCAAAGTCTAAAATGCATGCTCTAAGCATGTCTTCCACTACCTGATTCACTCGCTCAGATTGGCCATCTGTCTGTGGATGATAAGTTGTACTCATGTCCAATCTAGTACCCATAACTTGCTGAAAACTCTGCCAGAAGTGGGCTGTGAAAAGCGGATCTCTGTCGGATACAATCGAAACAGGCGACCCATGAAGGTGGACTATCTCCCGAATGAATAACACCGCTAGACTGTCTGTCGTCCGATTCCTACTAACAAGATGGAAATGTGCACACTTCGTCAACCGATCAACAATGACCCATATCGACTCATTACCTTTCCTCGACCGTGGAAGTCCATCGATGAAATCCATAGTGATATACTCCCACTTCCACGTCGGGATATCCAATGGATGCAATAACCCAGACGGTCTCTGATGCTCGGCTTTCACCTGCTGACAAGTCGCACACCGTGCCACAAACTCTCCAATGTCTTTCTTCATGCCATATCACCAGAAAGAACGTCTCAAATCTCGATACATCTCTGTTCCACCGGGGTGAATGGTGAAACGAGATCTATGAGCTTCCTGTAAGATATCTCTTCGCAACTCCTCATCAGGCGGAACACAAAGTCGCCCACGAAACCGCAACCCTCCATCTGAACCCACCGACCAATCGGTAGGGCACTCATCCAGTGTGTCAACTACCAAATCTGCTATCTGCCTCGTAATCACTGGATCAGAGTTCTGTCTCTCCACCACTCTACTGATCAACGATGGATAAACTGCTAAACCCGCTATCATGCTGCCTTCTGTATTGAAAGTAGGCTGAACTGCAAATGAAACTAATGTCTCAAGTGTTCGATACTCCTGAATCATCATGGTTGCCATCACTGCATGTCGCCTACTCAAGGCATCTGCAACCACATTAGCCCTACCAGGCTGATATTGTATCTCGAAATAATAGCTGCTAAGAAAATCAACCCATCGTTGTTGCCTCATATTCAACTCCCTCTGAGTGAATAGGTACTTCAAACTCTTGTGATCCGTGAACAACTCGAACCTCTCACCATACAGATAATGTCTCCAGATCTTCAAAGCAAAGACTACGGCTGCCAACTCTAAATCATGTGTCGGATATCTCCGTTCGTGGGGTTTCAACTGTCGAGACGCATAGGCTACAACCTTCTTGCACTGCATCAACACTCCACCCAATCCTGTACCACAAGCATCAGTAAATACCACCAGTCGGCTACCAGGTGTCGGAATAGTCAACACTGGTGCTGAAGTCAACCGAAGCTTCAAAGTTTCAAAAGCTTCTTCACACTTTTCTGACCATACAAAAGGAACATTCTTCCTAGTTAACTGAGTGAGTGGTGCCGCAATGAAGGAAAATTTCTCGATAAACCGTCGGTAATAACCAGCCAAACCCAGAAAACTACGAATCTCCGTCACACTACTCGGTCGTCTCCAAGACTTCACTGCTTCGACCTTCTCGGGATCCACTGCAATACCTCCACTAGAAATGACATGCCCGAGAAATTGAACTTCAGGCTCCCAGAAATGACACTTACTGAACTTCGCATACAACTGATTTTCTCTAAGTGTCTGCAAAACAATGCGAAGATGCTCTCTGTGCTCCTCTAAACTCCTCGAGTACACTAAGATATCGTCAATGAAGATTACCACAAACTTGTCCAAGTATGGACTGAACAATCTATTAATCAAATCCATGAAGAAAGCTGGTGCATTTGTCAATCCAAATGGCATGACTGGAAACTCATACAAGCCATAACGGGTCCGAAAAGCGGTAATTGGAACGGAATGTTCCTCAACTCTCATCTGATGATACCCAGACTGCAAATCTAACTGTGAAAACACTACGACTCCCCTCAACTGATCCAATAGATCATCAATTCGAGGCAATGGATACTTATTCTTGATGGTCACTTTATTCAGATCTCGATAATCTATGCACATCCTTAATGATCCATCCTTCTTGGATACAAATATTGCTGGAGCTCCCCAAGGTGAATTGCTCGGACGAATAAACCCCTTACGAAGCAACTCATCAAGCTGTACTTTCATCTCTTCCAATTGCTTAGGTGCAAGCCTGTACGCTGATTTAGATATAGGTGCAGTACCAGGAACCAGGTCAATCCGAAACTCTACCTCACGACGTGGAGGGATACCAGGAATCTCCTGAAACACGTCAGGGAACTCACATATAACGTCTACAGAACTGGTGTCGGGACAAGAAATCTCAAGAGAGCTAAGAAAACTCGACATCAAAGAAACCGAATCGGGCTCACAAGCCAACACACGAGGCGAAGCATCAGGTGGCGCTAACATCACCGACCTATGCAAGCAATCAATGATCACCGGATTACTGGACAACCAATCCATTCCTAGAATCAAATGATAGCATTCAAAACCCAAGACAATAAAGTCAAACACAAAGTTGTACCCCAACAAGGAAAACTCGAAACGGGGACAATATCCCACAACCAAATCGAACTGCCCAAGGGAGACACAACGCACAAGGGCTCCGGCAAAGGCACTACCTCAAGTTTGTCTCTAACAACCAACTGTCTAGAAATAAAAGACCTAGATGCTCCTGTATCGAAAAGAGCTCTCAACAGGGAAGACGACGAATGCACAAAACCTGGCACACAACACATGTATTCTGAATCACATAACAACACACTAACATGCAATTTTTCCTACGTATAATGCACATAACACAAATCTTACTACATCTGGCACACACAAAACGACAATAAAAATAATAATAACATACCCTCAACATTTCCCTGACCGGGAATAGCTGCTAGGGGAACAGGCGGTGCTGGGAGAGGGATTCTCTGACCAATTCCTGGCGCAGGTGCTAACTGTCCATGAGGCGCCCTCTGCTGTGCTGGTCCATCCCTATTCTGAGGACAAAGTCTAGAAAAGTGCCCCAATTGTCCACAAGTATAACAAACTACATGCTCCCATCGATTTGTCTGACCTCTTGGACAATCACGGGCTACATGTCCCTCCTGACCACAAGTGAAGCAACCGCTCCTAGTTCCGGTCTGACCACCCCACCTAGGCTGTCTCTGTTGCTGCTGCTGCTGTCGATAATCTCCGCGAGAACGTTTGTCACCTCTGCGGTCTCTGCCAGTCCTAACTGGTCCCCCTCTACCAGGGTCTCTCTGCTGGACAGCGGCACGCTCTGGTTGCTGTGCCTGCTCAATTGTCTGGCATCCTCGGCCAAACCTCTGACTGCGTTATGAACCTCTAGCTCGTCGAACCAAAGTCTATTGTCTACACTCGGCGTCCACTCGCTCCTGACTCAAAGTGACGTCCACTAATCTATCAAAAGGACGATCAATCATCGCCATCAACTGTTTCCTTAGGAACGGGTTCAGACCACTCAAAAACTTCTTGTTCTTCTTTTCTAGAGTATCTATAAAACAAGTGGCATAGCGGCTCAACTGTGTAAACTCGGCCAAGTATTCAGAAACAGATCTAGAACCCTGCTGTAAATGTAGAAACCTGTCCACTATCTCAGCTCTGGCAGAATCAGGAACAAAATGTTGTTCAAACACCTGGCAAAATGTATCCCACTGCATCTCTAACACATCACGGCTCTGCCTCACTGAATCCCACCAGTACATAGCCTCTTCGTCAAACTGGTGTGTTGCTAACTCAGTACGCTGTATAGGTGTCAGCACCATCCTCTCAAATATGAGCTCTACCTTACGGATCCACCGATCCGCAGCTAGAGAATCTCCAGTACCATCAAATCTTTCACCACCCAAGCTGACGAAATCCCTGTTGCGCCGAGTAAACGGATCCTCTGACTGACTGCCCTGCCTCATATTCTGTGCCAACTGGGTCATCATTTCCATAAAAGCCTGAGAGACATCCTCTCCAGCAGTGCCTGATCCCTCACCATGGGATCTCTTACCACGTGCCATCACCAAACAACCTCTACGAAAAAGAAAACACACATACCATACATCAAACAACACAACAAAAGTCCTAACTCCTCTACCCAATCCACTCAAGAAAGTGCTATACGATGATGTTCTATGTGAACCAGTAAACAATGGCTCTGATACCAAGCTCTGTCACGCCCCGACCCGCCAAGGGAATTGCAGCGTGCCGATGCGTGAACTAACCCGTGACACAGGCGGATCGTAACCGGCCACAACATTATAATATAACACATTCTTGATTCGAGAATGAAACGATAAAATTTGAACAAAATAAATATATATTTGATTCGCCCCGCCAGAGTCATAGCGACAAAACCAGTATACAAACATCTAGTATAACCATATAGTACATCTGAAACACAGAGGAAGCAAAATACCCGTACAGGGTGGACACGACCAAACACCACAAAACGCACATACAACGAAAAATGAGGCCTACGCGCCACGCTCAGCAGGAACGCCAACACTGCCTGCACTCCAATAGAAGCACACCCCTTGCGGGGTCAGCAAAGCACAAAGCTAGTTGGTGCGAGCGAACTAAATACAAATAACGGAATACTATACCAGAAAAATTCATGTCAGACAATAAATGATAAATAACAAGTTCTAAAGACTAAATCACACCGTGTCTCTAAAGATAATATTTCTAAGTTCAAGCAACAACACAAACATTTCAGATTCAACAATAACTACCAGTTTACGATATATGCCGATCATTACACGTGATTCAAACATGGTAAATATCAAGCGATGAAAATAAAGACAATCTCATAATTCTTCCTAGTCTCCTAGGTATAGCAATCAGGTTGAAACCAAAAATTCTGTAAAATTTTGTATAAGTGTCTCATATCGTAGGTATCCGCATACCCTACGAATGTGTCTCACCCAGACACATCCCACAACGTGCACCAGTACCACTTCGGGCTTGTTTGTATCCTAATGGGGTGCCATCTGCCAGGATACAAACTCAAACATCCCGAACGACTGGCCTAACATGGCCAACCTAACACAATCAAACTCAAGCGCGCTGGGAGGGAAAGCGAGTAATCTCCAAAGCACGTCCTCCGGGACCCGTCCTATTGCACTCTATAGTGGCAAGTGCGTGCGGGAGCTCACCGCACCTCAGCAAGCTTGCCACATGCAATAGCGTCCACAATGTCAGGTGCGAGTCATCTCAAGCACCATCCAACTCACGATGCGAGCAAGCTCCTAAGCATCGGCACAACATGCATTATAGCGGGGTAAAGACACTTATACTACTATCCACATGCACAAATGACGAGTCTGTACATAACTAAAGGTAACAGACGTGCAATCATAAACAATTCGGCAATTTTTTATAAAACCACGACTATGCCAGGGTCCCAACATGACCCAATTCACCACAATAAATTTATTCGAGTCGATTATCATACATGCTCAAGACTCAAAAATTCACGGTAAAACATGACATACTATGCAAACTCGAAAACGAAGCATACAAGTCCAATGTCATTACACCAAAGCCTAATCACACCAAAATTCATTCACTATTCGATTTCATTCAAGTATATCATGCTCTCAGGAAATCGAATACATAATTCATGGTATGATGTAAAACTTAAATTCAGGATTTCAAATACTTATTTCTTAAAATAAAAATTATAGTTCCACTCACCTGAGCGGAATGGATTTTCAAAACCCAATTCCTACTAGTCGAAGCTCCTAACACGCAAAACCACGAATGCGGGACCACAAAAATTTTTAAAACTGCAAGGCGGACTCGAAAATGAATAAACTAGCCGAAAACTGAAAAAATAAATAAATTTACAAGCGGCGCGTGACTGAAAGAAAAACTTACTGGCAATAAAAATTCGGCAAACACCCCGCCGAAACCCAAAGTTTGGCGAAAACGCGCCGAAACCCTCCCTACTCCAGTTTGATCGCCTCCAAACTGCACAACAGCCCGCAAATGAGTTTAAGGACACTCGGAGTCACGAAAGTGAGGCTCGCCCAAAGCCCGGATTCATGCCGAAGAATCCTCCAAACGAACATACACCCTGATTTTTTTGAAAAAATTCGGCCAACCCCAAAATCAACATTGCATGTCGGTTCTAAGGTCTCCCAAAGACGCCACCAAGGCCCCTCCACGTCTGATCGGAGCTATGGAAACCGATCAAACCCCAAACCCAAATGAAAACTGATTTTTTTTTTTTTTTTTTTTTGCGAAAAATCAACAGAGAAATGAAGAGGGGAAGAAATGAGGAGGATGAAGTGAGCTTTGGGGGAAGAAATCACCCAAAATTGTCGACGAAATCCCGCTGGAGACGAAGAGTTCGAAGGAACCTCGCACTGTGTAGAGAAAAAAAAGAAAGGAAAGAGAAGGAAGAAAAAGGGGGGGTCGTGTTTTAAAGGGTGGGTGGCTATGTGCCCCCACCACCTCTACTGAGTACACCCCTGCCCGAATTTTTTTTTTTAAAACGCAGATATTACATACCCCAATTTTAAGAAAGCTGAGATTGAAAAAGTGGTTGACGAGCTTCGGAATGCTGGTTTTATACGCCCAAGTCTGAGCCTGTTCTCTTCTCCAGTGTTACTCGTGAAAAAGAAAGATGGCTCATGACGCATGTGTATAGATTATCGCGCACTTAATAAAATCACTATCAAGGATCGCTTTCCTATACCAGTCGTGGATGAGTTACTCGATGAACTACAAGGCGCGACCATTTTTTCTAAACTCGACATTCGTTCCGGCTATCATCAAATCAGAGTACATGACGAGGATATTTCCAAAACAGCGTTTCGTACTCATGATGGCCACTATGAGTTCTTGGTGATGCCGTTCGGCCTATCCAATGCCCCGGGCACTTTTCAAAGTTTAATGAACGATCTATTTCGCCCTTTTCTCCGCAGGTTTGTCTTGGTGTTCTTCGACGATATTCTGATCTACAGTGCTAATCATGAAGATCACCTTCATCACTTGTCAGTGGTTTTGGGGATACTGCGAGCCAACAATCTATTTGTTAAGAAGTCTAAGTGCTCATTTGCCCAATCTTCCATTGCTTACCTCGGGCACATCATTTCGGCTGTCAAACTGAGGTCACAAATCTCACACTGGAATGTTATCTACGCTGCTTTGCCGGACACCATCCTTCCAGTTGGGTGCTATGCCTACCTTGGGCTGAATGGTGGTACAATACCACCTACCATTCTGCTATTAAGATGACACATTTTCAAGCAGTTTATAGTCGACCACCTCCATCCATTTCAGCCTATATCCCTGGTTCTACTACTGTGCATGCCGTCGACATCGCATTGCGTAACCGTGATCATACTCTCCAAGTTTTAAAAGATAACCTGGTTGCTGCCCAAGCTCGGATGAAGCTTTATGCCGACGGCAAACGAACGGAACACCACTTTGATCTTAACGATTGGGTATTTCTGCGAATACAGCCTTACCGACAGTCCATTGTCTCCTCTCAGCAGTACTCCAAGCTTTCTCCGCGATTTCATGGACCTTTTCGCATCATTGAAAGGATTAATTCAATTGCATATAAATTAGACCTTCCTGCAGGTTGCCGCATTCACCCGGTGTTTCATGTCTCCGCCTTAAAGAAAAAATTAGGCATGGGTAATATTGTCTCAACCAGTCTTCCTACTCGTCCCGATGTTGATGAGTGGATTCCTGAACAGTTACTTGACCGAGGTCTCGTCAACCATCACAATCGAGCTGTTACTCGCTGGCTTATCAAATGGAAAGATCACCCAGTTGAAGAGGCTACATGGGAAGACTATGAAGATATTCGTCGTCGGTTTCCTAGTTTTCAGGCTTGAGGACAAGTCGTGTTTCAAGGGGCCCGGGATGTTAGGAACCCAGCTCCAGTACGTTACCCTGTTGGTAACAAGTCCTATTTTAGTAAGAAGTCATGTTTAGGTAAGTCAGTAGGTGAAGTCCTAATTTAGTTGAACTTCTATATTAAGATGAGTTTGGTTAGGAATCTAGGACGTAGAATTCTCTATAAAGTCTATCGAGTTGTAATCAAAGTTCATCAATCAAATAACTTTTCTAAACTTTGGTGGCTGATCTCCAATCAAAAGATCAATAGGTGGTTCGATCTCCAATCAAAAGATCGATTATATTAGCTTCTGGTATCGGATCTTATCATTCTCAATCAGTGTTAATGGAAAGCTTCATGGTTTTTTTTTGCAGTAGTAGAGGTTTGAGACAAAGAGACCCTCTGTCCCCCATGTTTTTCTCAATTATCGCCAAAGGTCTGACTCGAATGGTGCTGCAAGGTCAAGAGTCGGGTCTCATTGAATGTTTCAAGATTGGTAGAAGTGGTTTGTGAATTCTGCTTCTTCATTATGCAGATGATACGATTGTTTTTATAGGGGCTGAGATTCGAAAGTAAGGGCACTTAAGGATATTTTAATGTGGTTGAAGTTATCTTAGGGCTTAAGATTAACTTTCACAAGTCACACTTATTTGAGGTTAGAGACAACATGAACGGAGCTGCTTTGACGAATATGGTGGACTGCAATTTGGATCAATTCCATCAAAGTATCTTGGTCTTTCCCTAATGCAAATAAGTTTGGTATAACATCTTAGAAAGAGTCGAGAAGCGCCTTCCAACTTGGAAAACCAAATTTCTTTTGAAAGCAGGTAGGGTAGTCCTTGTCAAATCCTCTCTTTCAAGTCTCGATCCCCATCTACCAAATGTCTGTGATCAAAATTGCTGTCTCAGTTGTTGATAAGATTGAGAGGTGTATGAGGAAGTTTTTGTGGGGATCGGATCAAAAAGTGTCAAATTATCACCTAATAGGTCGGGACAAAATTTGTTCTCCAAATGGATGCGGCGGTATGGCGTTGAGAAGCAATCACAATGGAAGAAAGTAATTGAACAAAAATATGGGGGTTAACATCCGAATTGGTTCTCAAAGGTTCCAAATCAGCCCTATGGGTGTAGCTTTTGGCGTGCTATGATGAACAATAAAACTGATTTTGTGAGACACATATCTTACAAAATTAAATAGGAAAAACTGAGAGTGTGAGCTTTTGGCAAGAGAAATGGTCAGGGGAGCAAGCTTTGTCAGCCAAATTCCCTTTAATTTTTAGAATAGCCATATTGAATAATGGTGATGTCAAACAATTTTGGTCAGAGAATGAGCAAGACAATAAGTGGCAGACTGAGTTAAGAAAAAGATTGTATCAATGGGAGCTAAATCAATAAAAGGAGTTGCAAGAAAAGTTAGCAAATTTTGAAGTCTCCAATGAAGAAGATAAATGGCTATGACAAGGAATGTATAACTACACTGTGAAGTCAATGTATGAGGCTTTGAGAAGCTTCCATAATCAAGAAGACATTTGGAAAAAAGTATGGAGTAAAAAATGTTCCCCCTCACATTAATTTTTTTTCCTGTGGACGGTTACTTATGGCAGAATTCTGACGGCGGATACTTTGCGAAATAAGGGCTGGATGATCCCTAATAGATGCTATGTTTTTGTTATCGACTAGGAGAGCATTGACCACATGCTTCTAACATGTAGCTTGGCAAACCGAATTTGGTGTGCAAAAGACTGTGACACGCTTGATGAATGATTGGCTAGCAAGTTGGAATCATCCGAACCATATCAATGGCTTGGGAATCTGGTTGTGGAGAAGGCTACCTCACGCGATCACTTGGGCAGTTTGGAAGTTGAGAAATAATAGCATCTTCAATGGAGACAATGGAGATAACAGGCATGAGATTAATTTGGAACATCTAGTTTAAAACATCAAAGCACAACTCTGGTTTTGGGGATACATAGCGGGGAATCAACTTCAACTCTTTTATGTTTGGGTGGTATCAATTGGTAACATAGTGACAGACAGTGATCAAACATGAGCTTCAAGGAATTGAAGCTGGGCTTAAACTAGCAAGGTTGCACAACCTAATGGAGCTCGAGATCTCAACAGATTCCACCACTGTCTTAGATTATTTAACTAAAGACATAAAGACAGCATGGAACCTAAGACACATCATTAGGAGAATAAAAAGTAAGCTGGGTCTACTTAACCAATACAATGTAAGCCATGACTACAGAGAAACCAACGGAATTGTAGATAAGCCGGCCAGTCTTCTTCCAGATTCTGAATTTCTAGAGATTATCCCAAGCTCCTTTGCGGAGGACTTGAAAGATATTGTCCATGAAGATAGAATAGGCAAAACATATTTGAGATTGTAACACTGGAAATTTTCTTTATCAGGTTTGGGGATCCTAAATAACCCCTGCTCAATTTCCAAAAAAAAAAAACATAGTGCTTTATCTTTGTTGTATGGTTTTGGTCAGTGAAACTCTCCCTCACCGACCCATGTATTTCCGTGTTCTTTGATTTCTATTGAAATTATGTTTTGACTTAAAAAAAACACACACACACACACATACAAGTACTAACTTTGACAAAAAAAAAAAAACTTGTTGTTGTCAAACCACTATTTCAACTCTATAATCACACATAGCAACATCCCGTAGTCACCACTATCACCGCAACCACAATGACCATAATATAACCACTCGTGCAAGTTTATCAGTTAAAGGCATCCCATTTTGTTTCGTATTTCATAATGAGAATGAGAGTTCTGCATTGTGTCTATTATTTTAAATATATTGAAAATAAAGTTAGTTTGTATCATATCTATTTTGCATATTGGCTTGCTTTGCTTGGATAATGCCCTATATAGTTCTCTAGCTATACATCATTGTTAGTGTTTCTAGCTAATTTATCTTCAATTTTAGTAGGGGTGGGCACGGTTCGGGTCGGTTTGGGTTTGGGCTAATCCTGGTTCCGGTCCCGGTACAGTGAAATGGGAACGATACGGGTCGGAAAATCAAATTTTTTTAGCTAACCCGGTTGGTACCAGACTGTTTTGAACCGGGACAGTCCGAGTCGGGACCATGCCATCCTGGTTCAAAAAAGGCTCAGGAACTGTTTTGTAATAATTATTTTAGCAGATTACGTTTCTCCCGACCGCAGTCACTGTTTTCATTCTGCGGTGCCTCACAGGAAAATTTTGATCCAATTCAGACTAAGAAAGAAGCAGATGAAAATGTGTTTGAATCTCTTCCAAGAAAGTTGTAAGGTTCTTATCCGAAGATCCTCCCTCTGCAACTGCCTTCCTGGCCAAATCCTTCCATTTCTTAGCATTTGTTCACATCTGTTCACCTTCCTTTCCATCCATCAACTTTTCCAAACATCGCTTAAACTCTTCACTTTCCACCATATTATCTTCTATGTTCGCTTTTCCATTACTTTACGGAAGAAGAAAGGAGAGCATGGGAGGAGCAAAGGAGAAGAGAACGTAGTTGCAAGCATATATGAAACTGAAGGTTGATCTTAAAAATACCAAATTGGTTACCTTGAAGTGGAACAGGTTGATAGATGTTGGGGATAAATTGGGCTACAATATGGTTGGTATTATAATGAATACGCAACAATATAATAGCCTTAACTATATAAATCAAAGAAGCACTCGACACAAGAAACTTTGAAGAGGGACTTTGATAAGAACTCACAAGGGACTTAAGAACAAACTATTTTATTGAACTAGATAGCTTTACAAAAGGAACACTCTCTTTAATTCTATCTTGGGATCTCTCCTTAGTAGGATGCTTTCTTGTGTGATACATGAAACAAATGATCCCCTCTCCTATTTATACTACTTAGCTTAACCTTCCACCTCCTTATGGGAAGGTTCTAGATCCTACTAGTTACTAGATAAGTACATGAGTGATCTAGAGAATTCTTACAAACTCAAGCCTACACAAGAACTTCTCTAGATACAAAGACTTCTAGAGTATTCTACCATGCTCTAGTACTAAGTACATGTCTCCACTAGGCTCTAGGATGACCTAGTACATACTATAAGGTCCTAGACTCTTCTAGGACGTTTATGAGTTCTCCATAATGTTCCGGACTCTTCCGGAATACTCCGGTGTATTCCACAATTTTCCATATTCTTTCGGACCCTTCCGGAATCTTCTAGTACACTCCGGGACTTCTAGACTATTCTATATTTTTCTAGTTTGGTTGGCAATGTAATATTCAACACTCCCCCTCATTGCCAACCTTCCTCATACGTATCGTCATCCCATGTTTGATTCTGCTTCAGGGCCATAATCTCCTCTTCCATAGCCTTTCTCCACTCTAGACTCTTTGAGGCTTCTTGGAAGGTAGTTGGCTCTTTGAGCTCAGCATAGGCAGCATCTATGTACTTTGGATTTGGTCTTCTCACTCTTGTAGACCTTCGCAACTCACCTTGTGTCTGCTCTTCCTGTTGCATCTCTGGCTGACTAATATGCACCTCCTCTGGTGTCTCATGTATGTCTGTCTTCCAAGGACTTCTTGTTTTGGATTGCAGCTCTTGCTCTTGGGATTCCCCATCTGTTGTGGACCTTCGTTCCTCCAATTCACTTGAGTCTTTTAACTTCATTTGAAGCTTTTCTTGTAACTCTTGTGTATCTGGTAACGCCACCTTGTTTGCTGTTACAACAACTTTGTCTCCATCGTATTTGCTCATACTCAATAGCTTCGATTCATCACCGGTCATATGATTGGAGCAACCTGAATCAATAATCCAATCATTCTTGTAATCGACAACGTACTGACTTACCGTTGTAAGTGCGATTTCCTTTGGAGGGGTATTCCCTTGTGTATCAACATGAACCTCCTCCACAAGGAAGGATGTATCTAAGTCCAAATCCTTTTCTCCATGACTCTGATTCTTGGAGGATGTTGCAATATTTCCTTCAACTTTCTTAGACCAACAATCCCTTGCGTAGTGTCCCTTCTTTCCACAATTAAAACATTCACCACTTTGCCAATGTTTTGGTTGCCATTTGTTCTGGTTTCTTCCTCTTCCTCTATTTGGAGTTCCTCGAGCTCCCCCTGACTGGTAACTTCTACCATGACTCTGTCGTTCATCTTGATCTTCATTGTTGAATCTCCCTACACCACGTCCTCTACCTTGACCTCGTCCTCGTCGGCCTCTGTTATTAGTGAACAAGGCAGTTTCTTCTTGGGAGGTAGCTTTGCTAGACATGGATTTCTCTAGATCCTCTTCATTAATTAGCAAATTCTCAAGATCTGCTAATGTTGGTTCGGTGGCCCAGCCCCGAGTTGCCGTGACAATACTCTTGTACTCCGGCTTCAACCCATGGATGATAATTCGTTTAATCCTTGTTTGTGTAATACCATTCTCCGGATCTAGCTTCGAAATCTCGTCACACAAAGACTTCACTTTTGAGAAATATTCACTCACTGACATATTCCTCTGGGAGATTCCCAAAAGCTCATTTTCGAGCCTTTGTAACTTCGCATCATTTTTCTTTGCAAAGATTGATGCCAAAGTGTCCCACGCTTCCTTCGGCGTTCTAGGATCTTTAATCCGCTCCAAGAATTCATTTTCAACAGCTACTGTTAAGGCATACATGGCTTTACCAGCCTTAACCTTCCATTTCTTTAACTCGTCAGGGTCGGATTTTTGAGCAGGACCTTCTTGTCGTGCCGGTGTCGATGGTGTCGTCTCCGAGGTTGAGATTGTGCTTCTTGGCTCCCTTGGTGGTGTTGTGTCACTTCCATTGACAATATCTCATAAATCTTGTCCAAGCAGATAGAATTTCATACGAGTACTCCATGATCCATAGTTGTTACCATTGAGCTTCTCAATGGACATAGTAAAATCTGCCATGATTTTACAAATACCTTGGACAGAGTAACACCAAGAGACTTTGATAGTTGTATTGGATCGAACTCGCTCTGATACCAAATGTTGGAAATAAATTGGGCTACAATATGGTTGGTATTATAATGAATACGCAACAATATAATAGCCTTAACTATATAAATCAAAGAAGCACTCGACACAAGAAACTTTGAAGAGGGACTTTGATAAGAACTCACAAGGGACTTAAGAACAAACTATTTTATTGAACTAGATAGCTTTACAAAAGGAACACTCTCTTTAATTCTATCTTGGGATCTCTCCTTAGTAGGATGCTTTCTTGTGTGATACATGAAACAAATGATCCCCTCTCCTATTTATACTACTTAGCTTAACCTTCCACCTCCTTATGGGAAGGTTCTAGATCCTACTAGTTACTAGATAAGTACATGAGTGATCTAGAGAATTCTTACAAACTCAAGCCTACACAAGAACTTCTCTAGATACAAAGACTTCTAGAGTATTCTACCATGCTCTAGTACTAAGTACATGTCTCCACTAGGCTCTAGGATGACCTAGTACATACTATAAAGTCCTAGACTCTTCTAGGACGTTTATGAGTTCTCCATAATGTTCCGGACTCTTCCGGAATACTCCGGTGTGTTCCACAATTTTCCATATTCTTCCGGACCCTTCCGGAATCTTCTAGTACACTCCGGGACTTCTAGACTATTCTATATTTTTCTAGTTTGGTTGGCAATGTAATATTCAACAGGCATGTGGGTATATTGAGGAGTAGCAGCAGGGGCAATGAGAGCAGGCGGTGGGACTGGTTGAGGGTATCCAATAGAAGGTTGCTGCTGTTGCCGCTGCTGAGGAGGAGGAGGATAGCTCCCCCCTTGAAACGTAGACTTGATAAAAATCTTGGGCTTGCTGGAGTAACCGGACGGACCGGAACGGTCCGGGATAGAATTAGTGAAAACCGGTTTTGTCCCGATACTAACCGGTTCGGGACTGGGATCGGGATTAAAACTACATGAACCGGTTGGTCCCGGTTTAAACCGGTTCGAGACTATACCGATCCAATCCAGCCGGGTCGGGACCGGGATTCTTGCCCACCCCTAAATTTTAGTACTTCACCTAAATACAAACTTGTAACCCAGAAACAACAATGAATCTGATGAGAAGCCACACTCATGTTGATGCAAACCAACTTTCATAAGAGATGCTTCTATCAGTGCATACATATTAAGTTACACGTGCACATACACTCATGACTATATACATACATCCAGACTTGCTTTACAAACCCTATGGAAAAACTTCAACCAAGGATCTTAAACCCAAAACAGGATTCATCTTATAGTGACTAAAACCTGACTCCAAAAATATCTTCTCCCATTCTTCTTCAGTTATCTGTTTTCCCCCGACTATACCCATCATTAACAAATCGAAAAAGAATTGGGATTCAGTAGCTTCATATTCTCCCTTTCTGTTGTCCATCACAAACTCTATTATGATCACCTTTCCACCCTTCTCCTTAGAACACAGTGTTTCCCTGCATCGCTTTAGTATCTTCACAGAGTCTTGGTCGCTCCAATTATGCAAAACACTCTGTACACAATTAATTATTAGAATTCAAATAAGAAAATATAAGATAAGTAACCAACAGATACCTTGATGAGAATGGCATCGGCGGAAGGAATGGACTCAAACATATCTCCTCCAACATACTCCAAGTTCTTACACTTGGGTAATAAGTTTGCAACGACATGTGGGAGACTATGCACTTCAAGTCTGGAAAACTATCTGCTATTGCCGTTGCTGCAGTTCCCGTGCCTCCACCGACATCAACTAATGAACCCAAGTCCTTAAAAACCTCCGAACACTCTTTAACAACGACACCCATCACTAAGCTAGTGTCACTAGCCATGGCCTCGTTTAAGTAATCTCTGAACTCCTGATGTTGCGCCATATATGCCCAAAAGCTTATGCCATGGCCTGTCTCGAACATTGTAGGATCATTTCCTTTGAACCAACTACTCATAAACTGCCATGGCGTGACTAAGACTGGATCTAACATATTAAGCACATTAAGGGCTTCTGTGCTTCAAGCATCAGTAACCACCTTGCGGCTAGGGTTTGGGCGATCGTGGAGACTGGACAATGATCTAGGTTTTCCATTGTTGAACTGCCCAGGAAGATGATTCGTGCAGGCAGAGAGGCATCCCTTACCCCTTGTGGAGATCCTCTTATTGACAAAAGGGGTACGTTAACAAACCCTAGCACCAGGAACGATGCTTCTGACCAGCATAATACCTTACCTACAGATCTGTTGGAGAAGATAGGAGACCTTACGAAAGCACAAGGAAAAGTGCTCTGGGACATGTTACAAGCATCTATGACAGAGGAGCGACCTGGTAACTCCAATCGCATCAGTGAACCTATGCATCCAACAACCAATACCAATGTAACAGTAGCGTCACCTAATAACAATCCAGTAAAGGAGAGTTGGGCTGCAAAACTAAAACACGGCAAACACGCTGGGGCTACAAAACTCAAGTATGAGCAACCTGCAATGGTAGATGGGAAAACAACAGTTAAGATCCAGACCTCTGACTTTGCTAGTAGAAATGCTGCCTGTGAAAAACTAGTCATAGGCAGATTTGTGGGAAGAAGGTTAGCCTATAACTTTGTCAAGGAGTCGCTGATTAAGATCTGGGGAATAAGGAACTTCGAGATGAGTTTACATGGGGACAAGAACTTTGTCTTCAAGTTTAAAGACGAGGCTGACAGGAACACGGTGCTAGAAACTGGATCTATCCACATTGCTAATAGGTTGTTCATTATTAAAACCTGGTCGACTACAATGGACGAGGACGCCGAAACACTTAACACTATACCTATCTGGGTAACGCTGAAGAAGATCCCATTGTTCTTGTGGAACCCGGAAAGAATTCAAAAGATAGCTAGTGTAATTGGGGTACCAATAATGCTGGATAAGAACACAGAAGAGGGCACAAAATTGGCATTCGCCAGAGTTTGTGTTGAAGTGGATCTACACCATGACTACCCGAAGGAGATTCCAGTAATCATTGATGATGCAACAAAAAGAGTTGTCGAGGTGGAATACGCCTGGATCCCTGCTCAATGCAGCACATGCTCAGTGTTTGGTCACTCAAAGATGCAATGCCCCAAAAACGGTGTTGCAAAGTAGCCTGTCAAGAAGGTTTGGAAAGCCACAGGACGAACTTTAAATGCTGAAAACGACGATTGTGAGGGTTGGATAACAGTACAAGGTAGGAAAGCACATAGAGCACGCATTAATCCAGAGGCTACGCCAGTCGCGCCTCAACAGGCGAACCAAATCGTGGAGCACTCAAGCAATACTGAGACTACCACACCTCAGGTAGTTATGGAGGACCAAGGTGAAGCAGGGAATCTGCAACTAATTCCCATCAGCATTCAGGACACTGTTGGCGTTGAGTTGCATGCTCGTGAACAGCCTAAACTAGCACAAACTATGGAGGTCCTAGTAACGAGAGTACGAAACATTGCTGACCCAACTAAAACGGATGCAGGAACAAGTACCTCGAGAGTCAAGCAACTTCCTACTCAGCCTGTTGCCAATGATTAAGGTAGGATGTTGGAACATTCGAGGGCTCAATGACCCACTCAAACAACACGAAGTAAGGGACCTAATCAAGAAACAAAAGTTGAACTTAATGGGGTTAATAGAAACGAAAGTAAAGGAGGCAAAAACGGCTAGACTACAACGACTGGTGTTACCTAACTGGACATGGACTGACAATAGTGCAATTACTCATGGAGGCAGGGTGTGGGTTGGCTGGGATCCAAGTGTTGTCACCATTAATATCATCTCAACCTCGGCCCAGGCTATTACGGTGAATGCTCAGTGGTCCAATGGCTTTAATTGTGTTTTCTCATTCATATATGGCAGTTACATTGCTAGACAGGATCTGTGGCAGGAGATACAAGCGTTCTCTAACTCTATTACAATTCCTTGGGCTCTGCTTGGTGATTTTAATGCAATATTGCATGATGCGGAGCGAATGGGCCATGCTGAGACCCAGCAAGGAGGCTCACAAGACTTTCTGCTTTGTGTCACCCAGGCGTGTCTATATGACTGTCGATATAGAGGTAATTTCTTTACATGGTGCAACAATCGGACAGATTTGAGTAGAGTGTCTTCTAAAATTGACAGGGTTCTTGTCAATAATCGGTGGTTGCAACAACTTCCTGAAGCCGAAGTGGAGTTTTTAAACTCAGGAATATCTGATCATACCCCCATGACTCTTTCCTTATATGAACACAGCATCCGGGGTCCAATTCCATTCAAATTTTTTAATTACTGGGTTCATGAGCATGACTTCTACAAAACCGTAGAAGAAGCATGGAGGCTGCGAGTGATTGGCACTCCTATGTATAGACTGGTGCAAAAGCTGAAAAATGTAAAGCTCAAACTAACTGAATGGCGCAAGAACAGTTTCAATAGAGCACGCTTGGCAGTGGAGCTAGCCAGGGATAGAATGCATCATGCCCAAGTTGCAATACAGTCTTCTCAACCAAGTCCTTTTTTACTGATTGACGAGCGTCAGGCTGTCAAGGAGTATGCACAAGCAACTAGACATGCGGAATCCGAGCTTAAACAGAAATCTAGGTCCAAACTGTTATTAGTTGGGGACCAAAACAATGCTTATTTCCATAGTATGGTCAGAGAAAGGAGAGTGCAGAATAAGATAATGAGCATTTACAATAGTCAAGGAGAGAAACTGGAAGATCCTGTTGCTATCGAAGAAGAATGCCTCCAATATTTTGGGAACATCTTTGCAGGAACGCATGATTCAGCCTATGATCCAAGTGTCCTTGACAGCCTACAAGTTGAAAACACAATCACAGATGCAATGGGAATTGACTTAACTAAACCAATTAGCCGCAACGAGATCATAGAAACTCTAGCAGCCATTGATCCAAACAAAGCACCAGGGCCCGATGGATTTTCAGCGTGCCTCTTCAAGTCCACATGGCGCATAGTTGGCAATGACTTTGTCAAAGCAGTGTCCAATTTCTTCAGAACGTCTAAGCTATTGAGGGAGGTAAATGCAACTCAGGTTACTTTAATTCCTAAAATTACTAATGCATCTCTTTTTAGTGATTACAGACCTATTGCATGTTGCAACATTGCCTACAAATGTATCACTAAGATCTTAACAACTAGGATGAAGGAAGCTGTCAAAATGGTGATTAGTGATTCTCAATCCGCTTTCATACAAGGGAGGTGCATTCAGGACAACATAATGCTCGCTCATGAGCTTGTCCGTAACTATCATAGAGACAGAGGACCCCCAAGGTGTGCTGCCAAAATCGATCTTCAGAAAGCTTATGACATGGTCCGTTGGGATGTTATTCTGCATATGCTCCA
Organism: Berberis vulgaris; assembly: GCA_963556465.1. Lineage (NCBI taxonomy): Eukaryota > Viridiplantae > Streptophyta > Magnoliopsida > Ranunculales > Berberidaceae > Berberis > Berberis vulgaris. The sequence continues at coordinate 10,690,040 of OY747129.1, read as the reverse complement.
CAAATTCAATTTTCCAGCTCAATTCATAGCATGGATCAGGGAATGCATCACTACTCCTAGTTTTTCTATTTGCTTAAATGGCTCGCCTAAAGGCTACATAAAGGCCACTACGGGTATTATACAAGGATGCCTTATGTCACCCTATCTCTTTGTCATGGTAATGGAGATCCTACACATTTTACTAAGGAAACAAGTGCAAGAAGGTCACTACAAGCTCCACTACAGATGTCATGACCCAGAAATTACACATCTATGCTTTGCGGACGACTTGATAGCTTTCTTCCATGGGGATAGTCAATCAGCAAAGGCACTTCATGATACCCTGACACTCTTCAAAGAATGCAGCGGACTAGAGGTGAACCGAGACAAAAGTTCCCTATTTGTATCAGGAGTTTCAACCGAGGAGACCACTTCTATCACTGGACTGCTCCAGTTTCAAATAGGTACACTCCCAGTAAGATACCTAGGCGTCCCGATGATCTCTTCATGCCTCTCTCACCATCAATGTGCTCCACTAATAGAAAAGATCAGGAAAAAGGTAAGCTCATGGAAAAACATGTTTCTTACCTATGCCGGGAGGTTAGTTCTAATCAAGTCAGTGCTCACTAGTATGCATATCTACTGGACGACCTCTTTCGGACTTCCCAAACAAACACTTGATTGCATAAATGCTATACTTCGTAGTTTTTTATGGTCAGGAAGAGATGTGGCGACTAAAAAGTCTATGGTAAGCTGGGAGAAGATTTGTTTCCCGTACAAGGAAGGCGGTCTAGGCATCAGAGACACCCGTATTGCAAATGAGGCAGCCAGCATGAAGCATATATGGAGTATTTTCACACGAAGAACATCAATCTGGGTCAAATGGGTCTGGCAATATTTGATAAAAAATAAAGACTTTTGGATTATGAATGCTCCTAAAAAGGCCTCTTGGTGTTGGAGAAGGATCCTAGAAGGAAGGAGAAAGGCTTCTCGCTTGCTTTCGCACTCTATAGGTAATGGTGAAATGACCCTCTTTTGGAAGGACCCCTGGCATCCAAGTGGTATTCTACATGACATATTCCCACAGGAACTGATGTATGATTCCACGTTGCATATGAATGCGACTGTTTATGCAATTATTAGTGATAATGCTTGGAGTCTTCCGCCAAGTACTGGGAACTCAATCCCGGGAATCACTAATTATTTGGCTGAGATTGAAATATATGCAAGCAAGCAGAACGAGGTGCTATGGAAAGTAGGGAATACAGGACTGTTCCAAATGAAACCTACATATGAAGCAATCAGGAAGCGTAACAACATGGTGGAGTGGGCTGCACTGGTGTGGTTTAAAGGGAACATCCCCAAGCACAGCTTTGTAACGTGGTTACTCATGCATGGTGCATTAAAAACACTTAGCAAGCTAAAGAAATGGGGGATAGCTCAGTCTGATGACTGTCCCTTATGCAATCAGGAACCAGAGACATCCAAACATATGTTCTTTGAGTGTACGTACTCCAAATTTGTCTGGACTAGAATGTTGCACTACCTCAACTACCATTGACAGGTTACTGATTGGGATGCTGAGTTACGGTGGTGCTGCCAACATCTCACAGGCGCATCCAGTATATCCTTAGTCAAAAGAGTTACATTCAATGCCACAGTTTATGCACTATGGATGGAGCGTAATAACAGACTATATGAGCAACAATTCTGCACAGGAAAATAAGTGGGAAAATACGTAATAAGAATGTAACATCATAGACAGATTTTGAATTCATTTAAATCCTGTGTTTGTCATGGATAAGCTTATCCTTAGAGAAGAGGAAACAAAAAAGACGTGTGTTCTAGAAAAATTGTTCAAGGACTTTTGACACCTCGATTATATAGTTTCTTGGGAAATACGTAATAAGAATGTATCATCATAGACAGACTTTGAATTCATTTAAATCCTCAGAGTTTGTCATGGATAAGCTTATCCTTAAAAAAGAGGAAACAAAAAAGACATGCGTCCAAATCAGTATGTTAACCCTTGCAAGAAAGCAAAATACATGACCAACAAAGAACAAGATATTCTATAAGACCGCCAAGATTTATTTTAGTGTTACCATTCAATTATTATTATATTATTAATTTATTTATCTATCTTACAAATTAGAAGAGTGTTTCACTATTTAGTATTTTTGATATTGTTTTTCTAAATGTTCATGGTGTTGATTAGACATATAAATATATTTATTTATTTATCATACACAAACATTTAGCATGTGGAGTAATGCTATAGTGGTTCATTATATATATTTATTTATTTTATGGATTACACATTCAAATTTACAAGGTATGACAAGGTAGACTGTCAAAACTCCACAAAAAATTTGTAATTAATTTATTTTAAGCAACCATTACAGAAACACCAAATATTTGTGATTGAGATAATGCTGCAATGGATATTAAACAAATGAATGTCATGATAGATATTACAAAAATATGTTTAGTGGTAATGGTACATGTGTCGCAAACTTGGGATATGATTAGTGACGCATGTCTTGAATGACAATATATATTTATTAGATAAACTTTTTTATGGTAACATCTAATTATTCTTTGAAAAAATCGGCTCATGCTAAATTTATTTCTTAATTATTCTTATTTATTTGAGTTTCATATGGATCGAGGACAAGTGTATCAATTAATTCTCTCTATCAAACAGTTCATATATGTTTACCATGCAATTTTACAAGTATTACACATCTTGCACGACTCTTTCTTTTCCTTTTCCCATGCTTCTAGCCTAATAATCTCTAAAAATCTTTTCTATTTCAAATCTATAAGTTACGTATTTCAATCACTTTATTGTCATCTGGTTAGCTGGATTTTGAGATTGTGTTTCATTAAATGTTAAGAGACAATGACGATTGTTAAAATAAAAAAATTAATGTGAAAAGTTGAATGGTCGTGCCAACGGTCTCAAGTACCTTCACTTTGTTTCATTCACATAGATTTTTTATTTATACGTTGAAGGGATAGGTAAGCTTTTTAATCAATTTTTTTAAAATTATAGTTTAGTTTAAGTCCACGTACCAAGTGTTAATTGCATGTTGAGCTAAAATCCTCAAAGGCATACCGGGAGATTTTTCAACACAGTAAAATCCTTGAAAGACACTACGAAAGATAAGTGGTAGTGAAAATATTTAACATCGTATGTTAGTGCCAACGACACGGGGAATACCCTAGTATATATTTATACAAAACAGGATGATGTTTGGGGTTTGAGATAAAAGACGACTCAGATTTAACCAAATATGTGAATCTAACGGATCACATAGAACTTAAAGCACCAAGAGTGCATGGGTTCGATTATCATACCCAAACAGGATGCTGTTTGGGGTTTGAGATAAAAGACGGCTAAGATTTAACCAAATATGTGAATCTAACGGATCACACAAAACTTAAAGCACCAAGAGTGTATGGGTTCGATTCTCATACCCAACATTTTTTTATATTTATTAATTTTTCTTCAATTGTTGATGATGGTGGTGTTTATTAAAGCACCAAATCCGATTTAAAATCTTTTTTTTTTTTTTTGCATAAGTCCAGTCCATCGACACTACTAATTTTCATGGTGATTGAAATTAAAAAAATATTTTTGCTATGAGAGAAAATGTTAAATTATTTCAACTACCACTTAGTTTATTCTATTGAGATGTCTATGTTTTGCATTAGCACAGTTATTTCATGCTCATGAGCTTTGTCTTACTTCACCATTGAGAAACGAAAGAAGACTTCCATCTCCGAGCTTAGCTCAGACGTAGCTCGCTTCTTTTTGGGTGTGAAGCAGTGTCAAACCAAAATACCCAACAAGCATTAGCTCTCCTTGAAAAGGAGGTGATTCAGCCGCACCTTCCAGTACGACTACCTTGTTACGACTTCACTCCAGTCACTAGCCCTGGAACATTTCGTTTCTGAGCAGAATAGTCGTTTTCAAGTTTTTCAAGTAGTGTTCGATCGATTACGTATTAATATTATTAATATATTAATTAATATTAATCAATATTTGTATTAGTTTATTCTATTCACTGAAATTCTATTAAGATGTCCACTTAGTAATTAATTAATAGACCCCAATTTGTAAATACCCTAATTAGACCCTAATTGATTTTTTTTTTTTATAAATAATTTCATTTAGTATAGGTGTTTGTTTTAATCTTTTGAATTACTTTTCATTAATTATGTGAATAAAAGAAAAATCAGGCCCGTAAAAGGGTAATATTCTTATGTATTGGATGGTTAGATCAATTGGAATGAAATCAACAGTGTTTTATTAAAATATTATAGAGCTCTTATTCTAATATTTTTGCATTGACATTTGCATACTCATGCAATGATTCAGTTTTTTTTATTTTTATTTTTTTTATTGACAAGAACAATGTGATTTATTGACATGTACAATGAGACTTCATTGTTAGAATATTCCTAGCATAGATTATAATACAATGTTGAATACCCTCGCATACATTTGCATACAATATGATTTACATATGCATACAGTGGGACTTCAATGTTAGGAAAGTACACAATGTGATTTACATTTGCATACAAAATATGTTACTCTGAAGGTACCTTATTTCTTGCTCATTAGTAGACTCTGTCAAAATTGTGTTGTCTACTCAAACATTTAGCATGTGGAACAATGTTATAGTGGTTCATTTTAAATATTTGCATTTGATGAATTGCAAATGCAATATTACTGTGTATGATAGGTTTTAGTGTTGGAAAAAAATTGAGAAAACAAAGTAAACTCTGTCAAAATTCTACAAAAAAGTTTATGTTTTGTTACCCACTCAAACATTTAGCATGTGGAGTAATGTTATAGTGGTTTATCGTGTATTTTTGCCATTTTTATGAATTACAAATGAAAATTTATGAAGTATGACAAATTTTAGTATTGGATTTTTTTTTAAAACAAGGTAGACTGTTAAAATTCAACAAAAATATTGTAATTAATTTAGTTTAAGCTACCATTAACAGAAACACCAAATATTTATGGTTGAGATAATGCCGCAATGATATTAAAAGGATGAATGACAGGAAATATATTAAATAAATATATTTAGTGGTGATTTTACATGTGTCACAATCTTGTGCTACTCTGGAGGTACTATATTTCTTGTTCATTAGTAGACTTTGTCAAAATTTTGTTGTCTACTCAAACATTTAGCATGTGGAACAATGTTGTAGTGGTTCATTTTATATATTTGCATATTGAAGAATAACAAATGCAATATTATTGTACATGATAGGTTTTAGTGTTGGAAAAAATTGAGAAAATAAAGTAAACTCTATCGAAAATTTGCAAAATTTTGTATGTTTTGTTTCCTAATATTGACCTAAAATTTCCAGAGCCATGTCAAGTGATTTTTCAACACAGTTAAAGCCATGAGAAACACGATAGAAAGATAAGCCGCGATGAAAATAGTTAACACCGTACGGTAGTGCCAACGTCACGGGGAATACCCTAGTTTATCTTACAAAACAGGACGGTGTTTGGGTTGGGAGATAAACGACGGCTCAGATTTAACCAATTATATGAATCTGACGGATCTTATAGAACTTAAAGCACCAAGAGTGCATAGGTTCGATTCCCATGCCCAACATTTGATATTTATTTATTTGTTTTTGAGAGATAAAAGACGGTTGAGATTTATCCAAACATGAAGATCTAATGGCTAAGACTTAAAGTTAGCTTTTATAATGATTTATCCCCAATAAAATTGCAAATGATAGATTCTCATACTCAACATTTTATTTATTTTTTTATTTTCTTCACAAATTGATTGTCGTGATTAGGCATGTAAGTATATTTATTTATTTATCATACTCAAACATTGAACATGTAGAGTAATGCTATAGTAAGGTAGATTAGTGACACAACCTTGGAGTGTGATTAGTGCCGCTACCTTAGGGTATGATTATTGGCACATATTTTGAATGACAATATATATTTAGTAAAACACCAAATCCGATTTAAAATCTTTTTTTTTTTTTTTTGCATAAGTCCAGTCCGTTGACAATCCTAATTATCATGGTGATTAAAATTACAAAAATATTTTTGTTGTGAGAGAATATGTTAAGTTATTTCAACAACCACTTAGTTTATTTTATTGAGATGTCCATGTTTTGCATTAACACTAAATCAAGATAGAGAATAAGTTAAGTTATTTCATGTTTTGCATTAGTTTATTCTATTCACTGAAATTCTATTGAGATGTCTACTTAGTAATTAATTAATTGACCCCAATTTATAAATAGCCCAATTTGTAAATGCCTCAATTAGACCCTAATTGAAAACTTTCATTTAGTATAGGTGTTTGTTTTAATCTTTTGAATTACGATTCAAGAATTTTATGAATAAAAGAAAAAACTGGTCCTTAAAAGGGTGATATTCTTATGCATTTGATGGTTATATCAATTGGAATGAAATCAACAACATTTTATTGAAATATTATAGAGCACTTATTCTAAATTTTTTTATTGACATTTGCATACTCATGCTATGATTTAGTTTTTATTTATTTTATTAATTTTTTTTATTAACATGTACAATGAGATTTATTGACAAGAATAATGTGATTTATTGACATGTATAATGGGATTTCAATGTTAGAATATTCCTAGCATACATTAGAATACAATGTTTTATATCCTAGCTTACATTTGTATATAGTGTGATTTACATATGCATACATTGGGACTTCAATGTTAAGCATGTACACAATGTGATTTACATTTGCATACCAAATGTGTTACTCTGGAGGTATTGTATTTCTTGCTCATTAGTAGGCTTTGTCAAAATTTTGTTGTCTACTCAAACATTTAGCATGTGAAACAATGTTGTAGTGGTTCATTTTTTATATTTGCATTTTAAGAATTACAAATGTAATACTATTGTGTATGACAGGGTTTAGTGTTGAAAATAAAAATTAAGAAAACAAAGTAAACTTTATCAAAATTCTGAAAAAAAAATTTATGTTTTGTTGCCTACTCAAACATTTAGCATATGAGTAATGTTATAATGGTTTATTGTGTTTTATACCATTTTAATGAATTACAAATGCAAATTTATGAGGTATGACAATTTTAGTATTGGAAACTTTTTTAAAAACAAGATAGATTGTTAAAATTCAACAAAATTATTGTAATTAATTTAGTTTAAGCTATCATTAGATAAACACCAAATATTTGTGATTGAGATAGTACTGCAATGGATATTATAAAGATGAATGACATGACATATATTAAATAAATATGTTTAGTGGTAATGGTACATGTGCCGCAACCTTGGGGTATGATTAGTGACACGTGTCTTGAACGACAATATATATTTATTAGACAACTTTTTTTAATTGCAAACTTTTTATTCTTTTTTATTATTATTATGGTTTAGTTTAAGCCCATGTACCAGTAATTAATAACATATTAACATAAAATTCCCAGAGCCATACCAGTAGTTATTAACATATTAACATAGAAACACGATAGAAAGATAAGCCGCGATGAAAATAGTTAACATCGTACGATAGTGCCAACGGCACGGGGAATACATTTTATATATACAAAACATGATGGTGTTTGGGGTGGGAAATAAAAGACGGCTGAGATTTAACTAAATATACGAATCTAACGGATCACATAGAACTTAAAGCACCAAGAGTGCATGGGTTCGATTCTCATACCCAACATTTTTTATATTTATTTATTTTTCTTCAATTGTTGATGATCAAGGTGTTGAAAACTTGGGGTGATCATATTTTGGCAAGTTTTAAACTTTTATCGTGCCAACGGCACGGAAAACACCCTAGTATATATACAAAACATGATGGTTTGGAGTGGGAGATAAAAAACGGCTGAGATTTAACCAAATATATGAATCTAAGGATCACATAAAACTCAAAGCACCAAGAGTGCATGAGTTCGATTCTCATACCCCACATTTTTCATATTTCTTTATTTTTCTTTAATTGTTGATGATGGTGGTGTTGAAAACTTAAGGATGATCATATTTTGACAAGTTTTAAACTTCTATCGTGCAAACGGCACAAGGAATATCAGGATGGTGTTTGGGGCGGGAGATAAAAGACGGCTGAGATTTTCCTAAATATAAGTATCTAACAGATCACATAGAGCTTAAAACACCAAGAGTGCATGAGTTCGATTCCCATATCCAACATTTTGATATTTATTTAATTTTCTTTAATTGTTGATGGTAGTGATTAGGCATGTAAGTATGAAGGATGAAAACTTAAGGGTGATCAATAATATATTGGCTTAATCAAGTTTTGAAAAAATATAATGGGGTGTCAATGCTAGAAAAATAAAGTAGAATAAACTTTATTTATCATGTTAAATTTTTATCGTGCCAATGGCACGGGGAATACCCTAGTTATATTATAAATACAAAACATGATGGTGTTTGGGGTGTGAGATAAAAGACGGCCGGGATTTACCCAAATATAAGAATCCGACGGATCACATAGAACTCAAAGCACCAAAAGTGCATGGGTTCGATTCCCATACCCCACATTTTTCATATTTATTTATTTTTCTTCAATTGTTGATGATGGTGGTGTTGAAAACTCAAGCGTGATCATTGACACTTTCTAATATTTCAATATCTCTTACATTCTTTCAATTTCTCTTAACCCTCACTTACACTCTTTCATCTCTCTCACTTTCAATTACCCTTATTTCAATTATAACTTTTTTTTTACTAAATTATTTTGATTAGTACACATAAATTTATATTTTGGTGTTTTTGAGTATTTGTCATTGTGTGCAATTTCAAATTTGTATTGTAATACATTTTAATTTGTGAAATACATTTTATATTGTGAAATGATTAGCTTTGTATTGTAACTTTTATGTTTTTCAATTGATTTCTTGGACAAAGTGAGTGTGTTCTTGGTGCCGAAGGTAGAACGGGTTGGCATGTCACGAGGTTTACCAAAAAACTTATATCATGCCAACGGCACGAGGGACACACTAGAAGAATCTAACGGATAACATAGAATTTATCCAACTATAAGAATCTAATGGATAACATAGAATTTAGAGCACCTGCATGAGTTCGATTATCATATCCAACATTTTGATATTTTTTTATCTTGATATTTAAAGTAGATTAAACTCTATTTTTCATTTTAAACTTTTATCGTGCCAACGACACGGGGAGTACCTTAGTTATTATATATACAAAACATGATAGTGTTTGGGGTGAGAGATAAAAGATGACTGAGATTTAACCAAATATATGAATCTAACGGATCACATAGAACTTAAAGCACCAAGAGTGCATGAGTTCGATTATCATACCCAACATTATTTTTATTTATTTAATTTTCTTTAATTTTTCTTCAAGTTTTAAACTTTTATCATGCCAACGGCACGGCTAATACCCTAGTTATTATATATACAAAACAGAATGGTGTTTGGGGTGGGAGATAAAAGACGGTTGGGATTTAATCAAATATATGAATCTAACGGATCACATAGAACTCAAAGCACCAAGAGTGCATGGGTTCGATTCCCATTATATCTTTCTTACAAATCGGAATGGTGTTTTAAGGAATTGGAGATAAAAGATGGCTAGGATTGAAAGTTGGAAAATATATTGAGGGTCAAGATTCATTTCCTATTATGGCATGTTTGTGAATATAACACAACTATAGGGGCAAAAAAAATGAAAAATTGTGAAATATGTTAGTGGAATATATATGTGGAGGGGAGATAAAATTTGGTGTGTTTTTTCTCAAAATTAAAATTGTCATAACTATTTACTTGGTTGTCGAATTTTGGTAAACTTGGTATCATTGGAATACATTTTTGAGGATCTTTCCAATAAAATCAATGATCAATGCAAACGCTAAATGAGACGGGTAGATCACCCCCATGAAAAAAGAAGAAGAATAGATGAGACATACATCTTATTGCACATTTAAACAAAAACCCTAAACTTCGTATTTTGGCGAATTCAAGGTTTAGGGGAAAACTCACTCTCGATGTTTGAATTTTTTTCAACTGAATCAAATTTTGACAGAGTCTAATCCTAAAATATATATTATATATTTTTACCTTATAATAGGCTTGCACTTCAAAATTGATTGATGGGAAAATTGGGGATGGTGGCAAATGTGTTAAGTACACAATATTTAGCAAAAAAAGTGCTTGAAGTGTCAATGACACGGGGAATACCCTAGTCTATCTTACAAATCAAAAGGGTGTTTCACTATTTGAAAGATAAAAGACGGCTGAGATCTATCCAAGTATGAAGATCTAATGGTTGATACTTAAAGTTAACATTTATGTCTTACCTTCAGTCAATCCCCAATACGAGTGCATGAGTTCGAATCTCATACCCAACACTTTGATTTTTTTTTTCTCCAAATGTTGATGTTGTTGATTAGGCATGTAAGTATTTTATTTATTTATCATACTCAAACATTTAGCATGTGGAGTAATGTTATAGTGGTTCATTATGTATATTTATTTATTTTATGGATTACACATTCAAATTTACAAGGTATGACAAGGTAGACTGTCAAAATTTCACAAAAAATTTGTGATTAATTTAGTTTAAGCAATTAATACAGAAACACCAAATATTTATGGTTGAGATAATGCTGCAATGGATATTAAAAAGATGAATGTTAGGATATATATTACAAAAATATGTTTAGTGGTAATGGTACATGTGCTGCAACCTTGGGATATGATTAGTGACACATGTCTTGAACGACAATATATATTTATTAGATAAACTTTTTTATGGTAACATCTAATTATTCTTTGAAAAAATCGGCTCATGCTAAATTTATTTCTCATTTATTCTTATTTATTTGAGTTTCATATGGAAGACAAGTGTATCAATTAATTCTCTCTATCAAACAGTTCATATATGTTTACCACGTAACTTTACACGTATTACACATCTTGCATGACTCTTTCTTTTCCTTTTCCCATGCTTCTAGCCTAATAATCTCTAAAAAAATTTCATATTTCAAATCTATAAGTTATGTTTTTCAATCACATTATTTTCATATGGTTAGGTGGATTTTGAGGTTGTGTTTCATTAAATGTTAAGAAACAATGATGATTGTAAAAAAAAAAAAAAAAAAAAAAATTAAATGTGAGAAGTTGAATGGTCGTGCCAACGGTCTCAAGTACCTTCACATTGTTTCATTCACATAGATTTTTTATTTATACGTTGAAGGGATAGGTAAGCTTTTTAATCAATTTTTTTAAATTATAGTTTAGTTTAAGCCCACGTACCAAGTGCTAATTGCATGTTGAGCTAAAATCCCCAAAGGCATACCGAGAGATTTTTCAACACAGTAAAATCTTTGAAATACACTATGAAAGATAAGCCGCAGTGAAAATATTTAACATTGTATGTTAGTGCTAACGGCACGAGGAATACATTGGTATTTATACAAAACAGGATGGTGTTTGAGATAAAAGACGACTCAAATTTCACCAAATATGTGATTCTAACGGATCACATAGAACTTAAAGCATCAAGAGTGCATGGGTTCGATTCCCATACCCAACATTTTTTATATTTATTTATTTTTCTTCAATTGTTGATGATGGTGATATTTATTAAAGCACCAAATTCGATTTAAAATCTTTTTTTTTTTTTTTTGCATAAGTCTAGTCCATCGACAATCCTAATTTTCTTGGTGATTGAAATTAAAAAAATATTTTTGCTATGAGAGAACAAGTTAAATTATTTCAACTACCACTTAGTTTATTCTATTGAGATGTCCATGTTTTGCATTAGCACTGAAATCATGATATAGAATAGGTTAAGTTATTTCATATTTTGCATTAGTTTATTCTATTCACTGAAATTCTATTGAGATGTCACTAAGTAATTAATTACTAGACCCCAATTTGTAAACATCCGAATTTGTAAATACCCCAATTGGACCCTAATTGATTTTTTTTAAATAATTTCATTTAGTATAGGTGTTTGTTTTAATCTTTTGAATTACTTTTCATAAATTATATGAATAAAAGTAAAATCAGACCCATAAAAGGGTAATATTCTTATGCATTGGATGGTTAGATCAATTGGAATGAAATCAACAATGTTTTATTAAAATATGACAGAGCTCTTATTCTAATTTTTTTGCATTGACATTTGCATAATCATGCAATGATTTAGTTTTGTTTTTTTTTTTGTTTGTTTTTTTATTGACATGTAAAATGAGATTTATTGACAAGAACAATGTGATTTATTGACATGTACAGTGAGACTTTATTGTTAGATTATTCCTAGCATACATTATAATACAATGTTGAATACCCTCACATACATTTGTATACAGTGTGATTTACATATGCATATAGTGGGACTTCAATATTAGGCATGTACACAATGTGATTTACATTTGCATACAAAATATGCTACTCTGGAGGTATCATATTTCTTGTTTATTAGTAGACTCTTTCAAAATTGTGTTGTCTACTCAAACATTTAGCATGTAGAACAATGTTGTAGTGGTTCATTTTATATATTTGCATTTGATGAATTGCAAATGCAATATTACTGTGTATGACAGGTTTTGGTGTTGGAAAAAAACTAAGAAACAAAGTAAACTCTGTCGAAATTCAGCAAAAAAAATTATGTTTTGTTGCCTACTCAAACATTTAGCATGTGGAGTAATGTTATAGTGGTTTATTGTGTATTTTTGCATTTTTGTTGAATTACAAATGAAAATTTATGAGGTATGACAAATTTCAGTATTGGAATTTTTTTTAAAAACAAGGTAGACTGTTAAATTCAACAAAAATATTGTAATTAATTTAGTTTAAGCTATCATTTCAGAAACACCAAATATTTGTGGTTTAGATAATTTCGCAATGATATTAAAAGGATAAATGACATGACACATTTTAAATAAATATGTTTAGTGGTAATTTTACATGTGCCGCAACCTTGTGCTACTCTGGAGGTACTGTATTTCTTGCTCATTAGTAGACTATGTCAAAATTTTGTTGTCTACTCAAACATTTAGCATGTTGAACAATGTTGTAGTAGTTCATTGTATATATTTGCATTTTGAAGAATTACAAATGCAATATTATTGTGCATGATAGGTTTTAGTGTTGGAAAAAATTGAGAAAATAAAGTAAACTCTATCGAAATTCTGCAAAATTTTGTATGTTTTGTTGCCTACTCAAACATTTAACATGTGGAGTAATGTTATAGTGGTTTTTGCCATTTTGATGAATTACAAATGCAAATTTATGAGGTATGACAAATTTTAGTATTGAAATTTTTTTAAAAAACAAGATAGACTGTTAAAATTCAACAAAAATATTGTAATTAATTTAGTTTAAGCTACTATTACAAAATCGCCAAATATTTGTGGTTGAGATAATACCACAGTGGATATTAAAAAGATGAATGACATGACATATATTAAATAAATGTGTTTAGTGGTAATGATACATGTGTCGCAACCTTGGGGTATAATTATTGACATATGTCTTGAACGACAATATATATATATATTGGATAAATTTTTTTAATAGTAAACTTTTTATTCTTTTTTTATTATTATTATTACGGTTTAGTTTAAGCCCATGTACCAATAGTTAATAACATATTGACATAAAATTTTCAGAGCCATGTCAAATGATTTTTCAACACAGTTAAAGCCATGAGAAACACGATAGAAAGATAAGCCGCGATGAAAATAGTTAACACCGTACGGTAGTGCCAACGACACGGGGAATACCCTAGTATTATATATACAAAACAAGATGTTGTTTGGGGTGAGAGATAAAAGATGACCGAAATTGAACTAAATATATGAATCTAACGGATCACATAAAACTCAAAGCACCAATAGTGCATGGGTTCGATTTCGATACTCAACATTTTTTTATATTTATTTATTATTCTTCAATTGTTGATGATGGTGGTGTTGAAAACTCAAGGGTGGTCATATTTTGACAAGTTTTAAATTTTTATTGTGTCAATGGCACGAAGAATACCCTAATTCTATAATACAATTCAGATGATGTTTTGGAGATAAAAGACGACTAATATTTATTTTTGTGTTACCATCCAATGGCCCATAGAAAGCAACCAACACCCAACACCCTAGAAGAAACCAACTCTCAATTAACACACACACATTTAACACTCACACATAAGAACCCTAGAATTGGTATTGAGCATCATCGCAGTTCTTATTTTAATGAATGTTGATATTATGTTATGTGTTTATCTGATTTGATTTGGTATATGTTATGGGTTTATCTAAAGGCATAAATTATGGGTATATGATTTGATCTAAAGTCATAAATTATAAGGGTATATTGGTTTAGTTTTGGGTTTCTAAGAAAGGGTATATCTTACCTCAAAATGGATCCTTACGACAGTGGATGGAGAACATCCTTCATGCAGTAACACTGCCAATAATTAGAACTTACAACAGAAGATTGTTGACTTGATTCAACTACAACTATCCAATGAGACAACCATAAGAATAGGTTGAATTCTTGCTTCCATGGTATTCTAATCTCAGCATACATAATCATTGGTGGATATGTATCAATAAGTAGAACTTGAAACTGAAGATTGTTGACTTGACTCAACTACAACTATCCAATCAGACAACCATAAGGGTAGGTTGAATTCTTGCTTCCATGGTATGCTAATCTCAGCATACATAATCATTGGGATTCTATTTGGTGGGGTTCCTTGATACTCTTTTGTGTTAATTCAGGTTGTGTTATTGCAGAATTTTCAAAAAAAAAATAAAAAAAATCAGGTTGTGTTATTTCAAATAGATTTCAGGTTGTGTTATTTAAAAACAAATTTCAGGTTGTGTTATTTCAGAAATATCAGGTTGTGTTATTTCAGAAATTTCAACAAATTTTCAGGTTGTGTTATTTCAAAAAAATTTCAGGTTGTGTTATTTGAAAATTCAAAAAAAATCTTATCAATCTTTAAAACAGGTGGTGTTATTTCAGGTTGTTAATTCAGTTTAAAAATCTGATTTGGGTTTGGTGAAATTTATTGGGTTAGTAATTCTTATCAATCTTCTAGGTTAGAGAGCATTTCATGGTCTGAAATGTTGAGCGACTCTTTTTACGAGTATTTCATGGTCTGAAATGTTTTTCGATATGGTGAATTATGTATTGTTAGGAAACCTTGATTTGTTTTTTTTCAATAAGTAATTGTTGTTCCGGAAATCTGGAAATTGATTAGATATATTGGGACATAAGGTATTGTTGAATCCTTCATGGAAATGACACTATAGTTTTGCTTCATACTCTCTTGATTTTGTTTCCTTCTGATCTTTCTAATGTTCTGTTGGGTTGGGTGAGCTGATGAAGAAGAACAGGTGTGCAGTGGGTTGGGGTAAATGCAGTGAATCTACAGTTGTTTCACTGAAAGGAAGACACACAGCCCTAGCATCAAAATCTGCTCCGAGTCTTTCCTTTGGAACCCCTTTTGACTCTTAACATATGGCAGCTCATAAAATTGGTCTTCAAAGGAGAAGGTTTATACTATAATGGTTGTAGAAAATATACTATAATCACTCGCTGGTGAATCTATTGTTTGTGTAGGCCTCTTGGGAATAGTATTTGTAACATTATCTTAGTTGTAGAAAGGGCATGCAGATTTATCATGTTTGGAAATAAGAAGTGAGATATACTTTCAGTTCATGTGACCTGTTTAGTAAAAGGACTCCGTGAATAGCAGTAGAGGATCCATCAATTCTTTTTGAGAGTTGGATGTGTGTTTTGTTTGGCATTTTTATCCTAGGAATCATTGCATAAACATGTGCCATTTTTTATGCAGCATTCTCTTGCTTATCTGATGCAATCATAGCAGACACGCTTAAGATCAAACATTTGTTAACCATAGCATGGTTGCCCTCTGCTTCACCATTCAGAGTATCTCCATAAAACTGTATGTCCAATACTAAGAATACAACACATAATTCGTACTTCCAAGAAATAATTCCACTTTAATACCAAATCTTACATAATTCAGCAATCATACCAAATTGTACATAATTCAGCAATTAATCATACCAATTCGTACATAATTCAGCATAATTCATACTTCCAAGAAATAATTTTGCCTTTCCCAACGAAGTTCTTAGGGTTGAGCTCAAGCATTTTTGTTTGTGCCAATTTTATGAAGTTAAGGATTTCATGTTCATTACCAGGATCACAAGGGTACGAAACAAAAGTTGGTTTTATGAGGTGTTGGCATTGGTTTCCCAGGGGAATAAAATTTGAGCAGATTGGATAGAAAAGAGATGGCAATTGAGAGGGCAGTTGATGTTTTTTTTTTTTTAATTTATTTTTTTTTTTATTTATTTTAGTTAAACCTCCAGAGTGGAGGGGCACCGTTGGAATGCCAGACCGTTATTACTTGTCAAAAAAAATGATTTACAATCAATACGGGGGTACATGACGACTTTACCCGTGATATAACCAAAACAAATTGGGCCGCAGCCGAAAACCAAAAAACATAAAAGCAAAGCCAACATATCACCAATGCTGGCAAGGAATGATCTGGTCCGACATATCCACCACCGAGAGGGCCAGGGAAGTATCCCAAAAAACCCAAAACTTGCCGCCAAACGTGTTGTTCGAGGCAAAGCCACCAAGTTGGAGCTTGTTGCCAATCTCCACAGATCTACTAGTATCAATCATAGGCTCCGCAATCATAAGAATTCTGACTCTATGATCCATAACCATATTTTTTAACCTCCTCCCCGTGGCCTTATTACCAACCCCACAAGCATTCCAAAACATAAAATTTTCCATCATCTTAAGCGAGGGAGGAAGATTTACCCCTTTGTCTTACGACGCTTGCCCAGAAGGACCACCGGTTTGACTTTGTTCTGTAGATCCTTATCGGAGTGCGCCCCCAAGTTTATATCATTAATAGCATGTGATTCCGGCCCCAACTCCGATTCCGACGCAACCTCGTCACTATCATTTGTGGCGCTATCAAGTGTATTAGTGGTCATAGATTGTTTCTTTAGTCGCAAAACACGGTTCTCCTCAAACAGCTGGATGATGACCTCATACATCCCGTCCTCGTCGTTCCTTGCTGCCGCGGGCACTGAAAATTACCAGTTACCGCGGATTGAGCGCGCTTGGCCATAACCTCTGCCAAACGTTCCATCACTGCTGACTTCACCGTGGCATCCTCTACTTCCTGTATCATTCCACTCGATTTTGTTTGCGTTACTAAAGAATCACCAACGGCGAGCAAGTCACGCGCTGCCTGAGGTAGCACGTCCCCTGGGTTTGGGCCGTGAAGAGGCTGGGGCCGTGGACTGGCTGTGGCCTGGGGCCGTGGGCAGGCCCTGCTCGGACGTGGGCAGAGGTCTGACTGCTGTCCTGCTCGAGTCATGGACGGGCTGGGGCCGTGATCAGGCTGGACCCGAGGAGTGCCCAGCGTCGTGGTCTGGCTGAGACCGTGATCTGACGCAGGGCTTGGACTGGTGGTGAGCGCAATCTGTTTGGGGCCGTGAGCTGGCTGGGGCGAAGCCACTCCTAATTCCCCTGCTAATGCAGCTCGTGTCTCTGATCCAGGATGCCCCAATTGAGCGTCCCCAATGTCATCGTGCGACCTTGCCACAATGTGATGTTCCGGGCGAATATTGTCATTTGGCATGTCGTCGAAAAGACCACTCTTGGCCCCTGAGCTTATGGCATCTGTTGGCTGTGTCGGCTGTTCTTGAATTGCAATAGCATTTGCGATCTTCGAAGTTGTATAGCCCGCCTCTAGGAGGCATTCTTCCGCAGTTTCTGTAACCTGCTCAGCACTAACATGAACCATGTTCTCACTCTCATCTGCATCAATGGTTGCAGTGAGCGACTCAAATTTGTTTGACAACACCACCTTTACCGGATCCCTGGCCATCAACCTCTTCTCCCCAAAGTCCTCATCCATTTCTTCCCCCTGGCTGTTCTTTGCTCCACTCGGGCCAACCGCTGGATTTTGAATTTTAGCTTTGTTGAGAACGGGTACATATTGTTGCTTTATAGTTTTGGTTTCAACCTGCGGCTTGACCGCATTCTCCGCTTTACCAGAATCAGGACCTCCCCCACCGCCCTTAAGGCCAAGCTTTTTCCTATAAAACTCCTCTTGATGACCTATCAAAGAACAAAGGTCGCAGTATTTGAAACCTGGATATTCTATCTTCTGCCAGAAACCCCTGTTGTTGGCCCTGTCAATCCAAACTCTATTTGGTAATTTCTCCGCCAAAGTCATCTCCACGCAAACACGGGCAAAGCCCGGGCGTGACAGGCAACGAGTATGATCATCCATCCGCAAAAAACCACCAAAAGAATTCACAATTGCTTTTAAAATAGGGGGATGAAATAAATGCAGAGGTAAGTTAGGCAACTCTACCCATAACGGCACCGAGATTGGGTCCTCCTTCAAACTGAAACCATCATGCCATCGAAAGGCTTTGAACCGAACTCCACGAATAAAAAAGGAGTCTCTCGACAGAACTTTCTTTGCTTCCACCTCAGATTGAAGTCGGACTAACACGTGTCGTTGATTGAGTAAACCGAGCGAAAAATCTCCTAAAATGCCCCAAGTTCTGTGAATCGAATCTCGAATATCTGCCAAAGTTGGTCGGTAACTGGAGAATTTTAGTACAATCACGTGTTTTTCCATGAAAGCTTCTCCACGTACTTCATCCGTGGCCGTGATTCCGATTGCTGGTGCCCCCTCTTTGCGGAAACGGGTTCCTTCGACCGTAGTCTCCGCAGTGTCATCAACCAAAATTTTTCCCAAAATCTGGGCGAAAGAGGGCTTAGAGGGCGGCACAGTTTCCCCATGACCAGGTCCCGTGGGAGGAGGGGTGGTGGTTGGGGCCATCACATCCAGATGTCAGTCCTGGATCCAGCGTAAAAAACGGCTGGGCGAAACAGGGGCTGAATCGTAGCGGCGGCGGCTGGCGGCTAGGTCGCACCGTAATGGCCTGGCGGCTACAACCTATCGCTGTCTCCCGTGAGTCAACGCCTTTGGGACACGCGGCCTGTGCGTGGTGGGGTCGTGAAAGTTCTTGGCGGCGGAGGTTGGGGCTGGTGGATGGCTGCTGGCGGCTACAACCTGTCGTTGTCTCCCGTGCGTCAACGCCTTCGGGACACACGGCCTGTGTTGCTAAGGTGATCGGGCAGTTGATGTTATGGCTTCATGAGCTGACATCACTACAAAAAAAATAAAATTCAGCAACGGCTAAAAACCGTTGCTAATTGTAAAAAAACCGTTGCTAAAATGAATTAGCAACGGCTCAACAACCGTCGCAATACCGTGGCTATTTTAATCGTCGCTATTTGAATCAGCAATGGTAAACTATCCCGTAGCTAATTCGCAATGGCTAAAAACCATCGTTAACTCGAAAAATTCCGTTGCTAAAGCTGTTGAAAATTTCGGCTAAAACTGTCGCAAATTGAAAAATAGCGTCGGTTTTTGCCGTGGCTATTTAGCGACGGTTTTTTGCCGGCGCTAAATTCCAAATCTAATTGACAAAACAGCCACGGTATTTGCCGGGGCTATTTAGGGACAGCTTTGTTGCAAATCATATTGACAAATGAAATTTACAAATTACAAATGATAATTCATTTTTTATAATGAAATTAGTTATTAATGATTGTCCATTCTGAAAATTAATAGAAACTACCAAAACTAAACTTAATTGATCAAAAACATGACAGGAGACTTAATTGATCAAAATTATAACAAAAATTACACAAAATCTCTAGAATATCATACAAAAATTACAAAGAATCCATACAAAAATGACAAAAAACCACAAAAAAAAAAAATTTCGATCTATAGAATATCTGAGATCTCTGAGATCTGAAATCTCTGATCTCCGAGATGATAGATCTCTTGCAGCTAGGGAGGCTGAGAAGGAGGCGGCGGAGGAAGGGAGGGGAGAGGGAGGAGGCCGGGATCGGTGTCGAGTGGGGTGACAGACTCCTCCTCTGTGGGTTTCTTCTCTGAGGGTTGAGAGAATTTTTTTGTTTAAGTTGGTTGGTAGAGAAAATTTAAATTTATATAGAGAGATGTAATTGAAGGGGATTGGTTGTGTTAGTTTCACGCGGATCGATGACGTGGTTTGGTTTAGTGCGTTGGATTAAGCTAAAGTTTTTGGGTGTTATTGACGGTTGAGATGAGGTTTCACGCGGATCGGTGACGTGGTTTTTTTTTCAACAAAAATATTAGCGACGGTTTTTTGCCGTCGCTAATATAAAAATAATGTTAATTTTTTTTTCAAAAAATCAATTAGCGACGGTTTGTTGCTGTCGCTAATATAAAAATAATGTAAAACTTAGCGACGGTTTCTTGCCGTAGCTAAATGCTTTTGTGTATAATTTTTTTTTTTCAAAAAAATCAATTAGTGACGATTTTTTGCCATCGCTAATATAAAAATAATGTTAATTTTTTTTTCAAAAAACCAATTAGCGATGGCAAAATATAAAAATAATGTTAATTTTTTTTTTTCAAAAAATCAATTAGCAACGGTTTTGTGCCGTCACTAATATAAAAATAATGTGAATTTTTTTTCAAAAAATCAATTAGCGACGGTTTTTTGCCGTCGCTAATATAAAAATAATGTAAGCCTAGCGACGGTTTTTTGCCGTAGCTAAATGTTTTTGTTTATAATTTTTTAAAAAAAATAATCAATTAGCGACGGTTTTGGGCCGTCGCTAATAAAAAATCTTTGTAAACTTAGCGCCGGCTCAATTACCGTGGCTAAATATTTTTTTTGTATATATATATTTTTTTTTCAGAAAATCTATTCGCTACGGTATTCTACCGTAGCTAATAATTTTTATTTGTAAAGCTTAGCGACGACACCTCATGGTACTAGAACTGGTTGGGTAATGCATGAGTATCGGCTAGATGAAAAAGAATGTGAAACCACCTCTGGCCTACAGGTGCAACATTATCTACCCTTCCATTTCCTCCCTTTATTTCAAATGTCATATCTTTAAGAAAAACGTAGTAGGCCCTAAGGTCGAAGAGAAGTACAATAATCTATCTGTGAACCATTACCAGCAGTGGACATCGAGTGATCATCACTCATCTAACATTGAACTATCTTCTGAGGGAGGAGGAGCAGACATGGATAGCAATAATGGATATCTTTACCAATCAGAAATATGCTCTTCAAACATCAATCAAGGTGCAACGTTCAATAACAGCAGTCAAAGAGACGAGAAGTGGATGCAATACTTATTAGATGAACCATTTGGTTCTACAACACCAGCATTTCAAAGCCATGGAAGTATGGCCCTTGTCCCTTCGAAGGTAATGTGCAAGAGTTCAGTGTGTTGAAATAAGAATGCATTTATTTATTTATTTGTTATTATTTATTTATTTTTATATTATGAATGAGCTTTACATACATTAACTAACTAGCTTGAATATTTAATGGGGTTTTGCAGGTTGATATAGCATTAGAATGTGCAAGGCTACAACATCGGCTATCATTACCGCCTTTGGAGGTGGATGACTTTCTTGCAGTTAACTATGCAGATATGAAAATGCCACAAACTGGAGTAATTTGTGAGAACACAAATGGAGGAGACATTTTGAATGAAATACTTTCAGTTGCTTGTGCCTATCAAGAACTCATCAAACTTCTAGAATACATGGCCAGGAAATTATTCTTCTTATTTGAATGAGTCTTCCATTCCACATGGAATGGATTTGGTGCCTATAGAGAAACCATTGGGAGTGAATGACACCAGGTTTATATGTCATCGACTAGAACTTTACATATCGCCTCAATGACTTGTTTAAGCTGATTGTTTGCTTGACTCTTTTCTTTGTAGATTACACAAGTTTATGGATTTTACGATGAGTGCCTACGAAAGTGAGTTTGAAATGTGTCATTGCTCTAAATTCTAATAGTTTTATTTGAATAAGTAGATTTTATTACTTTTGATGAGGAATATGATTGCCATGACCAACTTATTTCCAGGTTTATTGTGTCTGCATTTCGTAGAAGGTCATGTTTCTGAAATCAAATGTTCCTCTTGTTACATTTTCTCAAAGAAACTAAGCAAATCTTTGATTTTGGGGGCGAGGAATTGAATTCTCAAGAAAATCATGTAAGGGAGAGAGAAGAAAACAAGGGGGAGAAGAGGAACACAGAAGTCGATCAAACCTTATAAGCAATCTATATGAATAGAGTTTTGCTATTAGCCTGGTTGTCAGAGGTTCTTTGATACTCTTTATCTTTTTTTTTTATTTTAATCCAGTTAATTGACACGTGAGATGCCCCCCACTCTTTAAGGTGGTTCCATTCAAGCGGATCTATCAAAGTGTATCAACAGTTTTGAGAACTTGCTTGATTCAAAGGTCAGGTTTTGTGATTACTACTTCGTACCGTGGTTTATGTGCACCTCCCATATCTATATTATTTCTTTCTTAAATAATTACAATGAAACATACTTAGATTAGTTATTCTGTATAGGTAAAAGGATATACCTGATTGATTAACGTCTTTTTCTCCATATGTGTAATTCCAAGGTTCCATTTTACGGTTCCATTTGAATGCAATTCCAAGGTTCCATTTTACGGTTGATTTTGTATTTATCTAGCATATAGTTTGTGGAATCCTATTCGTGCCGGAGGCATGACACGGTAGCTGTGTCGTAGGCACGGGTACACGCCACATGGCAAGTGTCTGGTCGATCTTAGTAAGGACTAGGGGTGGGCATTTAGGACCGAAAACCTGGACCGATCGGGTCGGTTCGGATCGGTTTTAATTAATTATAAAAGTTTCGGTTGTAAAAGCTCGGCCCGAAGTTTCTGGTCCGGGCCTCGGTTTCCATTTCTGAAGCCCGCCGGGTAACCGGCCCGGCCCAGTTTAAAATTGAAGACTAAAACACCTTTCTTCTTTTTGCTTATCTTAAGCAATCTCTCATTAAGATTCTCCTCTGCTTTCCCTTTCATCTCTTTCGTTTCTCACTAAGCTCCTCTCACTCTTCTTCATCTCTCTCTCTCTTCCACCAATGGCAGAAAATGGGTTCCGAGCTTAAGACGAGAAGTCCCTGATTGAGTACATCAAAGCCACCCCATCTTTGGCTTCCGAGCTAGGAAACCAATTCGATGGGTTATAGATCAAAGAAGTTGGAGATGGGAATCTCAACTTTGTCTACATCGTGATTGGGTCCTCTGGTGGTTCTTTTGTCATCAAACAGGTATAAATAGAAAACCCAACTTTTTTTCTTTCTTGGGTTCATTTGGTTTTCTTGATTGATTTATCTCAAATGCTCTTGAATTCGTGGACAGTGATGGGAAGTGAACATAGGGTATGTAAAAAGATCAAAATTTGGAGTTTGGGGTATTGTAGTTTGAAGTTTGAACCCTCTTTTGGATTTGGGGTTGAAGCAAAACCCTTGTTTTGGGGTTTTTTGAAGGAAAAAAAAAAAAAAACTGTTTTTGAACTTGTAAAAGTTTTATTTGTTGTCAAAAAGGAATTTGTGGAGTTGGAATATATGGTGTTGGAGATTTGAAAGAGATTTGTGTTTCAGCTTGGGTTTATTGGATCAGTTGGTTGTCATTTGTTACATTCATTTAAAACTGTAGAAATATTTTTTTGCTCTTAGGACCGAGACCGGCCCGTAATTCGGTTAACCGGGACCTCGGTTACCCGGTCAACTCGGTCGGTTTCAGGTCTCATAAACACGGGCTCGAATTTCTAGGGCCGGTTTTCGGTTTTTAGCTTTTGGGCCGGTTACCCGTACTTGCCCAGCCTTAGTAAGGATTGATTTTGCAGGTGTGGGGCTGTGAGTTTGCTGCAGCAGCAAAAAAATTACATTTTTTTCCGCTTATATTAATTTGCAACGGTTTCCAACCCTCGCAACAAACCAGATTTCTTTTTTTTTGAATTTTGTTTTGACTGGCCACGGCTTAAAACCGTGGCCCTTCATGCTTGCCACAGCTTAAAACCGTGGCCTTAATGCTTGCAACGGCTGTGAGACCAAAGAAATTCAAAATAATTCATATATGTTGCCACGGTTAGGGGACGTGGAGAATCTAGCCATGCCGGGTAGCCGTGGCTAAATCGTGGCTAAATGCAGAAAATAATCAAGCGTCCTCGAACATAAAACCGTTGCTAATAAGTGTGGCCACGGTTTATAGCCGTCAACGGTGATTTGACGACGCCTCAAATGGCCAGGCCTCTAAGCCATGACAATAGGTTACCCCCATGGTCCCAAACCGTTGTGGATGGGTATTTTTGGTGTAGTGATATCACTCTAACCCTCCTATTTTCTTTTTCCTTCATTTGTCATGATTATTATTTTATACATTGAGGACAATGTTTGGGGGTGATGGTGGTTTATTAGAGTTTTTGTGCAATTTTCAAAATCATTGAGCTTAAAACGTATTTTACAATTAAACCGAGTCATTTTTTTTTTGTGTTCTACTCAATCTCCATTGATTGCTTCGATGATTACGGTAATTGTGCAAAATCTTTATGAAAATGCATTCGAAATCTGAACTCTTGGTGAATTCAAAAAAACAAAATAAAAATAAAAAAGGGGTTTGAGTTTTTTTTTTTTAATTTTAGAGAATATTTTTGTTGCCTTTAATTTTAAGAAAACACATACTAACACGTGTCACATAGTTATGTTAGTAGAAAACATGATATTTGATATTATCCTTATGTTAGATGTATTTCGTGAGACTTTTCAACTCGACTATTCGTGCACTATAAGTCAAGTCATAATGATTTGAAGTTGATTAGTGAAATATTGAACTAGAAAACCTTAGAATAATAGTGGAGACTTAACCCTTGTGAGATTTGAGCCATTCTTTATTTCTTGAGGGTTATTAATTACACTCTGATTTTTCTTGAGTCCGCATTATTTCGTTGATGATCTCATTATTCTTGACTTTCTTATTGATTGCCTTAAGAATGACATAAAAATTGAATATTTACACTAGAACTTCTTGCTTTATTTAGTTGAGATGTCCTAGTACTAACTAGAACTTATGAAGTGATATATGCATTTCTTTCTTTAAACCATTTTTTTTTAGCTTTTTAGCCTACCCAATAATAAATATCCATTTGCAGCCCTTTGAGCCTTTAAATAGCCTTCTATTTGTTATCCCCATTCCCAATACCTACTCCAATCAAGGAGTAATACCTCTATTATTTTATCCTTACCCAATTTTCAGAGAATGTATACTGTGAGATATTTTTATGGAATGGGCAAATAGAAAGAGTTGAAAATAGATATTTCATGCGCCCTCGAAGTAAAAGTGTTTGATTGTATAAACAGGGAAAAACATGTAAAAAAAATAGAAAAAAAAGAAGCATGTAAAAAAAAAATATGAGAAAAAAATGGTTGAATAAGAAAATAATGAAGAAAAAGTTAATGGTGTACAACATTGATTTGTTCTTCAATGCCCTATGTGTTTATTCAAGGGTGTAGCCATTCTCAGAAAAATTTTGTATCATTTTTGTCCATTATTGTTTGCCATAATCCAAGCCCCATTACAACCTAGTAAAGACCTAATTGATCTTAAGTGAAAGTTGGTTCAGTAGATGTAGAGATTGAATAGTCAAGAACTATGGTGTTTGATTCAACATTCTCAAAAGTAATCAATATTCCTGTCCATGAGATCATATTCATTTCACTATTTGAAAATTCTTTTTTTCAGGATGATTATATGTGAGACGTTTGCATTTTTCATAATCTATACCCTTTTCCTCACATATAAACTGAGTGCCCAATCTCTGAGTGTTTTATTTCTGAGTGACATGAGAGATTTGTAGTCGAAGCGTACTTTCTAAAGGTTATCTCGTCACATCTTTACTATGAGATGAAGAGTTATGTTGATAAGGATTCTCACACACACACTTTGAGTTGAGAATGATTATGAAATTTATTTAACCTTTAGATACTATTAAATTATTGTACTCTATTGATATACTATTGTGACATTTTTAGTTTGTTGTTTGTCTTGAATTTCAAGCAATTAGAAAATTACTCTAAGGAAAATAAAGGGGAATGCCCATGTTTTTGCATTGTGTTTTTAGGAAATAGATTTTGTTTTATTGAGTCAGTAATGTTTGGGAGTAACATTTCTGGAAACCCTCACGAGACTATAACTCGTCCTCTAGAGGTAATCTAGAGGTTTAAAGTATTGTTGCACGTTAAGGTAAGTGCAATCGTGATTCCTACGAAAGTGAGTTATAATTTTATTCTTAATTTTGTTTTGCTCGAGGACTAACAAAATGTAGGTTTGGGGGTATTTGATGTTCACATAATTATTACATAATATACCTCCTAGTTTATATTTGTTAGTGTTTCGAATAGTGTATTTTAGTTTAATTATTTTATTTTTGTAGGATTTGGAGTTTAAATGACAAAAGTGCATTAGTGTGGCGAATTTGAAAATTCATAGGCAAATTGACGAAATTGAGCGGGAGACACTCAAGCCAAAGAAAAATAATGAAATTAGTTTTGAATTGGTGGAGCAAAGAAGTCATATGAATGAACATAGCCAAGCCCTTTAGTTTACAATTGAAATATAGCAAATTGAAATTGAAATTGAAATTGAAATTGGGTTTCCAAAGGGGGACTAATGGGGTATTTTGGTTTCCAATTTTGGCCCAATAGGGAGTAGGTTTCTCTTTACCTTAAAGACACCAAAAATGAGGGGAGGAAAGAGTTTTTTCTTTGGAACAAACAAGCAGCAGCAGCAGCCGAAAGAAGGGAAGAGAAGCTGTCAAGGACAACAGAGAAAAACGTTGTCTAGCAGAAGCCAAAAACGCTGCCTAGCAGCGGCCACGACGCAGCAGCGCTATCCAAAGCAGCAGCAGCGACGCTGTCCAGCATGGAGTAGAAATGTTGTCCAGAACAACAGTGAAGACGTCGTCCAGCAGGGTGCGCATCGCTGATCCACCACACGCCGCCATGCCGATGAAGCTCCACACCGCCGTTGCTGTCATCACCTTATCCATGTGTCACTAAACTCCACGCAAGGTGAAGAGACGAGCTCCTAGATGTAACGCACTTAATTAGTATTTGATTCGTTTTATGCTTTCACGATGAATAATGGTGTTTATGATTCTCACTTTTATTTAATATAGGAATTTATGTTATTTTAGTAACAAAGATTTTATCAATTTCTTCGTAGATTATTATTCCGGTGGTTGTCTTTTTCTTCTCCATATAAGTTTAGTCACGTTTTTCTTATGTGTGGAATTTTTAAGGATCAATTGATTCCGGTAAGTTAGTTATATGTGATCGTCTTTTATTATGATATTGTCTCCGGATATATCGTAAATTTAGGATATCACATATGACCAACCTTTGTGCTTTCTAGAAAAAAGTAAAATCTAAAATCCATTACATTAGGATATATTAATGCATTAAAGACTATTCTTCCGATTATGTTGTTTGGGATGTGAAACACGTAATCGAGTCATCATAGTGAATCAATGCTAGTTGGCGTGTGAAATCTAGGAGGGATTCTTGGAACCTTGTGACTTTTCTAAACTTGATTTTTATTAAACTAAATTCAATTTCACATTTTAAAATTGCTAGGATTTCTTACATTTAGTTTCACGTAGTTTTTTTTCTTCTTTGACCTTGTTTTGTAAATCGCTTTTCCTCGTGGGATCGACACCCCAATCTTTACTGCAATTGACCGCGTGTACTGTTTGGGCGTAATCAGTTTGGCATATGCAATGACAATAAACAAGTCACAAGGCCAGTCTGTGAAGTATGTTGAAGTTGATTTGCGAACACCGGTGTTCAGTTATGGACAACTTTATGTTGCATTATCTAGGTGCACGACTTCTAATAGAATAAATATCCTTTTACCACAAGAAGAATCAAATTCTACGAACAACATTGTTTATCCAAAAGTTTTGTTGTAGGATTTTATGATGGTATTGGTTTTTACATATATTATTTCACCAACTTTATAATTTCATTTATGTTTTGCTCGAATAAATACAATTTTAACAATCATTGTGTAGAACTGGGATCTTCAAGTCGTGGAGTTCAAAAAAATGTTCAAAAAACAAAAGTATAATGTTGGCCGTCACAGGAAAATGACAAATAAGGTAATTGTTTATGTTAACAATATTATTGTAAACATATCTCATTTATATTGCTGATATCGTGTCTGATAAAATGTTGTAGATATCCGTGATATTTCCTCATTGCTCGGTGTTGGTGCAAATAGACACATAGTCCTTTGAGTATGTGATACTGAATACGTTCGGACATACCCCTTTTGGAAGTTGGTGATGTATAGAACGTAACTTAAATCGGTGGTTAAAATACATTAAGCCATATTTACATATCAGGGTTGATTTTGTTATCATTTGTTTGGAAAGAGAGTTGTGTTATGGTTCTGTTTTTTGACACCATGCACTTAAAATGTGTGATCATATAGATGATAGGTGTAGTTTTGTATAGAAACAAATAGGGAACAATCCAATTTTTTTAGGCATCGTTCACTTCCGATAGTGTATAGGATAATGTTGTATATAATCTAATATGTATAGAGAAACCCTTTTGGATTCTATTGATTGGTTTTTATATTATGTTTTTACTTATCTAATGTTCAATTTATAACGAGATGTTATGTGAAGTAGGCATGGATGAACATCACCATTTCGAATATGTTGTTCATTTAGGTAGAGATTAGAAAACTAAATAATAAAGTCAAGGTTAAGAGCCTACAGATAGAAACCATAGAAGTACAAATTGCTACGACTATTATAGCTTCTCAAACTAAGATGGAGAATATAGAGTTATCACAGATGAATATCAACTTATTTGGAATTAGGATTTCCATTTTTTATCTGAAAGCATATTTTTCATTTGGTGTCATTTTCTATTGCAGTCATTTGTTGATTTGGTGGCACAACTGAATGAGTGATCCTTTGAACTCGAGGTAATCCAATTGTAATTATCTTTACCATGGTTTTGGTCTCTTGGGTGCTTACTAATTTTTATTTATGCAGGACAGTAACTTTTTTTGGATTGCCTTGCTCTGTTTAATCATGTAATATGTACAGCTGCAATTTTAAATTTAAAGTTGAGATTGTGACAGAAATAAAAGGATGGGACCTGTAGCTTGCACTATGAATTGTAACTTGCACCATGAACTTCATTGTCATTCATAACAATATGCTAATCTGTTGAATGACCACATTGTATTATGCTTCATGTGAAACATGTCATTAACAAAATAATTCAAGAGCATCTAAATCAAAAGGTAGTACCCATTCTCTTTCCAACACAAAATACAAGATTCAAGATGCGAGTAAGAATTTGCTAACATATGTTTATGTGTTGTTTCTTGGCGTGGCTTTATTTTAGTATTGCTAAACAAAATATTCAATTAGTTTGTTCATCATGAAAATATTGCAAATACATTTTTCTTATTGGTTTCTAAGCATAGGGTTAAGGTAATAAACTAAATTTTCCCTTTATTTCATGTTATTTTCTAATACATACTCCAAATAATTCGAACACAAATAGATATATGTTATCTACCCTTACATCATGCAGTGAAAATGTTGGTGACTTAAAGGTGTGGGATTGCAATATTTCCACTATAAAATTTGAAAATCTACACAAAAGCTTCATCTATGGGTTCTTTCGACAGTCCCACAGCTTGGAAATTGCTTTACCCAATATGTCTGTGTTAGGCTTTAAAGACGTGTTACTCTAGAGATATTGTATTTCTTGCTCAATAGTAGGATAATTTGTGTTGAGTTGTCTTAGATTCTCAGACCTATTGTGAAGAATACTCGAGATTGTATATATTGAATTAAAATCTAGGTTTTATAAGTTTTCTTCATAGCATGAGCCATGAAGGATTTGGCAAACTACGCTGTAATGTGAAGTTATTTTGAGATAGTGAGATAGTCCAAATCAAAATTTAATGTGTAGTTATTTTGAGACTAGGTAAAATATTCTGATTTGAAGGTTTCTTTTGGTGTATCTGAGGTTCTTTCATGGATAACTCTGATTTGATATAAAGGGGAGTGTAGATAACTCTAATTTAATCAACACATACATGAAAATGGGAGTATAGATAATTCAAATTGGTTTAGTTTTTTGTTTCTAAGAAAATGTATATGTTATGGAAAGCTAGAAACCATTGAGAGTTGACTTTAGCCTCTCTTTGCTTCAATACCCATGAAAATAAATTATTGTTCTTTATTCACTCAGTTATTCGAAATACAGAGCAATCTTTATTTGGGTCTGTACTACTTACAGTTATATGCTATATGATTGTCACTGATTTCAAGATGGAAGATTTGCGTCATTAGCTTGGAAGCCTAGGGGTTATAGTGTGCTTGACCCATCAAACTATTTTTGTTAGGCAAAGTTAACTTTTTATATTAAAAAAAATTATTTCAGGATTGCTTCATTTTGATGTTTTTAGAGATAAATTATTTTTCTACATAGTAACCTTGAGTTCTGACTGGGAACCTTAAGATAAATTATTTTGATGTGTTTAGAGATAAATTATTCTAACTGGGAACCTTGAGTTTGGTTATAGGTTAACCGAAAGGCTGTAGTTGCATTAGTTTTAAACTTGGGACATTTTTCAGTTAGTGCAATATCCACTAGAAGGTATGGTTTCTTACTTGTGCTCACAATGTGTAAACCATGTTGGAGGATGTGACATATTGCAAACTGATGCACCCTGAAAAATAATAAGGGGTTTCATCTTCTAGGTCAGTGTTTCATTTTTGTTTTTCTCCCTAAAGTGATCTCTCACTGTCGAACTATGTATACAGTTTTTCTCTTTGTATGTTTTTAGGGGTTTTGGCTTGGTGGGGTCCTTCTATTTTATCAAAATTAGACTTTGATGATAGGTTTTTATACTTTATCAGGAACACCCTCATCTCTTCATATTCATTTCGTGATATGCTTATTAGTGTTGTGCCATTTTCAATTTTTTGTTTTTCTTTTCCTTGAAGTTTGCACTATGTAGTTTCATATATTTAATCTATTTGGGGGCATGGAGTGCTTTCTAGGTAGTGCCAATGGTTGGTGAGTGATTTATGAGTAGTGCTTGATCAAAGGTTTCTTTTGGTGTGTCTGGGGTTATTCATAGATAACTCTTATTTGATCTAAAGGGGAGTGTAGATAACTCTGATTTAATCAACAGATTCATGAAGTGGGAGTGTAGATAAATCAAATTGGTTTAGTTTTGGGTTTCTAAGAAAGAGTATATGTTATAGAAAGCCAAAAACCATTGAGAGTTGAATTTAGCCTCTATCTGCTTCAATGGCCATGAAAATAAATTATTATTCTTTATTCACTCATTTTTTTGAAATACAGAGCAATCTTCATTTGGGTCTATACTACTTACGATTATATGCTATATGATTGTCCCTGATTTCAAGATGGAAGATATGCATCATTAGCTTGGAAGCCTAGGGGTTATAGTGTGCTTGACCCATCAAACTCTTTTTGTTAAACGAAGTTAACTCTTTATATTAAAAAAATATTATTTCAGGATTGCTTCATTTTGAGTGTTTAGAGATAATTTTTTTTTTTACATAGGAACCATGAGTTCTGACTGGGAACCTTGAGATAAATTATTTTGATTTGTTTAGAGATAAATTATTCTGACTAGGAACCTTGAATTTGGTTATAAGTTAACCGGAAGGTTGTAGCTGCACTAGCTTTAAAATTGGGACATTTTCCAGTTATTGCATTTTTTTTTTTATTTTTTTTTTTTTAAGAATACTAGGCTTTTTATTACTTGAAAAAATCTTTTACATCAGTCGGGAGTACATGATTTACCCGATAAAAAGAACCAGAGGACTTACATCATAGCAAACCCAAAATAAATAGTGACCAAACCCCTAGATCAATGTCTATACTTGCTGTTACTTTTCTTCATTCTAGATGATCGACGAGGATATACCTTGATGTCTCTGAAGTCCGTCGCATGAAATCTTTTCGATATTCGAATTTGGTCTGTCTTTAAACCTGACACTACTCTTGACCTAATGGTGTATTCATCCAAATCTTCTTCTTCTGAACTGATTGTATCCGAAATGTCGGTATCGGTCTCCATTTCGGTTTCGCTGTTAGCGTTACGAACCAAATAGTTAATATGTTTTATATTCGGTGCTTCAAGTACTATTGCATCCACTAAAGCTTCGTCATCTTGTACAATACCCGCATCTGCTGGAAACCCTACCTTCCGGTCATGCACCTTGTCACCACTCTGAACGCGATTCTGAGCACCAACGTGAGCTCCACTGCCAGAGCCATAGACAAACCCACTGTCAACATGATCATCCTCAGCTACTGCGTCCTCCTTTGTTGGCCCGGAGTTGCTGCCTGAAATCATTGCATTTATCTGTAGAGAAGCATTCCCACTGCTCGTCTTTTTCCCTGGGCTAGAGATCCCGACATCCCCGCCTACAGCCTTGGTCGAAACCCCCTGCGCCCTCCCTGATTCCAATTGGTGAACATACTCGTACGCTCTCTGCTGCGGCCTTGAGCTGCTACCTGAAGCATTATCACATTCTTGCATGAAAGCTTGGTCATCATTCGCATTTTTCTTAGGGATCAACTTCTTTGGATCATCATCTATAGCATTTGATGTTCTGTTCACCAAACCAACGATTGGTGACGCGACTTGCTCTGACGAAGCAAACTCTGTTATTGGCAGAACACGCTCTGGCTGGGACGAAGCAAGCCCTGAAAGTGTCTCTCCTTGTTTTTGAATCGCTTTTGCAATCTCAACCGCTGTGTACCCCGCCTCAAGAAGTCCTTCCTCCGTTGTTTCTGGTTCTACCATGTCACTGACTGGATCCTTCATCTTACAAGGCAATTGATGATTCATTAGATTACTCTCGTCTTCAACTATGGTCTCCGTAAGTGACTCGAATTTGTTTGACAACATGACATTCCCCGAATCTTTGACCATCGGCCTCTCAGCACCAACGTCCTCCTGAATTTCCTCACCCTGATCATTCTTTACACCACTAGTTCCAGCTTCTGGCGTTGAAATTTTATTTTTTTTAACCACTGGGACATATTGTTGCTTGAGGACTTTGGCTTCTACCTTTTGTTTCTCAGTCTTCTCTTCTTTCACCAAGTTGGGTGTTCTCACATTGCCCTTATGACCTAACTTTTTTCTGCAATAATCCTCCTGATGTCCTAACAATGAGCAATAATCACAATATTTGAAACCCAGATATTCAATCATTTGCCAAAAGCCCCTATTGTTAGATCTATCTATCCAAATTCTACTCGGTAACTTTTCCGCCAAAGTCATCTCCACGCAAACACGGGCAAAACTCGGGCGTGAAAGACATCGAGTATGATCATCCATGCGCAAAAAGACACCAAAAGAGTTCACAATTGTTTTCAAAAGAGGGGGATGAAATAAATGCAAAGGCAAGTTAGGAAACTCTACCCATAGTGGAACCGATATCGGGTCTGCTTTCAGACTGAAACCATCATGCCAGCGGAAAGCTTTGAATCGAACTCCCCGAATCAAGAACGAGTCCCTTGCCAAGACTTTCTTTGCTTCTGCCTCAGATTGAAGCCGAACAAGAACATGACGTTGATCTAGCAAACCTAGCGAGAAATCGCCTAGAATCCCCCAGGTTCGATGTATCGAATCTCGAATATCTTCCAATGTTGGTCTGTAGCTAGAGAACTTTAAGACTATCACATGTTTTTCCATGAAAGCTTCCCCACTTTTTTCATCAGATGCCGTAAGCCCAATGGCTACCTCTCCTTCTTTCCGAAATCTAGTTCCCTCGACATTTGTTTCTTTAACCTCATCAACCAGTATTTTTCCAAGTATTTGGGCGAAAGAAGGCTTAGAAGCCTCTTTCACAGGTTCCTTACTCCCTATTGGGGGAGAGGAAGTGTTGACGGCTAGAGGAGCCGTCATACCATGGTGTACCCTGCCCTAGCCAGACCTACAGCACCAAGCAAAGGCAGTGGCGACGGCAGAGCGGCGGCCAGGCAGGGGCGGCGGCCAGGCAGATCAGCGGTCAAGCTACCAGCGCGGAGTGGTTCGTCGCGCACTGTGCTTCGCAGGCCCTCTCGCACCCTCTCTGGCGGCAGCGGCTGTCTTCCTCTAAGCCTGTGTCCCAGCGCGGAGTGGTTCGTCGCGTGCTTTCTCTTTCTCTGAAAAGTTAATGGCTTCTTCGTCTTCTCTCTGGCGGCGGCGATTTCGATTGCGTGTTGTGCTTGGTCTTCTCTCTGGCCCCAGTTATTGCATGATCCACTGGAAGGTATGGTTTCTTACTTAAGCTCACAATGTGTAAAACATGTCAAAGGGGATGTGACATTGCGAACTGATGCACTCTGAAAAACAATAAATGTCGGTGATGTGTTTGCATTTTTTATGTATGAGAATCTTATATTTGGAGAATTTTATCTTATCTGTTTACCCAAAATAGAAGCAGACTATTTATTATAACTAAACTATTAAATCGGTAGAAAAATGGAGTTTCATGTGGATTTATAGATAGAATAGGAGAGTTTCTTTTATTAAAAAATAATTGAAAATTTCACATGACAAGGAAAAAAAAGTTATCCCATGGATTGCAAATCAATGTTGTTATGGCAACAACTCATAAACAAATGGTGTTTCAAGTAGTTAATATAATATTTTAGTATGTTGTTAATAAAAAGAAACTCTTTATACCTTGGCGATAATATATTTATTCAGAAACTCAATGCCTAATCTTTTCTAATTTACTAGCTTTGAAACTTTTATCACCAATGTTTTCTTTTGTCAACAACATCTGGTTGATGCTTGATCTTGAATCTTCAACATTTGCATTAAAATCACATTAGCAATTAGCATGTAACCATACAGAGAACATTGGACAATCTTCCGATAGAAAGATAAATCGCGATGAAAATAGCTAACACTGTACGGTAGTGCCAACGACACGGGGAATACCCTAGTCCATATTACAATTCAGAATGGTGTTTTACTATTCATTGCTGACTGGGATAAATTCAAATCGAAATGATTAGAGATAAAAGATGGTTAGAATTGAAAGTTGAGAAATGTATTGAATTTGAGGGTTGAGATTCATTTCCTATGATGTTATATTTGTAACTATAAAGCATGTAGAAGGGCAAAATAATGAAAAACTTTTGAAAAAAGTTGGTGGAATATACATGTGGCGGAGAGAGAAAATATTGTGTTTTCCTTTTAGCAAAATGAAAATGATCATAACTCTCTACATCATTGTCGGATTTTATTAAACTTAGGCTCTGCTTGGTATACTGTAAAATAATGCATTTCGCAAATTGATGCAGATGCATTACTTTATGGACACTTGGTAGCAACTAAAGAAAATCAATGGAAATCCAACAAATGATTGTGGGTGGTCTTGATGATGATAGTAGTTGTAATTGTGGCATGGTTATGGTGGCAGTGATTGTGATTGAAGTGATGGTGATAGTGAAAATGGACATTAATGATGGTGGTTGTTAAAATGGTGATGGTTGTGTCGGCGGTCGTGGTGGTTGTGGTGGTGGTGGTGATAGTTCATGTGGCTATGGTGGTTGTGACGGTGGTTGTAGTAAAGGTGGTGGTAGTTGTGGAGATTTTGCTATGGAAGTTGTGGTTGTATCAACGATGATGGTCATGGTGGTACTAGTGAAGTTGGTGGTGGTTGTTGTGGTGGTGGTTGTTATGGTAGTGGCAACAGTGGTGGCAGTAGTGGTGGTGGTGGCTATGTTGGTTGTGGTAGTGGAAATGGTGGTGGTGGTTGCTATGTTATGGTGGTTGTGGTGGTGGCTTGCTATGCGGCAGTTATGGTAGTAATCGTGAGGTGGTGTTGGTTGTGGTGATTATGCTATGATAGTGGTGGAGGTGGTAGCGTTGGCGGCGGTGGTAGTAGCGTGGTGATGGTTTCGATGGTTATGGTATGGTGTCGTGGTATTAGTGATGATGGTAATTGTGAAGGTGGTGGCGGTTGGGGTGTTTATGAAAGAGTTGGGAGTACTCGAGGAGATGATGAGAGTTTTGCAGAGTAATGCGGGAGACTTTGTCCCGCAAAGTTTTGCAAAAAATTTTAACTAAGAGATGCAAAGTTATTGAATTCAAATTCCAATAACTGTTTTCTGTAAAGTCAACCAAGCACCCAATTTATATAACCGCCGTAAATTTTTGCATTATGCATTCTTTTACCATGTACCAAGCGGAGCCTTAGTATCGTTCAAATGCATTTTTGAAGATATTTCCAACAAAATCAATGATCAATACAAGCGCTAAAATTTAAAAAATATATATTTTATAATTAAAAAAATGTATAACGTATTTCACGTCTTTAATATTTTTCAAAGCGATGAGACGAGCCGATCATATAAAAAAAATGAGTCGGGCATCTTAATGCACATTTAAACAAAAACTTTAAACTTCAAGTTTTGGCGAATTCAAAGATTGGGGGATAACTCATTCTCGACGTTTAAAATTTTTCCCAAATTGTTTCAAATTTGACTGAGTCTAACCCCAAAATTTATAACATATATTTTTACCTTAGAATAGGCTTACATTCAATATTGATTGAGAGCGAAAATAGGGATAGTGACAGAGGTGTTCAGTACAAAATATTTATCAAAAATAAAATTATATGGAGTGCTAACGGCACGAGGCATATTCTAGTAACAATACAATATAGAGATAATAGGAAAATATAAGTCAAAGATGATTTGATACTCATCTGTGAGAGTTCAACTAGGGGCGGATCTACATAGGGGCAAGTGGAGGCAGCTGCCCCACTGAAACTGAAAATTTTCAACCATCTTATAGATTTTTGTTGTTTGCCCCCTCAATTTCTGGTTTTGCCTTTAGCTTTTAAAGCTCATTGGCTACTATCTCTCATTTTCTATTATTTTGCCCCCTATCTCCTAAAGTTTTTTGTACTTGCCCCTTTGAAGTAGAGAGACATACAATCTATTTTAGTCTTTTGTACTTAACCAACCACTCTTATCTACTACCATCATTAAAGTATTTTATTTCTTTCTCTTATGGACTTTACAAATCTAATTTCAACACTTTGAATCTCCCCTCAATCTCTGATCTTTTACTTCAATAGTCTGTATTATTTTTATTTCTAGCAATGTTCTTTTCTAAATGATAAGACATCAGACACTGAAGCAATTAAACCGGAAGAAGCAGAATGCAAGAATTCAAGGCTAGATTTTAGATTTGTTTTGTTAAAAATGTATTTAACTTGAGCAATAAAAGGGTCGGTTGGCTAAATATGCCACGCTCGCCCAAGTTGGTGAGTGTTGTATGGCTATCAAGACATATGGCCGACATAATTTGTGGAACCTTATAGGGTTGGCTCGCTCGGCCGACCCTCCATTTAAAGAAAAAAAGAGAAAAAAAAAGTATTTAACTTGAGCAATAACATTTTTTTTCATTTTTTTTTTGTTATTGTCTTCCTTATGTTGAAATTTGTTCATCAATTAAAGTAATATTAACAATTGAGTTAATAAGCATTTGGGTCCTATAGTTTGTACCAATTTTGAGTTTTGGTCTTATAATTTGTATCGCTTTGAGTCTGATTCCCAAGATGACAACAATTTTCAACACTTTTCCAAAAAAGTTTCATGTTTCATCTCATTAAATTTATTGACAGAGAGCAAAATGTGTGTTTGAGCCCAAAAAATGCATAAACCTCTTAAATTGTCAATAATAAAAGTAAGGATAAACAAAAGATAATCGGCCTAGAGTATATAAATTCAAATCGTTATTAATAAAAAATTTATGTACACTTATTTATATATTGGATAATGTAAAAAAAAATTCTTAACTAACTATTGCCCCCACTTGACTAAAATCCTAGCTCTATGTTACTGAGTTCAACTAAAGAAATACCTCAATGAAAGACCTTAAGCTCAAAATGTGAGTAATTTTGTAGCTAGTGAAATCAACATCTAAGAAGAGTTTCTTTCATTCATTTTAAAAAAATTCTACATTATTAATCATGGTTTAAAATATCTGCGAGATACCTCAATTTTTATTTTTTTTGGGCATATTCATCATGATATTTGAAAATATCATCACTAAGAAATATTGTGATTTTTGTTAGTTGTTCAATGGTGGAAATGTCCCAAGTATCGTGTTTTCAAGGGGCAACGGGGTACCAATCTAATTTGGGAAAATGACTTACAATGCCTACTTTTTATTTATTTATTTATTTATTTTGATTTTTTTATTATTAATTATTAATTTTTATTTTTGATTTTTGATTTTTGATTTTTGGTTTTTGATTTTTGATTTTTGATTTTTGATTTTTGATTTTTTTTAATTGTTTTTTCTTTTTATAATTATAGGCCACACAAGACCCTAACAATTGAAGATGCATCAAAAGGTTTTCTCTTTGTATTTCAATACTATTAAAAGCGACAAACCCAAACCATGGCTAAAAGATATGTAAAAAGACAACTATACCCATATTTTCAGAGAGATTGGCGTGGTATTGTTATTTATCTATTCAACTTCTTAATAACTGATTCAGTAGCACCTGCTGCAATTTCCTGTTACATTGAAATAAACGAAATATGCAATCTTTTAACACAATTTGATATTTCTTTAAAGTTGTTTTGTATCCATAAAACAATTGAGTGATTCTTGCTAGGTAATCTGAAAGTACAAAAAAAAAAAAAAAAAAATCTGGAAGTAAACTTATGATTGGTTTTTATAAAATAATTGAATTTCCATTTATAATAGCCTGATTCAAATAGTGAAAGTCAATGCGGAAATCTGTATGTTTTATGGAATAATACTTTAAGAGATTAAAATCAAATTCTAATGTATTTTCAATGTTTGGTGTTAAAACTATATTAAAAAACCACATCACTTGGTAGTTGAGAGGAAATCAAAAGAGTACATAGTGGTGGTGTCTAATAGATTGAAAATGACATGAGGGTGAAAGGAGTTTCTTAATCCAAAAAGAGGTTGGGGTTAGAGATGAATAAAAAAAGACTAATGGTGGCAAGATAGTTGTACTGAATTGAGTCAAGAGTCAAGACTCAAGATATGATCGCTATGATTTGTTTTTGAAAATTGTCGGTTAAGGTAAATGGCAAGAATGTCTTATTAATTATTATTAAACCATGACTTGGGTTTGTGAGTTTTAATAGTCTTAATTACAAAAATAGACGATTTGATGTGGTCTATAATTATAAAAAGCGGGTCTTCTAAGTCATTTTCCCTTTATTTTTTGTATGAAACATAACTTTTGTTATCCCTCAAGAACACGTTAAGCAAATGATTGTTTGCACTTTGGCCCCATTAGTTATAATCTAAATCACTTTGGTTGCCGATGTTTACCCTTATAACTCTATTTTGGATGGAAAGGACTTTTGATGACCAGATAAACACTTGAGAATATTGTGAATTATGACTTCTTTTACAAAGCTTGAAACTTTAATGCACTTTGGCCCTTAAGTCAAGGGTATATCGGTACAAATATCCCTGGGGGCACACCTATGATTCATTAATCCCCCTGCAAATGAGATCCTACTTTGATTCTCTCGACATCCCGAAGAGGTAAGAGTTCTAGTTGGTATTAGTTCACCACACTATTAACTCTTTCTTTTGACTGTTTGTTGTTCTTGCAAAATTCATGATTGTCGTGCCTATTACATGTTTGAATTATTTCCTTCAGTGAAAACATAATGCTCATGTCTGAATCACTTCCTTAACAAAACACTCTAATAGTTTGTAGACCATTTGCAAAACTATACATTTCAATTGTTCACATTGGTTTGAAGAGCTTATATTGATTGCCACTAAATCAAGTATATGTGCGTCATGTGTCACTTTTTGTTTTATGGCCTTCAAATTTTGGCAATTAATATCTAATATTGTTATAATGCGTGCTAGTTAAAGCTTTAAAAATGAAAGCAAACGTACACAAAAACATGCATTGAGGAGACAAAACAAAGGGTCGTTAAGACATGATCTGAAAAAAAAAGTACTGAACGCTATATCTATTTGTTCCGAGAAGCAATGAAACTAGTTTGAACTATCGGGGCAGAAGACAATAATCTACAAATCTGTTTTGTAATAACATAGGAACACGCCCAATTGTTGTAAGTTAATATTCTATTATTCATATATGTTTATTACTGGAGCTATAAACATATTAGACATTGTAACAATTCGATGATGAAGTGCTCAGAAATGTAGTTACACAGTCTTTAAATTTGTATGTCAAACATTGCAAGAGACAAGATTAAACACAAAACATAACAACACCAAACAATAGTAGCTGGTAAGAATAGGAAGTTACAAGTAAAAGTTGATTTTTGATATCCATAGAGTTGAATTAAGGAAATACTTCAATGAAAGACCTTAAACCCGAAACTGGAGTAACTTTGTAGCTACTGAAACCAGCATCTAGAAAAAATTTCTCGAATTCAATCTCAGTTCTCTCTCATCCTCTTCGGAAAACATCATCAGCATATCATAGAAGAGTTGTGTTTCAGTTGTCTCATAGTTCCCTTTGTTCTTAGAGTCGTCTACAACCACCATATCAATTATGATCACTTTTCCTCCTTTTGAGGGGAGTGCTTCTTTACATTGCTTTAGTATCTTCACACAGTCCTCGTCATTCCAATCATGTAGGACATTCTGCGTATTCAAAAGTCTCACACGTAAATTAAAAGAAAGAAAAAACCTACTATGTGAGAACAAAACAACAGTCTACCCATTGGAGCAAAGAGACATACCTTCAAGAGAAGAGCATGGGAAGATGGGATAGAATCGAACATGTTCCCCCCAACAAATTCCTCATTCCCACTTCCTTGCAAGCTTCCAACCACTTGTGGTAGATCGAGCACAGTGCACTTCACATCTGGGAAGGCTTCAGAAACAGCTCTAGCCACAGTTCCTGTACCTCCTCCAACATCAACTAATGATGTCAACCCCTCGAAGTTTACTTTGAGATCTTTCAAGATAACACTCATTACCAAGTAAGTATCAGAAGCCATAGCCTGGTTAAACAATTTTCCTAGCTCTTGTTTCTCACCAAGATACTGCCAAATGTTGATCCCATGTGCTGACTGGAACGGAGTGATCTTATCATCAGTCATTCGAAACCAATCACTAATGTTATGCCAAGTTGATACCACTTCAGGATTTAACATACTTAGCAAACATGGAGTCATGCTCGTGGGATGACTTCTTAAAAGTAGTTTTGA
This sequence comes from Berberis vulgaris, assembly GCA_963556465.1. Lineage (NCBI taxonomy): Eukaryota > Viridiplantae > Streptophyta > Magnoliopsida > Ranunculales > Berberidaceae > Berberis > Berberis vulgaris. The sequence continues at coordinate 10,648,775 of OY747129.1, read as the reverse complement.
TGAAAGTGTCAATACATAACCTTCCTCTTCGGTTTTGTCGTGCACTCTCTTTAGGGCAAAAAAGCCAGAATGCACTAATATGCGCATAAGGCGATACACATACATGGATCCTGTCTCAGGGATTCCAAGCACTTTAACCAAGTCAGAAAGAGTGATTGGTTTGTGATGGTTATCGATGATCTCCGGTATGCCTAACTGAACAGCACATTTGAGTGACATGGAACTTATTATATTGAGTATGTGATTCATTATATGAGCTTAAGCTTGAAGAAGCTCCTCGCCTTCATCTTCATTACCCAACCCTCTATCCATGTTAGTTTTGAATCAAATAAATCAGTTTGAATTATCGCTGGACCAGCACACTATATATAACTTTGTAAGTTTAGTTGAATATACCCAATTTTTATAAATTATATTTCTGGTCAATACCCTCAACTATTCACGGCCAACCTACCTAAGACAAACCTTCCATTTCAAATCACTTTCACAAACTTGTATAGTACGTATGTGTGTCATTTGAATCAAGAGATGACTTATATGCTTATGAAATTTGAATGATTCTGTGGCATTATTAAATTTGCTGAACTACATTCCACAAATTTTGATTTCTTTGCAGATTTGACTAAATCTCTGAATTTTCTAAATATGATGAATTGCATTGGTAGTCCTTGCTTGATCTCCAAATGTGAATCATAATTAAAAGAAGGGCTGATTTCGGATCTTTCCCTATATTTATGTATTAACTGATCCCAGAACATTAGTTCACAGACTTGCAGTAGTTTACCCATTTGGTTGGGTAAACCTTTGTTTTGGTTTGAGATCTATATAGAAAATCTCTGGTATGAGACATGTATGGATTATATCGGACCCGAGATCGTGTTTGTTTGTTTGTTGACATAATGTGTCTCAGTTTTGAGATTGTTGTATATTTTCCTAAGTTAAGTTTGTGGTTCATTACGTAAGCTTCTGCTTGAAGAAGTCCCTCTCCTACTCTATTAAATACCTCTATCCTTATGAATTATGATTTCTGAATGTTCAATTAAACCAGTATGAATTATTCTTTTTCAATGGTCAATGGATGGCAAGCAGAAGTTTACATTCTTTTTTTAATTGACAGTCAAAGGAGGCTGCTCCGGAATTTTCGAGTAGTACTGAATAACATATCCCCACTCTCATAGACTTCCATTTTTATTTTATTTTTTTTGTTTTCATTTAACTGTTTTCATTCTCTAACATTTTTGGTAATTGTACTGATAACGCAGGGTACAACTCTTTCCCAGAAAAAAGACGAGAGGGAACCAAAGGTTCATTGGATATATTGGATTTTCAACAGTAATTTATTAGAGAAAACATCAAAATCAAGGGACACTGGCGGTGGTTCAACACTCAAACATGAGCTCTCATCGATCCAAAACATTAAGTTAATTTTCCTTGTGGTATGATCCAAAACTTGTATCTATTACTATTTACTCCAGCTTAAAAGAATTTTCAAAAAAAAAAAAAAAACTTTGATTTTGCTTCAGCAAGTAGATAGAAAATGCAAAATGGGGGATCACCCAAAGTATTGTTGAGATGAGCTTGAGCTCTCATTAGCCCTGTCAGAACTCAATTTATATTTACTAAGAACAGTTAATACTAGATTAGCTGAACAATTGGCTCACTTAAAGTTATTGCTCTGGGAGATTCCTTATTTGATTGCCTGAAAACTTCTCCACTATGATATTATTAAGAAAAAAATGTCTGTCATCAATAAAATATTATCTAAGCAGGTTATGTATGATTTTGACTTTATATAAATAAACCCTAACTTAGAGCATCCATTATTGTAGTGTAAAAAGATGTAAAATCCTGCAAAAACTGTGCAAATTTACATATCCTGATATCATCATGCAAGGGAGGAGCACCCTCTCAGAAAGCGCTCTGATCTCAGAGGAAGTGATATTTATGATTTTATATTTCTTTATTCGCTTGCATAAATGTTTTCCCATCTATAATGTGTCAGTGTGTGGTCATTCTCAGTTGGGGCTTGTGTCATCTATTAGGCTTTAAGCTCTTTGTGATTTTACCTACGGGGTGGAACAAACTCATTTATATAGGACTATAAAAATCATGATAAACGAGATTTCTGCTTTCGCTCTTTCAACAATGAAAGCTCAAGAATAACAATATGGAGATGATCGTAGAGGTAAGAGTTTAAGTTGGTATTAGTTCTTGATGCCTATTACATTACATGTCTGAATCATTATCTTCCATGATACATAGTTGTTCTTGATAGTGCCTATATATGTTTGAATTATGTCATTCCCCAATACAAAAAATGACTGATAGATGCAAAACTATTGTATTTCAATTGTTTGAATTAGTTTAGAGAGTTTATTATTGAATCTACGGCTGTAGATAAGAATGTGATAGGATCTGACCTGTTGTTGTGGTATTCTGCAGAGTTGGAACAATCAACAAGCTAGCAACTCAGTTTCTAATGCCAAGATGCTGAGTATTGAAGGAATTGATCCTTGCAGTAACACAGACATAGACGAAAAGAGCTAAAGAAGAATTTTGCACAAGAAAGATGTCTACACAGAAATTGTATTAACAATGAATTGTATTGAAAAAATATGGAAGGATAGGAAGGCTATTCGAGATGCCTTGGTCTCCTAAAGAGCAATAGCTCAATGTACAATTTGTTTACCAGTCAATGAATCCCTCCTCCCTAATTCTCTTATTTATAGTAGTTCCTCACAGAGACTTAGCAACACCTAACAATTGCAACACAGCATCTAACCCAACAACTAACAGAACATCTCACAGAGCACTCACTAACAGAGTATTTAACAAAACCACTAACAGAGAAACAACTTGCACCAATTACTGATTTACTGTTCTACACTTCCTTGTTGTGTAAGTGAACTTGATAGGAGGTCGAGGCCTATCAATACCCCCGCCCCAAAGACGCACCTTGTCCTCAAGGTGAAAAGAAGGAAACTGGTGCCGAAACAAATGGAAATTTTCCCAAGTGGCTTCATACGCAGGAAGTCCCTGCCATTTGATCAAGACCTCCAAAGAGTTAGGGTTACCTGGAACCAGTCGCCGCACATCTAACATTGTCTCAGGTTGGACTGCCAATTCAAGTTCCCTGTGGAGTTGGGAAGGAAGAGGAATATGTGGAGAACAAGAACCTTTAGCACGATGCAACTGTGAGACATGGAATACCGGATGAATCCGAGTAGAAGACGGCAAATCCAATTTGTAAGCAACTGCTCCGATCCTTGCCAAAATCACAAAAGGCCCACAATAACGTGCTGAAAGTTTTTTATTACCTTGTCTGACCAAGGATGTCTGTCTATAAGGCCTAACTTTCAAAAACATTCGTTCCCCTACCTCAAACGTCTCATCCCGCCTAGATTTATCAGCCTGACTTTTCATACGTTGTTGCGCCCTTAATAAGTGCATTTTCAGAGATACTAAGATGTTGTCTCTGTCCAACAACAACTGTTCCACTGAAGATACAGCCGTAGAACCTGTGTTGTATCGAAGAAGCGGTGGTGAATCCCTGCCATATAGAAGTTTAAAGGGAGTATCCGGTGGCCGAATTGGTGGACGTGTTGTACCAGTACTCAGCCCATGACAACCACTTATACCACTGTTTGGGTCTATCAAAAACAAAACATCGCAGCTAAGTCTCAAGACAGCGATTCAATACTTCGGACTTACCATCCGTCTGAGGGTGATATGTCATGCTATGTTTCAACACTGTTCCCTGGACTCGGAATATCTCATGCCAAAAATTACTGACGAAGACCATGTCCCTGTCTGAGATGATGGAAGTAGGTGTCCCATGAAGCCGAATAATCTCTTTAGAGAAAATGGACGCTACCTTTTCAGCCGTATAAGGGTGCTTCAGTCCCATAAAGTGTGCATACTTGCTAAGACGGTCGACCACCACTAAAATTGTATCCACTGACTCTGAGCACGGCAAACCCTCTATAAAGTCCATGATGACTTCATCCCAAATCTGACTAGGCAAAGGAATAGGTTGTAGAAGACCGGCGGGAGTGGTAGCCATGGTCTTGTTGCGTTGACAAATTTCCCACTCACTGACCATCTTCCTGATGTCCGCCTTTATCCCAACCCAATAGAGCTCCTTAGATATTCTCTGATAGGTCTTTGTCTCACCCGAATGCCCCCCAATAGCGGAACCATGAAATTCTTTGAAGAGAAGGGGAATAAGAGATGAAGTTATGGGTATCACTAACCGGTTTTTGTAATGCAAAAGATTCTGAATAATGGTGTACCCCTTAGTGGAATTCAAAACGCTTTCCTTCAGTTGTAGTATAGTCGAGTCACCCATAATTTCTGATTTCAGTAACTTCCAATCACACCGTGTCAGCAAACTCAACTGTGAACATGTTGGAGATTGAGAAATTCTAGAGAGAGCATCCGCCTCCGCATTGGAAGAACCGGATCGATATTGAATTTCAAACTGATACCCGAGCAATTTACTGACCCATTTTTGATAACTGGTCCAATGACTCTTTGGTCCATTAAAAACTTGAGACTCTTTTGATCAGTACGTATAATAAACTTTCTTCCCAACAAATAGGCTCGCCACTTGTTCACTGCCAACGCTATGTCCATGAGCTCCTTTTCATATATCGGTTTGAGCCTAGCCCTCTGTCCCAGGACTTGACCGAAGAAAGCTACTGGTTGGTGCTCTTGCATCAGGACAGCTCCCACTGCAAACCTTGAAGCGTCAGTCTCTACGATGAATTCCTTAGAGAAATCGGGCATGTGCAAGACCGGAGCAGTAGTCATGACTCGTTTCAAACCTTGGAAAGCAATCTCGGCTTCTTGATTCCATGCAAACCCATTTTTCTTTAACTGGGACATTAGTGGCCAGGCTATCTGACTATACTCACGAATGAATTTTCGGTAGTAACCGGTGAGACCCAAAAAACCCCCGTAACTCCATAATATTAGTGGGTTGTGGCCAATCCAAAACTGCCTGAACTTTGGATTGATCCATAGATACCCCATTAGCCGAAATGACGTGTCCCAAGTAACCCAGTTTTGAGTTCCCAAACTCACACTTCTTCCTGTTAGCATACAAACAATGTTGATGCAATAAACCCAAAACCGTCTCCAACTGTTCCACATGTTTCTCGAGGCTTGGACTATACACCAAGATGTCGTCGAAGAACACTAGCACAAATTTACGCAAGTACGACCTGAATATCGAGTTCATCAACGCCTGGAATGTTTCCGGTGCGTTGGAGAGACCAAATGGCATGACGAGGAACTCGTAGTGTCCTTCATGTGTGCGAAAAGCCGTCTTAGCCTCGTCCCCTTCCCGAACCCTGATCTGATGATATCCCGACTGATAGGGGCATAATTAGGCTATTTTTAGTACCATATTTCTATATATATTTTTTACTATTACTTGTTAATTATGGTACTAATTGCTATTTTCGTGTTTGTGTAGGTTTCCAATTACAAGATTCTAAAATAGAAGCTAAGTGGAACGAATTGGCAACTAATTGCACAAGGAAACTACACAAACAAGGAAACTGCACAAACAAGGAAACCAAACAAACAAGGAAACAAAACAATTATAAAAGGGATGATACCTGCCCTGGAGCAATCACGCTTGCAACCACAGCAAGCCGTCACCCATCATCATCCATCCACGACTTTCCTCGCCAAACCCTAGCCGCCGTCACCCAAAATCCATCCACACCCCGCCATCACAACCACAGCTCATCAATCGTCCTTATCCACAGCCGCAGCAAACCACAACCTACATCCATCTCTTCCACTATTCATCGCAATCCAGCAATCGCCTCCATCACCTTCTCGCACCATCGTCGATAAACCCTCGTCTTAGTCCCTCTCGCTCTCTCTCTATCCCTGATCATCGCCAACCCTGAACCCATCGTCACCGTCCTCATCCACAGCCCCAGCCATTATTGTCCCCCATCTCTGTCTCAGTCATCATCCAACCATCGCCATACACCTCATCAGACCGTAACCCCTCTCTCTCGAAATAACAACCTCGCCAAACCTTTCCACAACGCCACCGCCTGATCTCTCTCTCTTTCTCGCTGTCCCTCGTCATCCCCTTATCTCTCTCACTCTGTTTCACAAGCAGAGATCGAAAGGAAACAGAAGTGAAGCAGATCGCGAAGTGAAGAAGAGTTTGCGCTATTTTCACCCCAGCACTCCTCTCTCTGCCACCACGGATCAGTCTACAGTGTTTTGTCTCATCTCTTAACTCTTTCTTTTATTTTAGTTTGATTATTGATTATGGATTACTGTTTGAACATAATTAATATGTCTAGCTAAACTCTTCTTAGTTAGGGGTGGATTCGAAGCCCGGAACATGTGCTTTATAAATTAATTGAATTTAATCTTCCTTGCTATTAGTGATTGTGTTTTGCTTAACAGCTTTATAGAGAACTTTTCTTTGTATGTTTGTTAAGGTGGCCAACTTAGTAAGCATGCTAGGATCTGGGGCTAGAGTATATGAGAGTTTCACCTAATTATTATAATCCTGTATTCACAAGTAGTAAATACCAAGGAACGTTGGTAAGGTTAAGTAAAAACCTAGGCAAAAACAAGATGTTGATCATACTTGTAATTGCCTAGTCAGTGTTCATACTTTCCACAAAACTTAATGATCTTAGATTGTTGTCTAACTTGCGATTCCTGTTTAGATAGCATGATAAGAATAGTTTGAAAGCGACGCTTAGTTTAATTCAACGAACTTGGAAAAATAATAAAATTAATGCAGTGCGATCACGGTTAGTCTTGAGCATTGTCTCTCACGAGTTAGCAAGTGATTATTGAAGATTAATTTATAAGCAAATGTTTGGTGTGTGGAAATAAACCCTTAGCTAATTTCTCATCTTTGTCATCCCTTTAGTTTTATTATCTTTACAGTAATTTTCGTAGTTATATTCATAGTTTAATTTAGAAAATCCAATCCCCTTTTATTTAATCAATTAGGTTGTTAGTTGTCGTTTAGTTATTATTAGTGTTAATTGACAAACCCTCTAATCACCGGTCTAGAACGATCCCTACTTATTCTATACTACAATCATAAAGCAGGGTATTAAGTTGTGTGCTACTAAAATAGTGCATCACCGACTTCAAATCTAACTTCGAAAATATTACTGCCTCGTGAAGCTCATCCAACAATTCATCGATGACGGGAATTGGGAAACGATCGGGCACTGTTTGTTTATTCAGAGCCCGATAGTCCACACAAAACCGCAATCCGCCATCTTTTTTCTTGCTAACAACACAGGGCTTGAGAAGGGACTTACACTATGCCTGATGATTCCTGCTTCCAACATTTCCGCTATAAGCTTCTCAATCTCATTTTTCTGGAACTGTGGATATCGATAAGGTCGAACATTTATCGGCCCGGTCCCCCCTTGCAACACAATGCTATGCTCATGCCCACGCTTAGGTGGTAATCCTGAAGGTGCCTGAAAAATTGTCTCATACCTCTTCAATATCTCAACCAACGCTTTTGGTACCTCAGATTGTTCCTCAACTGTTGAAGACATACTTCCTAATTCCACCCAGAGTCCCTGACCTTCCTTCTTAATTGTACGAAGCATGGTTTTGAGTGAGATCAAACTTCTTCCCAGGGAAGGGTTTCCCTTGAGGGTGAGCGTATCTGATCCAACCCGAAATCTAAAAATCTGGTCTTTCCAATTTATGAAAGTTGTACACAACTTTTCTAACCACTGAATCCCCAAAATCACATCCAAACTTCCCAACCCTAATGGAAGAAAATCATCTAAAATTTCCACCCCTTGTAACAGTAATTGCACTCCTTGACAGACTCCACTCCCTTGAACCGATTCTCCAGACCCCATAATGCTCTGATACCAAGACTGATAACTCCTGAACCTCTTCTTCCCCCTCTTCACCTTCTTCTTGTGCAATAAGGACACTGACCTCTCTCTTCTTCCATCGATGACCGGGTGAGTATTTCTCGTCGCACCGAAAGCACAAACCCTTCTCCCTTTTCGCTTGATAATCCGCATCAGACAGCCGTCTGGTTTCAGTCCTCACTGATGAATTTCTCTCTGCCTCTCTAGATCTTACTGGCTGGTTGAGAGAAGTTCTCCCGAAGTCTCTATTTGGGAATTGATAAGGTTGCCCTAATGGGCCATTTCCCATTGCTCTTGGGCCAACTAAAGGTTTATTCTGATAAAAAGGAAAGCCCGACTTGGACAAGCCCATTTGTATTTGTTTTTCTTCGACCCGCTGGGCCAGATCCATGGCTCGACCCAAGAAACCCGGATCGAGCATCCTCACTTCCGCCCGAATTGAAGGTTTCAATCCATTGATAAATTTGCTGAGATAAACCTCTTCATTCAGAGATTCTAAGGGTGCAGCATGTGAGACGAATCACCGACGGTGCTCAGCTACTGATCCTTCCTGTTTTAACCCAAGAAATTGCTCACAAAGCGACCCATCTTGAGTTGATCGAAATTGTTTCAAGAGTAACCCCTTGAGTTCTTCCCAGAAGATAATAGGTCTCCTTTTACTCTCCCACTGATACCAAAGTAGAACATCCGCTTCGAAGGATATCACCGCGGCTTCAATCTTTTCTTCGTTGCTGTATTTCTGTAGTGAAAAGAATCTTTCAGCTTTCAGAATCCAGCCATCTGGGTTCGATCCCTCAAAGGTTGGCATTTCCAACCTTCTAGGTCTTCTATCAAATTGGTACCCTTGCGAAGAAGATCCCCCTCCTGCCTCACCATTCAAACTCTGAGCCTCGACATTGATTGAAGGAATTAGATCTTTTTCTGCAGTTGAAGTAGCTTTTAGGGCTTCTTCTTGCCTCTTCAGCAATTGATCCATCTTTTGTATCACTTCTTGGAAACCCCCTTTTAGTGATCCTACCTGTTCTTGAACACTTACCACAACTTCTTCTACTGCCTCAAATCTTGCATTAGAGCTTGTTGTTCCACCTTTTCCAGCCATTTTCCCTTAAGATCGAGATGCTATGATACCAAGATTGATAGGATCTGACCTGTTGTTGTGGTATTCTGTAGAGTTGGAACAATCAACAAGCTAGCAACTCAGTTTCTAATGTTAAGATGCTGAGTATTGAAGGAATTGATCCTTGCAGTAACACGAACATAGATGAAAAGAGCTAAAGAAGAACTATGCACAAGAAAGATGTCTACACAGAAATTGTATTAACAATGAATTGTATTGAAAAATATGGAAGGATAGGAAGGCTATTCGAGATGCCTTGGTCTCCTAAAGAGCAATAGCTCAATGTACAATTTGTTTACCAGTCAATGAATCCCTCCTCCCTAATTCTCTTATTTATAGTAGTTCCTCACAGAGACTTAGCAACACCTAACAATTGCAACACAACATCTAACCCCACAACTAATAGAACATCTCACAGAGCACTCACTAACAGAGTATTTAACAGAACCACTAACAGAGAAACAACTTGCACCAATTACTGATTTATTGTTCTACACTTCCTTCTTGTGTAAGTGAACTTGACAGGAGGTCGAGGCCTATCAGAATGAGTTTATGTGCCTCCTAAGTCGTGTGTTTCGTTTGGATTTTTACCTTTTCAACTTGGCAATATTTAGTCTCTCGAGTGTTTGTTCTTGTGAGAGTGTTGTAATCTTGTTAGTTAATAGGATAACAAAGGTTGAAGCAAATTGTCTTGTTCTCTTTTATTATTTCCGCATATATTACATATTGCTCCATGTATATCTTGCTACTTTAATAGTGAATTCTAGTAGAAAAAAAGTTACAAATTCACGAAATTATTCATATGCTGAGATCTTTTTCCTCCTCTAATCTCTGAAACCCTTAAGACCGTGCTGAGATCCCCACCAATCAGCCAAGGGAGATTTCATAAATCCTGAAGGGACTAAATTCCTCCCAGAGCAGACTTAGGCCGTAAGTTCATTATGGGTTAAAAATATATTATTAACGAAGACAACCCGTGTCCGGGAATTTTCAGGTTCATCGTGTCCAGCACCCCACACACGTGTTCAAGTCTGACATGAGTATTCGTATCTGTGCAAAGTTCAATTAATTTGAAAAGTAAGAAAACTTAAAAGTGAAATCATCATATAGTAACAGGTGCAGACCAAGCATATTTGATGATTAAAATAGTCGTTTGCAGTTACTCAATAAGCAGAAAATAGTATTTTAGGGAAAGAAAACACGAGACCATTTCAGCAGTTGCTTTGATATGCCCAGATTATTGATCTTTTCTCTGGGTATGCTGCTAAGAAATATAATGACAACAGAGAAAGAACAGAGCTGAATACTAGTTTTGGATAGGTTGTCAAACTCAGAAATGGCCAGCAATCCGTAAGAAACTTACCTTATCCATTCTCCCGCCAAACATGGATGTGATTGGTAATGGTTCAGCTAAGTTCTCATAGAGTAGATATATAATGCAGTTGCTTGGACATTATCAATATAGTATGTGCACGGTGGTTTCAACCCTGGTAGGCTATACAATACATATATCTGAAACATATTTCTCTAAAATGCAGCCTCGTACTGTCCGTCTGGACCATCAGACGTTGAAGCTACTCAAGTTCTGGACATGGCAGTTTGTTGTCATCCGACCCATATGCTCCATCTTGAAAAATAAAAATCAAACTTTCATAATAATAGAGGCTAAGCACTATTGAGAGTGCAGTATGTGAGCGGCTAAGGATTAATGTTAGTATGCATAATATTTGTCCCTAGGTTGAAACATGCACTGTGAAAACGGAACAAAAATATGAAACAGTACCTCCTCACTAACAAAGTTTCAACAACAGGTCCTGTACCTCCTCCCAACATCAACCAATGATCTTAATACCTCAAACTTCACTTTACACTTATCACTAATGATCATCGCAATTCATCAAACCATCTCACTAAAGCACTTCCAAAAGTTCATCCTAGATGTGGCCATGAATGGTATGATCATCAGTAGTTAATCATCCTCCTCCAGAACCAATCACTAAGGATATGTTGAAAAATACTTTGAATACACACACAAATATTTGGAGAGGTTGCATGATGAAAAACAAAACACTCAATTTTAGTTTTCTGATTTTCTTACTTTGCTCACTCTTATAAAATTGGTGATTTACATAGGTATTTATAGGTTAGATAGATGACTCATTGTAACACCTTTACTTTTCCAATGACAATAAATATTTATGTTCATAAAATTCAATTGAAAATTTGTATTTTTAAAATCTTCTTTCGTTTGACAATTGTAATTTTCGAAGTTTAGTTAACTTTCTTACCTTTCGAATCTCGAGACGAGATTCCATTTAACATGTGTATAATGTAACACTCCTAAATTTCGAGGAGACGATGCAGGATTATTGCGTTGGCTGTGCAATCCTTTGCGATTTGCGATTTTGGTGAGTTCTTTTTTTTTTCTTTTTTTTTTTGAATTTTGGGTGTGTTTGCATATTTGCAAATATAAATTGTAAGATGGATGTTGGCATGATTTGGATTTTATGGTTTGTCTATGAAAGGGACGGTTTGATTTAGTTCATGTTCTTGAAAATAGAATAACCCCAATTTACAAAATAGAATGGCTTTTATATGTGAGTTTACAATCTTTGTTTTCCTCTCTATTCTTGCTTTTGGTCTCACGAATTCGATTACGCATTGCGTTTTGTACAAAATTATTGATACCTAATTCTTATATATATATGGAACTCAATGATCCGTGAGTCGATAGAATCGGGTTTTGATCAAGAAATTTTGGGTTTTTTTTTATGTAATGAGGTTCGAAAATGTCGAACCTGATAACATCACTTTTTCGATAATTATCCGTGCATTTGTTGCTCTTTCTTCAAGTAAGTTGGGGGAATTTGTTCATTGTCAAATTTTGAAGATGGGTTTTGAATTTGAGCTGTTTGTGCAAACTGGGTTGTTGCATGTCTTTAGGTTGGTTAAATAGAGGTTTGGTTCTTCCCAACCGCAATAAAAAAAAATCTGTAGAAAAAAAAAGGGAGAAGAAGAGAAGGAACAAAGGAATAAAGAAAAAATGAAATGAAGAGAAAAGTAAAATGTGAGTTCTTTACTTCATTCTCTTTATAAAAATTCTATTAGTTTTCTTCATTCTCTTTATTATATAATCTTTGTATATAATTGAAGTTTAGTTTCTATGAATATGATTTTTTTAAAACAAAAAAAGTAGTGATTGTTCTCACTCTTATATTATATTTTGTTAGATATGTATTGGTAGAATTATCGAATATTAGTAGAAGTAAGTGTTCTTGATTCTCTAGTTCTCTTTAGATATATAAATCCATTGAATTTCGGGTTAGATTATAATACATAAATAAATCTATAAATTCATGTAAGTGATACAATTTATGATTTAAGTTTTAAGAAACAAACGTACTTCATGTCATTTATTGCAATATCTCAAAATTTCCTTCATAATGACATTTTGTCATTAATAAATAAATCCCTAATAGTATCCACCCATTAATTGTAGGGAAACATATCATTTGGCATTTGGCAAAAATCAACCCCCCCCCCCCCCCCCCCCCCCCCCCCCCTCCAAATTATTTGGGGCAATCAACATTTTCATTTCAATCAAAGAATTTTCTCAACAATATATTATACACTCAAATTAATTCATATTTGATAAGCCCAATTCAATTTAATTCTATTAGTATATTAGAAATTCAATTCATACCTTTATTCAATTAAACCAATCAATTCAGTTCTGGGCTTAACTATTCAGCCCAATCGAAATCATTATCCAGCAAACAACTATTCAGTCCAGCCCAATTAGTTTTACAGCACACTAACTATTTAGTCCAGCCCAACTCTATTTGTGTCATCTTCTTCTCCTACACATACATACCTCTAATCTATAAGTTTTTATGTCAATGATAGGGATAACATTAATTTCAATTATATTACGCTCAAATAACATCGTGGAATAAACTCGGTAAAGATCATAGGATACAATCTAATCAGTGGTGGTTTTCCCTGCCTCGAGATAAATACAACCGTTGGATGAACTTGAAATAAAACAATAATTTTTCTATGGATGTTTTCAAATTACGGATTAAATTTGAAATCATTGCGTCTACGGGAAGATCTTGATCCACTGCAAAACTTTATACTCGCAAAGCTGTTTTCTATTACTAAATTTAACAAAATCTTAGTTCTCTTTTAATTCAACTATTTTTCACGAAAATTATAATACAATACTACATGAATTTATAGATTTATTTATGTATTAAAATGTAACCCGAAATTCATGGATTTATATATCTATTGATCAAGAAATTTTGGGTTTTATTTTTTATTTTTTTTATGTAATGAGGTTCGAAAATGTCAAACCTGATAACATCACTTTTTCAATAATTATCCGTGCATTTGTTGCTCTTTCTTCGAGTAAGTTGGGGGAATTGTTCATTGTCAAATTTTGAATATGGGTTTTGAATTTGAGCTATTTGTGCAAACTAGGTTGTTGCATGTCTATTTTAAGGTTGGAAATTTGGGTTCTGCAATGAGAATGTTTGAAGGAATGCCTGAAAGAGATGTTGCTTGTAATGCAATGATCTTGGCATTGGGTGTGCATGGTCATGTTTGTGAAGCGCGTAAGTTATTCGATGAGATGCCACATAAGACTTCGCCTTCTTGGAATTCTATGTTGAGTTGCTACTGCAAGCAGGGTGATATTCAGTCTGCTCGCTTTATATTTGATTGTCATCCTATCAAAAATGTTATCTCTTGGGATGCCATGATTGATGGGTACTGTAAGTCAAATCAGACGGCTATGGCTAGGGATCTGTTCGACCGAATGGGACCTATTAAGAACTCTGTGACATGGAACACAATGATTTCTTCGGGGTATGTTCACTATAGGGAGTTTGGTAGTGCAGTTTCCACGTTTCGACAGATGCAAATTGAGAATGTGAAACCTACTGAGGCAACTATGGTCAACTTGTTATCTTCTTGTGCACATCTTGGTGCTTTGGATATAGGTAATTGGATTCATGCTTATATACTACGTCAAAATTTCAAATTCATGATGATCTTGTAGATATGTTTTGTAAGTGTGGGATTATAGAATCTGCTCTACATGTCTTTCATGGATTGTCAGTGAAGAATGTTTATTGTTATAGCTCGATCATTGTAGGCTTATGGTTGCATGGTTGATCGATCCTCTTGGCAGAATGGGATATTAGAAGTTGTTGATAAGCAGTTTAGGCTGTCTCTGAGATAACATTTGATGTACTGGACAATCCCTTCCTAAGTAGTTGTTTATTCCTAATGGCCCATCCTCTCCAAAATTGTCTAGTCTAGTTTGGTCTTTGGCGAGCACAAGGGATTCTTGTTTAGTTGAATTATAATGTATTTTGAATTTTACTGTGACTGCCAACCACTCCTAAATGTCATGAGCGTCAGTTTGAACTTTTTTCAAACACTATCACACTATTGCAGTGAATATGTAGTCTTGTGTTCAATTACATTGCATTTGTTAATTATGTCATGTCCTAAATATTAGTAGGGGGTTTAACCTTGCTTTTTTTGTAACTGATGGTGTTTTTTTTTGTTGGAACTTTACATGAGAAGAGAGGAAATGGGGGTATCTTTATAGAGTTTCTTTCGGTCCTTGTTATGAGTATCTTAGCGGCTATTCAGTCGTCCCTTTCCATTGAATGTTTTCTATTTGATTATCTTTTCATTATAAATCATCCAAACTCTGGAAATTCAAGTTTAGGTTGCAGTTCAGTTCAGTTCAGTTTTTTTTAACCTTAGGTGACCTTTTTTTAGAATAGCATGTCAAGTGCCCATAGTATAAAGTCCAATATTTGCTAGGGGATTATTGTGGTAGCCGAAATTAGGGTGCATTGGTTTTGTTGTACGGACTGAAGCGTGATTTTCTTGGGACTGTGTTACGGGCTGCAACTAGTATGTTTTCGGTTAAGTATGGGGAAGGAACATATTGTCTGTAAGTGGACAATGAAATATTACTCAACTGAGGCATGAGACTAGCACTAGCCCAAATGCAAATTGTTTACTTGTCGAGCTTTCACTTATTGGGGATAAATACTTACTGAAGCTAAAATACTTCTAATTAATTGTCTTGGATTATTGTCTATAGTTGTACTTTCATGTTTATTGTTAGTAGTCAATATTGTATATTAAAAATAACAATAATAAAAGTAATAATTATATATTTGCCTCCTTTCTAGTGGTATATCATATTGTGCTTGAATAAGGAGGTGAGTTTGTTCACAAGTGATCATTCAATGGTTATTTTTGTATATGTCTTTGTTTGGGAAAGGGTAGAGTATAACTTTAGTTGGTGTTATTTGCGTATTTGGGTTTGGATATATTTCGATCATGCATGTTCTTGAGATACTTTTGCATTAATAAATTACGAAGACAACTGTTTAATTAATAAATTACGAAGACAACTGTTTAATTAATAAATTACGTTTATATTGTTTCTAACCCTTTTCATGCAAAATGACAAGTCCACTAAGATTTTTGCAGGTCAGACTTGCCATAGTCAACTTCTACAGTGTAAGTACAAGTAAATACATATTTACTTATTAGGATGATGACATGATTGCCTCGTTGAGGAACTAAATTTCTTTGAACCATGTTTTTCTTGCATGACACCTTTGCCTCATTGAGGAACTACCTATTTGTGTGGTTATTTATTGTTTGTGCTTAGTTTGATGTTATCACGTGCGAGTTTATTGATTTTAGGATGATGATTACTCACACCAGCTTTATTGTTGACCCAAGTGAGCTTTTTTTTCTTGGGTACATTCCTTTAGGAATGTAGCCAATTAGCCTTTCAGGTTTAGAGACTTTTGAGCAGCGTTACTGGAGTTCCGCTAGTGGGGCTAGCAACATCAGAATTTCCTTGTTAGAGTTTTATTTTTTTTCAGTAATTAAATCATGTTTAAGTTGTTGTTGCTGCTAAATGTTTCTAGTGTTATTGAATTTCAAGTCCCGAGTTTTGGGGAAACGGATAATCCTACGTGGATTTTGGGATTTTCGTTTTCTTCGAAAATCGGGTGTGACATAGTTCTTCTATATTTAATGTGTACATGAACACCTAGACACATCGTGTTTCCTCCCCTTACATGCACTTCATTAACTACTTACATAAACACTACTAGATACATATGTGAGATGAATGTATCTAATCAAAATCATGTTTAATATGTGAAAATATCTGCAATTTGGTCTTGTGATTTCACATACTTGAGCTCCACCTCCTTTCTCGTGATGCACTCTCTAAGGAAATGATATCGTGTGTCGATATGTTTGCTTCGATCATGAAACACCGGATTCTTTGCCAATGCAAGAGCTCATTTGTTGTCAGTAAAAATCTTTGTAGCTTCCTTTTGTTCTAGGTGCAAACTTTCTAGCAACTTTCCTAACCATCGCCCCTGACAGGTACATGAAGTGGCTGTCACATATTCGGCTTCACAAGTAGACAATGTCACAATTGATTGTTTCTTTGAACTCCATGTAAAAGTTGCATCTCCCATAAAGAAAACAAATCCAGTGGTGCTTTTCTTATCATCATTATCACCAGCCCAATCACTATCACAATAACCCACTAACTTGAACTTAGTAGAGGATGAATAAAATATCCCATGATCAAGAGTTCCTTTGTTATAACAAAGAATCCTCTTGGCAGTCTTCAAGTGAGTCGTGGTTGGTGATTCCATAAAACGGCTAATCAATCCAACTCCAAATAAAATATCTTGCCTGGTGCATGTCAAATATCGTAGACTTCCAATCAGTCTTTTGAATAAAGTTGGATCTACTTTCTCTCATTCTTTTAACTTTGACAACTTCAATCCACACTCTATGGGGGTGCTTATTGGATTGGATCTTTCCATGTTGAAATTCTTGAGAACTTCTTTTGCATAAGCTTCTTGTGAAATTAAAATCCTTTCCGCCATTTGCTTCACCTCAATTCCAAGATAATAAGACACGAGGCCAATATCGGTCAATTCAAACTCATCAGCCATCGCCCTTTTGAAATCTTCAAAGAGGCTTGGATTGCTCCCTGTAAAAATAAGATCATTTACATACAAGCAAACAAACATCACATCGCCATTTTCATGCACTTTAGAATATAAAGCATATTCATGAGGACTTCTAATAAATCCTTGTTCAAGGAAATAGTTGTCGATCCGATTGTTCCACGCCTTCGGTGCTTGTTTCAGGCCATATAAGGCCTTATTCAACTTCAAAACCTTCTCTTCATGCCTCTTCACGATATATATCCCATGGGCTGCTCAACATAGACTTCTTCTTCAAGTAGGCCATTTAAGAAAGCTGACTTCACATCCATATGATATATTTTCCATTGTTTTTGGGCAGCAAGAGAAATTAACAATTTGATCATCTCTAATCGAGCAACGGGAGCAAATACTTCATCATAGTCTACGCCTGCACGCTGACTGTAGCCTTTGGCAGCTAATCTTGCCTTGTATCTTTCAACTTCTCCTTTAGCATTCTTTTTTGTCTTGTACACCCATTTGACTCCAACGCCATGCTTTCCTCGTGGAAGCGTTGTAAGCTCCCATGTATTATTTTTCTCAATCGCTTTGATTTCTTCATCCATAGCATATTTCCACTTCTGATCATTAAAGGCCTCATCAAACCTCATAGGTTCAACATCCGCCATAAGACAAAATAGACTCAAGTCCTCCATCGACACCGACTCTTCATATAAATCTTGAATATTCCTGTATCATGGCGTTTTTTTATTAGAACTTGCTTCTGATGAAGATACATGACCTGGAGAGTTGGTTGGAGAGGATGGAGGAGTAGCTTTCTCTTCTTGAACTCCACTTGCATCTTGTTCTAGTTCTTCTTCTTCTAAGATAGGAAAGAAATCATTTTTTTTTTCTTTGTTGGAACTCCAATCCCATTCGCCTGCTTCGTCAAACTCCACATCTCGGCTGATCAAGACTTTTTGAGAGCTTGGATCATAAAGCTTGTAGCCTTTTGAGCTCGCATCATAGCCAATAAACACAAATTTCTGACTTTTATCATCCAGCTTAGACCTCTTCGCATCAGGCACATGGACATATGCAAGACTTCCAAAAATGCGCAAGTGATACACACTTGGTTTCCTTCCACTCCATGCTTCTTGGGGTGTCGAGTCCTTCACACTCCTTGTTGGACTTCGATTGATAAGTAAACTGCACAAGAAACAGCTTCACCCCAAAATTCTTTTGGCATCTTCTTAGACTTCAACATGCTTCTCGCCATATTAAGAATATATCTATTTTTTCTTTCGACAACTCCATTTTGCTGAGGTGATCTAGGAACCGTTAAAGGACGACGAATTCCATTTTTCTCACAAAATTCAAGAAACTCATTAGACATAAACTCGCCTCCCCTATCAGATCTTAAGGCTTCAATATCATGGCCACTTTGTTTTTCAACAAAAGCCTTAAATTTTTTAAAAACAACAAAAGCCTCTGATTTTTGTTTCAGAAAATAAACCCATGTTTTACGGCTAAAATCATCAATGAATAATAAGAAGTAGCAATTGTTACCAAATGAAGATGGCTTGATTGATCCACATATATCTGTGTGCACAAGCTCTAACGGCCTCGTAGCTCTCGTAGTGGACTCCCTTGGAAATGATTTTCGAAATTGTTTTCCGTAAAGACACCTTTCACAAAGTTGATTTGGTTGGTCTATGGAAGGAGTCCCTTTCACCATATCATGCTCCTTCAATAGCTTTAGTCCTCCTAAATTCAAGTGTCCAAGCCGCATATGCCACAACCAAGAAGAGTCTTTGACACAAACCTTCAAACACAAATCAACTTGAACATTCTATTGCGAGTCATGGAAACATTGGCTATCAGATTTCCAAATTGATCTCTTAATAAGAGATTGCGATCTTTCATGTAGACTTCATAGCTATTCTCCAAGAATTAGCCCAAGCTTAAAATATTACTCTTCAATTTTGGTACGTAGTGCATGTCCGGAATGATTCTTTGTTCTCCATTCTTCAAGTGGATCAAAATTGCGCATTTTCTTCTAATTGAAATCTTTGATGAATCTCCAAAAGTAACATTGTCGTCCACCGTCTCATCAAGCTCCACGAACTTATTTTTATCTCCACACATATGGTTGCTTGCAGCATTGTCAAGATACCATGAGCATATTTCTTCTCTTTCATCTTCCTTGAGCGCTAACAACAAAGTTGGTTCAGTCACTTCCTCCTCATCTTTGATAAGATTGGCTTGCTTCTGATGGCCTCGAGATGGATTCCAACATTCAGATACATAATGCCCATACTTGTCACAACTATAGCATTGAATTTGTGACTTATCATATTTCCCTTCATTACTCCTTGGAGCATTTCCTTTGCCTCTTCCTCTTCCACGTCCTCTTTCAAACCCTTAATTATTGGAAGATGAGTCTTGACCTCCTTTGTCTCCTCTACCTCGTCCACGGCCTCTTGAGAAATGTTGTTGGTGAGCATTTTCGTTCTAATTTAGAGAAAGCTTTGTTTGAAGAACTTTCTCTACAGCTTCATTCTTGTTTCTATTCAATCTTTCCTCATGGGCTTGCAATGACCCTTGAATTTCTTCAATAGTCACGACTTCCAAGTCTTTCGACTCTTCAATGATCGCAACAACATGCTCAAATCGTGGTTCCAAATAGCCAAGAATCTTTTCTACAATGCTCACATCTTTGAAATTCTCTCCATTCCTTTTCATTTGATTCACCACCACCAAAACTCTTGAAAAATAGTCCGCAATAGATTCAGCCACCTTCATGCGAAGAGCTTCAAATTCTCCTCTCAAGGTTTGAAGTCCAATCTTCTTCACTTTATCGATACCTTTGTTAGAGATCTTGAGAATCTCCCACGCTTCCTTTGTTGTAGTTGCATTTTCCACCTCCTCAAACATGGCATCATCAAGACATTGATGAATAATGGAAAGGGCTTGTTGATCCTTTTTTCTATTTTTCACCAATTCATCCTTTTGGGCTTGGTTTAGAGTGGCTTCAACTGCGGGTTCTTCATATCCTTTCTCAACAACCTCCCAAGCATTTTGTGATCCGAGCAACGCCTTCAACTGAATTGCCCAATTATCAAATTTATCTTTGATAAGACAAGGAAATTGGAATGGAATTGTACCATTCATCCTTGCTCTGATACTAGTTTGTTGAAAAATACTTTGAAGACACTCACAAATGTTTGGAGAGATTGGAGGATGAAAAACAAAACACTCAATTTTAGTTTTCTGATTTTCTTACTTTGCTCACTCTTATCAAATTGGTGATTTACATAGGTATTTATAGGTTAGATAGATGACTCTAGTTCTTTTACATTTAATGTGTACATGAACACCTAGACACATCATGTATCCTCCCCTTACATGCACTTCATTAACTACATACATAAACACTACTAGATACATATGTGAGATAAATGTATCTAATCAAAATCTTGTTTAATATTCAACAGGATATGCCAAGGTGTTGCCAAGACAGTATTAATACTCCTTGCCAGCTTAGTGATATGCTCATGGGATGACTTTTGAGAAGTAGTTTGCATGAAAGTGTCCAAACTACTTGTTATTCTTCTTATCGTAAAAAAAAAAAAAAAAAAAAAAAAACTAGAATGGACTAATATGCACATGAGACTGTAGAGATGATTGACTTCGTCTTAGGAATTCCTAGTGCTTAACCAATCCAAAGAGAGAGTGATAGGGTTGAGATGGTGGTCTTGGATGATCTTTGGTATGCCTAATTGAAATGAACACTTAAGTGACATGGAGCTTACAAAGTTAAGCATGTCGTTATATATGTGATCTTGTGCTTGAAGTAGCTCCTTTCATGTCCATTAGTACTCAACTCTGTATCCATGTATTCTGAATCAATTACATTCGTCACATACTCTCTTTATGGAAAAAAAAAATAATAAGTTAAAGAGTGTATTAATATGTGCACGAGGTGATACACATGTGGGATTTGCCTACTGTCTGTGGACACCAACCACTTGTATAAGACACAATTTATGGGTTTGCGGAATCTTGATACTAATAGAGTTCAACTAAGGAAGTAGTTAAATGAAAGACCTTACGCCCAAAATTGTTACACAAACCTTGCTATAAAGCAAAAAAAATGACCAAGAAAGAACAAAAATTGAAACTCGATTGACGATGGGCAAACGAACAAACACACGCTAACCCTCATCCCTTCTTTTCTACTTCCTCCTCCCGATTTGATCTTGCCAATCGAACTGAAAGATATGCGAGGTAGTGGAAGGAGCAGATGAGATGGTTGATGATTGTGTGCACCAATGATTTTGAATGGGGTGGTGGTGGTGCAAATGGGACATGGTGATGGAAAATGGCGATGGCGGCTGATGAGATGGAGTTGAGCACTAAAAGAAAACATGAAGAAGATAGGAAAAAGGAAATGGGTTTCCTTTTGTAACGTGGGTGACTTCGCCTCATTGAATTTCTGACTTAGGCACCCCATCCTTTAACTTCACCAATACTTTTTTTTTAATTCAAATACTTTTACTCTATTGTAATTAATCTAAAAATATGAAATTACATAAATTTACTTAAGGAAATTTTCGGGCATTACATTATACACACGTTAAATGGAATCTCATCCCGAGATTTGGAAGGTAAGATAGTTAAGCGAATTTCGAAAAAAAAACACGACTTGGCAAACAAACTACGATTTTAAAATAAAATTTTAAATGAACTTTTGGTACATAAATTCTTATTCGTCATTGAAAGAGTATGGGTGTTACAGTATTTACAACTCAAAAAGAATCTCATCCTGAGATTCACTGAAAGGGGCTAACTGAACACTACGGATAGCAAAACCACAAAAAAGAAAAACTAGACGGAATAATGTCACGCAAATATTAACATAAAAAAGGATTACTCGCACCGACTCAAGTCGAAGGAATATTTTCTCTAGATTCACAAAGAAAAAGAAACAGTAATAAAGTTTCAAGGTTAACCCTTGTCACTTTATCTCTAAACTTTTACAGTCATACTCACCCATATCCACATCTCAAGGATCGCCTAGACTCTACCCCAACCTAGGCTAACCAAATGATCTGATACGAAACTGTCACGCTCGATTTTCAAGAAAACGAAAATCCTTATTTCTACGTAGGATTATTCATTTTCCCAAAACTCGGGACATGAAAATTCAATAACAATAGAAACATTTAGCAGCAACAACTAAAACATAATTTAGAAAAAAATAAAATAAACTAAAAATAATCTAACCATGAATGTTTTTACGAGGTTCACCCCACTAAAGAAACTCCAGTAGCACTGCCCAAACTTTTTAAACTTGAAACAAGGCTAATCAACTAAATTCCTAAAAGAATGTACCTAAGAAGCAAAAGCTCACTTGGGTCAGCAATAAAGCTGGTGAGAGTAATCTTCATTCACAAACTCAATAACTATGCATGTGATAATATCAAACTAAACACAAACAATAACCAACTAATCAAATAGGTAGTTCCTCAATGAGGCAAATGTGTCATGCAACAAAATCACAGTTCAAAGAATTTAGTTTTTCAATAAGGCAATCATGTCATCCTAATAAGTAAATATGTATTTACTTGTACTTACACTGTAGATGTTGACTATGACAAGTCTGACCTGCAGAAATATTAGTGTACTTGCCATCCTGCATGAAAAGGGTTAGAAACAATATAAATATGACTTCTAAAATAGTTGGTATTTATCAGTTAAAACAATAGTTACCATAAATTATTTGATTTGATTTAATTATATTATTCATTTTTAACGAATTGATCATTTAGACGATACCACATTCACATCACCTCTGTGTTGAACATATATGCCCGCATCACATACATGCATGCATCACCAGATACTCCTAATTATATGAGTAACAAAAGCCACTCTTGGGCTATCAATGCGCATAAAGTCACATCAAATTTTTGTACGGATAAAGAATCAAGCTTATTTTAGGCATTTCAAAACCACACCCTTTCCACAAGACCCAACCCGAAGGTAATTTAGTTTCTCTATAGGAGAGGGAAAATATAAATAATAAGAGATGTGGTAGTTCTAAGTGATATTGATCCTTTCATCTAGTACATCAACTAATAGACCATTAAACTATCAGACCACCTAAACAGACATGTAATCTTAATCCGAGCTAGCTTCACTTCTCCTGCTGTCGTGCCCCTGGTGCATGTGCAGCAACATTGTTAATGATTTCTGATGCAGTCAATTTTCATCTTTTATTTGACATTCACCTGCTGATCTGCACAAGAAACACACGTGAGTCACGGACCACCATTGTGGTGGTCAATGACACTCCGGTGCTAAAGTCAGACAAGGATCTATGGAAGACATAATGTTGTAAACAGGGAATTCGTAGCGTATCTTAGCTTACCAACCTCATGTCTTATTTATAGTGTTGGAGTCTTGGTTCGACCAGATCATCGGTGGTGTAGTTTAGGGAAGGAAATCTTCGTGGATATCATTATCTAATTAGGAGTTGTGCTGTGAAGGGGAGTTTCCATGTTAGCATTGTGCTCCATAGATAGAAGTTTCCATGTGAGACGTATACTCTGATATTTGCTTCCTAGTCGAAAGTGAAGTACTACTATTTTGCCTGTCCGAAACTAATCCTCGAGATACTTGCCTTAGCAGGGCTTACGAGTATTGAGGATAGTTGTGATACACGTGGGCTTAGCAGGCTGTAATGATTTGAGTCCATTTGGCGAACTGCATTGTGCGGGCTTGGAATTGTTTGTGCCGAATGAGTGTTAGGCTGACGCTTGGGCCTATTATTTCTTGAGATCATCATGACACGTGTACAATGTAAAGGAGAGGTTGTTTTGGTGTATCATCAGCTACTCCCCCTGAGTTAGTGGGGCATCTAGTCGGTCCACTGAATATCTGAAAAGTAATTGTGCCATCGTGATGGTTGAACCCGAAGCATTGTCTCGAGCAGCGCATAGCATCAATGAATACGCAACTGTTCAAGGAGAAGTACGATTTATATTTTATATAAATAGTCGTCGCTTCAAGGGAGATCTCTCCTGTTTTTTCCGCATCATTCTTTTGTGCGATTATGCTTCTATAGAGCTCGATTTGCACTTTCTATCAATGGTAGATAATGTTGAACTTACTTCCAAGCAGTTGTTGTCTTTTACTTGCCTCAAGCTTTTCGAGAATAGCCTGGTTGACGAAACGGAGTCAATCGGGCTTTGGAGCCTGTATCATATTCTAGGGGATCTGGAAATCATTCATGCGCTCGTGGCTAGAGCTCCATCTTTACCCCTTAAGGGTACATAGGGTTGCGCGGGGGCATGTTTGAATCTGGGCTCTGATTCCCAGTGTTAGATTATGTTTGGCATTTTTTTTTCTCTACATGCCTCCCGCTCAATTAGCTCCGAGCGGGTTCAAGATTTTGATTGTGTTCCTTCTCAGAGTGCGGGATGTTGTCCTTCTTTTAACCCCGGTGATAGTTCATCATTTGACTGCCACTCGGTTGGATTCTAGAGGCCTTTACATATTGAATAACCCCGCTTGCTTGCGTCCGATAGTGGATGATATTGAACCCTGGCTGAAGTATTGGTTTCTGACTTCAGTGAATTCATCCTAATTCAGGTTCGGAGGTCGTTGAGTCCCCGGATACTTCTAGTTTGACCTCAGTAAGTTTCTTCCTTGTTGTCTCATCCTTTCGTTCTAGGATGTAATGCTAATTTGATATGTCGTTTCATTTTTCAAGGAAGTTCGCTGCTCCAATTCTCATTGAGGAGGAAAAACATGTAGAGATGGAGTTTATCAAACTCCCATTGATGTCTATTGAGGAGGTCATAATGTCGGGTAATGTCATACAGAGCGGGTTGTTGTGTGCTCCCAAGATGTTCTTGATGCGCCAGGTTCGCCGACTAAAGAGGTCGTCGGCCGTCGTTCGAGGAAAATGGGCATGGCCATGCCTAGTCCTACTAGGTTGGCAGAATTGGAGGCGAGCGTGTCTTTTGTCATTATTTCGAAAAGGAGACAACCCTCTAACCATGCGATTTCTTCTTCCAAGGCATTATCCTTGCTAAAAAATGAAGT
Organism: Berberis vulgaris; assembly: GCA_963556465.1. NCBI lineage: Eukaryota > Viridiplantae > Streptophyta > Magnoliopsida > Ranunculales > Berberidaceae > Berberis > Berberis vulgaris. The sequence goes on along the minus strand of OY747129.1, from coordinate 10,623,642 downwards.
GGCTATTGCGAAGCGCGAACTACCTTCTTGTACTTAGGAGGCCATTTTAAGGGATTATCATCTCTTGCTTGATATTGTTATCCCCCTGCTGACTTGGAGGGGGAGCGCATTGGACTAGGTGTTGACCTTGTGAGTCACAATGGGTCTGAGGCAGAGGCTCACGCTCTTGAGTCACATGGTTCCGTTGTGTTGCACCCTAATGCTTGCGGGAGAGTTCTTTCTTTGGAGAAGCTGGCTTTCGCAGACCTGCAGGTGTCATATTCGAATGTTCTCCACTGGGTGGATTCCTTAACTGGTCAATTGCTGAATTTTGGTGCTACTGCAAACTTGGGGTTCGTGCGAGCCACGATGTTTGTTTCTGAAGCAGAGTTTGCGATCATAAGGGCTCAATTGAGGTCAGCTGAATTCGATTTGGCTTCAACTCGTGTTGAACTGGGACGAGCTCATGCTGAGTTGGAGCACTTAGACGTTGATGTGGACAAGTGGTCGTCCAATCTACAGGCCCAGGTTGCTGAGAGTAAGCGGGCAGAGACGGAATGGGTCATCACACGACGACAGCTTGAGTCTAAAGTCGCTGAAGGACTTCACCGTGTTCGCGAGGCAGAGCTCTTGCTGTTAGAAGAACGTTCACATTATGCCACTTTGGTAGGCGCAGTGAATTTTGGCACTTTGGAGCGGAGACTGCAAATCTTATCGGAGGTCATTTAGGGCAGATTAGAGCTTCTGGAGCTTATCAGAAAGGAGCACTCCGGCGTCGACCTCGACTTTGCCCGTTACAGGAGGGTTAATTTTAGAACCATCAAGCAAGATAAAGGTTTTGGCTTTGCGAGACAGGCTGTTGAAGAAGCTATTTCGCCTATTTCTGCTTTGAAATAGTTGTAACGTCTTTCTAGGGATAAAGAAAGATAGATTTTTTAACGAAAGTCGTGTTATGTGACTCTGTCCTTTGTCTTGTATTGTCGTGTCGTTGTGTCTTATTTAGAAGTTTTGCAGGCCAAGGAATTAGTACTTTCAAGCCCTACACGTTGGCGGATCATCCGTGTTCGTCAATTGAGTCGTGTCGAAACTGATTGCTTTTGGCTCCTCTCGCTCATGAGTGAGTTGATGTGATCCCGACGAGTTGCCGCTACGAGCGGTGGCACCACTAAATATACTTTTAACCATCGTTGTTCGTGTATTGCATGTTGGGCGTTGAGATGCTCTAAAAGTCGTTGCATTTTGGAGATTGTTGGTTGTTTGGCAAGTCATCGTTATCAGGCGTGAGAGCGCTGAATAGACTCTCAATTTCTTGGTCATCATCATCCGTGCGCAACGGACTAGGCGTTGGGCACCAGAAGCCGTTGTCATCAGTTGTGAACTACTAAGCTTACTTGGTAAGTTCAACGATCATTGTCTGTTGGAGAGCAATGATCCCTTGGCAAGTCGTCGTCATCAGACGTAAGAGTACTGACTAGACTCCCACTTCCTCGGCCGTTGTTGTCCGTGCGTAGTGGACTAAGTGTTGGGCACCAGAAGTCGTCGCCATCAATCGTGAACTAACTAAGTTTACCTATTAAGTTCGGCGATCATTGTCTATCGGAAAGCAATGATCCCTTGGCAAGTCGTCGTCATCAGGCGAAAGAGCACTGACTAGACTCCCATTTCCTCGGTCGTCGCAGTCCGTGCGCAACGGACTCGGTGTTGGGAACTAGAAGCCTTCGTCATCAGTCGCGAACTGACTAAGCTTACCTGGTAAGTTCGACGATCATTGTCTATTGGAGAACAATGATCCCTTGGCAAGTCATCGTCATCAGGCGTAAAAACGCTGACTAGACTCCCACTTCCTCAGCCGTCATCGTCTGCGGGCAGTGGACTAGGCATTGGGCATAATCTCTTAGGTCTGGTTGTTGTAGGGATGAATGGAGGTTGTGTTGATCGTGACGGACAATGTTGAAAATTTAGTAAAAGCAAATACTTTTATTGATAATATTTTTTGAGATGTTCTACATTCCAACCAGTACATCCCCAACCTGTTGACCTTGGTTACCCTGTAGGGTCCTTCCCAGTTTGGGTTTAGCTTTTCTACACCCACTTCTTTGGTGTTATGTTGGGTTTCCTGAGTACCCAGTCTCCCACTCTATATCCGCATGGCTTGACCTTCTTGTTGTAGTATTGTCCTATTCGTTTCTGGTAGGTAGCTATCTTGGTGAAGGCTAAGTCCCACTTTTCTTCGAGGAGGTCTATCCAACGTGCAAGGCTTCGTCATTACCGTCCGGTCTGAATTCTTCCATTCGAAAGGTTGGCACTTCGAGCTCTACCGGAACCATGGCTTCTAACCCGTAGGCTAGGGTGAAGGGTACTTCTCCGGTAGGGATTCTTTTGGTAGTCTGATATGCCCAAAGTATTCCTAGTAGCTCTGGAACTCATTTCCCTTTGGTCGCGTCAAGCTTCCTTTTGATTGCCTCTAGGATTGTTCATTTTGTAACCTTCGTTTGGCCGTTGGCTTGTGGGTGCCCTGGCGAGGAGAAATGGTGATTGATGTTCAAACTTTTGCATAGTCTTTTGACCTTGATACATTTCGAATTGAGTTTCGTTGTCGATGAACAATACTCCGGGGATGCCAAATCTGCAGACAATGGTTGCCCATATGAATTTCTCTATCTGGACTTTCCATATCTTGGATAGCGGCTCCGCTTCAACCCACTTGGTGAAGTAGTCGACTGCCACAAGAAGGAACTTTTCACCGGCTAATGTTGGGAATGGTTCGACGATGTCTATCCCCCATTGTGCGAATGGCCACGGACTTGTCATTGTCGTCAGTGGTTGGGCAGGCATGTGTGTGTATGGTGCGAACCTTTGACATTTCTCGCATTTACGGACAATATCTTTGGTGTCTCGTTGCATCGTCGACCAATAGTATCCCAAGGTCAAAGCTTTGTGGGCAAGTGTTCTCTCGCCTGGATGATTTCTGCAAATATCGTTGTGGATCCTTCCCAGGACTTGATCTGCCCCTGGAGGTGATAGACATTGGAGCAAGGGTCCTGTCACTAATCTCTTGTATAAATTATTATTTAGGAGAGTGTACCCCGCTGATATGCTTTTGAGTCTTCTGGCCTCGACTTTCTCGGTCGGCAGGGCTCCATTTGCGATATATTCGAGGACCGGAGTCATCCAATTCGAAGATGCGCTTGTAGCGCAAACGTCTCTAGGTTCTTCTTCATCAAGGCTTGATTGATCTTGGTATTCGATGAGACTATTTAAGACTTCGGCAGAGGCTGAGGCTTCCCTGGCTAGCACGTCAACTCATTTATTGTCATCTCAGGGGCATTGTATGAGCTCACACCTTTTAAACTCTCTTATTGCGCGAAGTACTTTTTCGCGGTAGGCTATCATGTGGGGGTCCTTACTGTTGAAATCTCCTTCTACTAGCCTTGAGTTGTTGTATGTCGTTAGATGACCTATCTCGATTCCCAAGGATAACTTCAGGTCGGACAGGAAGGCTTCATATTTGGCTTCGTTGTTTGAAGCGCGAAAATCAAATTTGGTGACTTTTTTTAGAGTGAAGCCGCTTGGAAAGTGGAATGTGATCCCAACTCCACTTGTTTTTTCTCGTCGACAATCCATAGCAACACAAGGTCCATTCCTGAATGCTTGAATCCGAGGTCTGGAGATATGTCTTTGATTTTTCTCCGCTGATGAACTCAGCGATGAAGTCTGCCAGTGCCTGGGCTTTGATGGTGGTTCTTGGAACTTAGCTTATGTCGAATTGCCCGAGTTCTACTGACCATTTCACCATCTTTCCGGATAACTCTAGTTTGTGCAATACTGTATGGAGCGGGTGTTTGGCTAGAATTGTTATAGAGTGGGCCTGAAAATAAGGCCTCAGTTTTCTTGAGGATACAACCAATGCCAGGGCTAACTTATCCAGGTTCGAGTAGTGTGCCTCTACCTCCATGAAGGTTTTGCTAGCGTAGTACACCGGTCTCTGGATTCCCCGGTCATCTCATACGAGGGCTGAGCTGTCGACGTGCTTGGAAACAAATGAGTATAAGTAGAGTGTTTCCCCTGTTGCCGATTTTGAGAGTAGCTCGGGGCTCCCCATGTACGCTTTCAAGCTCTGAAAGGCTTGTTCGCACTCTTTGTTCCACGAGAATCCTTTGCTTCCTTTTAGTATTTTAAAGAAATGAAGGCATATGTCGGATCATTTGGATATAAACCTATTGAGTATTGCCACCCTCCCAGTCAGGTTTTAAACGTCTCTTATGTTAGAGGGGGCTTTCATGTCGAGAAGGGTCTGAATTTGTTTTGACTAATTTGCACCAGTGACTAAGATGTCATTCACATAGACTGGAAGAAAGATAGGAGAAGGAGAGTGCCGAATGACCAGAGAGGAGTCTGACTTGGTGGATGTAAAACCAAACTGGAATAGAGTAGATCTCAGTTTGTCAAACCATGCTCTAGGAGCCTGTTTTAAACCATATAAGGCCTTGGCAAGTTTGCAGACAGCCTTGGGTTGTGAAGGATCAACAAATCCAGGAGGTTGCATCATGTAGACCTCTTCCAGTAAATCTCCATTTAAGAATGCATTATTGACATCGAGTTGAAAGATTGGCCATCCAAACGTGAGAGCTGCTGAAAGCACTACTCTAATGGTAGTGGGTTTAACTACTGGACTGAATGTTTCTTCAAAATCAAAACCAGCTATCTGTTGAAAACCTCTAGCCACCAAGCGAGCCTTGTATTTATGAACCGTGCCATCATAATTCTCATTGACCTTGAAAATCCATTTACAACCAACAACTGACCTGTGTTCAGGAAGGTCCACTAGTGACCAAGTATTATTTCTGAGTAAAGCCATGTATTTGGCCTGCATAGCTTCAAACCAATGAGGGTTGTCCAAAGCCTCATTCAAACTAGAAGGTTCAATAGAAGCCATATATACTTTTGGTTTGTAAATGACAGCTTTGGACCTAGTAATCATCGGGTGACCAGGTATCAGTATACTAGGGGTGGCAGCAGTAAGATCCCCAGTAGAACAATCAGGAAGACCATCAGTATGTACATCAGCAAGACCATCAGTAAGGCCACCAGTAAAACCAGTAGAAGCAGAAATGGCACCATTAAAGCTAGCAGTACGAACACAAGTAGAATCACCAATAGGAACAGCATTAGTAGTACCAATTTGATCACTGGGAGTAACACTGGGATTAGAAGCAGAGACTACTGGACTAGAAGGAGGGTCACGACTGGCAATAGGAGCATTGCTAACTCTAGGTGAATTGACTTGAGTAGAGGCAGGAAAGAGTGAAATAGATGTTGGAATAGACACGGGAAAAGAAGAAGGAGACACTGAAGACTGAGATTCCAGTTTAGAATATGGAAAAGAGTGTTCATTGAAGAGAACATCTCTGGAGATATAGATCCGATCATTGGGAGACATGCATTTGTACCATTTGTGTTGCAAACTGTAACCAAGGAAGGTACACTCAACTGGCCTGAATTGCAATTTATGAGCATTGTATGGTCTTGTATTTGGAAAGCAAGAGCAACCAAATACTTTGAGAGATTTATAATCAGGAAACTTGTTATAAAGCCTCTCAAATGGAGAAAGGCCATGCAAAACAGTGGAAGGAACCCGATTAAGGAGATAAACTGAAGTCCTAACAGCTTCATCCCAGAATTTCATAGGAAGATAAGCATGAGCAATAAGTGTTAATGCAGACTCAATGATGTGCCTATGCTTACGCTCAGCAATTCCATTTTGCTGATGAGTAGTAGGGCAAACCAACCGATGACAAATGCCATGCTGAGTTAAAAATTTTGAAAAAAGATCGATACTCTCCTCCCCAATCAGATTGAATACATTTGATAGGGAGACCAAATTCTAATTCAACCTGGGACTTGAACTTAATAAAAGTGGAATAAGCATCAGGTTTATTCTTTAAAAGATATACCCAAGTGAACCTACTACAGGCATCAATGAAATGAATATAATACCTATATCCATTAGAAGAAACAGTGGAAGCAGGACCCTAAAGATCTGTATGAATGAGTTCTAAAGGTTTATTGTATACAGTAGAAGAACAAGAAAATGGAAACTTGTGTATTTTTCCTAAACAACATGAAGAACACAATTCATTATTCTTGTGAGAAACATGAATATTACATTGAGTAAGAATTTTGTGCACAAGTGGAAATGAGAAGTGTCCTAGGCGAGCATGCCAAAGATGCAAAGTAGAAGGTGACTCAGATGTGGTTGTATGAACTGAAGCTGGTTGAGTGTACCCAGAAGAGCTTGAAGCAGTGAAAGAAGAGCTTGAAGCAGTGGAAGAAGAGCTTGTAGCAGTTGAAGGAGAAAATGCATTTCGGGCAACAAGGAACATGGAAGGGAAAACATAAAGTCCCTTGTTAAGCTTTCATTCCAGGAGGACTTGACTTGTGACCTGATCTTTGACATAACACAAGTCAGAATGAAACTCAAAGAAGACTCCATTGTCTCTTGCAAACTTTGAAACGCTTAGAAGATTTTTAGTAAGTTTAGGAACCTGAAGGATGTTCTTAAGAAGTAGTGTTCTTGAAGAATTTAAAGAATGTAAGGAGGACTGACCAATATTCTGAATTTGTAGGGCCGAACCATCACCAACATGAAGTTGTTCATTGCCATGATACGACACTGAGGATGCCAAATTCTGAGTAAAAGGAGTACAGTGATCAGTTGCCCCAGAGTCAGGATACCATCGATGATCAGCAGATGAAGAAACACCACTTGGTTGCATTGACACAGAGGATTCAGCACCCTAGTTTGGATGAATATACTGACTAGAGGCAGCATAATAGGCATGAGGAGGTGCTAGATTTGCTGACTGAGAAGGTATGCTTGATGATGAGGTTTGCAGAGTAGAGTTCCATGGATTTGACACACTGTTGTCAAACCGATTATAGCATTTAAAAGCAATATGACCAAATTTCCCACATATTTGACACTGAGGCCTACTAGTACCAGACTGATAACCAATACCAAATTGATAACTAGACTGCTTGAATCCTCGCCGTGATCCAAATCTTGCTCCTCATCTTGATGATTGATTCTGTGAGTTGAATGGATACCTTGCACCTCTAGGTGAATTAGAGACAAATGACCTTGGTGATGGTCTGTATGAGGTGTGAGCAAGATTTATAGAGCTAGAAATATCAAGGTCTTTCAAATGTCGTTCAATTCTTGTCTCTTGAGCAAACAACAAGGACTCAACCTTTGCTACACTATAAGTATCAGATCTTGAAGTGACTGAGACTACAAAAGTGTCATAAACTTGTGGTAATCCATCAAAGATTGCATTAATATGGTCTCTTGCAGACAATGGATGTCCTACTGATGCTAGTTGATCAATAATAGACTTCAATTTCAGTAGATAATCATTGATGGAGGGATCTCCTTTCTTGAAATTCTGCAATTGAGTTCTAAACTGGGAGATTTTGGCTACAAGTTGAGAGTTGAAGTAGGTTTCAAGAGTTTTCCAAACATGTTCAGAAGTTTCACATCCTACTAACCTTGTGAGCAATGGTTGAGTCATAGAGGAAAGAAGCCATGAAAATAGGAGTTGATCTTGTTGCTCCCAGTTAATGAACTTTGTATTAACAACTCTATTTGCTTGATCTTCAACCGATAGAAAATGTGGTGGAGATGAACCTTTGTCAATAAATTTCTGAAGTTTATGACCTTTGATTGTTGCCAACGTCACTTGTTTTTTCCACAACAAATAGTTGTGTTCATCAAGTTTTACAAACAGAAAAGGAGAAACGATTGAATCCACTATTGCTAATACTAAGAAATCTTGAAATGAAGGAAACGATTGAAAGGAAGAGCAATGTTAACTTCTGCAGAAAAGGAGAAACAAAATGACTCTGTCATGGCTCTGATACCATGTTAGATTCTAAAGTAATACATGGATTAAACTTTTGTATTTCATACTGAATTACAAATGTACTGATGACAAGTTTATATAGACAGCACTTGCAGGGCTTGCAACAGCCTAGCAACAACACAGCTCTTATAACAACCTAACAATATAAGTAACAACATTTATGCTTAGTCATCTAACAACATTTATGCTTAACAGACTGCTGAACTAACTAACAACATTAATTGTGCTATTCTATTTACACTTAACAAAGCGCCAACGCCTAAGAAGAACTCGGGTCAAAATGATGTGCTTGAATGCACACTAAGCTATGATTTCAATCAGCAAATGCATCCTCAGTCACGTACCCTTCCTGATCTACTAGAAACATATTCACTAGTGAAGCTTCGTCCGTACACTCAAGCAAATTTTTGAATGAAGTGGAAACGGGGACTTTCCATTCTTCACATGGTTTCATGAGTTCTCCAGGGCCAAACACAGTTAAATGGACTCCATCTCAAGCTCAAATCAATGAGGAACAAATTAAGGTTACCAAAGAGAAAGCTAAAGCCAAATCGGCAGTGCGAGCAGGTGCCAAATTGACTTTTTCTCCACAAAAATAGAACTACTCCAGGCCCAAGAAAGATGGGTTCGATCACAAGGCTACTCTTTCAAATCAGGTAAATAAAGGAAAACGCAAAATGGAAGGTACTCAGACCAATGTTGCCATGCTAGAAGCAAAAGACAAAATTCAGACATTGTTTTTCGCCATCTAGTGCAAGAGGAGGAATCTGAAAATGAATCATACTTGTCGTCTCCATTTGGTTTCCCCAATATCCGAGGACCAAATAGGCCTACTGCTCCGAGCTCAGTTCTAGCTCGTACTACAGACTCATCCAATCCTTAGCACACTCATCCACTGTTCCTGGTTTCCCCAAAGCGAAAGCGGCCGCTGCCGAGGTCGTGATTATTGCTTGGAACACTACGGCTGTAGGGTCCCCCGGTGCAGTCTAGAACTTGAAGGCCCTCTTTGCAAATCCAAACTAGAGATACTCTTTATTTTTTAAACTAAAGCTTATTCTACCAGAATGGACCGCCTTCGAACATGGAGCCACAGTACCAGCTTTGGGGCTTTCAGGAGGACTAGCTTTATTTTGGAACAATGGTATTTCTCTTACTATTAATTCTTCCTGCAAAAAATTTATTTCCTGTACTATTGATAATTATTCTACTTATTCCTGGTCTATGATTTTTGTATATGGTGAACCAAATCCTACCCTTCGTGCTCCTTTTTGGATTTCACTGTCCTAAATGCTATATTTACAAACTAACCCCACTATAGTAATAGGAGATCTTAATGCTATCCTCAATCCTGAAGACAAAATTGGAGGTCGACTCTCAACCTCTGCTCAAATGAAATTGCTCAGAGACTTCATTCATACTCATAATCTACTTGATTTCCCTCTTAATGGATCAAAATTCACTTGGAACAATAAAAAGAAAGATCATAATGGTATCAAAGTTAAGCTCGACTGAGTTTTTGTCCCAGCTGATTGGATGTCGCTCATTCCCTCAGCCAATGCTCACTTTATACATACTCACTCTGATCATTAAGCCATATCCCTCCAATTGGTTTCCCATCATTACTTAGGACCAAAATCTTTCAGATTTTTTTTATATGTTTTATATGTGGACTTATGATCCTCGTTGTCGTCATTTAGTCAGTTTTGCCTGGTCCTCTCACTACCATCCGAACTCTAGTACAAATTTCCATCACAAAATCACAAAGCTTAGTCATTTTTTGACTAGATGGAATAAGTGAGACTTCCGCAACATTCATACCAACATTTTGGAAACTCTTGACACCTTGGACGAAACCCAAAATGAATCTTCATTCGCTAATAATGCAAATTCCATAGCAATGTTAGAAGACCGCTTAACGAAACTCTATTACAAAGAAGAACTTTTTCGGTGAAATAAGTCGAGGGAATCTTGGCTTAAAGATGGCAACTGTAATACCAAATTCTTCCATATAGCCTCCCTCCTCCGCGGGAAAAGAAACCTCATTTTAAGACTCCAGGATAAAGACAACGACTGGAACTCCTCTCCCACCGATGTAGGTCAGGTCCTCAATGAGTATTTTGCTTCAATCTTTCAATCCTCCTAGCTAGTTCTTAATCCATATATTGATTCTCTTTTTCCGCCCATGATATCAACTCTTGACAACGAAGCCTTGATGGCCATCCCTACAGAGGAAGAAATCAAAAATACAATTTTTCCCATGAGTAGTCATAAAGCCCCGGGGTCGGATGGCTTTCATGCTTTCTTCTTCCAACACTGATGGGACACGGTTAAACATGATGTTATTGAGGTTGTTATCAATTTCTTCTCTATGCGCAAACTTGATCCTAAGCTGAATGAAACTTTTTTTTTGCGTTCATTCCCAAAGTCTCCAACCCAACCTCCCCAGAAAATTTTTGTCCCATTGGGCTTTGCAATGTCATTTAGAAAACCATTTCTAAAATTCTGGCTAACATAATTTTTAAACTTTTCCTGGACAATATTGTGTCCCCCAACCAAGGGGATATTCTCGAAGGAAGATCCATCACTGACAACATCACATAAGCCCATGAAACCTTTTTTTTTCAGATGAAACACTATCGTAAGAAGAAAAAAAAAAAAAAGGGGTGGATGACCATTAAGATAGACATGGCTAAGGCCTGTGATAGAGTGGAAAGGTCATTTCTCCTCCGAATTCTCAAACATCTTGGATTTGCAGATGAATGGAACCAACTTATTGAGCAATGCATCTCTACATCCACCCTTCGAGTTTTGCTCAATGGTACCCCTCTCCCAAGCATCTCACCTTCTAGGGGTCTTAGACAAGGAAATCATCTTTCCCCTTAATTGTTCATCATTGTTGTTGAAACACTCTCACGCTTGCTCTCGGCAGCGGAAAGCAAGGCGCTTATTAAAGGCATTAATATCAGACGAAGATCCCCATCTATAAGCCATCTACTTTATGTAGATGACCTTATGATATTTTGTCGCGCCTCGTTATCTGAAGCTCACAATGTGAAAGACATCCTTGCCTCCTACTGTGTGGCCTCTGGACAAGCGATTAATTATGACAAATCCTCTTTCTACTATAGTTCAAATGTCCACCCTAGACATGCTAAGATGATCAACATAATTCTCGGGTCCAAGAATTTCAACCCCAAAGTGAAATATATCGGCAGAAGAAAGCTTCAGACTTTCAATTCTTGATCGACAAAATCAATTCCAAACTCGCCTCTTGGAAATTCAAAGTCTTATCACAAGCCGGTCGCACAGTTATGATCAAAGTTGTCAATAACTCTATCCTGATTTACACAATGCAAACATTTTTTCTTCCTTGCTCCATTACCACCAAACTTGATCAAATTACTTGAAACTTTTGGTGGAATGGAACCGATGATGGTAAAGCTAAACACCTTTGTTCTTGGGACCGCATTGCTCTCCCTCGGCATTTGGGAGGCCTTAACTTTACTCCCACTCGTATCAAAAATCTTGTTTTAATGGCAAAAATGTTCGGCAAGTAATCTCAATGCCCCAAAATCCTCGCACCATTCAATTTAAGCATATCTACTACTATCACAAGAGTGTTTTCAAACTTTTCCGTGAGTTGTGGCCGATCAAAGCACTTGTGCGTGCTCTTTTTCTCTTATGGAAAATTGCTCAAAAATTGTTGCCTGCAATGACAAATTTGAATAGGAATCATGTTCCCATTGAGAATTAGTGTCTTCTATCACAATCACCAAGAGGATGTTCCCCATATTTTTTTTTCGTCTGCCTTGTCATCTCAAGAATTTGTCAACTCACGCCAATACCCATAAGTTGGACAGATGCTTTGACCCCACCTACCACCAACAAATCTCTATCCTTTATATGGGAAACGGCTAAATCTCATCCTCTAGCCAAAGATGAAATATTATCCCAATTCATGGTAGTCCTCCATACCATCTGTCTTTTCACAATAACATCATTTTTTACCACAAGAAATTCACCATTCCTTTCTTTCTTTCCTCCTTCAATAGGATGTGGTCTGCCTGGTTCAAACAATGGTTCAACACACTGGGTTCCAACTCCAATCATTTCGAACCTATGACCATCCACTAGCCCCTTGAAACAAATTTAATTGACAACCAGCTCACCTCTCATAGGTCTCAAGCCATGTTGGCTGCCACACTTCCACACCTGCAACCAAACCCTTCTATGGACCAGACATCTCATAGACTTGCTCTTGTCAAGGATCAACTCCTTGCGGTCAGATGCCATCACATCAACACCCATACCAGGCCTTTTAGAAATATCCCCACTAAGCTTAGCCCTGGTATGATGAGGGTCACTTATGATGCTTTCTTTTTCGCTTTCTCTCAGACAGGGGTAGTTGGTATTATAGTAGCAGATGTTAGTGGTAGAGTCATTGCGCGGATTACTTCTCCTATTTCAAGGAAAGTTGTTGATAATACAATGGCTGAATGTTTTGCTGCGGAGACGACACTTTTGTTGATCCAGACACAACGTTGGGAAACAAGTTTCTTGCTGGGGAGATTCAGGCCCTCTGATTTCACTGATGCGTTCTCAGGATCAGACACGCCAAACCAACAAGTACTGGATGTGGCAACCTCTTCTTAGTAGCATCAAACATTCTTTTAATCCATTGTAATTGGCTTTGTAATTTTATCCCTCGTGAGCTCAACGGCGAAGCTCATGAACTTGCTACTTTTGTCGGACAACCTTTTTTGTAATTCTTTTTCTTCTTAATTTATATGCATAATGCTTCAAAAAAAAAAAAAAATAGTGGATGCTCTTGCAAACCCGGGGTGCATCCAACAACTCTTTTTCAATCAAAACCGTTTCCAACTCCCCAACTCACTGAGTGCACTCTGAATCGGCCCGATAAAGCATTGCATTTGCAACAACTCCTTTTTCCCCCAAAACCACCTAGGGTTTGCAGATTTCGCTTCGTCTCTGCACTCCAAAATCACCACGGTAGGGTTTGCAGATTTCACTTCGTTTTGCAATCTTTCACTTAAAGTTTTCATCTTTCGTTGTTGATTTCGGTAAATTTTCGGTCTTTTTTGCATATCGCAACGCTCTCTCGCTCGTTCGAAAGGGTTTCTGGTTCCTTCTCGCTTTGATTTCGGTATATTTTCTTCAAATTCTTCAAATCTTGTATTTGATGCTTTTATATGTCTTCGTTTACGTGATTTTGGCGAAGTTTCGGCTTTTTGCAATTAAGGTTTTGGTTCGGTTGGAAAGTAGGTTATAATTTAGGGTTTCGTTCATGGTGGAGTTGGATATAAAGTGAAAATTTCAATTATTTTCGTTATTGTTTGAGGGATTGAAGAACCCCAACTTGAAAAATCCAAAATTATTGATGTTTGTATGGGGTACTTAGAAATCTATAGTGATTAGAGAACAAGACGCGTACCATTTGAACTGTTTCGACTTGATATTATGACCCTTTAACGTGGGGGTTTGTCCTTTGTATTTTGAGATTGAAAAGTTGTAATGAGAAAAAAAAAATTAGTGTGAGTGATTAGTATGGCAGTAAGTGACGACGATTACACTTTTTTACGCCAACCGGGGAACAAACTTTTCCAGTCTTATGATTAATTTAATTGGCTAGAAAAGATGGTTGAGATTTTGTTCATTGTGGCGTAGTAACAATCTTTGCTTTGCAGTTGATGAAAGAAGTTGTCAGGTTATTATGGGATGTTACATGGTAATGGTGTAATTGTATTGAAATATATGGGATGCATCAGAGATGTAGAGGGCTTTCTGAGAATCCGAGTTTGATTTAAGTCATTTAACTATTTATAGTTTGGAAGTTGTGTTTATTGTGGCAATCTTGAAGGAAAAACTTTCTGATAGAGACATATTGTACCGTTTGACTGATGCAAAAGAGTGTAGTTTGTAGTATTATCAGATTGTCTCGGTTTGAATTCATTGAAGATGGTTTTCAGAATAAGCAATGCATATAGTATAGATGCAAATATTTGAATTAATAATGCAACACGACATTAAGGTTTTTGTGTGTTTTACAGAATTATTATGAATTATGTGACTGGAAGTTGATTTCAGCCAGTGTTGTTAAGGCGGACTCCTAGGCGTGTCTCACCGCCTCGGGCCGCCTCAGTCCATTTACAGCTTAAAAATCAAAAGCCTATTACAACTCACTTGTCTTTTAAGGTTAAGAGGGGGGTATTTAGAGTTTTAGACAAGAGAACGACTCCTTGGGGGCTATTGTTGTTGTTGTGTGTGTGTTCTTCTCCTTCTAATCCGGTTCCTCTTCTTCAAATTAGGTGTTGCCTCTTTCATATCAGGATGTTTCCTCTCTTCTTCTTCCCTCTCCTTCCTGTGTTTTTTTATATAATCTGTTCTGCAGCTTTTGCTGTGTTTTTTTTATATGATCTGTTTTACTGCCTTTTTTTTAATGATCCGTTATACTCTTTTTTTTGTATCATCTGTTCTACTCCTTTTTTAATGATCTGTTCAGTGTTTTTTTATATGATTTGTTCTGCTTCTTTTTTTTATATGATCTGTTCTGCTACGTTTTTTTTTTCTTCACAATAAACAATAATAAGTAATATTTCAGTGTATGAATCGTAATATTTTAGTATATGGATCGAAATTTGGTGCAAATTTTTAAAGTTAAACCAATGAGACTTGCTGGGCGATGCCTCACCAAATTGCAATTTTCCAAACACTGTTTCAAATTCAATCATTAATTTTCCAAACACTGTTTCAAATTTTCAAAGTTAAACTAATGAGAAGTTGATGAACTAGTTTACATTGTGCTTTGATGTTTTTTCTTGTTTGTTTCTTTTTTAGTGATTTAGTGGATAGGCAAGTTAAATACACTTATGTAGTGCATCTTTTTGCTATGTTATGCAATTTTATTATGTTGCTATTTCAATTCTAAATAGTTGTATGACTTTTTGTACATATTGGCATATGCAAGTTATCAAAATGATGATGAATATTACTTATCTAAATTTGTTTCAATTTATTATAATAAAAAATCTTTAAAAAATGTTAAAGACCGCCTCAGTGAAGTGAGGCGTCCGCCTCACCTACCGCCTTGCCTCTGAGGCGTTTTCAAGCTCATCCGCCTCAACGCCTTAACTACACTGATTTCAGCATATTTTGGTTCTCAAGTTCTTCAAATTTTTTTAAACTTCTGCATGTGAACTTATATATGAACATTTGTTTCAGTGATATCAAGGGCAGTGAGTTAGATCAACTATGGGGAAAAGGAAGTCAAGGGCAAAGCCTCCTCCTAAGAAGCGGATGGACAAACTAGATACTGTTTTCAGTTGCCCTTTCTGCAATCATGGAACTAGTGTGGAGTGCCGCATGTAAGTGCTATTCACATTTATTCCCTTGTGTATGCATCAGCAAAAATCAGAATCACATTGATGATTAAGAAGTATGCTGTAACATGTAGGATTAGAAAATTACAAAAATAAATTAATCATGCATTTTTACTTTTCGTACATTATTTTGCAGCTATTATCGATTGATTATATGTTGCTAGCTTATTAACTCAACTTTTGTATCTTGTTTTAGCGATATGAAGAATTTGATTGGTGAAGCAGTCTGCCGTATTTGTCAAGAGAGCTTTAGCACAACTATAGATGGTATTAGATCATTATCTCTCATACGAACTTAATAATTTCTTCGTTAGTTATAAGTCGGTGCCAATATTCTCCAGTTGTTGGAATGAATACAGTTAAGGAACGGAATTTATAAATTCTGCTAGATGCTAAAGGTACTTTATATATTGCACACAAAATCAACATTGTATATTCATAAGATGAGTTTATCTTATTAATTTTCTAATACTAGGAAAAGAGGGGAAACGAAAATAATACAGAAGACTAATTGAATATGTACTTGAGGTTAATTAGGGGTATGTGAGTGGTTAAGATTGCCACAACGTAAGCTTGGGCCTTAGTATATGTCATTTCAACTGGTGATTGTGATATTGATTTGTAAGAACTCAATTTTTTCGATTTTCCTTTTCAAATGTCTTTTCATACTCTGGAAGGTTGTTATTGAACTGCGTATTTTGTTCAACATTGGGACTATGCTAAACTGTATTTTGTTCAACATTGGGACTATGCTAAACTGTTTTTTTTATTTCGTGGTTGCAGCTTTGACTGAACCTATAGATGTGTAAGTTCGTTCTATCCAATTATGTTGCCTCCAAAACCGGTTCCATTTTATTCTGCTCTATGTCAGTTCTGAACTTCTGATGGTTGAAAATTTTGTAAATCAACAGGTACAGTGAATGGATTGATGAATGTGAACGTGTTAACACCGTTGAAGATGGTGATGCATAGGGAGGCAGCCAGACCTTCATATCAGGCTTGAATGCAGAAATGACAATGTCTAGTTCTAAGACGTGAATGTATATGTACTTACTATCAGTTCGTTTTAGAAAGACTTCTTGCTGAAACTAATATTTTGGGGGTTAGAGTGTGCTCAGCATACATAAGTTGAAGCCTCCACCCCAGTCTAGACAATAGATCTCGAACTTTTAAAGGTTTATGAATCTCAACTCTAGTATTAAACTTTGGTAGTATGTACTGTACAAATGAAATAATGAGTTTGCAGATCATTAATGTTATTGATTCAAGTTAAGTCTTAAATGCTGCAAATTAATATCATTTTTGGAACCTAAATAACATTGGAAATGAAATGATTTGTTAATGATCCAATACAGGTGAATTGCCGACAATAGTTTGATGCCACAAGTGGCATTCTATCAGGTTCGTTCAGTGGAATTGATAATCATGGAAATGGGTTGAGCATTGTTTCAATGGAATTTTGCTTTTTTTAGAGACTGCCGTACGATGATTAACCTATTTGTTTACAGTCGAAATGGTGTCTATTATATTGCCTAGAGCAAGTATTTAATATTTGTTTCCTGTTCAAGTTGTCTCTACAACTTGCATGCTGCTAGATCTCCTTCTTTTCTTTTTTATTTTTTTATTATTATCGAAATAAAAGGGTTGAAATGGATAGGATTTCGATGCCAATTTCTTCATTTGCACTGTATTGGATCAGGTATCTAAACAAAGTCGGAATCTGAATATTTGTGAAGAACATTATGAATTGCAACTTGTAAGTTTCATCTTTCTTGTTGCCACTAATTCTGAACCTTAGTGTTGTGTAATCTCTAATCCTTTTTCATTTGAGATGCTCAAAATTACTATTTGTATTCGGTTCAACTAGAAAATTTTCAGGGGGAAAAACCTTTAACTTAAACACAAAATCAGCAACGAAATGAGGATTAATGTCAGGATTTTTTTTTCTTTTAAAAATTCAGGTTTTTTATTTCTTCAAATAATATATGTTTAAGTTGCATTGCTAAAACTCCAAATGATTGATTGTGTGGTGAATCTCTTTAGAGAATCTTTACGAAGGGGTCTCGAGACAGTTTTGGGAAAATGATATTTGAGGGCGGGTTTGTTGGAGAAAAGAGATTGCATTACTTCTTGTGTGCAGAAAAGCTTCTTCAATTTCAAACCGAGAGGGTTCAAATTTTGGTTAACTTCTTGTAGGCTAACTTGGAAGCTTATTTGATATGGTGTTCTAATAGAGTAGAATCATTTGATTGTTTAATGGTTGAATGAAAAGATTGCTTAATAACCTCAAGTACCATGGGTTATTCTGTTGGAGTTGATGGTGGGCTAATGCTAGTCTCCTATTATGTCCAAACATTTTCTCATTTGAGATCTTTGTCATGGACTTTATCGGCTGTGAAACACACTAGTTGACTACAATCCAAACCCCAGTTTCCACTTGGTGTGCATGTTCAATTTTCGCAGATCAACTCTACCAACTTATTTCACAGTGATGGATTCTCCAAAACCACAAAGCCGCGAGAATCCTTAAAATGGACATTCCTTCTTCTTTCAAGCTCATTGCGGTTCAATGTATATATCTAAAACTAAAATTACAAAGTTTTTTAGTTTTCTCCTATTTCTTACAACAATTTACAAACCCATGCAAACTGTGACATTCTGTCTTTACACAGTAAGAATAACCACAACTAAGAAATCACTTCAAAAGAATGAAACAGTTTGACAAAACGCGTGAGTGGTATACTCATTAAGAATTTTATGTATGTGTACCAAAGGCATTTTTTTTTTACTTAGACTGTTAATAACCAACACAAAGCATAGAATTGGAACACTCATAGCCCCTGGTGCAACAAGAAGTACCAGCCTGGGACAGATCCACGCGGGGGCAAGTGCCCCCACTCACTTTTGAAAATTTTGGGGTTATTTGTGATTTGCCGACCTAATGATCGATTACATCATCTCGCGCCATCCCTTCCTTTCTCCATCTGTTCTTTACGACGCCGACGATCTCGCCCCAACCATTTCTTCTTTTCTGCTCCCTCTATTTGTTTACTGCAAGACCGACAATCGTCTCGCCTCCTCCACTGTTCATCTCCATTCCTCTCCGTTTGATTTATTTTCTTTTCCCATCATCGCTACCAACAACCTCAACCTCTCTTGTCTGCTTTGAGGAAGAATAATGTTTTTTAAGTATTTTCTCGAGATGAATTCGTATATCAAGGTCTAATTTTGTATTTTATTCATATGATTTTTCTGGAGATATATAAAAAATTCAATCCATTAGATTTTCCTCAAGAAACATGTTTGTATCTCGAGGTTCATATGTGGCTTATTGTTTGAAGGACATTTTGGTTATCAACGTGAGCCTTTCAACAGGCAATGTACATTGACTGCTAGTCCTGGAGGAGACTGCAATAATGATTAATGTTGGGGCAACCATAAATTAACTATTTTTTATAGGAGACAAATCGCAAATAACCCAATTTTTTTGTAAACATATAATCTTACCTTTGAAATTAATTTTTGCCCTTAACTTTATATATCAATTTGATTTCTCCATTATATATTTATCTTTTGCACTCCATTATAGTATCTTGTTTAATCCATTGTCTTCCCCATAGATTATATGGCGTTTTGTTTAGCAATTGGTGTTTTGTATAGTTATTTATGTAAGGTTCAAATTAAAGAAAAATTATGTTAAAATAATTCATTGTTATATTATCATTAATTAACTATGATTCATCACTCCGCCCCCCTTCAACAAAAATCTTGGCTCCGTCATTGGTACTGGCTTGACATGGTGGTAGTTGTTTAGTAGCAGCCAAGGATCGTGATTTCGTTTTTCGAGTTAATTTCAGTTTCTTGATTTTAAGAAATATTTCGGTGTAAAGAAAAAACGTAAAAATTTCGAGGATAAATGAAATATATATATTAAATATGTGAAAATAAGATAAAAGTAAAAAAATATATTAAACACATTAAATGAAACCAAAATATCTATAATTAGTAAATCAAGGGTTAGTTTAAAAAATCAATATATAAGTAGAAGAAGTGTTAATTAAAAAATTAGGGGGTGGTTTAAAAAATTAATAAATAATTATAATAAATGTTAATTGAAAAAAAAACCTCGAAATTTAAGAAAAAACCCCAAAATTTTTCGAAAAAAAAATCCTTGAAAAAAATATAATTTTTAGTAGCTTGCTTTCGTATTTTTATGAAATTCGTGAAAAAAACTCGAAAATTTTCTAAAAAAAAACCTTTGAAAAAATGTAGTTTTTTCTTTTGCCTTTTTTTCTTTTCGTAATTTCAAAAAATTTTGTATAATTTCGCGAAATCACAATCCTTGGTAGCTATATGCGATAAGGTTGCTTTCTTATCTATTCCATTAGGAGCTCCAAATTTTTTTGGCACATTAGATTCATGTACTTATGATCCATGTGATAGTGTTGATACTATTGAAAGGGGTTCTATTTGCCCGCAGTTCCCTTTTGATACCCGATAAAGCAAATCTTGGTTTTCAAGATGTCTTTCTGTGGGATCACAAGTCTGTAGTGTGTTTTTTATTAGGCCTGCGCGCACCCCTTGGTTTACCATACATAGCATTGATATTGTCTCCAACTTAAACATCACCACATTGGGCCTTCCATCTGGGCCTTGGTGGTGTGGGATTTTATCTAAAAAGCCTTTGAACCACTTTCTTATAAACCTTCGTAACGATTCCTCCTTACTTGATGTGGGACTATTTAAGCCAACATTATCCCAGCAATCTCCACCTTTGATGCGAATCATCACACATCATACTATCCATCCACCCGGTTCGCAACATCTTAAAGTACACTTCCTCCTCGAGTGTCTTGTACAACCACGATCCCGAGAGTAATACTCGGTGTATGGGCTCGACTATTCTCGGCGTTGTTGGCTCCACCTAGTCGCAACCACTGTACTAACTTCACCTCGTCCGGACTTGTAAGATACTTGTTTGGCAAAGGTCTGGAGCCTAACTTTGGATTGTCACCTGGAGGACCTGCATTTCACCTGGATTTGGCTCGCTGCCCTGCACCTACTCTCCTTGAACGATGTGTCATTTGCACCTCTACCTCGCCAAGTCCCTGCCGAACCATTGGCTCTGTACCACTTGTTAGGGATTAGTACTGCTCCCAAATCTTGGAATTCAATGCAACCGATAACAAAAAAAAATCTAGACGAATGCAAGCAACCAAACCAATGCAATAAACGAAAGAAAGCAGGAAAAACAAAGAACACAAAAATTTAACGTGGTTTGGCCAAACCTGCCTACATCCACGGAGGTCACCACAATCCACTATGAATTTGAGAATCAAGGTTTACAATCATCAATGAAGACTCACTTAATCTCTAGGTCTACACAAACCTTCCATAAGAAATCTATATATAGATTCATGCAAGGAAATCATGTACTCTTCTATCGTCTTCTACAAGGAAACTTCCTATTGTCTCCTATAAGAAAACTTCATAATCTCTCGTACAAGGAAAATTCTTATTCTTTGTACAAGGAAACTAAAATATATCAAGACTCCACATATCTCAACATGTTTTATGTTGAAGATTTCCTGGAAGAATCCCTGCAATGTATGAGACAAATGTTTGCGACTAGGGTTGTTGTATAATATGGTTACGATTCTACCAGATATGTCTTTCATTCCGTCGAAAATCAATTTTACCATTTATTGTGAACCCAAAAGGCAAGTGAAGTTCCAAAACAGTACATGAATTGCAGGGGTAAATCTTTGGAGTAGATGGCCTACACAATGTAATGCAAATCTCTGTAATCTTTGCAAAATTAGGAACGGTTCCTAGGACTCTTTCGAGCCAAAAAGAAACTAAATTTCCTATGATGCACTTGTGAGACTCAGAAAAACAGCTTAGGTTTGAGCAGAACAAAGTTTACTTTGCTTGGCTTCATTCTTGGCTTTGGTTCTCATCTAAGAATGCCATGTTCTACCTCACTTCTCTTTTCATTGAATCATTGACAATGATGCAATAAGAAAAATAAACATCCAACTCTTGTGAATTGCAAGCACCAAACCTGATATTTGGAAATCGTCAGTGTGTTACAGGAAATATCGTGGTTTACATATTGAATCTGCAGTGCAAACACGTGAATCATTTGAAGACCACATAACTGACAAACAACATTCGGTAAAAACAAATTCTATAATGTAAAGAAATCAGTGACATCAGCTATCCAGACAGAATATAAAGAGAACTTTTTACTGCATACAGAAAAGGAGAATTCTGCCCCAAGCGAATTGGACGATCTTTTGTATGATAACAAGTCAGATGAAGTAAATTAGGTACATGCACTACTAGCTCCAGTAAACTATAGTTGAACAGAGTACATCAATACGCAGCAGCCTATAAGGCTCATGACTAAGACCTTTTAAAAAAAAGTCCAAGGCCTAAACATTGGACCTGAAAAGTATAAACTAATAACTGCAAGAAAAGAACTGCAGCTTCGTATCAGCTCCATTTCACCTTCACCCTGTACATGTCACGCGATACTATGTCATTAGCATTGACCAGTCTCCCACAGTTAAGAAATCAAGTAAAACCATTGTATGTGTTACCGATTTTTCAGCAATTCGAGATTGCTCCAACATCCAGATGTGAGTGAATTATTCAGGACTTCTAGATGACAATAAACTAAGCATACTAACCCCAACAAAGCACAACAATATGATGTTGACTTAATGTTATTTGGACTTGAAACTTCTACCGATTGTGAGAAATTGCAGATACGCCACCAACTTTTAAAGTCTGAGTCATCAGCTACTGTAACCATGACAATCAAATCCTGTTGGTTTCTGTACACAACCAAAGTTTGCTCCGCTACGTCCCATAAAAATCATTCAAATTTTCAACAAGGTAACTGTACGACCCATTTACTCCATAACCAAAGCTTTCATTTGCAGGATTCATCTGATTTGGTGCTGAATAAACATGTACACCACCACCATCCTTTGGGTTAAACTTTGTCCTGCTCTTAACAGATCGTTTGTTGTCAGTAGGAAATTCAGCAGTTAGCCTTCCCATCTGCTTCTGCAGATCGACAAGTGAATCATTAGTAACTTTTCCTTTCGGACTCTTCTTTCCATCAACCAGCTTGAGTTCCAATCTGTACAAGGCACATGCATCACAGTTGTTGATTTCATATTCATAGAGATGCCACTCAAACTGTTTAAGTGGCTGAGGATCCATGTAGTAGGACCTTTTCAAACCTCCAAATTCCTTCATCACCTGCTTCCTGGATTCGTGCCAACCACGCCCACAGTAATCTGGCAGTGACCTCTGCTTTCTATTTCCACTTTCAAAGGCTCTTCGAGGCTTATCAAAAAAGAGCCACTCCCTAATTGTTTCGCCCTCGAGAACAGTTAGATCAAAGAGTTCTGCAATATTAGAGCTGTCAAAAGACGGAACTAAACTAACAAGAAAAGTTACTTGAACGATGACATATAATTCTGTAGCTAAAAGAAAATACTGAGTAGGTGACCAGGTAAAACTGAAAGTGCAAAAAGGGTAAAATGAGAAGCTTTACCCGGAGCATTCCATGGAGATTTTGTTGTTGCAGCCCCTTCACACTCTGGAATTCCAACATCTTTTCCCAATGTTTTTGCACTAAGAGCAGCAAATAATGGTCCATCCTTTAAACCAATGCCTCCAGGCCGAAGAACTGGACACATACCAGGAGGGCCCTCACTCAAAGCTAGAGCAGCATGAAAGCTGCTGCAATAGTCCCAATCTGATCCTTGAGCTGGCCTGGGACAGTCCCAGAGTGCACATTTTGGACCTAAGAAAGCAGAAGGTGGAAGGTTGATACTTGGCAACAATCCAGAGATCTGGTGCATAGCATCCTCGCCACAAGGACCATTGCCATCAAAACCAAGGTAAAGGGTGTGGTCAAAGTCCTCGTGCATATCAAATTGCTGATAATCCAACTGGTTAGACATATCCAGGTTGTTCATCAGTGTGGGATGCATCCCTGAAGGAGAACCTTTGCATTGACCAACTCCTTGAAATCCTTGTTCTTGTGCTGCCTGATCCTGATTCACAAAGAAGTCCTGAAAGAAAATGATTTTTACAACTTATCAGTTATCATCAACATAACTTGAACTTCTAGTCAATATGAATACCATATAGCATGATGTTATTTATTTTAAACAAGATTTTCTTTATAGTGTTAATGATTTTCTTTATAGTGCAGATGATCAAAACCCAATCCATCACAATATTGTGTCCTAAAAGTGCTCAACTTTTTATTATGTAGTGAACATACACGAAAATCATATTCCATGGGGTTAGAAATTTCACAAGTTATTTATTTTTTTGTAAGTGTGACCTATGAGATCATCCTCGCCAAAATCAGGCAATTCAAAAACTTTCCATATATATATATATATATATCTTCACATAGGTACATGAGCACAACACAATATTGTCACCCATTAAGAAGGGGTTAATGACATTGGAAATTTCAGAAGACTGAAATGTTGTAGCACTGTAATACATATATAGGGTTGGGGGATTATCATAATAAAGAATAGCCATTCCAGAAATGCAATAAAAACAGATAGAGTGCTTGTGCTACACTAAGCGTGAGACTAGGCATTATCAAATGTCATATTCCTAGAGTGAAGTCCAAGATATGTGTGCCTCGCATGCGAAAGAGAGAATTTATTTTTCTATTTGCATTTTTGCAGTCTAATATGAGAACTATTAATAATAAATTGATATCAACAAAAGCTTCTGCGGCTCAAGGATCTTTGAAATAACACCATCTTTGAAAATGTAATAAAATAAAAATGCATTAACTGAAAGTATCTGAGTGGAGTATAGAGTTTACACAAGCAATCTCAAAGATGCTTGCAATCAAAATTTTCTGAAAGCAAAACGAGGTATATTTGAAATTTGGTCCGGTGTTTTGAAAGTTTTTATTGGGGAAATCATGACAAACCTTTCACCTTTGTAGATTTTGCAAAATTTTGTTAATGTTAGAATCTTCACTAAAACTACCACAAACAAGTCACAGTGGGAAAGAAATTTCATATTTCAACAAAATATACTACTTGATAGTAACCGCAAGAGATTCATGACAAAAGTCGAAATATGAAACACCTATCTGGAGCCAACCTGATGTGGGTCCAATATGCAAACGATCTTGGCCTTGTTTATTCTTAATTGCTGTTGAACCGACCTCAAAGTGATTAAAGAATAAAGTGGAAAACAAATGAAAGTTTGGTTTTGTTTAATGGTATAGGACAAGGAGTTTTTAGCATAGTATACTTCATTTTTGACTCACAAAATTTGACCTATAATCTTACACATGCTAAATCCAATACATCAAAAAGTTTTCATACCATATGAACTTTGGTGGGGACATAATACCATGGCATAGATAGGACATCCACAAAAGTTAAGTCAATTCACAAGTTTCTAGTACCATAACAAAATTGCATATAGTTAACTAGGAAATGGATGGTTCATAATGTTTCTTTACTATTAAATGATATACTATGATAGATAACAATATTGCATATAATTAACTAGGAAATGGATGGTCCATAATGTTTCTTTACTATTAAATGATATTAGATAACAAAATTGCATATAATTAACTAGGAAATGGATGGTCCATAATGTTTCTTTACTATTAAATGATATACTATGATAGATTTTAAAAGAACGATAATCGAAATAAACTAAACAAGAATTGAAATAATGGAATAATAATAAAAAAAAAAACTACTAATAAACAAAATAACTAGTATTCCATCAAAATCTAATTACAATGATCAACCTATGCTCGTATTTATAACTAACTAACTTCTAAAACAAACTCTAAACGGAAATATTGTCCTAATAACACTAGAATTCTTAATATGCTAAAAATACTACTATTGTTATCATAATTTCATCAATCTCCCATGATTGAAGAAACTCATACGCGAGTGTGAAGCCAAGGAAGTCATAGGAGCACAAGTAGCAACAAGATGTGAAGTGTCCAAGCAGAAGGCTTTGTTGGCGCCCCAAAGAACTTGGCACCAAAAATAATCTCCAATCTCAATACTGATCCACCACCCGATGGTAAAATTGCACGCAAATTTCTGGAAATGAGCTTCAAAACTGTCCTAAACTAGATCTGAAAATCTGTCTTGCAGTGGTAAGTGAGATGTCTGGCAGGGGTAAAAAACTTTGTTCTAAAACAAGAGCTTGTGGTGGTAGTGATAGATGGTTGAGGTGTAAATAGCAAGAAGGATTTAAGTAAAAAGGTTGCCAGAGACTAATTAAAAATTGGAGTAAGGACTAAATTTAAAAATTGATATTCTTCCTCCCCTCGATTGAAACAAGGGAAGGAGGTGTTTTGGGGCCATCAGATGGTGAGAGAGGAATGGTGGTCGATGGGAAAGAGTGAGGGGGTTTCGATAAAGGTCGGTAGGGGAAAAAGTCGATTGACCAAGGGAGGGGTTTGTTGGGTCGATGTGCGATTGATGGGAGTTGCTGGCAGGGTCGATCGGTGACAATCGATGGAAGAGGTGGCCGGTGCGAGTCTAGTAGGGAAGGTCGATCAACCTGAAGCTTGAGGGAGGAGTTGCGATCAAGCGATTGACGGTTTTGGGACTGGTGATCGACCTATTGAGGTGGCTAGTAGGGTCGATCGATAGGGTGGTGGACGACCTGTGAACTGTTCAGTAGAAGTGGCAGAAGGAAGGCGGTCTGGTGATCTGCGCCGCCATCGACAATTCTGGATGTGAACCCTTGCGGCGCAGCCAGTGACAGTGGTACTGCTTGGGTCTATCCCACGACATCCACCCTCATCGCTTTGTCGAAGATCCGATGAATATCAGGTCTAAATTTTATGCGGGCTACTCTCCATTATGCCTTGAATTCTAAGAACATGAGGTACAGCTTCTCGATCGCTTGTAGTCTCTCTTCTATCATCTTCGAATATTCAATCTTCTATTTCTTCTCATTATTTTTTCCAAATCATACAAACTAGAATCGTACGGCTCTGATACCAACTGATAGATTTTAAAAGAACAATAATTGAAATAAACTGAACAATAATTGAAATAACGGTATAATTGAAATAAACAAAAATAATTGATAAACAAAATAACTTTTATTCCACCAAACCTAATTACAATGATCAACATACGCTCATATGTATAACTAACCTAACTTCTAAAACAAACCTTAAACCTAATAGGAAGCGTAGTCCTAATAATACTAGAATTCTTAATATGCCTAAAATACTATTATTGCTAACATTACTACTATCCTAATTACATCATATTAGGTCTTCATTTCCCCAGAAAATAAAAAATAAAGTGTCATACACATATTGAAACATTCCTTGAACATGTTAATGAACACACCACACTCAAATTATTTTCAAAAATCTTTCAAAAGTTTCAATTCTCTGTTGATGTTATTGTTGAGTTGATGTTATTGTTGAGTATATCATGACCATTTAGCAGTATATATGCAATGTAAAATATATCATGTAAAATACCATTTAGCAGTATATCATGTAAAATATCAGTCCACAAGAAGAAAAATTCAATTGGTAAAATAAAATTTATAGTTGAAAAACAAACAATATTGTAATGTATAAGAAGTGACACTCTGAGTGTCATCGTCCAGACAGTTTCTTTATAAAAAAAAATAAAAAAAAATAACCTTGATTGATCCTGAATTTGATTAGTCTAAAGTATGTAAAATATGCCTAAAGTATGTGTACCCAAAATATAAATAACCCTTCAAAAATGAATGGAGAGAAGGATTACTGGCAAGATGAGAAAGAGAGTGCGTAAGACAATAGTGGCGTCACTAGCCACTAGTCGTGGTTAGGTTGAGTCACTGACCAAAGAGCTAACCTCATTAGTTGATTATGTTTTTATTTATATATTTATTCTGGAGGCAACTAGATATTTAAGAAAATAGGTGCAAAAATAACCAACTTAAAAAATAAGGTATTAAATGTTTTTGTCATAAACTTTAGGGGGAAACCATTATTTTAAAACATGTTTGGTGTGCATATACATATATTACTAGAGTCCAGCTCATCGTAAGCCATAAAAATTACATATGTAAAGGAGCATACTCCAAACAACCATGCTAGGCCCTCCATACAAAAATATTCTTTCCAACATTTGCAATCATCCTAGAAAACCCAAGGCATACCAAACCAAATAACGAAATCAACCAAATGGGAAATGGACTTTTCATTAGTAAGGCATCCCAAATTTGATTCTGTCTCCCTTTTCCACCTTAAAACCACCATGATAAAAATATCTCCTTGATATTGCAGATGTTACGCCACATATTCACCCCCAAAGTATTTAAAATTGGAACCACTCCCTTTTTTGAGCTTATACTTGACACTGACGGCTACAATTTCCCTCCACAAGCTATCTTTTCCTTCTCACCAGTTCAAAAGGACTTACTAAGGACAGTTTAACTCATGATTTGAAATGATTGAATACCCAAAACAACTCACCCCTTCCTTTTGAAACATGCCCGAACTCCCATCTTAGGACATGAAATATTTGGATTCTTTCAAGTGATACAACGAGAAGCTTCTCACAATCTTTTCCATCTTAGCAACCAATTTTTAAAGGTGAAACAAAGACACATAAAAGTAGATTGGAAGGTTGTGGAAGGCACTATTAAGTTATTCACTATCCCCCAGCCTCAAAGAGATGAGGCACCTTCACAAAAATAAAGTGCTTTGGAGATGTACCAGCACCCCAAAAAACATAGTAGTTCAAATCTCAACGAAGTTAGGCCAATTGACTTACTACAAATAATGAACACAGTGGATACCAAAACGTTACTCCATAATTTTTCTTCTCATAGAAAGCATAGTTGAAGCATGAAATAAGGAAGCCTTTTATAAACTTTTGCATGAGTACCCGGGCAACAAACTTACTAAGACCTTAGACCACCCAATAGGTTAATGGAACATGAATTTTTAATACTGCAAGTACCTTCACATGAGTGAGCAGTTGATCTTCCGACCAATTCCTTCATCACCTCCAGAACATTCTTGACGATAAATGCCAACATTATTTGTAGATACCAATTGGAAAGCCATGGGAACCATAGCCTTTTCATTTCACATTTATTCGGTGTTGTGACAGTTTTTCTTTATCGAAAGTTATCTCAAATGCATCCTTTTGAGTCTCATAAAAAGAGTTTAAGTACAGCTAACTGGTCTACTTTCTTGGAGCTTCATAGATAGATTTTTAAAATCCACAGTGGAGTTGTGATTTATCCTCTCATCATAACAAGTTTCCCATCAAGGTTGAACTTTAATTTGTCATCACTCACCCAACCGTTCGCACTCTTGACCACTCGGTCCACTCCACAACTTTTTATCCACTGTATCACTTGGTCTTGCACTTGCTTATTAGACTCATGAAACCATAAGACACACAAGGGCCAGTGTTATACGAATCGGTCCAAATCGCGAATCAAATCGCCGATTTGACTCGAATCGGTACACCATCGATTTGAATCACAGATTAAATCGTGATTCTCCCAAATCGGAGCAAATCGCCCCCGATTTAAGGAGTAAATCGCCAAATCGCGATTGTTACAAATCGCCCGAGTGTTGTTGAAGAAAAATACATACAAAAAAATCAAGAAAAGATGGGGAAGAACTGAGAAAAGAGAGAAAAGATGAATCGATCGATCTCTACGTCTGATCTCTGCGCTGTGGGTTGAATCGATCGGGTT
Organism: Berberis vulgaris; assembly: GCA_963556465.1. Lineage (NCBI taxonomy): Eukaryota > Viridiplantae > Streptophyta > Magnoliopsida > Ranunculales > Berberidaceae > Berberis > Berberis vulgaris. Next base: position 10,594,568 of record OY747129.1, on the reverse strand, counting down.
GAATCGATCGATCTTTGCGTCTGGGGGTTGAATCGATCGGGTTGAATCGATCGGGTTGAATCGATCGATCTCTGCGTCTGTGGATTGAATCGATCGATCTCGTCTGATCTCTGCGTCTGTGGTTGAATTGATCGGGTTGAATCGATCGATCGATCTCTGCGTCTGTGGGTTGAATCGATCGATCGATCGATCTGTGTTGTGTTTGATTTTTTTTCTCTGCGTCTGTGGGTTGAATCGATCGGGTTGAATCAATCGATCTCGTCTGATCTCTGCGTCTGTGGTTGAATCGATCGATCGATCTCTGCGTCTGTGGGTTGAATCGATCGATCGATCTGTGTGTTGTGTTTGATTTTTTTTTCGCTGCGTCTGTGCGTGGGTGTGTGTTGTGTTTGATATTTTTTTTCTCTGTCTGCGTGGGTGGGTATGGTGTTGTGTTTGATTTTTTTTTCTGTCTGCGTGGGTGGGTGTGGTGTTGTGTTTGATTTTTTTTTTGTTTTTGTGTTTTTTTTTTGTGTGTGTGTCTGCGTGGGTGGGTGTGGTGTTGTGTTTGATTTTTTTTTTTTTTTTTTTGTGTTTTTGTGTGTGTGTGTGTGTGTGTGTGAGGAACCCTTAAATAATTTTTTTTTATTAATTATCATACTTAAATTCTCAAAGATAATTAATATAATAGAGACAATCTTATTTTTCAGAGAGTTTTTGTCTATAAAGAGCAAATTCGACCACCATTAAATGAATATATATATATATATATATATATATATATATATATTATAATTAAAAAAATCTTACGATTTACGATACGATTTACGATTAAATCTAAATCTTACACGTTACGATTTACAATACGATTTACGATTCACTAACATTGACAAGGGCCATATCGTTAAATTAACTGATTGCTTTCTTCCCAGATGATAAAGTCATCCATAAGTTGATGATCAACATTGTTACTAACTTACAATTCCTTCCAACTTTTCTGTGGAAGGAAAGAGGCACTTGCTCATAGTTACCACTCAAGCCATAAGGAAATGAAGCAAAAGAGGTCAACATATGGACTTAATCATACAGAGAATACCAACTTCCTGACCAGCTAAGGTATGATAAGGAGCCAATGCATAATAGATATTAAAAATTAGAAATGAGATAGCCAGAATATTTACGAAGGAAAGTTCGGCTGATACTCGAACAATTGAGAAAAAACAGTGTCCGATTTACTCACATGGACTAAGAAAAATGAGAAAATTCATATGGCAAGTAATTTGAATTAAGCAGAAATGAGAAGCATTTAACCTTTTTTTAATCTATAAAAATAAGGCAAATATATTGAAAAAAATATCGCAAAAAATACAAAGGTTACCTCATTAGTTTAGGATGAGGAAAGCCTAATTATAAATTGCCTTCTTTTAAAGCCTCTCAATTGAGGCCTCAATGTCAGACAACTACTCTGAGGTCATTAATAATAGATTCAACAGTGAAGTTGCAATTCAACTGTTTTACAACGAGGAAAGTAACAATGTATTTCTTCTTATCCAAGGGAATTATGTTCATAAGAATAAACCAGCATTCCTCTTCACTGATCTTTAAAGTTTATTTACTCGTGAACACACACACAAAAAAAAAACAAAAAAACAAAAAAAGGTAATGGAAGATATACTATAAAATCATAATCCACATCACTACCAATATTTCCTACAAACAGTATAACCTTGAAAAATAAAACTGAATTCAATGTTTGAATGGAAATTTATAACCTAACCACCAACAAGTACAAGTGGCGATGATTAAATCACTCTAGATCAACTAACTTGTACAGAGGGTTATAATACTTTGTCCGTTAAGATGAAAACAACAGTAAACTAACCCATGTGCAGTAGCAACATAGAGCACATAGAAAACTAAGTATTTTGCTAGTTGCATGTCTGCACATAGAAATGGGAATATAAGCCAACATCTCTTATGCACATGGTTATTTTCTTCACCTAAATCACTACTTCTAAGTTTTCCCTGTGTGTAAATGTAATATCAATTGTTAAGAATCGGTCAATTCTTTAGTTGCTTCTAAGGTTTTGGTTTTCTGTGTGAAGTGTGGAAGATCCGGATGAGATTCACTCCCTTAAATTTGGGTCGGGAACAGGTGTTGCAACCATGCTCCTATACTAGTATTTAACTAGAAAAGACTGAATACTTACAAATGAAACCCAAAACAAATCACCTGATGAAAGACCACAGAGTCTCCAGCATGAATGCTCTGAACATCAGGTTCAGCCTTCGGATTAGTGGGCTCTGCAAATGCACTTGTTGCATCATCCTCCTCCTCGCATCGCTGCAACAACCGACAAATATCCGACGAAAATCCCAAACTACCACCCTGCAAACACAAATTACATCAACCAAGATCACAACTTTCACTACTGAAAATCAAGGGGAAAGACAAATAAAAATACCCACAAGCAAAGATGAAGCCGGAGACGGCTCATTCAGTTCGGCCTTCCACTCTTTTAACATCTGATGCACTTGCTCCTCAAGAACAGCCACATCACCACTTCTACTCTCCTTCCGGGCAAATTGCAGATCCGTGAACACTCCTTGAAGATCATCCACCCGATTCTTCGCCTTGTCTTTGAACAGCTGGTGAGAAGCAGACTTACAACCAGTCTCCTTCGAACCCTTCCTCATCGAAACCCTTCTTCGCAAAAGCCCTACAAACCAAAACCCACAAATTTCCCTCAATTTCAACCCAAAAAACAAAATCCCACAAATGATTCACGATTTTATAGAACCCCAAATCACCGATTTAACTTTCGATCATCACTTTCAGTTCAAAATCCAAAATTTAAGTAACACAAAGGAAGCAACAAAACCCCCAGAAATCAGTGGAAGAGAAACTTACCAGATAATCTGAAATGGGTTTTTGGTGATTAGTTGAAAAGCTTGAGCTTGAGAAGGTGGAGATGAAGAGGGGATCGAAGAGAGACTAAGAGGGATTTTTTTGTTTTGTGCTTTAGAGAGAGAGACTCTCTGGTTGCATGCAAAAGACTAGAGAAAAAGCCGAGGGAAGTCATGAGTCATACGCGGCAAAAGTGAAAGGGAATTGTATGCTCTATAGCATAATAATTTTCTAGAAATCTAATATTTGGGCCTTTTTTGTATTTATTTATGTTCACGTACTCTACTCTCTCCCCTCCACAGATAGTGTTGCTTTTAGTCATGAGGGTTCTACAAAAGGTTTTTAATTCTGAGTGTTAATTAAAATTAGTATACGGTGTGTAAGTAGAAGATTGAATAATGAAAATGAAAGCTAATGATTTTGAGAAGATGAAACAATGAGAGAATCGAAAAAGATGGGAGTGGTGTTTGTAGAAAAAGTAATAAAAAGAAAAAGAAAAAAAGAGAAGGAAGTGATAAGATATGAAGGAGAAGATATTGAAAAGGAAAGAGGTGTAGCTTTGGGAGAAAGAAAAAAAAAAGTTATAGGAAAAGATAAGAAGAATCCAATGATCTATTTTGAGTGACCCTAATTTTTTCAAGTGTCAAAAATGTATGACAGGCTTTTTTATTGGGTAGAGGCAATAAGTTATAACTTATGAAAGTAATCTGAATTTGCCAATTAAAATAACAACTTGTAATTAACTACAATTAAAATTTATGGCAAGCCTTTGCATAAAATGAAATGAACTATATTTTTGTTTATTAAACATGAATAACAAATAGAATTTGTTGCTTCATCGTAACAATGGCAACGAAAGTATCCATCAAAATGGAATTGGTTTGTCTAAGCATCATGATACGAAAATTGTGAATGTTAACTTTATAAAAATTTAATGACTTCTCTGGTTGAACTTGCTATTTTTTTTTTTTTTTGTTGTTGCAGTTGCTATTGTCCTAGTTTTGCCACAAAGTCCAAACTTTACCAACAATATTACTGTAATCAAGATGGACCTAATAGGGAACATTGCTCATCCTTATTTTGATTTCAGACGAGACACCATAGTTTCATTTTCATGCAATTTGCCATATCACTCACTATTGAAGAAAAATTCTAGTCACAAGGTCCACAACCCATGAAAAATGTTGAACAAACACTATAGGTGTGAAGGGACACTTCAACCAACAATCATGTATAACTCGCTTTCGAAATTTTGAACAAGGATAACCATTGAGTACAATTGAATAAAAAAAAAAGATATTTATAAAAGCCTTTAAGGTTGGAACCCATAAGAAATTTCTCAATAACTTCCAAGAACATTTTCCACCCTACAAAACTATCAAAATGTGCTTGAGTGAGGGTTTGATTTGTGAAGGGACACTTCAACCAACCATCATGTATAACTCGCTTTCGAAATTTTGAATAACCTTTTGAACAAGGATAACCATTGAGTAAAAAAAAGATCTTTATAAAAGCCTTTAAGGTTGGAACCCATAACAAATTTCTCAATAACTTCCAAGAACATTTTCCACCCTACAAAACTATCAAAATGTGCTTGAGTGAGGGTTTGATTTGTTGAGTTTGATGAACACAATAATTGGTTCCAATATCATTGGTTCCAATATCATTGGTGATGAGTGATTAATACCAATTTTTAATCATCAGTCTCCGTACAATTCCAAATTCATGGAATGAAAGTGAGAAAACCCAAGCAAGATAAGGATATAAAAGATGATGCCCATTTGATTGCCCACATACCATACAAGATAACAAACAAAAGAATTTTCATAGAAGGATTTGGAGGTGCCTCTCCACATTGTCCCAAACATGGTTGTATTCATTAAAAATGCAATTCTGATATTCCATCAATCAAACTTCTCTGCCCATATCCCCCTTCATTTTGCCCATCCTCTTCACTATTGCAATTTCATTGTCATTCTTTACATGTTACCATATGCTTGCCATCTTTTCAAAGAAGCCTACATTTAGGTTGTTCAGGACCCTGTCTATAACCTTTCAAGGAGCAATCCATGTTGTTTATATTTCATTTATTTTGACATGTTTATGTATTTTGGCTTTCAATAATACTCGGGGTGCCTATTTTACACCGTCGGTCAATTTAGGATCATTTGCCTGTGTAGTCTTATTAAAATCATTTAATCTTGACTAGTTGTATTTAAATGGAACAAGCAAGAAAACAAGCAGAAAAATGTTAAATGGAAAGAAAAGGAGTGAAGAAGAAGGTTGAGAGCATATTGGCTAGGATTTGCCCAAGGTTGAGGCTCTGTAGATGTGAGTGTTAAGGAAAAATTTGGGAAGAAAGGTATAAAGTGTGTTCCACTAATGACCTAGGATTTGCCCACATTGGCTAAGATTCCTCCCTCCTTGGATGCCCAAAGGACATGGATTAAGAAAATGAAAATGAGAAAAAGTTGACAACTTTTTTAGGAAAGAAGAAAAGGAAAAATAGAGATGGCTGAAGAAGGAGGCACTCAATATGGGCTTTAGGCCATTGCACCAGTTGGGTAAGCAAGATGCCTCAAATGATACTTGTTGATAAGCAATCAATAATGAAAATAAAAGGTAAAAGTTGCTTGTTTTCTTTTACTTCTCCTCGAAGCAAAAAAAAAAAAAAAAAAAAATTAGACGATGCAAGAAATACATATTGTTCTTCGTAATGGAGCTACTTAAGAATTATACAAAAAAGAGAAAACATCTTTATAAGGAATAGCCAAGTGACTAAATGATTTTTGTTAGGGTTGTTGATCAACTAAAGCCCACGAGCTATAGCATAAGATGCTTTAATAGTCCTTTTCGATCAAACCCTAGATGCTGCTTAGCATGTATTTATTCTTTGGTGTAAGATATAACAATTAGCTAATAGAATTGTATAAAAGTAGATACATGCCTGCCAGCACACAATAACACATATAGTCTAGTTATCGAATAAGATCTAATCGAATGTCAAATCCAACCTGAACCACTGAAATCTAGTCTTCAATAGATTTTTAACAATTAGGCGATTCTCTTCTTTTTCGTTAATTATCAGATTAGCTCCGGAATGGATGTGTATCCACCAGAGGAATCAAAAAATCTGAGGTGAATGACAATCTACTTTATCTACCAAGCCAAAGTATTGATAGACTTATCTTTCCTGTATTTACGATTACTCAAATTGTTTAAACGGATTTCATGAGTTGCTCAGTCATTTGAAAAGGTACAGATGAATCCAGATTTATAGATGATGATTCTATTTACCTAAGCTACACTTGAGGAATGACAGATGGGCAAGTGTAACAATGAACCCTTTTTATTAGCACAGTTTAAATGGTTTCATTTACAAATGGAACTCATTATCAAACACCCGATCAGCCAAGACAAACCCTGGCTAAACAATATGAGCTTTCCTTGTGAAGAGAAAACCCCACAAAATTCAGAAATTAGTAATCATGTTATCAAATGATGGATGTCTGAAGTCATAAAAACCACACAATCAGGGATCTCAATAAGCAGGTGTCGCTGAATTCTCTTTTGTGCCATTGGTTTGCCTGAATTTGAAGATGCCAGGGAGTCCCTGCCCCTTGGCAAGGTGTTCCAATTCTTCGAGTTTGTGCTTGAGAAGCTCAATTTCTCTTCCCAAATCTTCATTTTTCTCCTTTATTACCTAAAGAAGGATTTAGAAAATTATTTTCCATAAGAAACTATATAAAAATACTTTAGCCTCAGATCTCCAAGAAATTTGGGCATTTCTAACCTCCCCTACAATTGGCTGTGCAAGTAAAGATTAGTACTAATAGGTTATAGCATGTAAATCAGAGGGAGACACATTAGATATTGTTGACAGCATCTCTTAAGTCTTGTCTTCAAGTTCCTGAAGTAATTTTGATTTGAATACCAACCCCATTTATTAAGTGAGACATTATAAAGTAAAAGTGAAAAAAACATAGCTTTGTGAAGCAGATTAGGTTTGAGTTTATGGTAAAACTCAATACCTCGATATCAAATATCAAATATCAAATATCAAATATCAATATCCTTTCTCAACGGAAAACTTAGTCTCTATGAGTTTAATGACAAGGGAACGTGTGCTCTAATGCTGCATAAGTCAATAATCCTTGTAGTTACAATAGGAGCAGGATAGAGTGTAGTTTGTACAGTTTCTTTGTTTAGTACTTCCACTCTTTTGATGTTTCAAAGGATGTGGCTGTCTATTCATCTGTTCCTATGTAACGAGGACACTTCATTTTCAAAAAGATCCCGTGTCAGAAACATATTGGACACTCCAACACTTGGACACCGCATGTTTGACACTCCCATGGAAGATGAACTTTTTCACATATATCTTTCGAAGGTTTCAGTTCTTTATAAATGTTCAAAATATATTATGGCTAGTAGTACATGTGTAGCATATTTACCAGTAAAAAGTGTAAATTTAATAAAATAAAGTTCATAGCTGAAAAACATATCATATTGTTACACACAAAGGCTCCACTGTATTGATGAATTTATTAGTTGACGTATCTCATACTCGTATTTGTGTTGGTGTCGAGCAAACTCAGGAGCTACACGTCTTCAGACATGGACAGGGCTAACACAAGGCCAAGTAAATATCAAAGGACAGTGAAAAGATTGAACGGGAGATGAGGGGAATGACATCTGAAATGACCAATAAGAACGAGTTCTGTGCAAAAAGACAGGCTGACTGTAGTAGTATATACTGTACACACTTGATGCAGGTGCAGCTGATATTGCAGTATCACCCATTACTACTGCTAATAGCTGGACAATCCACTACATCAGTTGCAAGTTATAATGCTGTAGGAAGCTTGACTTTTAAGATTTGAAAGAAATTTTCAAGTTTTGTCATCTATGTTAATATGAAAGGGGGTACGAGATAAGAAAGACCATAGTTTTGGAAAAAAATTAAAAATAAAATAAAATATATATATATATATATATATATATATATACTTGCAACTGAGAATGCTACTCGGTACCTCTAATTCCTGCTTGCGCTTTTCCTCCTTTCTAGCTTCTGATCTAGCACTTCTTTGCACCTCAAATATCACAGCAGCAGCTGCAACCTGAACAAGTTGATATCTACAAGCATTTATAAGTTTGAACTATACATTTTGAAGCACTATGAACAAGTTAAACTAGGAACAACTCTCAGTTAACAAATTAAGAAAGCACCAAACTAATCTCTCCACTGCAGCTATTGAATGTCATCATCTGATATATCGAGCAGTAGAAAATTCAATGTCCCGTGGCATTTAGAGAAAATTGAAATGTGCCCAGATATGTGCCCTATATCAGTGAAATCTAAGTTCAAATTTTCAATAGACATCTTGATATATGCCAATACACATGCAATACTTTTAAACACTGGTGTCATGTACATGGAGTATGCACATCGCATTAATGGCTTCACTTATTCAATGGGTACCAGCAGGGATCCTCCCAAGCCAAAATATCCAATCACAACATCAACCAAACTCCCGCTCCAACTATTTTTTAAGGTCGTTCGGGCAACAAAGGAACGTGGCTAGTGACTACCAAATTTATTTTTGACTTTCTGCCATCTATAATTTCACCAAGCTATATTGTATGCACAAGATGAGGTGGTCTGAATTGTTATGGGCATTGTTTTCCAAATCTTATGATTCAAATCAAATCTCATAGTAGTCAATTTAAATTGGATGAACAAATCGGGAACAAAAATAATTATAAGAGTTGATTTGTAAATCGTATTCTAAATTGCGATTCACGATTTGATCTTGAATCTTGCGATTTGATTTGCAGGTTTAGATAACTTTTCAAAGTTTTAAACCTGATTTTACTATGTTTATTTGGGTTTTTATTAATTATCGCACGTCCCAAACATCAACGAAGGGAGCTTTCTTTTTACTGTGTTTAGTCTAGTCCTTTTTATATTTTGCTTGGACCATCTTTCCAAAGGAACACTCTAAACTCTAAACACCATACAGAAGGCTCTTCTTGGAGTTGGTTGTTTCGTTGACAAGAAATTTGAGGTCATTATAGTTGATGATTGAGCAAATGTAATTTATTTTTTGAAATAACGTATGTTATTGTTTGCATGGAAATACATAAATATATCCATGTTTTGTTTTGACATTTTCTACTACAAGGTCTTAAAAATCTTATACGATATCACTTACGATACAATTCGAAAACCCACCCATTCCAATTTGCGTACTAATTTATGATTCAACTACCTTGGTTATGGGAACACTAGATCAACTTTTGGCTATCCTAGGTTAGATTTCTCAAATTGTAAACCATATCTCCCTACGTGTGTTAACCTTTGATCCATAGGGAATATTGAAAAGATGTCCTCCTTCCCTCCTTTACTCAACTAGCGCACATTCTGAAATGGCATAAGTGTGCCACACCATACACTTAACATCTTGTGGGGTATATACAACTGAATGGACACGTGAAATAAAACGGCTCCTGGTGTTTGCATAAACTATGCATATAACTTGAATCACTTGATTGTTATGGTTCCAACCAGAGATATAGAGTAGAGGGCACGTAGAGAATTCAGGGGCTAGTAGAGAGAGGTTTGAAGTCCTTTTATTCTTAGGTGCCTATGTGTACATCTAACCCCTACAACGAAAATGGGGAAGATGAACAGTGAACTGAGTGTGTGTAACATTTATGGGAAATGGGAACTGTCTCGATAATGAACTATACCTTAGGAGAGTTATTTTCCTTGTTTTAGTAGGTTTCTAGTTTGTTTCACATCTAGTCATGATCAAATCAATTTGTTTATTAGAACATTCTTAATAAAACTTAAGAGCATATAATGAGGAATGAAGAATACCGAGACTACGAAGGCTTCACCAATAAAATCTGCAGCGGCTTGAACGGCTCTCTCCTCATTCAAAGGGCGAATCTCGACGTCAGTTGCATGACCATATATGCGCCTTTGAATGTTTGTTGTAAATCGATGATTTTTCTGATCCAAACACGAGTTTTATTAGAAACTTGTATGAAAAGAACATTTGTAGAAGTTATATCTGGAAAAGGATAAGCATGTAAAATTTTGAAAAAGAAATATCCACCCTATATAACATGATGGTAAGTGTAGAGAAAGATACAAAAGGAACCCTAATATGCAATAATACAAACACGAAATATTAATAAAACATTTCAAAAATTACGAAGTCAAAATTAGAAGTGTGACAGTTTTCTGGTTGCTAAGTTCCAGCAAAACCAACAACTTCTCTGTAGGTGAAAGAAATTATAATTCAAATGAACCATACATAAAAATGATAACAATAATATAAATAACAACAACAACAACAATAATACATTGTTCCATGAAACGGTCCTTGAAACGTTCCGTCAGTCCTGACACAGTTCCATGAAGCTTGACAAACTTTTTTTTTTTTTTTTTTTTTTTTTCTGTTTAAGATATTATTTTGGAAATTTTTTGGACCACCAACTGATAGAATCAAGTTGATCTTTTAATGGAGAGGATATATTTATTTAAATCCTCGCTTGTGCTACATCTGGTATAGCAGTTTCAGAACAATAAACCAGCTTTTAGTGGTTTGAGCAATTGTCTTCAAGAATTTTGTACTCGGTAGTTTATTTTCTTATCAACAAAACACATAGGGCATTCATTAAAAAAGGGAACAAAGACACAAGAGCGACATGCTCTCACCAATATAAAACACAAAGAAATAGGAAACACCAAACAAAAGAAAAGCTCACACAAACAAAGAATCGCAGCTACAGTAAGCTTTCCCTGTGCGTGAAGTTCTTTGATAATATTCCGCATTACTCTCCATACCCAAACTTTCATTTTAAAGAACTTGCAAATCTTCTCCACATGCAACTCTTTCCCTTCAAATATAATTCTATTTCATTATTGCCAGAGAGATAACTCCGCATAAAACAAATGATCGATCAATTGGAACACAGAAATTGCATTTGTTAACTAAAGTCATTCCTCTTCTCACCAACTTGTCTATGGTGAAAACCTGACCACGAGCCAAAGTCCAGTAGTGAAAATTCAGCCTAATCTACACTTGCTGTTGTTTAAACCAGAAATTCTCACTTGAGAAGTCCCATGGACTGGTGGTAGTCTGGCTCAAATGAATCTGAATGAAAGACAATATTCATCAGTAACTTCTAGAAGCAGCAACTAACTGAGAAATCTAGTTATGAAATTAGAGCTCAAAATCCTTGACTTGAAAGCCCAATTCATATCAGTAAAAATATTTCATTTGAAGGAAACCTATCCACTGGGGGCAGCACAGTGATAGAGTTATCCGAATCGCAACCGGTCTAATCTATAATCGATAGAAAGAATATTTTTCTAATGGAATCGTGCGTTAGCAGACGATTCAACAAACCAAATGCTAAAACTAATTGACGGAAATCAAAAGGGTGCAATGCAAACACTAATGGATTTAATTAAGACCAATTCATTATCCTTGAAACAATAAAATAGGTTGGGGCTATTTTTCCGCAAAAAAAATAAGGGTGATGAGTCGGAAATTCCTAACTCACCTAAAATCGTAAAGAACATTTGAAAAATCGAATCGAGACTAAAATTATAAATAGTAAGATTCAAGTTCAGATTTGATATATAATAATAATAAATTATTATACCCTACATATATATGAAAACAATGTCTAGTTGATCAAAATAGACACTTTTTTTATAAAAGCTTTATACACAAATACAGCATTTAGATATGGTTACACTGATAATCTAGTATATAGTTAGATTGATAACCTAGTCCATTCAAAATCAAATCTAAGGTATATGAAGGTCAAAATGACCTTATTATGTCGGCCCAATCTCAGTTGGAATAAGAGGATTAAAAGTTGGGCTCAAATTGAAATAGTTTTGAATTTGGGCCGAATTTAAAGCCTAAACTTAGACATAAACCAGAAAACCCTAAAGGGTTTTACAATGTGTGAAACTGAGCTGCCATCACTACACAGCGTACTACACACAGAGAGACAAGTACGCTCTTCTCCCTTCCCTTTTCTTCCTCTTCTTATTCCATTTTTTCATCCTCCTCTGCTATTGCTCCAAGTGAGTATTTTGGGAACACAGCGCAAATCTAAGAATCGATAAAGGCCAATCGTGTGATTCAGGTGATTGAAGGTTCAATTAACCGAATTTTGAATCGTAGAGAGGGTGACTCGACTTGACTCGCGATTTGAGTCATGTGATTTTAATTGATTTTGACAACACTTATCTTCAATAAGTTGAACCAATTCAAGGAGATTAATCAATGCTGCAACGCTCTCATAATCCTATAGGCCCCCTTCTAGGAGTCAAATCCTAGGACTACTAGCCTTCTTGACCAACCATGCAAGTAGGGATAGGCCCACTTTTCTCATAATTAAATGAATATATCTTTGAAATATGATTAAGTGGTTGGCAAATCAACCAAAAATCAAGTCAAACGACCATATGGGGTGCGTTTCTCGGCAGGACCAAATTGTTGGTTGATTTATTGAGACTAAAAAAGATGAATAAACCCACCTATGCAGAGGTGGTTAAGTGTGAACGGTATCGGTGGTAAAAGAGTGGATCGTTATAGTTGGCATCAGAGCTACCTTCGTTAACTTCAAATAGAATGAGTTTCTCAAAATTTTGCTTCTTGTAAATGATCTCTATATCACACACCCATAGGAGGATAAGACCTAATTCAAGTACAACCCAACCAAACCCCACAAAGAGATACTTTTATTTAATTATTTCTTAGATAAAGCTCTTTCCATTCCGAACCTATACAATAATTTGCCTACAAGGCTTGGTTGAAACCCTTCATCTTCTTCGTGCCAATCCCATTGAACTAAGTGTGGAACTTGTGGGGGTTCAAGGAGATATCCAAAGGAAATACCTTGAGATTTTCTCATTTGAATGAGTCACAAATATGGGGATGGTAGTAAGAGATTGGATAAACATTGAGATGCTGGATAGGGTGCTATTAGTATTAAAGGCAAGTCTCCCAGCTTTTGAAAGATAACGACGTTTCCAAACTACCAAGTGTTGTTGCAGTCTTTCAATTACAACGTATAACAAATTTTGGTTTTCAACTTGCTTCCAAGCGGGAGACCTAAATATGTGGATGGCAATATTCCAGTACTGCACCCCAACAGTCCAACACGTCGACCAAATCTTTAAAATTTTGGATATTGCCAACTAAATATAAAACCGATTTGGAGAAGTTTACTTTTAATCTTGAGACCACCTCAAACCATAACAACGTTGCCTTAAGGATTAAGGTGGGAGCACAATCTTCCAAAAAAAAAATTTAACTAAAAATTTTAAAAATATAAAAAATATATATAAATATAAATAAAAAATAAAAAATAAAAAACACCATAAGCATACTAAAGCAATGGCACAAAAATACCTCCATCAATCATTGAGAAACCAGCAATAGCTTGGGCCTTAGGAGCTTGCATTGTCATCTAAGTGAACGCCTCACCCACCATTGAGAAAATAAGGGGTGACATGCAGTCAGCCTGCCTAATCCCCTTGGACGCCTACAAAAATAAAAAGGGGATCCATTCACATTAAAGAGACTGCCGCGTGTTGGTAAAAAGAAATAAGGTCTCTCATAAATGGCTTTACATGACGAAACCACCTTAGATAAGATTTTACCCACTTTAGAAATGAGGGAACTTGGCCCGAATTCTTCTATTTGAACTGCCCCTTTCTTCTTGGGCACAAGAGTAAATAAGGAGTTCCACCTCCAATCAAAGAAACCATTGCAGATCACATTTCCAACCACTTTCACAAAATCCTCTTCAATAATGTGCCAGAACTCGCTAGCAAACGAATTGGATAGCCATCAATCCCTGGCGATACATCAGTGGCTAAGTCGTCTATAGCTCTTCATACCTCTTGGACAGAAAAATCAATTGCCAAACTATGGCCTGATCTAACTGGTTGAAAAGAACCTCTTTAAGTTTGGGTGACCACTGTTCCTTTTCTGTAAACAAATCAGAAAGCTCCACCACTCTAAGTCTTAGCTCCACGAGAGACTCTTCACCCTTCATCAGAATATCCATCAAGTTCAAGTTCACAGTTCTTCTGAGATTCGCCAATTTTTGTGAAATATTTCGTGCAAAACTCACCATCTCTACCCCATTTGGCGTTGGATTTGTATTTACAGCATGAATACTCCCTTTACAAAAGTTTCTCCAGATCAGATTCCACCTCAAGTCTCTAAACCCGTTCCTCTTCGGAAAGACCCCTTTCCTGCTCCACTTCATCTACAGACGCCACAAATCATTGATTGTTCTCAATCAATGTTCTCATTTACCAAACACCTTTGCATTCCACTCTTTCAAGTGAACCTTTAGTTCTTTCATTTTCTTCCGGAGGATGAATCCATTCTGACCTATACACTTTAGACCATTCCATCTCTCTTCTACAAAGTGTGGCGAAGTCAGCATGATCAAACAACATAAGCTCAAATCTAATGGACGCAGCTCATTCGATTGAAAATGGGGTTCAGCACTATAGTATGACGATCCAACCCTGCCCTGTCCAAAAGGACCTCAGAGAACTACCCATATTCAGTCATTACCACTATTTATGGCATTATAGTCAACAAGGAATAATACTTTATTACTAAATACTCCAATAACAAAAAACAACAACGAATTAATAAGTATTAGCAAGGTTGTCAAACTGTAAATCGATTCGAATATTGTCATGGCCTTTTGAAAATCGAATCGGGATTCAAATCGTTAATTGTAAAATTCAAGTTCAATTCTACATAAGTTTTAATTAATACTAAGTTATAATATTTTAAATATTTAAATTTCGGTTAAAGGTAAACTTTTTCATAAAATATTTAAAGCTCAACCAAAGACCAATTAATATTAAAGCTTGGACCCAACTTATAATGAAACTTGGACCCAAGTTGAAAGCCCTATTCTGGTTTTTCAAACTTGGGCCAAATATTTCAAAAGTCATAACTCACAAGTTAGACAAGAGGCCCAAGACCCATTTGCTTCCTTGCCCTTAAAAGAAAACCCTAAAATCTTAAAAGGGTTACATCTTGATAAAACTCAGTCGCTGTCCCCGTGATCTGCAACACAAAATAGGCGAGAATAAGCAAATGGGGATGGGTAGAAGTACGCCCCTTTCCTCCCTTTCCTTCTATCTTTTCTTTATCTCTTTTCTCATTTTGTTCTTCTTCCCCATCACCTGCAATTATGTTCTTCCGCTTCACTTGTTGCGTTCCACTCAATAACAAACCTGAAAAATGTGATTTTTTTCAACAAATATGGGTCTAGTTTTCACTTGGATTCAAGACGTGGGACTCAGAAAAATTATCGATTACGATTCGACTCAAATCGACTTGTACAATTTGGATGGTTCACGACTCAGTACTACAATCTGAATCATAGGGGATACAATCCGATTTGAGTCGCGACTCAAATTGTACGATTTTAACATCGCTTTTTGTATTAGAATTAAGGCTTCGCATCAAAGATTAGAAAGAAGAGACTAAAACTCAATATGCTACTGACCTAGCTAGAGTTTGATATGATGTAGAATAAAAAAAACCATCCAATGAGCATATCATCTTGATAACCAGAACGAGTGATTTCTCCTTGCATTGTGGAAATTAAGAACTACCTTCCTAATTTGGAGCATAATGTCAAGCTACCTTATTGGTTTGGCGCCACACAAGGTCCTATTTAAGAGTGGGAAATTCCTATGTTCATTCGGTAAGCTCCATCTTTTTAGTAAATGATGCCAGGAGGCAGAAGAGAAACATATGGTATAGGCATAAGGCATTCTTGTGATAATTACTCCTTGAACCTGTTAGACCCCATTTTATGATATTATATTAGAAAATAAACCTTTTCACTGAACTTCTGTTCAAATATGCAAACTCCATTAACATAGGATGTGAATAAAGGTCACCACATCTACAAGCATCATCTCTTTAAAATGCAACATTCTTACAAACAAAATTCTTTATTGATCCCACGTATTCCACTCTTTACTGCCATATAATTGGAAATACAACAAGAGCTTATCTACCTAGTCCCAAAACTCATATAATTGGAATCAGAATAAGAGGTTATATACCACTAGCATAGTTATCAAAATGTGTATCAGATCGTGTATATCTGAGACCTAAATTTAAGATACATGTATCATAATTTTTCTTAAATAAAAAAAACAAGTCTCCTATTATATTCAGTATGAGCCAAAGGCCAATTGGATTAGTGCCCAGCACCAACCACTACAAAAGATATACCACTATGATGTATCTCAACTTCTCAACTGAGTACTACACATAGTGTTAAACATACAAGAGAACTATATATCCTTAAATCTATCCCAAATTACATGCCCATAGCCACAAAGTCACCTTTACATCAGTCCAAAGTCTACTTCCTTCTTGCTATCTCTGAAAATTATATTGTTTCTCTCCCTCCAGATGATCCACAATATAACATGAACTAGTCTTTCCCACACCCATTTTTTCAAAACTATAAGATTTGAAGGAGGGTGAGAAAGAGAGTGTCAATGTTCAACCCATTCCAGAAAAGAATTTAAAAAGGATGCTTGAACATGAAAGTCAAATAGTGCAAGCGCCCAAAGCTGGTTGACAAAGGAACATGACCAGCAGGTAGTCAATGGATTCTGCACTTTGCTCACTCAACACACGATGATTTGGAATAAGGATGCCTCTCTTATTGATGTTATCAACAATAAGGATTCTATCGTGGAGATCAGTCCACGCAAGGAAAGTATAGCTCTTAGAGGAAACCCTTTCATCCAAATGAAAAAATGGAGCTTTGAGACCCTTTCCAAAAATTGTATAGAAGGCACAGGTGGAAACAGATGTTTGTAGCAATCCTTCACTGAGAAGTCAGAATCTATCTCATTCCACAATGTCATTCTCCAAATTTAAAGAAACATTTTTAGTGAGTGCAAGAAGGTTGATCATTTGAGGGACTTCCCAGTCACTAAAATATCTTCTAAGCTGGAAATTCCAACTACTAGAATTAATGTCCCAAAACTCTTTACTTTTCCCTTTCTTGTAATCGCATTAAAAATAACAAGAAAAGAGATTTTCAAAGAATTCTCTCGAATCCATTTCTGGTCCCAGAAATTAATCCTCTCACCATTATGAGCTTCAAAAGAAATATTATTTTGCACTAAATTTTTCAATTTTCATAATTCCTTTCCAAAGAGAGCATCCATAGGAAGAAGAAGACTCTTTAGTGAACCAATCAAGATGAGAGGCTCCAGAAAGCATTAGTTTCCATACGAAACCTCCAATACCACTTGAGAAGAAAGGCCTTCTTGAATTCTTTGATCCTCGTCAAACCCAAACCCACTTTGGATCTAGGCTGGCAAGCTTGTTTCCAGTTAAGTAAGTGAATCCTTCTACTGGATTGAGTGGAACCCCGTAGGAATCCTCTCATACATGTTTCCATATGATCCGCAACTGATGCAGGGATTACACACAATGGCATCATATGAACTAGGATGGAGGCAATGGTACTTTGAATAAGGGTTGCTCTACCAACTTTAGTAATGTATTTCTTTCTGCGCTCAATTATATCAACAGTTCTCCTCTTGCCTCAGATCATTGAATCTTCTCTCCTCTCTCTTCATAGTCGGATGCGTTTTTCTCTCTTCATCTTCTCCCTCGTTTCCTTCAATGCAAAGGTTTGAAAGTGTATGGAAATCAAGATCTAGGGTTCCAGTAAGATAGGGTTTGACATCACATCTCATCAATGTGTTTCTTGACGATATCAAAGATGCAAGATCTTCATTTTCTTTTTTCTAGATTGTGATAGTTGGGGATTTCTCACGAATTCAATATCCCATTGTTGTTGGTGGGTTTCTTCCCATTCAGGCTATGAAATTTATAACTTGTATTGGGTATCTTGTTGGTGCTTTTTTTTTTGGTAAAGATTTGTACATATGTTCGGGTATTTTGATGAAATTTTGAGGATTTGGTTTTGTAAATTTTTAATTGTGTGGAAATTTTTTTAAGTAATCAATAACTATTGAAATTGATTCTTTTCCCTGAGACCACCTCATACCAAAGAAGCGGATCTCTAATTACCAGCACTTCTTCTCTAGATGCATCAATAAAAATAACTATCATCTGCATATTGAAGAAGAGCAATAAAAGGAAAATTGGGAGCCACTTGGAAACCATGTAGAGAGCCCACAGATTGAGCTTAGAGACACCAATGTTACAAGACCCTCAGTTGTTAAAGAGAATAGCAAAGGAGATAAAGAGGTGTTTGTTATCACGTGTCGTAAGATACAATGCAAATATATATAAACACACATATTGAAACATAGAAAATAAATAAATAAGACTTTGCCCCAAAAACACTTTCATTAATATATGACTTGTGCAACACACATAGACAAGCTATTGCCTACCATCCAGCCATTCATCCCTTCATCATCCAATGACGATAGAGTGAACACCCACCCCCACCCCCCCCCCCCCCCCCCCCCATGAAACATACTCTGGAAAGCATGTGGAACTTATCAAGTTATCATCTAGCATTTCAGTGTTAGCTAGTTGTTAACATAACTCCATTGAAGTTTATTTAACACAAAACCCCAACGAGTAGATGAGTGCATAAAATAGCCAAATTCTATTATTTATACACACAGCACAAATGGGTATCTATAATTTCCAAAAAATTCCTCCATACCCCACATACCCAATTAAAAAATAAATTGATAAATATGTGACTAAAATTAAATTCAAGAAGAAAAAAATAGCACACCTGGGCAAAGTTGACGATATACTGGCGAAACTTGGGATGCAACTGGGCGGATTTCTTGAGCCTGGTCGCAATGGGTTTACAGAAGGACTTCAAAAGGAGAGTCCCGAGCTTTACAACAGGAAGAATCATATCTCCTCTCTTCTTCCTACTTGATAAATTTTTTCAAGTGTTTCGAACTATGGGATTGAATGTTTGTTGACCATATGGCAATGGGTTTTGCGATTGATCGAAGGAGTTTCTTGACAACGAAGATGGTTTGGAGAGAGGGTACGAAGAGTGGAGAGTTTTTCGTTTCTCTTCTGACTTTGAGTGGAGGGTTTTGACGACAGTTGAAGAATTTAGAAGGGCATCAAGCCATCACCAAGGGCTGTCACTCATGGCCCCTATTGGCCAGTGGGCACTTTCCCCTAATAACCTATTGAGTGTTTTGGCTGATGCTCCGCCCTTTGATCTGAATCTGATGTTGTTGGTTTGCATAATCTAGATCTCCCAATATATATATATTTTTTTTGAAAGGCGAGCTGGATTTTTAAGGATTCCATAACGTATCAATTGGGCGACCTATAGGTCAACACCCATTAGAAAGTACCATGCCGCAAGTGGGATTCGAAGCTAGGACGTGGGAGACAAACCCACACAGCCCTAACCACTAGGCCATAACACTATTGGCATATGCCAATACTTACCAAAAGTTTATGTGTATTATTGTTTGACCCTCAATTTGTTCTTGTATTTCAGTCTAACACTCATTATTGTTTGTTCAAACATTTTGACAAAAAATTTCATTCAATTATTTTTAAAAGATAAATTTACCCCTATAATTTTTCAAACAAAATTTCCTTTTTGGGTTAATTGCCTTTTCGGCCCCACTAATTCAGGTGAAAGCCACTGGTTATTTTTATTCGGTCTAACCCCCATTTTTGCATTTGACCATTAAGTCAACTGAGTTGACTAGCATAAACCATTACCGAAGTACTCTCACGTGCCAAGCACGTGATTGGTGCCAAATAGGAATTGCTAAATGATTTTGGTGCCAAATGGTAAAATTTCAGACTTCTTAGCATTTTGGCCAATGATAAATCTGACAATCATGAACAATCAAAAAATTGAAATGAACAACCTGCCCAAAAATTGAAATGAACAACCGCCCAATCATCGAACAACCTGCCCAAAAATTGAAATGAAAAACTTGCCAATGAAATGAACAACCTGCCCAAAAACAGTGATTAACCATTGAACCAATCTGTCAAACACAATGCAATTAACAACCTTCCATTGAACAGACATGAACACAATACAATCAACCATTGAACATTCACAATGCAATTAATCATTGAACCTGCCAAACACAATGCAATTGAACCATTGTTTCTTGGAGAACCATCGATCTCAACGACTTCCATTCCGGTAACAATCATTCTAGGGATGATCTCCCGTGTGAGACGAACAATGGCATCCTCAGCAGTATTTGATGATACATCAAAATAGACCGATCATCAAGACCGTACACGTGGCATAAGATCCATCACGAGAATAAAGAATCCAATCTATTGGGTCAGCTCATAAAGCCCAGGAAAAATAAAACCAATTGCAGAGGCCAGGACGAGGCCTGCCAATGAGAAAAAACAAACATGGCCTAAATCCAAACCCAAAATGAATCAGTGTCTGGATCTAGGCCCGACACGAGTTCTCTCATAAAATATCAGAACGTTGCACCAAAAAGAGCCGTGGAGGGAGTTACGCTTCCCCGAACGCACATCCATAAAGGAGGAGACTGTTACAAGAAACATCTCATTCCATTGCGCTCACATGCTTAAGTCAGGCAGAGAGTTAACCACGATCATTATAAAAGGTAAAGGGAACATTCGACAAATGTATGCAATTAGAGTATGCCTCGTGCCGTTGGCACCCCACATAATTTTATTTTTGCAAATTATTTTGTACTGAGCATCTCCGTTAGTATCCTCATTTTCGCTTTCAATCAGTATTGAAGTGTAAGACAATTATAAGTGTAAGCCTGTTAAGTCAAATTTGAATCAGTTGGGAGAAAATTTTAAATGCCGAAAATGAGTTCTCCCTCAATATTTGAATTCGCTATAACATGAAATTTAGGGTTTTTGTTTAAATATGCATTAAGATGTCCGACTCATTTTTTCTGGTATGATTGACCCTTATATTGATCATTGATTTTGTTCGAAAGATCTTCAAAAATGCATTTCAACGATACTAAGTTTATCAAAATTCGACAATGATGTAGGTAGTTATAATAAGTTTCATTTTGCTAAAAGAAATATACATTATTTTTTCTCTCCGCCACATGTACATTCCACCAACTTTTTTTAAAAGTTTTCTTTATTTTTGCCATTCTATATGTTTTATATTTACAAATATGTCATCGTATAAAATAAATCTCAACCCTCAAATTCAATACATTTTTCAACTTTCAATCCTAACCATCTTTTATCTCTAATCCTTTTGATTGAACTTTGTCCCGGTCAGCAATGAATAGTAAAACATCACTTTGAATTGTAATATAGACTAGTGTATTACCCATGCCCTTGGCACGATATTTAAGAAATTTTGAAAATTTTTAGCAAAGTTTACTATTATTAGAATTAAAATAAAAAGGTTCATGCAAAATCGAGTCATTTATGAAGTGTAATATTACAACGGTACGGGTAACCCAATATTTATCTCTAGTGTATTATCTGTGTTGTTGGCACAATTTAAAGAAATTTTTAAAGATTCGGCCTACTTTACTATGAAAATAAAAATAAAAAATCATTAAAGCATGTGACCCAATGGAGATCCAATACGATTATCAGACCGTCTAGAGAACCAGACGCGTTCGAGAATCTCAATACCCTCCATCGTCCTAGAGATCCTCATAAATCCACTAATCAAACGCAAACACACACAGAGAACATCCCCTGGCGCTCATCTGGCGCTAGGGGCCTAGCTCTCTAAAACTGGGGTACGATTATAGAGAATTAAATGGAAGGTTTTTATTTTTATTTTTATGCCTAAGCCTAATTGAAAGGTCCAATCCATTAAAGCATTATATAGCATGTGACCCAATATGGAAGATCCAATACTATTACAGAGAATTAAAAGGAAGGCTTTTCGATGCCTAAGCCTAATTGGAAGGTCCAATCCATTAATGCTTGTTTTAAGATTGTAACTCTTGAAAGCTTCATAGCTTCAACATATAGATGAATAATCTCCCACTCCCTAATTGGGTTTCACAACTTCAACATAGAGATGATGTCAACAAATGGGTTTCATCAGTCAACAAATGGGTTTCACAATCCCTAATTGTCTGCATTCCAATTGATAAATTCACCTTTTAGGCTTACTCCAAACCCACCAATTGAAGATGGAGATACGCACAAAGATTGAAAGAGATTAATGCGAGAGAGGAGACCGCTCGTGAGATGAGGATCATACCTAGAAAAGGAGAAATGGTGAGGAGGTTGGAGAATTGGTGGGTTATTGCCATCTTGTTGGAAGCCCTAAGTCTTTGACGATGAAATGAAGTGTTGATTTTGGCTTTGCAAGTGTTTTTTTCAAACCTTGAATTGCTTTTTCTAGCCTTGATTTTGGCTTTGCAAGTGATGATGAAATGAAGTGTTTCTTCCAGCCTTTGCAAGTGTTGATGAGTGAGGGCAAGATTTAGAAATGATAGTGATTTGTACTAATTGTTATCCCCACAACGTTGATGATAAAAATAGAGAAGTGTGATCTAGAGATAAAGATAAAGAGTGAGAGAGGAAGCAGAGGGAAGAGATTACAGATAAAGAGTGAGAAAGGGTTTGAGAAAAGAAAGCAAGGGAAGAGGATGATAGATTACAAATAGACAAGAGAGAGAGTTTGTGAGGAAGAAGAGAAAGAGAATGAAATATTATAGAGATGGTTTGTGCAGTGTTCTAAAAATCGGCCTAGGCTCTAGAAAGTGGAAAACCGCCCAGATTAATGGTTGGGCGGGCAGTCTGGGCGGTTCTGGGCAGTCTGGGCGGTTCTGGGCAGTCTGGGCGGGATCTAGGAGAGGGTCTGGGCGGCCTAGGCGGACTCTAGGCGGTCGGGGCGATTTTTATTTATTTTTTATTTTTTTATTTTTTTATTTTTTAATAAGGCTGATTGTGTTCTTATTTTATTTTTCTTTCCTATTTTTTAGAAATAAACTATTTAATTTTTTTTTATTCAGTATATGTCTAAATGTAGCAAATGATGATTACTTAATGGAATTCTCAAAGGATCTGCCGGTACCAATTTTACTGATGTAGATTTTATCAAACATAACTGAGGTTATTCATGCAATTTGAAGAAAAATAAAAGTGTACACAAATTCAAATTTATATAAAGTACCCATCATGACCAGTTTCAGTCATTTGAGTTTTAATAAATTTTGTTCATGATTGTTAATTTTTCATGTTTTTAAATTTTGCATATGTATATTGGCATTAAATTGGATGTAATTGATAAGGTATTATGCTTAACTTTTGTAAATTATTAAAGTTATAATACAAAACCTAAGACCGCCTAGGCACCCGCCTAGGCGCTAGGCACCTGCCCACCGCCTAGCGATTTTTAGAACACTGGGTTTGTGAAAAGAAAGAAGTGTAGAGAAAAAAAGGAAAGAATCGGGGGTTCAGCTTTTCACTTAAGTCCTGCCATTAACATAACTTGTGCCACGTAGGACATACTGACTGTCTACAGTGTCCATGAACAGTAAAAAACCCTTTTTGAATTGTAAGATAGATTTTAACTATGTTTTATCCAGATTTACATCCTTTTTCCAACAGAGTTACTAACTTAAGCATCAAAGTGCCTTCGGCCACCATAAAAGTGGTCATTGGCAGTCTAACAATTATTTTGCAGGTCAAACTCACAGGAGGACGATTTTTGGACGCATCAGTTTGACACCGTCCGTGGGGAACGATGAGTTTCCTCTTTCTAAAAAAAATAAAACACACAGTGACAAGGCTCACCACAACCTAACAGAAGATTGACAAGTCATCGGAGACAATGCAGTCTACAGATCCTCAATCCAGTAATGATCAAGACAACTCTCCCCCGACGCATCACTGATAGCTCAGGGAGAAGATGCAGCTCGAATCACTGGACAAATAGCATCCAAGAATGCAGATCCACTGCACACAATAGTCCAGACAGTCCAAATGACCGACGACACTGCCACGGACCCTCAGGTAGATTTTCTCATGGCCCAGATGAAATACATGACAAAGATGCTGGAGAAAATCACCCAGGAACGCGCTCAGCCAGCCGACCCTGCTCCAGCACCGCCTCAATAAAATTCCACTATCCGAACTTAAGGAAGTGACGAAGCCCTAGCAGAACTCCAACAAGGAAATGTCGAGCGCAACGAATCCACCAAAACAAGTCTCCATAGTGCGGCGGAACGATTGCTGAGATCATGTTCAGGATCGAAGTTACGAATCCCAACGTACTGTATGAGTTAACCAAGCCACCATTTTCCAACGCACTCATGAAGAAGGAAATGCCAAAAAAGTTCTTTCCACTAAAATTCAAAGTGTACGATGGTACCACCGACCCGACGGATCACCTAAGACATTTTCACCACATGATGGGCCTAAAAGAAACCACGGAGTCGATCCTAGAACGTTCCCAACCAGCCTCACATCCACAGCAATGAACTAGTTCAATAGCCTACCGCCGAGATCAATAGACTTTTTCCAAGCCTTAGCCACCGCTTTCATTACCAGATTCATTGGGAGCCAGCGGATGAGGAAAAGACCCCACTACCTCCTGCACATCCGACAGAAGCCCGAAGAAACAATACGGAAGTATGTCACTCATTTCACCAACAAGTTAACAATGATTGATGAATGCAGCGACGACACAGCCGCTGCAACTTTCGTCGTCGGGCTGAAGAGAGGCCCCTTCTTCAATGCCCCAACCTTGGAACCTCCAAAAGGCATGGCGGTCTTGTTTAAAATAGCACATATACATGTCTCCCTTGAAGAAATGAAAGCTGCGAGGAGAAAGAACGAACAGGAGAGGAAGAACCATTCGAGGAAACGAAAGAGGAAAGATGAAAGAATGCGAGATGACGGACCACGAGAGGACAACAGTCATTCAAAAAAACATCGGAGCGACGGACGTACTGAGTCCAACCAGCGGGAACCCAGGAAATCACAATCAGCACGACCCAGAGCGAATAACCAGCGTAATGAGGAAAGGGTAAAAATCATACACAGCCCTAAAAACAAGTCGAATCGACATCTTAAAACACATATCGAACTGGGAAAATGTAAACTGGCCAACCAGGATTAAAGGTGACCTGGAAGGACAAGACAAGAGCAGGTACTACTCTTTTCATAAGGATCACGGACATGATACCGAGGACTGCTACAAGTTAAAAGAGAAAATCGAGCATTGGATCCAGAGAGGACGGCTGGACGAGTTTATCGGCATACCAAACAAACAGTTCAAAGGTAAAGAAAAGGCAGACGCTGCAGCCACGGGATCAAAAGAACGATCCAGGGAATTGATTATGTTTTACACTACATCCGCCCGGGAAAAAAACACCTTCCACCCGAACAGACCTATATCGAAGTTGAAAGGTCAACGATCTGGAGGCGGCTACACAAACCAACTCGAATACCCTAACAGCAGATACAGATTCAGCCAAAGTTGCTTATAAGGGAATTAACAGCGATAAGCTCTATCAGGCCCTAACAAGCAATGCCAAATGGGGATCAATAACGACCCAAGTGAAGAAGGTCATAAATTAAAGGGAACAACAGAGGCACGGGACGCCAATACGAGGATAGACATTAGCGATGCAAGAATAAAAGAAGAAACACTCCACAGTGTAATAGAGCCACTCCAAAAAACGACCGCTAAAAATGGTAAATGAATCAATAAATTTTCATTTTCGGAATTGACATCTCACAAAGACAAACAGCTTCATAGCAAAGCTATACGAAACAATCGGCGTAAAAACCCAAAAAGAATCAGGACGCAAGTCGGGTATTCACAATAAACTTCTGGTTTGATCAACCAATGAAGTAAAAGTTGGACGAACGAGTCAACTAAGTAAAATAACTTGGGGTCGATAGAATGTCGCACCAACGAAGCAAAAGTTGGACACCCAAGTCAACTAAACAAAGAAACTTCAAATTGACCGAGATGTCGAGTTAACAAAGTAAAAGTTGGACAAACGAGTCAACTAAGTTAAATAACTTCAGGTTGACTAGAGTGTCGCACCAACGAAGTAAAAATTGGACAAACGAGTCAACTAAGTAAAATGACTTCGGGTCGACTAGAGTGTCGCACCAACGAAGTAAAAGCTGGATACCCGAGTCAACTAAACAAAGAAACTTCAAATCGACCGAGATGTTGAGTTAACGAAGTAAAAGTTGGACGAACGAGTCAACTAAGTAAAATAACTTCAGGTCGACTAGAGTGTCGCACTACACCAAAAGGCCTATTTAGCTACACGAAGTTGGCCACGGCTCTAAACCGTTGGTTTAGTTGCCACGGCAAAAAACCGTGGATATCGTGGCTAACGGCCTAAAACCGTGGCTATATCTAAAGATGGCCACGACTGTAAACCGTGGGTTCATTTGCCACGGCTAAAAACCGTGGCTATAGGGGGCAACGGCCAAAAACCGTTGCTAAATCTAAGCGTTTTGCACGTGGGCCGCATGCGTGGAGGGAGACTTACGCGCTCTGGAGAAAACTGGTTTCCCGCTTTGGCGAAAAAAATTGGGGAGAAGAATAGAGTTTGCGCGGTCATTGGGAGAGATTTTTGACCTATTGCAGAGGAGAGATCGAGGAGCAGAGGAGAGATCGAGGTTTGGCGCAGAGGAGAGATCGAGGAGGAGAGAAAATCAAAGTCAAAGAGAGGTTTGGCGCAGATGAGAGATCGAGGAGGAGAGAGCTTCAGAGTCAGAGAGAGCTTGAAAATTTCACGGTTTGGTTTCGCCTCCTTCCATTTTCATTTTAGGGTTCCATTTAAGATCTTCAAATGTGTTTATCTCCTGGTATCAATTTACTGTTAATTTAATCAACTTGCTTCTGTTCTAAACTAGCTTCTACCTTTGTGTTTTCAAATGTGTTTATCTCCTAGATTATATTGTTATATGTTGATCCTGCAATATGTAGTTACTCGTATTTATTAATGCTCATATCTTAGCTCCACTTGTGGTCTTTTTTCTAAACCTATTTATGAACTTGTGAAATATCTTCTTGCGGGATGTTGCCGATTGTCTGAATTCGAGTATAAAAACAGACTAAAAAGTGTGTTTTAGTTCAGAATTATAAACCTCAGGTTATTTGAGTTCATCTGAACTATGCAGTGGTTCAAAGTGCTGGAAGGATTGCTGGGACCTTACTGGAAGGCTTTGGGACTGGCTTTCAATTGCACTTTTCTTCTCTTTGGGTCTGTGATTCAGCTTATAGGATGTGCAAGGTAAGCAAGTCTGTGCTGTTTGGTAATAAAAATTAGGAAAAGTTCACTGTTATTAGCGTCGCATATTTAGATTAGTGCCATCGATGGGCGAAATAAAATATCATAATATATTTTTATGTGAATCATGTGCAACGGACTACGGCCAGGTGTGACTAAGTCAGTCAACCACCTACAATCTTGGTATTTAGGATGACTCGGCTACACTAGACTGAGATGTGTGTGCTTGGACTAGTTATACTTGATCTCGGCACCCAATACTTGTGATGGTTCAAATAACTTATCTATGCCAGGAAGTTTTTATTTCATGTTGTAGCTCTGATCTGAAAAACTGGATTGAATTTTAATCTTGGATTTTGTTTTGGTTTGATTTTGGACAGTAACATATACTACGTTAACGATCAACTGGATAAGAGAACATGGACTTATATATTCGGTGCTTGCTGTGCGACTACTGTGTTCATTCCTTCGTTCCACAACTACCGAATATGGTCATTTTTGGGGCTTGGAATGACCACTTATATAGCTTGGTACATGACTGTTGCTGCTCTTGTTCATGGTCAGGTAAGGGTTTTGGTGTAGAGTTACCCATTTATGCTTCAGTTTTGTTTGATTACTGGTGTTAATTAGTTTTTGGGTTTTATTTATGGCAGGTTGATGGGGTGCAACACTCAGCCCCAACTAAACTGGTTCTGTATTTCACTGGAGCTACTAATATTCTCTACACCTTTGGTGGACATGCTGTTACAGTGTAAGTAGAGAATTCTTTTGGGAATCAATTTTGAATACATCCTCGTCCCTGTATGGGGAAGAGTACATTGGTGGTGGATGTGGGGAGTACAAAGTCGAATCCTTGAATTTCATTAAGGTCGATGTATTGATTGTGAAGTACTATTAGGTGATTAACGTTTAGAAAGTGTGTACTAAGAGCATCCAGAGTAGTATGGTAAATGAATCAATTTTTGTGAAGTATAGTAAAATTCATGATGTATTTGTTCGGTATAATAATTCATGTTAGATCAAGAAGGGGTCATGCAACAAACAACCACAGTCTTGCAGAGCGAGTAAGTATTCTATGTGAAGCATCAATCTTGTTCAATTTAGTTATTACTTCTGGGAGTTTTTTTTTACCAAGGGGGATTTCTTCTTTGCAGGTAAGAAGGGAGAAGATCAGTGAAAGGATGAAATTTCTTCAAGACTTAGTACCTGGTTGTAGCAAGGTAATTTTCTTCATTTTGTGAATTAAGGTTGTTACATTAATATCTCGCCAACGTTTATTGGTGGTTGATCAATTAAGGTTGCACCATCCCTACAATTTCTGAAAAGAAGTGGTTGATCAAGTTATATTTAGCTTTAGATTGTAATTTTTTCCCGGATATGCTACGTAAATGGTTGATCAAGAAGTAAGTTGTCCTTTTTGACGATCTTTATGTCCTCAGTTTAACCATTGCTTTCCAACATCCCCAGTACTACATGCACTTGAATACTGTTCAAGATATTTATTTGTCAACATTTCACTCATCTCTCTTCCTTCTCATCACGCTTGTGTGTATTTATTATTCATCTGCGAGAGGTTTCATAATTTTTCCCTCTAGTTTGTTTCATTTCTGGATGCTTGTTACGACATAAATGTTGATTATGTGGAGGCACTACTTTGATGTAGAAAAACTTGCCACGAAAGAAGCGTCGTAGGCTAGAAGCTGCTCAAGAGATGGAGGACGAAGGCGATGACATATAACAGGTCTGTTTTATCATCGCTTTTGCAGATGCATTAACTGAATCATATTCCTTGTTGGCGGGGAGTTTGTCTAGAGTCATTAAGTACGTGGACACTGAAAAATTGCAGGGTGGACATCGTGGTAAGAAAGAGAAAGAAGGAAAGTTACTTGTAGATGTGGCTTATATAAAGGCTAAAGCAGTGAAGGCTATGAAGAAGGCACAAGATGCTGGCAAGCTTTTGAAGAAGCCGGGTATATATTTCTGTCTTTACTCAAATATAGCAAATTAATGATTTTATTTGCACCATGTGTAGATTTTCCCAGCATTTTCTTGGGTATATAGCTGCTATTTTTAATGTTTTTTCATCTCTTCACTTCTGTCTGTCAGTGTTATTGACGGATGTTAAAGAAGCTAATGAGAAGAAACTTGATTATTGTTATTCTGTTCAAAGAATTTTAATTGACTATATGTTTGTCACCTCCATTGAAGAAACTGATAAGGAGACTGATGTTCTGTATAGACTGAACTTCTCCGAAATGTGGTCTTTAACTTCCCCTGTTGTGAAGCTTAAATTTTTATGAATGAACAAGATACATGTTACAAGTTATTTAAGTATGTTTGAAAGCTCCCCAAAATGAACATACAGAGCAAAAGTTAATTCAATCAACTGGTTGCTTACTACTGCTACTTATACTACTACTTTTGGTTTAGTAAATGGATTGGCATTTTGATTGAAAGTGTTTCTTCATTCAATTAGAAAAACTAACTTGTTGTATAATGGATTTTGGATAAGATGGTGTTCAAAAGCTGCAAGACGGAGAGTTCATTGTTCAAGTGAGTCAATTTTTCGTGGGTTGCTTGTGAAGTTTCTTAAAGTGGGTGCTATGTTCTTTAGGTTTAGGCTGAACTTTTTTAAAGGGGAGAGTCTCCCACATTCAGTTGTCAAATCTTGTGAGTTATTTAAATTCAGTCAGTGCAGTTGTCATCATTCATCCAAATTTTTGTTATTGTTCTAGTATTTTAAGGTTTCATATTTAGATAGCCTTGTTAGGGACTTCTATAGCAAGATTAGTCGAGATTATGGGATCTGGGGGGAATCAAGTGATTTCTCCCCCATTATTTTAGTTTTTATTGTCCAAAACTTGGGAATTTTTTATGCACCAAAATAATATATTTCCAAGAGTCATACACTCTTTCAAGATTCTTATGCTGCCTTGCTACTTAGAATATAACATTTTTTTTGTGGGAAGAAAGCCTTCATGCTTGAGTGTTTTTCTATTTAGGTTGTGTATTGGACTTGTTATTCCCCTAAGTATATGTGCTGACCCTGCAGGTGTTGAAGAGAACTCAAAATTTGGAATGCTTGCACCAGAATTTCAATTCAGAGAATTGAATTCGAATTGCAGTTGAATACCGTCAGTGTCCACACAGTAATAATATTTATCATACACAATTTATTCAATAATATTTGATGATTATTTATTTATTTATTTTTGAGAAAGAAGTAAAGTTTTATATTTCCACTTTGCAGGAAATACATTTGAGTTACAAACCTCTGCCTTACTAAAGTTCTCCTTTAGGTATCCTCTCTTTTTCTCGATCTATTTCCGATTACTTTCTTGCATCATCCAGACTGCATTACCTCCCTTTGCTTTTCAATCTGAATTTAAAAATCACTTTTCTGTGTCTCTGTGTGTGTTATTGTAGTTGTAGTTATTGATATTGATGTGTGAGGTGAGGGAAACAAATTAAGGTTTTTTAGCTGCTTGTTTATGGAATTCTGATAGATGTGTGTGTGTTATTGTAGTTGGCATCACTGTTTCACACATTTTGATATGTTTGAATACCATTGACAAAGGTGGTAAGCTTTACTTCAACTTAAATCCCGGTTTGCTTATGGCATGGTTAACTCATTTGGTGTTTCATTTCTATTTGCAGGATGTGACAAGAACTTTGGTTTCCAGCTATACATGAGTGATCCCAGTGGAAACTATGGTGGGTGGAAGGCTGCAGCTATAGGAGCAAACAACCAAGCAGCACAGTTTAAGTCATGTTAAACAATATCAGTCCCATGGTAAACAAGTAATTTAAGAAGTAGTTTTTATGTAGAACCTTCATGTTTCCAAAAGAAGTAGTTTAAGTCATGGTAAACAATATCAGTCCCATGGAGAACCTTCATATTAAATTAATTTATGCAAACAACAGTTTTCATATTTATGTGTAACATTTGGATAAAAATATTGATATCAAAATAGAGTAACATTTGGATAAGTAAAGGTATCTATTCCTTCCTGACTGCAATTTAATCCTTAGCTTCTTATCTTTTAAATTGTAAACCACGTGGGTTCAATTTCAGGTGAAAACTCCTTGAAAGGGTCATTTTTCACGTATATCCTTTTATGATTGAGTGGTTGTTCTTGTGCGCATCTAAGAGATCTACACTTGATATAAATTTCTTAAGTGACTGATACGAAGATTAATTCATTGGTGCTGTATATTGTTTTCATATCTTCATTTGCAGTTGAAAGGCCTACTCAACGGATGAATTCATCATATATTTCTGTAAATAAATAAATAAATAAATAAAATCCATCATATTTATAATAATACTTTAATTACAAAATCTATCAACTTTCTTACTAATAAATTTTATCTAGAAGAGCCCCTCTACATTAGACATGTTAAATTTGAAAATGACAACTATCTAACTCCTATCATACACTCTGGACAGTCCATCAACAACCCCATGTACATGTCAAGAGGTGAGACAAACAAACAAAGTCTGACATCTATTTCCTGATTCAGCTTGCAGGAACTGCAAAGTCAAGATTCTCTGCAAAGGACTATAGTGATCATATGGCCCTTGTTTGTGCTTATGAAGGATGGAAAGATGCAGAGAGGGAAGGATCTGCATATGAATATTGCTGGAGGAATTTTCTCTCTGCTCAGACTCTTCAGGCTATCCATTCTCTTAGGAAGCAGTTTAACTTTATCTTAAAAGATGCTGGTTTGTTAGATGAGAATGCCAGTGCAAATAATACTTTGAGCCATAACCAGTCTCTGGTTCGTGCCGTCATTTGTTCAGGTCTTTTTCCTGGTATAGCATCTGTCGTGGTAAGGGAGAATTCTATCTAGTGAATTTTATTGTTTAGTACATTGCTTATTGGTTAAGTTGATAGACACTTCCCTTCCATCTCTGCAGCACAGAGAGGCGTCCATGTCTTTCAAAACAATGGATGATGGCCAGGTCCTGCTTTATGCAGTAAGTATGGTGGTTCCACTCTCTACTTAAAGTATAGAATTTGTTTGTTCTCTGCTTTTGTTGCTGTCAGTTGCTCGCTCCTCTTTATTTGATTTCAGTTTCTTCATTGTTAATTTCTTCTTGGCTAGTCTTACTGATAATGAAAAAAAAGAAGTCAGGGTGATATTTAAATGCATTTGTTAAACAGACCAATGCTGTTGATGTGTAGTTTAACTACTATTTGTTTTCAAGACATTTCTATTAATACAATTGTATGACTAAATTTAGTTTCAGAGAAGCAATTTTGTTGATTATCGTTATAATCTAAAAACTTTTTATGTTGCCTCCTAGTAAAAAAACTTTAAGCACACAGATGGTGTGCTGGAATTCAACAGGGGATTGGGTTAGAGTCAGCCGGGTATGGTTTTTTTTATTGCTTACAAGTTGATGGTTGCAATTTGGATTTTGAAAGTTTGGTTGGCCTAGTTCATGATAAAGGTCTTTTAAGGTCTAAACTTATTTTTGTTTTAGGCCTTATTAGGTCTTTTAAGTTGATTTTTAAAACTAATATCTATACAATTAACTTTTTCTTTTCAAGTTATTGACGAATTGCTCATAGTTCTGTTACATTCCCATTATATCAAATACACTGGGCAACTGAAACTAACATTTATAATCACTTTATGAAGAAATTTACTCAAACAGTTAATTAGCATTTACTCAAACTGTTGTTTGTTAGCATTGAGTTTCTGAAACTGAGAGGCGCTGAAAAAGTGTTCCTTCAAAGATTGAAGAATGTATCTAGTCAAAGACAGCCACTTGATTATTGAAAGTTGTTTCACATTTCTTCATCTCATGAAATCTTGTTGGGCTCGTTTAACCGACATAGTAGGCCATTGGTCTGAGGTGGAATTTATCTTCTGTTGGGAACACCTTTAGTCATGTAGTTTTCACAACTTTCTTGCATGGAAACTATTGAATGTCTCTCTCACTTTTTGGCAGAACTCATGTGCTTAACTTTCTTGCATGGAAGCTATTTTTCACAACTGCATAATTAGACAAACAATTTTGGAGAATTCTTTTGCGTGAATATAACTGATCCCTTTCTTTTTTCAAGTTTAGTGGTTCCACTACCAAGCTTCATTTAGTGGTTCCACTACCAAGCTTCGTTTAACAAGAATTTGACAAGAATATAACTGAAACTTTGAAAATAGTAAAGCATGCATCAGCAAAAAATCTTTCCCTAGAGCATGAAGGTTTGATTCAACTATATAGAACAAATTATAAGTAGCTGGGAAGGGCATTTGAGCACATCCACTGTAAAAATAGTTGCTTACCCCATCCTTGTCTGACAGGTTTTGTATTTATCTTTTTGTAAACTCTCCATGATCACCATATAGTTTTTTTAGGATTTATTTTAGGAATTCTTAAATATATGTTATGTGTTTCTTAATGTGTAGGAAGCTCCAAGCCAGGATTTATTTATCTTCTTTGTTTCTAATGTTGCTACAAGCACAATTGATTATGTCAAAAGCTTCCTAGATGAAAATTATGATTATTGCACAATCTCCAGAGGCTTTCTTTTGTCATGTTCCAGGTATCAAGGTTTGTTCTCTTCATTCCCTGCATTCTTGTCTGCCTGTTCTGGCTGTGTCTCTAACTCAATGGTTATAAGAGGAAAATATATGGATTCCAACTCACAAATCACGAACTCTGAATGCTTTGTGAGAAGGAACAAGTTTTGGGTGCTTTCCATCACTCGATATGAGACCCCTTTGTATCACTTTGGATGTGGCAATTATTTATTTACTTCTTGTTTGTATTACCTTGTTCTCTCATCAAGGTATTTGATATTTATTCACTTTTGATATTTGTGGTTTGCAGGATGGAATATTTTGTGAACTGATAGACTTAAAAACCTTGATCCCTTGGGACAAAGAAACAGTAGAAGCCTCCGTCAGAAAGACGGGAAAGCTACTTGTGAGTGAATTTTTTCTCTACAATATTTTTTCTAATTGTAGTTCTTGAATTTTAACCAAACCTCCCTATGTCCAATTGTTAGGTTAGTCATGAAGCTCCAGTGACTGGAGGTTTTGGAGCCGAAATCTCTGCTTTTATTGCTGAACGCTGCTTCTTGAGGGTAAGTTCTTTCTTTTGGTTACAATACAAATCTACAACACTGCTCAAACTAACTTGTTTTCCATCTAAGGCATGGTCTACCTTATCTTTGAGTAATTTTGAAGACAAAACTATAGCCTTTAAAGATTAAAGTGGCAGTAGTTTAGAGGTGGAGTTCGGGGTAATGCTCTGGATAGTATTGTCAATGTCTCTGCTATTTATATGTTTTGTTAAAGATTTATTATATTAGCTAAGGCTTATTTGTTTAAAAAAATGCTTTCAGTCTAATATGTTCAGGCAAGTTTTGTTGCACTACACTCCCTTCTGATCATGTGCATAGCAAATCAGTTGAATAAACAAGAATTAAAAATAGATCAACTCATTAGCACAGTGCTTACTTATAGTACTTGATATTGAACAACCTTAGATATAGAATGAAATTAATATGGATTCACAATTTGCTTCAGAAAAAGATATGGCACAGTTAAACTAGTACCACAGAGATGTGTTTGTCTCAGAGTTGTAGGATGGTGATGTTTTTGTTATTTTGTACTTGTAATGTTGTAGTTTTCAGAGCTCTGGACAGAATTACAAGCACACCTCTAAAAAACAGTTATAACCGATTCAGTTTACAGCAATAGAAGTTTTTTAATTTGCTTCAGAAATTAATGTTGTTTTTGTTATTTTGTACTTGTAATGTTTTTTTTCTTCATGATGCTGCAGCCTCTAAAAAACAGTTGGAAGGTTTCATCTCTGCCCTCCATGGGCATGTTGCCTCTCTTCTCCGTCATATGGTTGGATCTGTTGGTATGTTATAACCGATTCAGTTTACAACAATAGAAGTTTTCTTGTATTTTTATTCTTTTTGAAGTCTGTTGCTTTATTTGTTAAATACATCCAAGGATTGTTAGTCAAAGTTTGAGTAATCTTGGGTATGGTGGATCATTATTTTGCTTGGACTTGTTTGACTTAGTTGAGTGATATCAGACTTTACTGATGTCTTTAACATTGGCTGCTTTTGAAAATGGACTTTAGTTGCTCCCAGGCTAAGAAGTAGGGGAAAAAGGGGCACAAAGTTTCTTATAGAAACATGTTTTCTTGTGAAAACATTCTATATTTCTTTATTACATATTCGTGCATATTTTGTCGAACTCTGCAGACCTGATGTTTTTAATATTGCCTAATGGTTCTTATTTGGCAGTTGTTGAACATGCCTACCAATTGGGAAATGCATCTCAGAGACAAAATCTATTGTTCGAGTTGTATTCAACGGAGTTTCAACTGTTCAAGGATTTGGCTTCATCTAAAGAAAAAAGGTTTGCTTCAAGCATTAAGCATATCCATATCTCCTCTTAACATCTGTGCAATCAGCTTAGGCATTTTTGTAAGAACACTGCCAAGATTTAGGCAAAGCTAAGACTCGGTCACTGCTTGGTCCAGTCCTCCTTGCACATGATGGTTCAGTCAAAAACAAAAAGGAACCCCAGTACCACAAATAACCGGATATAATTCATTGCCATGATTGGCAAACATCTTTTGTTGTAGGGTCAAATAACTTTGAAAATATGTTGCTTATAGTTGTTGATTTTATCTCAATTGGATAGTCTTAGTAAATTCTGTTCTTGCTTTCTAGGCACCACTTTACTGGGATCTGTATGCAACCAAGGGTCTTATTTCAGCTCGAATTTGCTTTACTTGCCACAACTTTGAATATCAAGGGACAACACATGCTTCAGAGTTGGGATCTTGTGGCCTTGATGTTTACCGGTTAAATAGACCAGATAGAATGCAACACCATTCAGCACGTGGCAGAGTCAATCCTGTAAAGGTAGATAATATTTTGCCCTTCATTCAGGGATTTGTTTGAATAAGAGTGTTGTTACTAAAGGGAGCAGGTTGCTATATGTTGCAGAGTGCTATGTTGTTACATGTAATGTTGTTTAGGAAGGATTTCTGTTAGATTAGTTGTCAATAAATGTAGTACTATAAATAAGAGAGCATAAGAGAGAAAAAGGGATTCATTTGATTTGTAAGAAAATTGTACACTTGAGCATTTGCTCTACAGGAGATTAGCTATCTCGAATTAGCTTTCTTATTGAATACAATCCATTCCATTTACTGTCATCAATCCAGAATTACAATTACAAGTTCTTCAGTCTGTAATTTCTCTTCATTGCCTGTATTGCATCACTGTCAGTAGAACTGCATTGGCTTAACACCGTGACCAAAAAAATAAAAAAATAAAAAATTTAAAAAAATAAAAAAAATAAAAAAAATTTGCCACGGCTTAAAACCATGGCTAATTATTGCAACGGCTAAAAACCGTGGCTACCTTGCCACGGCTTATAACCGTGGCTAGTACTAGCCACGGCTTAAAACCGTTGCTAAAACTATTGCAACGGCTTAGAACCGTGGCCATAACTTGCAACGGTTTTAAGCCGTTGCTACTCCTGGCCACGGCTTAGAACCGAATATTGTTGCAACGGTTTATAACCATGGCTAAATCATCAACCGTCCTCGAGATAAAACCGTTGCTAATATTTTACCCACGGTTTTTAGCCGTTACTGGGGATTTAGCGACACCTCTACAGCCCACGGCTCTAAGCCGTGACAATGGGTTACCCCCACGGTTTAAAACCGTTGCTAATGAGTATTTTTGGTGTAGTGTCGCACCAATGAAGTAAAATTTGGACGAACGAGTCAACTAAGTAAAATGACTTCGGGTCGACTAAAGTGTCACACCAACAAAATAAAAGTTGGACACCCGAGTCAACTAAACAAAGAAACTTCGAATCAACCGAGATGTCGAGTTAACGAAGTAAAATTTGGACGAACAATTCAACTAAGTAAAATAACTTTGGGTCGACTAGAGTGTCGCACCAACAAAGTAAAAGTTGGACAAATGAGCCAAGTAAAATGACTTCGGCTCGACTAGAGTGTCGCACCAACGAAGTAAAAGTTGGATACCCGAGAACTAAACAAAGAAACTTCAAATCAACCAAGATGTCGAGTTGACGAAGTAAAGGTTGGACGAACGAGTCAACTAAGTAAAGTGACTTTGGATCGACTATAGTGTCGCACCAATGAAGTAAAAGTTGGACACCCGAGTCAACTAAACAAAGAAACATCAAATTAACCGAGATGTCGAGTTGACGAAGTAAAGGTTGGATGAACAAGTCAACTAAGTAAAACAATTTCGGGTTGATTAGAGCCTCGTACTAGCGAAACAGATTGAACGAACGAGTCAATTGAGTAAAACAACTTCATGTCAACTTAAACGTCGAGTTGGCAAAGTAAAGATCGAGTGGATAATTCAACAAAGTAGAAGACAAGCAAAAAAGGCAGCTTCACACAGAAATTCAAGGACGACAAACACAAGATCAAGACATGCATGCTAAAACATTGGAAAATTCAAATCACCAAACGATTGCTACAGACATATTTGTGAAACATCAAAGCTCAAACACAAATTATCACGACAAAGACGGACAAACAAAATCAACACGAAGAAAAATGAAAGAACCAATTCCTGTAATTCAAAATCTATTCAATTACATTTGAAGGTAGCAACGAAAGACTAAGGGGAAAGATCTATAACGTCTTCAACAATACCAACAGAAGATTAAGGGGAAAAATCATCGACAGGGACTCTTTATTTAGGAGGAAGAGGCGGATCTTCAGCCACTAGATCACCCGGAGGATTTTTGACACCTTTTTCATCCTCGAAGGTCCGATAGACCGGATGACGATATTGAGACAAGTCGACATCGAGACCCTCAATATAATCCAAAAGCTCAATTCGACCATAAAAAACGCGTTGCCAATCTGCCACCTCCATAACACGGAGTCTATCCTTAATAGAAGCAAACTCACTTCTTACTGCGACGAGTTAGCCCTCGGCAATAGTGAGCATCGCGGAGGAATCAGCCTTGGCCTTATCAAGCGAAGACAACAATTGTTCCACCCTTTTTTCAGCAACATCGTGATTGTTAGAGTGTTCTATCATGGCCCATGCGGCCTCTTCATGAAACGCCTTTTCATAGGAAAACTCTTTCTTCACATCGTGCAAACGTGTGCGGATGCCTTCTAGGTCAGCTCTCAGGGATTCAAGCGCGGCCACGGATAGATCATGCACACCCTCCACCTCGGCCAACGACGCGTGAGCAACCTCAGACACTTTGATTCGTTCAGAGCATCACGCTTTTAATGCTTCATACTGGTAAAGAACATGGGAGAATACCAGTAGCAGTACGGAGAGCTTCCTCTAAAAAAAACAATAAGATTGTGATTAACCTGATGACTCAGGCCCATCACTCCTGCATAGGCAAGATGGGTCATCATGTCCATTATAAGCCTGACACCATCCTCAAGATGAAGGTTCGGGGTCAGCACGAACATCAAAGTCCTCTCCACCGACCGTTTGTGTCATTCCTTAATCAGCCTACGTGCGCCATCCTGCACGCCAAGACGAGAAAACCAACAAAACTTCCCATCCGATTTAACTCAAATCTTTTCAGGGGTAGGTTCCTTCCAACTGACCCGCGGAATGAAGAACACGAGGATTCGGTAGTATGGAGGAACCGCCGCCACCCACAGCCAGGAAAAAAGAAAAAAGGACAGGATAACCTCCATTACCCTCTCATCATTCGGCAGAAATGAATGACACTTCCAACAATAGCAGAAAAACTCAAGTAAGCTGCGGAAGGAGGGATCCCCATCCCTCCATTAGTGAGAGGGGATGAAGAAAGACAAGACTGCAACTCGGGAACCCAATCATGACTGCCAAGCTCATTAGATCGAACAACAGCCAATTGAAGCATCTTATCATCTAAGGACCGAGGATCCTCATAAGAACACTTGACAACATCAAGGCTGTCATAAGCAGAGAAAAGCTTTTTTTCCTCTTCGTCCAGCGGACGAACGAGATCTTTCTCATTCCTCTACAAAGCCAACTTCATCTCTTTCGCCCACTGCAGAGAGCAACGATCATCCATCGAAGGATCTATATTGAAAAAATTCGAATAAAGAGATGTGTGATGCACAGAATCAACAAGTGTTTTCTTCTTTGGAACACGAACGGAAGGCAGAAACGACCGCTTTGATGGACTAACAGGCCTCGGTACTTTTCTCTTTCTAGAAGAAGAACCGATAGCACTACAGACAAGAGCATTGAGATCTGTAACACCCAAGCTTACTTTTTTATCAACGACAACGTCATCAACTTCAACAGAGACAACACAGGCAGCGATCTCCACGACCTGCCTCTCGGTTAAAGCTCGTTCGGTCTTACTCATGCTGTACAGGCCACTGCGCCTCACCATATCATCAGTAAGATAGGTGTCCAATGAAACTGCCAGAAGTTCCAGGAAGCGTTCACTGATAGCCTGCTCCTCATCGATCAATTTCAAATTCTGGTGCTTAATAGGAACTTGGAAAGACCTTACAGTCTGAACACCCCGCAAATTGAAGTAGCCAGAGCTGACAGACGTATAAAACCAATCTCGCGACCAACCCTTGATGTCATCATTGAGATTACAGAAACACACAGGAGAGTGCAGGAAACATGTACGGCTGGGTTTCACGATAAACCCCACCAAAGAATGCAAGATTCTAGGAGTTAAAGGGATACCAGAGAGAATGGCCCTAGCATATGTGGAAACCATAACCCTCCAACCATTTGGGCCCATTTGAGCAGGAAGAATACCCATGAAGTCTAAATATGACCAGAACAACTCTGGAACTGAGAACCAAATACCAACATAGAACATGCAAGGATAAAACATCCTTTCCTTGGGCAACAAGGACTGTCATT
Source organism: Berberis vulgaris (assembly GCA_963556465.1). NCBI lineage: Eukaryota > Viridiplantae > Streptophyta > Magnoliopsida > Ranunculales > Berberidaceae > Berberis > Berberis vulgaris. The sequence goes on along the minus strand of OY747129.1, from coordinate 10,554,499 downwards.
TTCGCGACGAAGAACAATTTCAAGGTCGTCAGGCAAAGCATAGTTGGAACGAAAACTATCCAGAGTAGCCTGAGAAGCTTTGTTTGGGGAGAAGATAAGAAGAAAATGAGGCAATAGGGGAGAAGAAATAACACTAACAACAAAGATGGCGTAAAGAAATGAGGAAAATAGCCACAACACCCTTTATACAACTGGGAAACGAAGAGATCGCTCACGGAGCGACATAATGGCGCATCAAAACTCCCAAAAAAATGTGCGTGAAAATGAACAGATAACGAAGTAGCTGAGACGATCAGCCAACCAAAAGTTATTAAACATTAAGTTCAGTGTAATAGCACAATTGAAATACCAACCGTCACACAGTTAGTGGCTACGTGAACACACCCACTCACTAAGGGGGGGGGGGGAGTAGCTGATGATACATCAAAATAGATTGATCATCACGGCCGTACATGTGGCATAAGATCCATCACGAGAACACAATGCATAATTTATTGGGCTAGATCATAAAGTCCAGGAAGAATAAAATCAATTGCAGAGGCTCGGACGAGGCTCACCAATGAGGAAAAACAAACATGGCCTAAATCCAAGCCCAAAATAAATCAGAGCCTGGATCTAGGCCCAACACAAGTTCTCTCATAAAGGAAAGGAACGTTGCACCAAAAAGTGCCATGGAGGGAGTTACGCCTCCCCGAACGCATCTCCATAAAGGAAGAGACTGTTACAAGAAACATCTTCTTCCGTTGTGCCTCACATGCTTAAGTCACGCAGGGCATTAACTGCGACCATTATAAAAGGTAAAGGGAACATTCGACAGAGGTATGCAACTTTAACTGAGTTTTGTCCAGATTTACATCTTTCTTCCAATAGAGTTACTAATTTAAGCATCGAAGTGCCTTTGGGCACCAAAAAGGTGGTCCTTGGCAATCTAACAATTGTTTTACAGGTCAAACTCACAGGAGAGCGGTTTTTGATCGCATCAGTATTCATGTCAAAGGCCTTCATCCCAGGGACAGTCAATCATAGCCACACTCGTCAATCTCTTGACAACAATGGCACCAAAAGGACCATCATGACCTCAAGAACTCACCACAATTTTAGCCTCCATCACATCGGGGTCCATGCAAGACTGTGTATCATGGTTTATGGATACCAAAGCCCAGTTGGTGACAACACCACCAACTTTTCCCTCATTGATGATCAAATCCTCCGCAGTGACAACGTTGAAAAGCTTCACACTGGGCTTGCTCATGATGGTGGATGTGAACAAGGCAACATGCTCGATTACAACGTAGTTGTCAACCTCATTGTACTCGATCTCCAACTCATCAAGGAATATCTTCGCATGTTTACACACAACCATGGCAGAAAAGAGTTGTCCACCAAGCGAAATACCACCTCGTGGGGAGATGAATTTCTCGATTATTGTGATGTTGATGTTGGGGTTCTTGCTGAGTTCATAGGCACATGTAAGTCCAGCAGATCCAACACCAACAACGACCACATCAGTGTCTGCGTAGGTGATCATGTCAATCATGTAACGACGGGTTATATCTCGTGAGACAATGGATTCCTTGATGGGGTCGAACTTGAATGAATTGACATCATATGGCGGTGGGGCATACATGGAGATGGGGGAAGATATGATGGGTTGGGCAATAAGACGAGATGATGGGGTGGATATGGGAAGACCATGGAAGGATGATTGACTGTCCAATAATGGGGCCTTGGGCTTGGATGAGATGGAGGAAGCAAAGGCAGTTGCACTCATGGTTGTCATTTTTATTTGATATAGATTGACAGAGATGCAAAGAAAATGAAAGTGGTTTTTTTTTTTTATTTTTTTAAAGGGGCAGAGACAGAAGAAAGGAAGAAGAACCCAGTTGACTTAACGGTCAAGGGACAAAATGCTAAGAAGTCTGGAATTTTACTGTTTGGCGCCCAAATCATTTTAGCAATTCCTGTTTCGTACCCATCACGTGCTTGGCACGTGAGGGTATTTCAGGCATATAAAAAATTTAATGATTTCTGCTAGTCAACCCAATTGACTTAACGGTCAAAGGCCAAAATGGGGGCTAGACTGAATAAAAATAACCAGTGGCACCCAATTTTGGTTTCACCTGAATTAGTGGGGGCTAAAAGGTAAATAACCATTTCTTTTTTATTCCCACAAACCCACCTACTTTTCTTTTCAGGCAAGTCCTATTTAACACCACCAAAATTATTATTTGACACCACCAACCCCACCACCAAATGAATTTGCATCCTTAGTTGACTTTCTCACAGAGTGTTTTGATTGAAGGGATGTAACACTTTGCCGAGAAGACGAATTTCCATAATTCTCAATTGGGGTAAGTCTTTCTCGATCCCTATCTTGACTGTGATCCATTCTGGACGCAAAATTAGACATATTGGAAGATGGGATTGTTGAGAGATGGCTCAAACTGGATACAAGTATGGATAATGGAGGAAACATTGAGAAGTAATAGAGCCTATATTACTTTTACAGACATTTAATCTTTCGTCAGTAGCCGAAGCTTGCTTAACATTGCTCTCAAGAGTACAACGATCCGGGTAGGAGCATATGTCAGGTTATACAAGTGTTGGTTGTATTACCACTTTTATTTACATCTGTTATTTGCAAACGGGATGTTTGATCGATAATGTTCAGTGATCATGGTCTGTGGAAGGACCATGATCTTTGGCCAGCTGTCTTTACCAGGCTACACGAGTTCTGACTAAGCTCCCACTTTCTAGGCCATCACCGTCTATTTTATTCGAACGAGGCTTTGAGAAATAAGTCTGGCAATCATTATGTGTATCTGGACAATGATCCCTGGCAAGCCTTCTTCACCAGGCTACATGAGCACTGACTAAGCTCCCACTTTATGTCTTCATCGCCCGCTTTATTTGGACTAGGCTTCGAGCAATAAGATTGGCGATCATTATCTTTAGTTGGACAATGATCCCTGGCAAGCCGTCTTCACCAGGCTATATAAACATTAACTAAGCTCCCACTTTCTAGGTCGTCGTCACCCGTTCTATTCGGACTAGGCTTCAAGCAATATATTCGGCGATGATTAACTGTAGTTGGACAATGATCCCTGGCAAGCCGTCTTCACCAGGATATATGAGCGCTTACTAAGCTCCCACTTTCTAGGTCGTCGTCGCCCGTTTTATTCGGACTAGGCTTCGAGCAATAAGTTCGACGATCATTATCTGTAGTTGGACAATGATCCCTGGCAAAACGTCTTTACCAAGCTACATGAGCACTGAATAAGCTCCCACTTTCTAGGCCGTCGTCGGCTGCTCTATTTGAACTAGGCTTCGAGCAATAAGTTCGACAATCATTATTTGTAGTTGGACAATGATTATTGGCAAGCCGACTTCACCAGGCTACATGAGCACTGACTAAGCTCCCACTTTCTAGGCCGTCGTCGCCCATTCTATTCGGACTAGGCTTCAAGCAATACTGACTATGGCCATTATGGCCCACTCAATAAGCCTGACTTGGTGGTCCTGACTTATGTATAAAGAGTGCAAATCTGACTGTGGCTGTCCTGACTTGTATTCATAGAGTGCAAGCCTGACTATGGCCATCTTGACTTGTGTGACAAGTCTGATTTTAGCCGTCCTATCTTGTGTCATAGAGTGCAAGCCTGACTGTGGCCATCCTGACTTGTATTCATAGAGTGCAAGCCTAACTGTGGTCATCCTGACTTGTGTGACAAGTCTGACTTTGGCCGTCCTGACTTGTGTCAAAGAATGTAAGCCTGACTGTGACCGTCCTGACTTGTGCAATAAGTCTGGCTTTGGCCGTCCTGACTTATGCCATAGAGTGCAAGCTTGATTGTGGCCGTCCTGACTTGTGTGATAAGTTTGACTTTGGTCGTTCTGACTTACGTCTGAAGAGTGTGAGCCTGACTGTGGGCGTCCTGACTTGTGCGATAAGTCTGACTTTGGCTTGCGGATGCCCTGGCGAGAAGAAATGGTGGATGACGTCGAGGTCTTTGCATATATTCTCTACCTTGTTGCCTTCAAATTGGGTTCTGTTATCACTGACTAATGTCCTTGGAATACCGAATCTGCAGATGATGGATGTCCATATGAATTTTTCAATTTGGTCATGTCCTATCTTGGACAGAGGCTCAATTTCGACCCATTTAGTGAAGTAATCAACTGCTACAAGGAGAAACTTTTTATTGGTTGAGGCCAAGAGCGGTCCGACGATGTCCATTCCCCACTGCGCAAACGGCCATGGGCTGGCATGTGAGTATACGGCAGGAACCTCTTGCACTTATCCCACTTGCGGACTATGTCTTTCGCATGGTGCTGCAATTGCAACCAGTAGTATCCCAGAGTCAAGGCTTTATGGGCTAGGGTCCTACCGCTTGGGTGATTCCCGCAGATGTCATCATGTATCTCTCTAAGGACGAGGTTTCCCCCCGATGAGGCTGGGCATCTGAGCAAGGGACCCGTGACTGATCTTCTGTAGAGTTTGTCATTCAGGAGAGTGTACCGCGCTAATCAGATGATGATTTGATGTATCATCAGCTACTCCCCCCCAAGTTATTAGGCGTCTTACCAGTCTACAAGGTCATTTCATGAAGCAGTTGTGTAGTCATGATGATTGAGTCATAGTGATCCCCACGGACAACGCCAAACTGATGTAGTCGATTCCTGCTTTCCTTCGTCGCTGCTTACCTAGACCTGCACAGGTAGCAAACGTGAACCACATACCACTGTGTGATGGCCGATGGCACTCTAATGCTTAAGTTAGATAAGGCTTGGGAGAGGCTTAAAACTGTAAATTTGGATTATGTAGCATACCTCAAGTTCATTGACCTTATCTCCATTTTATAGTGTAGGAGTCCTTGTTCGGCTAGGCCTTTGGTGGCGTAGTTTAGGAAAAAAGATCTTGTTGTGGAGATCTTTTTCTGATTGTGAGCTTTCCATGTGGGATAGCTTTCCTACACGACTCGTGCTCCTAGATCTATGTGAGCTTATTAGCTCATTACAACTTGGACCCAACAGTCTAGATCTTGCCAATGATGGGTTTAGTGTTGTTTGGGCCTCGTTGGATTGAGCGCACAATCGGGCCTGCTTTATTCTGTTGACTAGATTATCATGACATGTGTATGGTGCTGATCAGAGGACGGTTTGGGTTTGAAGGAAATTTGTCTTAGAGCCATATAAGCACTGTAAGAGTGTTTTAACACAACAATCTCCAACATATTGTCAGTAATGTAAACTCATGAGTGAATGCTTGACCAATTTAATTACTTTTTCACCACGTCTCACTTCAAAATCTGGTCAAACTTATCAAGAACATATATAGGAAATTATACCAAAAAAAATTTGAATGCGAAATGCATTGGACAGAGGATAGCCTTCTGTAAACCTTGTAGATCTTGTTAAAAAATATTCTCATTTATGAGAAGTAATGGAACCATACTTTACTTTTACAGACCCAATTGGTGTGTAAAATTCATAAGTCATACATTTGTTTTTCTGCTGCTTTAAGCTTGGCTGCCTAATATCCAAATATAGTGGGAATTGGAAACGCTCCGTGCATAATATCTCTCATTTAAATGTCAAATATAGCAACTGCATTACTATTATTCAACTCATGACTGCCTAAATTTGTACCTGTTGAGAGTTGACATTGTGTTACTCATGTAAACATCATTTCATTTCAAGTAGCAAACAAGGGGAATTACGACCAGGCGCGTAGATACTCTGCAATCATGGGGCCTGGTCGACATCCAAGTATCCAAATATTGGGTCCAATCAAAGTGAGGGTTTGGATATTTGTAGTTTGTGCACGGGTCCATAGTCGACTATGCCTAATCCATGAATATTAAGCTATAATAGAGCTAGTGATAGATATTATTAGAGTTCCAGAAGTTGGCTGACAAAATTTTCATTCCTCCACTGCATGCACAAACATCCAAATTTATGCGTAGAAATTTAGCTTTGCCAGCTAAAAAATGATGGTCACGCCCACATCACTACTATAGTGCATGATTCAACCTTCAACTTACAAATCATTCATTTCACCCTTATAAATACCCACCTATTACTCTTAACTCAATTCAAACCATCAATCCTTTCTATCTCTACAAATTAATCCATAGCAGAGAAAGAAGAAATCAAGAAAGATGAACTCCAAAAACTCTGCAGCTTCAGTTGCTCTGTTCCTCTCATTCAACCTTCTCTTCTTCTCCATCGTCACTGCCACCTGCAATTGCAACAATCCTTCCAACCCCAAACCAACCCCTAAACCAAAGCCAACTCCAAGTACCCCAACAACACCAACCCCTAAACCCAAGCCAACTCCAAGTACCCCAACAACACCTTCAAGCCCATGTACCCCTCCCAGTACACCTTCAACCCCAAGTACCCCAACACCAACGCCGACTCCCAGTACACCTTCAACTCCAACTACCCCAACCACACCAGCACCTTCTTCAGGGGGTAAATGCCCAAGGGATGCCTTGAAATTGGGTGTGTGTGCCAATTTGCTTCAGTTGGTAAATGTTGTGGTGGGAAGTCCATCAACCCTACCTTGTTGTACCCTCATCCAAGGTATTACTGATCTCGAAGCCGCCATCTGCCTTTGCACTGCCATCAAAGCCAACGTATTGGGTATCAACCTCAATGTCCCAGTCTCTCTCACTTTGCTCCTCAATACCTGTGGCAAGAAACTTCCATCTGGTTTCCAATGCGCCTAAGCTACTCCGACTCTAGCTATTTGATGCATGTAATAGCTCCATGTCCCCAGTAGTGAAGCTGCTAATTGAGTACTTTGTTTTCCAAGTATCAATTACAGATTGCATGCATGAGAGTTTATATGTAATTTTGTTTCTCAATAAAAAGTTTACAACAACATTCAGAAGAAGAGTTGCACACCCATGACTAGAATATGCCATGAGTTGCTGTTGCATCCATGTGACGCCGCTTATTGAATTTCTTGTAAACGGACTGCTGCTTATATGATTAGAGATTCCGATACAACCCACTAATTTTTTAAAACTTATTATTTAAGCACTCTCTCAAAACTCCAATCCATTCTAATATCTGTAGCCTATATGAATTGATGCTTGAACTTGAACTTAAATTTTTTTTACCATAATCAATATTATACTGATCATGAAGTAAGACATTTATGAAGCTACATCATATTTGGATGAAAAGAATGTGATATATGGTTTAGATTCAACACTTCAGATGTCTTGATCTCAGAAAAATGGAGGAGATTCTTTTCTTGGTACAATTGTTTGAGAGTTATACACATGATTGCGAGGGCATTCTGGTGATGCAAACCAAGTTGGGATGCCGGCGTTGGACTATAATATGCTGATTCTCCTTAGTTTCTTGCAATTCTGAATGATGTTGTATGCTTGATCCTTGACATGCGATGTCAAAACAGTTGCCAAAGAAAATGGAAAGAGCATCAATCTGGATCTGATTCCACCCTTCACTGGGATCTACTTGTAAATTCAGTTTTAGTTTATCATACTAGACTGAAGATTGCTTTTGTCAAGTTCATACGGAGGGATTACATGAATAGTAATGTGATTGATCTTATCAATCATAAGATAAAATGAAGCACTAGTGTTCGAGAAAATTACTAACCGTCTTTGACCAAAATCTGTGTATATATTGTGAGAGATGTCCTCAGTTTATAGTAAGATTGTGTATAGTAAGTATACCAAGAGCAAAAAATTAACAACACTAATCATTCCCTTACAAGATCAACTTATCCAGACAGCAATTTTGTCAAATGTGATCAGCACAATGAAGCAATATATTCTTTAACTGTCTTGAATAGTTAGGTTTGTTGAAAATCAAACAAAGCTAGGTTTTCTCATAGATGAATAATATGATGTTTAAATTAATATTTGAACAATCCGAACATGCAAATGCATTGGACAGAGTTGGCGCTGTTTTATTACTCTATCTCTACTACTATAATTAGTTTTCCCAAAAATGAACAGTTACAATATAGATGTCCTGATTTTTCATTCCCATTTTGTCCTTCAAGTTTCAAACATTATACAAACAAAAATCCAAGGTAGTTAAAAAGTCACAATGGTTTTAATGTCTTTTCAAAATAAGTAAACAAAACAGCAAAAGACCCAATCCACAGTGGGTTTAAAGGTGGTTGGGCTAAAAATGTAGCAAAAGGCCCGATGCAGAATTGACCCTTCATATTTATGTTTTGTAATAAAATGCCTTACCTTTATTTCAAATTCCAAGTTTTCTTAGTTTAAAGAATTTCCTAAAATTTTAATTTGTGTTTATTGATTTTTTTAAATATAAAATAAAATACTTAATATATGCACACGTAGTGCACTTCCACCCCCAGTCCTTGTAATGAAATGGTTATCGTGAGAAGCATTTCACAATAATACATCCAAGGGTTAGTTCTAGATGTTATGACCATCCGAATTTTCAATCGCCACTGCGGATACATCAAAATATATGCCTATATATTGTCTATTTGTCATCCAAAACCATGTTTACATTAAAATATTTTAGTAACTCTTGTACATTGTTTCATCCTACTAATCCCTATCACTCAACTTCAAGTCATCAACAACACAAGTGTCGTTTATCACTACTATTAGTTAAAAAGAGAAGGATATGACTGCCAATAACCCTATTTAAGTGCTCTATTCCATGGTTACTGCCAATTGTGGCCAGTGCTCCAACCCAAAACCAACTCCAACTCCCACGCATTCTTCAAGAGGTACTCGTCCAAGGGATAGGTGTATGTGCCAATTTGCTTGGATTGATGAATGTTGTGGTGGGCAGTCCACCAACTCTACCTTGTTGCAACCTCATCCAAGGCCTTTCAAATTTCGAAGCAGCAGTATGAACAATGAAGTCACATGTTTTGGGGGGACCAAGGAGTGTGTGTCTCATGTTCATGAGACTTTCATTCCCACTATTGATCACAAAATCTAAAGGTGGATTGGTGAGTGAACCTCAAATTAGCTTAGAATTAGGTGTTCCCGTCATGAATTCTATGACATAGGATTCCATGCAACCAAACACACCCTCAGTTTGCTTCTCAATACCTGTGGCAAAAAGCGCCCTTCTAGTTTCAAATGTGCCTAAGCAATACTAGTGAAGCGACTGTTGTGTATTTTTTCTCCAAGTATTTTAAATTGCATGTTGATCAATCCAAGAGTTTAATTATATGTAATTTTGTTTCTTGTCAATAAAACTTTAGTTCCATCATTCATAACAGTTAAACTCCCGTGACTAGAATATGCCATGAGACGCCGTTGTGATGTCTCATTTGCACTTTTGATATCACTAGCATACAAACAAACATACCATTCTATGAAGACTTGAGAATTTAAATATTTTCTAATTATTTTGGCATTCATTGGTCCACAAGACTATTTGAGCCTGCTTGAGACCGTGTTGAGGGCTTTTCGTATTAGGGTTAACTAGTGTCACGTCTACTTCTATGATCGGATGACTGTTTTATGTCTAATTAGTGGGGCTGCGTATAGGCCCACTAACTGACTGTGCTTGGGGGATTTGTGATGCCATGATGGCATATTTCGACGCCTTTTCGGCTTTTGTGCTGCAGTTAATGCTCATGCAATGGTTACATAATTACTTCTCCCATACACCAATCCTATATAAGCCAGCTTTGAGGGAGTTTTACCTTTTTACCTTCGAGAGCTTTCTTCTGCTCTTCGTTTTTAACTTTTCTACTTTGATCAAGCTTGACCCTTCCGTCAATCATGTCTGCGTGACTTCATTATTCGCATAAGTGACATGCGGCTTGGTTTGACTTCTTTAGGGGGCCACTGTCATTAGAGAAGGATCTGGCCGACCTCCGTTGATGGTATGAAATTCCTGATGATCAGAGATTGTCGCTCTATGCGAAAGGCATGCCTTAGACTATTCTGAGGGAGGGGTTCATTTGCTTGTATAAGGCCATGTTCAAGGCTGGCCTGCGCTTCCTTCTTTCTGACGTCATTTGGTGTTTCCTATCTTATCAGAGTATTGCCCTCGCCCAGATGGCGCCGAGCGGGTGGAGTATATTGATTGTCATTCTGATAATGGCGAAGGATGTTGGGTTCCATCTGTCGACAAATGGAAGGAAGACTTCCATCGAGATGAATAAGCAAGGCGTCTGCCTACTGGTGAAGCCCTCCTGTCTGGGTGGTCAGTTGGATGACACGAAAGACTGGCATTGTTTCATCCTACAAATACCCTATCACTCAACTTCAAGTCATCAACAACACAACTTTCGTCGACTACTACCAATATTTTAACAAAAAAAAAAAATTTAATAAAAAAACCTGAAAAAAATTAGAAAAAATAAAATCAAAATTGTTTCACTAAAAAAAAGTAATGGTACATGTAAGGTTTAAGAAAGTGTAATGGTACACAAGGGTTAAAATTGAAATTGCAATAGCCATCAAATCACGCTCAAATTACAAACATTTTGTTTCTTTCTTCGGGTTAGTTTCTAGACTTAGTACCGATGTACATAGGAACTGTATGCATTTTCAGTGTTGCAATGTTGATGCTCCAATTGTTGGTGTTCCTAGTATATATCAAAGACTAGGAGATGTTCCTATCCAATTCCTTGGTGTTGGTCTGTCACAATTCAATAGAGCATGGTAAATGTTACTGTCCCATTCTCCAACTAGTTTATGGCTCATTCCTTCCACAAGGCTTTGATGAAGGGAAGCATTTTTACTCCAGCATAGCTCATAATACTTCGTGCGTACACCTTTTGAGAGTTCCAAGTCTATGTTCACACTATTCACAACAACACTGAAGTCTTTCAGATTTTTCATCTCTTTGATAATACTTTTTGCCAATCTAGCACCTTCCCAAACTTCCAAGTCAACCTCTTTGCTACTTTTTGTTGGTGGTCCCTCCAATGTGAAGGGCTTATTACTAATTGGCCTAAAACATTAGGGATCAATTTGTAATAAGGAGGAAATTGGTGAAATAAAAAGAGGAACCCAAATCGTGGGTTAGGTTGAGGAAAAGAGAAAAGGAAACAAAAAACCTTCTCTTTGTTCACCTATTTCTTTCTCTCATTGTGGGTTGGTTTGAGGGAAGGTTTGGGGGTTTGCGAACTACCATTTTACTTTGTTTTTTGAGAAGAAGATTGTGAAGACAAGGTGTGCTCTTGATCATGGTGTTTGTGAAGGTTCAACCACAACATCCAAGTTTCTCTCCCCAATGGTTTTCTAGGGTTCTTCAACCCTAGTGTGTTAACAATTTATTTTATCAAATTGTTGTTTGAAATCTACTTATTAGTAGGTAAAGAATTTAGTAAACTAAGATATTGTTATCTCTCTTGAGGATTGGTGAAACCCCTAATTTGTAAGCGAGGTTGTCATCCCATTATTGAAGTCACAGTGGAGTTTTCCCTGGAATAGGTCCCGAGGTTTTTCTCTTTGCTTTGGAGAGTTTTCTCGTTAACATATTCCGATGTCATTTGTTTTATTTCATTTGCTTGCATATATCTTATCTTTGTGATTTGAATACAGGATTTGGGTGTTAATACCCAACAGTGGTATCAAAAAAAGGTTAGATTAACCGTGTGTGAATCATGGAGCAGAATAATAGTCGAATGGTGAGTTTCATGGAAATAATTGGACTATTTGGAAATCAAAGATGGAGGACTTACTTTATTGCAAGGACCTCTCCGAGCCCATTGTTAATGATGGAAATAAACCGGAAAAATGAGTGATGATGAATGGAAGAAACTTGATCGAAAGACTCTGGATTATATTCGACAATGGTTAGATGATAGTGTGTTTTACCATGTTTTTACAGAAACTTCTACCTATTCTCTTTGGAAGAAATTGGAAGGGTTGTAAGAGACGAAGACTGTAGGGAACAAAGCTTTCTTGATTAGGAAGCTTGTAAATCTGAAATATAAAGAAGGGACTTCAGTTTCATAGCATTTGAATGAAATTCAGAGTGTTGTAAATCAACTCTTCTCCATGAAGATGAGTTTAGATTATGAGTTGTAGGCATTGCTATTACTTAGTTCATTGTCAGATAGTTGGGAGACTTTAGTTGTGTCTGTAAGTAACTCGGCCCTAGATGGTGTTATGACAATGAACCTTATAACAAGTAGTTTGTTGAATGAAGAAATGAGAAGAAAATCTTCAGGTTCATCTCAAACAAAGGCACTTGTTATAGAAAAGCGGGGGAGAAGTAAAAGTAGGAAACCTCATAACAGAGAAGCTTCCTTGGGAAAGTTTGGGCCACTAATGAATGTGAAATGTTTCTATTGTGGCAAAATGGGTCACTAGAAAAATGAATGTCGAAAAGCCAAGATAGAAGGGACTTCTAATCCTCGGTGAGCTTAATGCAATTGATATTGAATCGTCCACAAATTTGTGGCATGGGAGACTCGAGCACGTGAGAGAGAAGGGACTTCAAATCCTCGCCAAAAGGCAAGTTTTGCCTAACATGAAAGGTACGCATTTAAAGAATTGCATTCATTGTCTTGTTGGTAAACAACATAGAGTATCCTTTCATAGAAATTCTCTTAAAAGGAAGACTAATGTTTTAGAGTTGGTTTACTCTGATGTGTGTGGACCTATGAAAGCAAAAACCCTTGGTGGTGCATTATATTTTGTTACTCTCATAGGTGATGCTTTCGAGAAAGTATGGGCATATGCTTTGAAGACCAAACATCAAGTACATGATGTCTTCAAGTCCTTCCATAGCGTGGTGGAAAGGGAAACAGGGAAGCAATTAAGATGCATCCACACAGATAATGGGGGAGAGTACATTGGTCCGTTTGAAGAGTATTGCATCAGACATGGTATCAGACATGAGCAGATAGTACCCAGGACTCCACAACATAATGGTGTAGCAGAAAGGATGAACCACACCATTGTAGAAATAATTAGATACATGTTTTCTCACTCAAAATTTTCAAGAAGTTTTTGGGGGGAGGTAGTGCGCACTGCTTGTTACTTGATTAACTTATCTCCTTCAGCGCCACTGAATGGAGAAATTGCAGAAAAGGTGTGGAGTGAAAAAAAGTTCTCTATGATCACCTAAGGGTGTTTGGTTGCAAGGCATTTGTGCATATATACAAAACTGAGAGATCTAAGCTTAATGATAAATCAAAATAGTGCATTTTCTTGGGTTATGCAAATGACAAGTATGGGTATGGGTTAGGGGATCCAGTCAACAGCAGGGATGTGGTCTTTCATGAAGACCAAACTATTGATAATTTTGAAAAGGTTGACAAATCTGAGCCTCATGTTGATGATTTGATAGATTTGGATGCAGTTGTTCCTTCCTATGCACCTAGTAATGATGATACAGATGTACAGGGTCAGGAAGAATTAGCTCATGGTGATGTTCCAAAGAATGATGAGTTTCCTATAGGAAACAATGATGTTGAACAAAAGGAACATTCCCCACAAGAACCACCAACAGAGTTGAGAAGAACCACTAGAGCGCGCCATCCATTAAAGAGGTATTCACCTCATGAGTATGTTATGATCACAGATGAGGGTGAACCACAATCAGTTGAAGAAGTATTTGATGATGAACTGAAAGGAGAATGGTTGAAAGCTATGCAAGAAGATATGGATTCCTTGCATGAGAACAACACATATGAATTGAATGAAAAAACCAAAGGGGAAGAAAGTACTTCAGAACAAGTGGATCGTCAAGATAAAAACTGAAGAACAAAACTTTGAACAAAGGTACAAGGCGCGGTTGGTTGTGAAAGGTAATAGGCAAAAGGAAGGTGTTGACTTTAAAGAAATATTCTCACTTGTGGTGAAGATGACTTTAATACGGATTGTATTGGCATGGCAGCAAGCATGAACCTTGAGATTGAGCAGTTAGATGTTAAAACTGCATTCTTCCATGGTGAATTGGAGGAACATGTGTACATGGTGCAGCCAGAAGGTTTCAAAGTCAAAGGTAAATAACACATGTTGTAAGCTAAGGAAGAGTCTGTATGGGTTGAAACAAGCTCTTCGGCGGTGGTACAAAAGTTTGAGTCCTTTATGGTGAACCACGGGTATAAGAAAACGACTTCAGATCATTGTGTGTTTGTTCGAAAATTCTCTGATGGTGATTTTATTGTGCTTTTGTTATATGTTGATTGTTGGACACGACACAAGTAAAATTGCCAGCTTGAAGAAGGAGTTGAGTAAATCTTTTTCCATGAAAGATTCGGGTCCAACTCAACGGATCCTTGGGATGCATATTACTCGTGATAGGAAAGCTCGAAAGCTTTGGTTGTCACAAGAGAGGTAAATTGAGAAAGTTCTTCAACGATTTAACATGGACAAGGCAAAATCGGTTAGTTGTCCACTTGCTAACCATTTCAAGTTAAGTCGTGAACAATGTGTTTTTAGTGAAAGTGGGAAAAAATAGATGGAGAGTATTCCTTATGCTTTAGCAGTGGGGAGTCTGATGTATGCCATGGTGTGTACAAGGCCAGACATTGCTTATGCAGTTGGTGTTTTTAGCAGATATCTTGCCAATCCTGGCAAAGAGCGCTGGGCAGCAGTGAAGTGGATATTTTGGTACCTCAGAGGTTCTTCTAAGGCACGTTTATGCTTTGGAAGTGGTGAACCTACGCTAGCAGGCTACACAGATGCAGATATGGGAGGTGATGTTGATCCCATGAAATTGATTTTGGGGTATCTATTTACAAATAGAGGGGGAGCAGTGTCGTGGCAATCTAAGTTGCAAAAGTGTGTGGCTTTATCCACAATAGAAGCAGAGTACATTGCAGTCAATGAGGGTTGCAAATAAATGTTATGAATGAAGAAGTTGTTTAAAGAACTTGATGTGAAACAAAATAAGTTCATTCTCTATTGTGACAGTCAGAGTGCCATCCATCTTAGCAAGAATTCACGTTTTCATTATAAGTCTAAGCACATTAATGTGAGGTGTCACTGGATAAGAAAGGTACTTGAAGAAAAGTATTTGCAACTTGAGAAGATCCATACTGACAACAATGGTTCAAATATGATGATAAAGGCATTACCTAGAAGCAAGCATGATGTTTGTTGCAGCATTGCAGGTTTGGGTATGGTAGATCCCTCTTCATGATCGGGAGGGGGAGACTGTTGGTGGTCCTTCCCATGTAAAGGGCTTATTACTAATTGGCATAAAACATTAGGGACCAATTTGTAATAAGGAAGAAATTGGTGAAATAAAAAGAGGAACCCAAATCGTGGGTTAGCTTGAGGAAAAGAGAAAAGGAAAAAAAACCATCTCTTTGTTCATATTTTTCTCTCTCATTGTGGATTGGTTTGAGGGAAGGTTTGGGGGTTTGTGAACTCCCATTTTACTTTGTATTTGAAGAAGAAGATTGTGAAAACAAGGTGTGCTCTTGCTCATGGTGTTTGTGAAGGTTCAACCACAACATCCAAGTTTCTCTCATCCAATGGTATTCTAGGGTTCTTCAACCCTAGTGTGGTTACAATTTATTTTATCAAAATTGTTGTTTGAAATCTACCTATTAGTAGGTAAGAAATTTAGTAAACCAAGAGATTGTTAGCTCTCTTGAGGATTGGTGAAACCTCTAATTTGTTAGGGAGGTTGTAATCCCATTATTGAAGTCATAGTGGAGTTTTGTCTGGACTAGGTCTCGCGGTTTTTCTCTTCGCTTTGGAGAGTTTCCTTGTTAACAAATTTCAGTGTCATTTGATTTATTTTCTTTGCTTACATATATATTATCTTTGTGATTTGCATACAGGATTTGGGTGTTAATACCCAACACTTCTGTGATTTCCTCCTTGTCGTCCTTGAAAAAGAGTGGGGTGTCATCTTGATATGCTTATGACTTGCAACATCCAAACCATCAAAATTTTTTGTGAAAGCACTATATGCTAATTGATAAAGACATAAATCACATATCACAAAAGTCCAAAATTCTCATCTCATAGAACTCATCAACGATTATCATTCTATTCAATGTTGCTCACACTAAGCCAGACAGTCGCAAGGATCTTTTGCATGTTATCTGGCCAATTATGCTACTTACAAGTTTGGGCTTTTTTTTCACGAATATCTGACCTATGAATTCCCATAACCCGATCACCAGTTGATGCTCTTATCTTACTATGTACACCTGGAAAATACAAAGAAATGCATAAAGTTAATAAATTTGAATGAAAAAAAGGATAACATGTAAGAAAAGACCTTGAACTCTGTTGGCTTTGGCTTTACTAGCTGGAACACCAAATCATCTCCCTGGACCAACTTGTGAGAAACAACAAAGGATCTCCACCCACTGCCCAAAGCCGGCTTTCTCAAATTTCCTTTATAATCAACTGAATACCTTTTCCTGATTTTCATCGACTAAACTAATCTCTTCTTTGGTTTTTGGAAGATGAGTTTTGCAAAGAGAATTGGGAAGTACCTATTCAACAAAAATCAATCTGTTATTGTTCCCAATGCTCCAACATTCGTGAGTTGTATAATTAAGTTTCATACTGCAGAATCGTGCTTACCAGCTTAATCCAATTTTAACCTCTGTTCGGCTCAGTGTCCTCACAAAGTTTGGATATCTGGGATCTAGATTAGCTTGAACTTCCCTTGAATGCATTGTAGCACTTAACTTGGCCTTACTATGACGAACTGAGGTTCTTTTTCCCCTGTAGGATCAAGTATTTACATACATATATGAACCACTGCAATTATCAATGGAAAAACTACAATATACTACCAAGAATACACGTCAAAACATGAGCAAACAAACCTTGCAGATCCATCTGCAGAAGCCAAAGATAAACGCCTTGAGAACGGTATGTCTTCTTCAGCTTCATCCTCTTTTTCTTCCGCAAAAGTACTAAATCTGTCTCCAAAAACTCATATCAAATAAGAAACATTTCACATTAGACAGTAATAAACTAGTTTATGTACCTAGTTCATCAGGATCATCGCGAGATGACGCTCATTCTGGAAGTCATCATCTTCCTCTTTCGATGTTGTCTCTTTCCATGCGAACCAGTGAACTCGATCAAAATGAACTTTAGGCCGAACTGATGAATAGATGTTTCATTCGGCATTTCAAGGTACTTAGTGTTTCATTCGCAGAACTGCAAGAAAATACTAGGCTGAAAATAATAAATTATGTTTATGTTTTAAAAGATAATACCCTAAACAATTGGAATTTCAACCAACTGAAATTGGAATTTAAAAACGAAAAACATCAACAAATAGGTGAAAATATCATCTATATTTTTATTAGATTAGATAAGGCTATCAATTTAAAACCTCCAGATATTAATTAATTGGAGGTTTTATTGTGCATCTTTTGAATTTATATGATTAACTTTATCTATAGAATTTAACTCTGGCTGGCTGGAAGTTGTCGACGAATCTGCAGATATCCAAACTTTCCAGCACCTAGCAAAGACCCCTCAAAATATATGGCAAATATCCAGTTGTTTCTTTGTATCTTTGTTGAACCTGAAGATGCATAAACAGATCACATGCACAGGTCATTAGTAGAAAATATGTGTAGAAACAGAGAATACACATCAAGTTACATAGCTAACCTAAAGAATTTGTTCGCTTAGCTAACCTGAAGAATTTGTTCCCTACTTCGCAGACTGTTCCAAATATGTGGTAGAGATCCGATAGAAGATAAACTCTGATCATATTTGATTGCTTGCATAAACCCCTATTTTGATGGTCAAGTTTATAAGATTAACCTTAATGTTCTGCCATTCCAAGTTTTAATAGCTACCAAAAAACAGTCCAA
This sequence comes from Berberis vulgaris, assembly GCA_963556465.1. Taxonomy (NCBI): domain Eukaryota; kingdom Viridiplantae; phylum Streptophyta; class Magnoliopsida; order Ranunculales; family Berberidaceae; genus Berberis; species Berberis vulgaris. The sequence goes on along the minus strand of OY747129.1, from coordinate 10,536,741 downwards.
TACATTTGCACTTTATGCAATTTTTCATACTCAATTCAGTGGACCAAATTGATTTAAATGCACCAAAGTGAACAAGTGCCATAAGCATAGTATACTTCCTACATGCCATCAAGTATTTACAATGTTTTCAAGAACTCGAAGGCTCTATATAAGAAATTTTTGGTGTATTTCTTTTTTTTTTTTTTTTTAAGAAGCAAGAGACAATTCAAACATTAAAAGTAACAATAAATAAATAAACCAAATGTACAGTGTTTCAAGCTCCAGCATACAAAATACCTTGACAAGGGAGCTGATACCAACAAATGTAAAGAGGACGCTGTAAAGATTTCTCAGTAAAATCTTTTTTATTTCATCAAATCCACTTATTATATAAGGTAAAGGAAAAGGGTATGAGAAGGGATCTCAAACGGATTATTCGATCTACACGATGCAACTTGAACTAAGTTTTGTCCAGGTTTACTTCCTTCTTCAAACAAAGATGATGACTTATACATTGGAGTGTCTTCGGCCACCAAAAAGGTGGTATTTGGCAGTCTAACATCTATTTTGCATGTCAAATCTACATGGACGCATCAATTCCATCAGATGCCTCTCCTGCAAACCACCAACTCTCACTTGTTCAATGCTATTAGCAACAACTCCGGATCTCAAAAACCCCTCCAAGGGAAGTGTTCTTCTAATGGATTGCCAATCAAAAAATAATACTCGCCGTTGATAATCCGGTAAGAATAGGTATTAGGTTCATCAATAAATGGTATCTCTATGATTGGTAAATTACAAACAAACGGGATGGAAACTGATAACTGGATGGTTAAATTGGATAAAAATTTAACGATTATTGACCACATAGCAATGCCAAAGAAATTTTTCATGATAAATTTAAATTGTCTGTTGATGTAGTCGAATCGTGCACTCCTTGACCTTGACGTGGACCTGCACAAGGAATGCACGTGAGCAAGGACCACCGTTGTGGTGGCCAATGACACTCCAATGCTATAGTCAGACAAGGTTTGAGAAAGGCTTAAAGATGTAAATTGGGTTATGTAGCGTACCTTTCTTCATCAACTTTGTGTCTTATTTATAATACGAGAGTTCTTGTTCGGCTAGGCCTTTGGTGACGTAGTTTAGGGAATGAAATCTTGCTGGAGATCATTTTCTAGTTGGGAGTCGTCCATGTAAGAGTGTTTCCCTACACGACTTGTGCTCCTAGATTTGCGGGACAGGTTTCCCTTTTGAAGTGTTGTCCACGCTAGGAAATTTTCAGGCACAACTTATACTCCGGTATATGTTTCCTAGTCGAAATCGATATGTTGTTGGCCTGCACATCTTGGGTGATCCCCCAGATACTTTCCTGATTAGGCTTTACGGGTATTGGGCTTTACCATGTGCGTGTGGGCGTAGTAGGGTGCTGCAACTTGGATCCAATCCTCTGGATTCTGCCAAATTGTGCTTAATATTGTCTGGGCCTTGCCAGATTTAGTGGGCAATCAGGCCCGCTCTTTTCTGCTGACGAGATCATGGTGACATGCGTACAGTGCGGATTAAAGGACGGTTTGGTGTATCATCAACTACTCCACCCGAGTTGGTGGGCCAGTTCATCGGTCCATCAAGTCAGTCGTAGAGGACCTGAGCGGTCATGATTGGTTTGACTCTGAATCGTCTCCTTGAGCGACGCACTTCATTAAATGACTGAGTTCCCTTCGACACTTGACTCTGTTTGGGACCCAATACTTGATTGGATCAAGAGTTGTGCAAATAGATTTTGGGCTTAGAACAGCCCAGAGATCTGTGTTCGGGCCTTATTGTCATGGGCCAAGTGATTTATACCACGTTGGGCTCGCGTAATTTGGGCTTGGGCACCTGACTTATGCGCTGAACACTGACTAGGCTGAGCTTGGGTAGGACCATGCTTGGGCCTGCTTGAGATTGTGTTGAGACCTTTCTGTATTAGGGTTGACTTCTGCCATGTGTACTGCTGTGATCAGATGACTGTTTCAAGTCTTATCAGTGGGGCTGCGTATAAGCCCACTAAGTGACTGTGCCTGGGGGATTGTGTGATGCCATGATGGCATATTTTGACGCCTTTTCGGCTTCTGCGCTGCAGTTAATGCTCATACAGTGGTTACATAATTACTTCTCCCATACGCCAATCCTATATAAGCCTTCTTTGAGGGAGTTTTACCTTTTTACCTTCGAGAACTTCCTTCTGCTCTTCGTTTTTAACTTTTCTAGTTTGATAAAGCTCGACCCTACCGTCAATCATGTCTGCGCGACTTCATTATTCGCGTGAGTGACATGCGGCTTGCTTTGACTTCTTTAGGGGGTCATTGACGTCAGAGAAGGATCTAGCCGACCTCCGTCGAAGGTATGAAATTTTTGATGATCTGAGATTGTCGCTCTTTGCGAAAGGCGAGTCTCAAACTATTCTGAGGGAGGGGTTCATTTGCTTGTATAAGGCCATGTTTGAGACTGGCCTGCGCTTCCCTCTTTCTGACGTCATTTGGCATTTCCTATCTTATCAGGGTATTGCCCCAGCCCATATGGCGTCGAGTGGGTGGAGTATATTGATTGTCATTCTGATAATGGCAAAGGATGTCGGGTTCCATCTGTCGAAGAAACTGCTTCATTCTCTGATTTCCATCAAGATGAATAAGAAAGGCGTCTGCCCCCTGGTGAAACCCTCCTGTCTGGGTGGTCAGTTGAGTGATACAAAAGACTAGCATTGTTTCATCCTACAAATACCCTATCACTCAACTTCAAGTCATCAACAACACAACTTTCGTCTACTACTACCAATATTTTAACAAAAAAAAATTTAATCAAAAAACCGGAAAAATAGAAAAAATAAACTCAAAATTGTTTTATTAAAAAATAATGGTACATGTAAGGGTTAAGAAAGCGTAATGGTACACAAGGGTTAAAATTGAAATTACAATAACCTTCAAATCACACTGAAATTACAAACATTTTGTTTCTTTTTTCGGGTTAGTTTCTAGTCTTAGTACTAATTTACATAGGAATTGTATGCATTTTCAGTGTTGCAATGTTGATGCTCCAATTGTTGGTGTTCCTAGTAAATATCGAAGACTAGGAGATGTTCCTATCGAATTCCTTGGTGTTGGTCTGTCACAATTCAACAGAGCATGGTAAATGTTACTGTCCAATTCTCCAACTAGTTTATGGCTGATTCCTTCCACAAGGCTTTGATGAAGGGAAACACTCTTACTCCAGCATAGTTCATAATACTTCGTGAGTACACCCTTTGAGAGTTCCAAGTCTATGCAGAATTGACCCTTCATATTTATGTTTTGTGATAAAATGTCTTACCTTTATATCAAATTCCAAGTTTTCTTAGTTTAAAGAATTTCGTAAAATTTTAATTTGCATTTATTGATTTTTTAAATATAAAATAAAATATTGAATATATATGCACGTAGTGCACTTCCACCCCTAGTCCTTGTAATGAAAATGGTCCTCGTGAGAAGCATTTCACAATAATACATCCAATGGTTAGTTCTAGATGTTCTGACCATGCTAATTTTCAATCGCCACTGCGAATACATCCAAATATATGCCTACAAATTGTCTATTCGCCATCTAAAACCATGGTTACATTAAAATATTTAAGTACCTTTTGTACATTGTTTCATCCTACAAATACCCTATAATTCAACTTCAAGTCATCAACAACACAAGTGTCGTCTATCACTACTATTAGTTAAATAGAGAGGGATATGGCTGCCAATAACCCTGTTTAAATTGCTCTCTTCGTCTCACTCAACATTCTCTTCTATTCCATGGTTATTTAAAATTGTGGCTGATGATACATCAAATAACACTAATTTGTCAACTTACTCATAAAAACTTTCGATTCGACTAATATGTCTTACCAACGAAGCAAAAGTTAGGATGAACAAGTTAACTTACTCGTAAAGAATTTGAGTCGATTAGCTTGTCAGACCAACAAAGTAAAAGTTTGGACGAACAAGTTAACTTACTCATAAAAACTTCGGGTCGACTAGCATGTCAGACCAACGAAGCAAAAGTTGGGACGAACAATTCAACTTACTCATACAAACTTTGGGTCAACTAACATGTCAGACAAACGAAGCAAAAGTTGGGACGAATTCGGGTCGACTAGTATGTCAGACCAATGAAGCAAAATTTGGCACGAACAAGTCAACTTACTCGTAAAAAATTTTGGATCGACTATTATGCCAGACCAATGAAGTAAAAGTTAGGATGAACAAGTCAACTTACTCATAAAACCTTCGGGCTTACTAACTTGTTGGACTACGAAGTAAAGATCTGGACAAATAAGTCAGGATTATTCATAAAGTCTTATGGCCCTACAAATTCGTCAAACCACAAATAAGTCAAGATGTCCTTAGTTTATAGTAAGATTGTGTATAGTAAGTGAAGCGACAAAAAATTGTCTGCCTGTGAGTTTGACCAGCAAAACATATGTTAGACTGCAAAGGACCACCTTTTTGGTGATCGAAGGCACTCTGATGCTTAAGTTAGCAACTCTGTTGGAAGAAGGAAGTTAATACAGACAAAACTCAGTTAAAGTTGCATACCTGTGTCGAATGTTCCTATTACTTTTTATAATGGTCACAGTTAATTTTATGCGTAAATTAAGCATGTGAGGCGCAGCGGAAGGAGATGTTTGTCGTAACAGTCTCATCCTTGATGGAGATGCGTCTGTGGAGGTGTAACTCCCTCCACGACTCTTTTGGATGCAACGTTCCTCTTCTTTATGAGAAAACTGGTGTCGGGCCTGGATTCAGACTCTGATTTGTTCAGGCCTGGATTCGAGCTTTGTTTATATCTCTTCGTTGGTGGGCTTTGTTTGGGCCTTTGTGATTGGCCTTATTCATTTTGGGATTTATGAGTTGGCCCAATAGATTGGACGCGATATCCTCGTGATGGGACTCTATGCAACATGTACGGCTGTGATGATTGGTATGTTTTGATGTATCATCAGTAAGTATACCATCAGCAAAAATTTTAACAACTAATCATTCCCTTACTAGATCAACTTATCTAGATAGCAATTTAGGTCAAATGGTTGCACTATAACATGGACATATACTACTTATGGTAAAATGTGATCAACACAATGAAGCAATATATTCTTTAGCTGCCTTGAATAGTTAGGTTTGTTGAATTAGAATTGCTAAAAATCAAACAAAGCTTAGATTTTCTTATAGATGAATAATATAATGTTTAAATTAATATTTGCCTACCGGTAAAAAATAAACAATCTAAACATGCAAATGCATCAGACAGAGTTGGCGCTGTTTAATTACTTTATCTCTACTACTATAATGATTCTTCCCCAAAATGAACACTAACAATGTAGTTATCCTGATTTTTCATTCCATTTTGCCTTTCAAGTTTCAAACATTTTAAAAAATAAAATCAATGGTAGTTAAAAAGTCACAATGGTATTAATGTCTTTTCATAATAAGTACAGAATAAAAAAAGAAAACAACAAAAAGCCCAATCCACATTGGGCTTAAAGGTGGTTGGGCTAAAAAATGTAGCAAAAGGCTCAAAGCAGAATTGACCCTTCATATTTATGTTTTGTAATAAAATGCCTTACTTTTATTTCAAATTCCAAGTTTTCTTAGTTTACAGAATTTCATATAATTTTAATTTGCATTTATTGATTTTTTAAATATAAAATAAAAAATTGAATATATGTGCATGTAGTGCACATCCACCCCTAGTTCTTGTAATGAAAATGGTACTCGTGAGAAGCATTTCACAATAATACATCAATGGGTTAGTTCTAGATGTTCTGACCATGCTAATTTTAAATCGCCACCGCGAATACATCCAAATATATGCCTACAAATGGTCTATTCGCTATCTAAAATCATGGTTACATTAAGATATTTTAGTACCTTTTGTACATTGTTTCATCCTACAAATACCCTATCACTCAACTTCAAGTCATCAAGAACACAAGTGTCACCTTTATTTCAAATTCCAATTTTTCTTAGTTTACAGAATTTCATACAATTTTAATTTGCATTTATTGATTTTTTTAAATATAAAATAAAAAATTGAATATATGTGCATGTAGTGCACTTCCACCCCTAGTTCTTGTAATGAAAATGGTACTCGTGAGAAGCATTTCACAATAATACACCAATGGGTTAGTTCTAGATGTTATGACCATGCTAATTTTAAATCGCCACCGCGAATACATCCAAATATATGCCTACAAATGGTCTATTCGCTATCTAAAACCATGGTTACATTAAGATATTTTAGTACCTTTTGTACATTGTTTCATCCTACAAATACCCTATCACTCAACTTCAAGTCATCAAGAACACAAGTGTCGTCTATCACTACTATTAATTAAAGAGAGAGGGATATGGCTGCTAATAACCCTGTTTAAATTGCTCTCTTCGTCTCACTCAACATTCTCTTCTATTCCATGCTTATTGAAAATTGTTGCTGATGATACATCAAATAAGACTAATATGTGAACTTACTCATAAAAACTTTCGAGTCGACTAATATGTCTGACCAACGAAGCAAAAGTTGGGACGAACAAGTCAACTTACTCATAAAAACTTCAGGTTAATTAGCATGTCGGACCAACGAAGCAAAATTTTGGACGAACAAGTCAACTAACTCGTAAAAACTTTTGAGTCGACTAATATGCCAGACTAATGAAGTAAAAGTTGAGACGAACAAGTCAACTTACTCATAATACCTTCGGGCCGAAGTAAAGATCTGGACAAATAAGTTAAGATTATTCATAAAGTCTTCTGGCCCTACAAATGTGTCAAATCACAAAATAAGTCAAGATGTCCTTAGTTTATAGTAAGATTGTGTATAGTAAATGAAGCCTCCAAAAATCGTCTACTTGTGAGTTTAACCTGCAAAACAGATGTTAGACTGCCAAGGATCACCTTTTTTATGGCCGAAGGCACTCCGATTCTTTAGTCAGCAACTCTGTTGGAAGAAGGTCGTAAATATAAATGAAACTCAGTTAAAGTTGTATACCTGTGTCGAATGTTCCCTTTACCTTTTATAATGGTTACAGTTAATTCTTGGCGAAAATTAAGTTTGTGAGGCGCAACGGAAAGAGATGTTTCTCGTAACAGTCTACGCCTTAATGGAGATGCTTCGGTGGAGGCATAACTTTCTCCTCGACTCTTTTGGGTGCAACGTTCATCTTCTTTATGAGAAAACTCTTGTCGGGATTGGATTCAGACTCTGATTTGTTCGGGCCTGGATTCGGGCTTTGTTTATATCTCTTCATTGGTGGCCTTTGTTTGGGCCTTATTCTTTTTGGGCTTCATGAGCTGGCCCAATAAATTGGACTCTATATCCTTGTGATGAGACTCTATGCAACATGTACGGCCGTGATGATCGGTTTGTTTTGATGTATCATCAGTAAGTATACAATCAACAAAAAATTTAACAACTTATCTTTCCCTTACTAGATCAACTTATCTAGATAGCAATTTAGGTCAAATGGTTGCACTATAACATGTACATATACTACTTATGGTAAAATGTGATCAGCACAATGAAGCAATATATTCTTTAGGTGTCTTGAATAGTTAGGTTTGTTAAATTAGACTTGCTAAAAATCAAACAAAGCTTAGATTTTCTCATAGATGAAAATATAATGTTTATATTAATATTTGTCTACAGGTACAAAATAAACAATCTGAACATTCAAATGCATCGGACAGAGTTGGCGCCGTTTAATTACTTTATCTCTACTAATATAATGATTCTGCCCCAAAATGAACAATAACAATGTAGTTATCCTGATTTTTATTCCCTTTTTGCCCTTCAAGTTTCAAACATTTCAGAAACAAAAATAAAGGTAGTTTAAAAGTCATAATGGTTTTAATGTGTTTTCAAAATAAGTACAGAATACAAAAAGAAAACAACAAAAAGCCCAATCCACAGTGGGCTTAAATGTGGTTGGGCTAAAAAATGTAGGAAAATGCCCAATGCAGAATTGACCCTTCATATTTATGTTTTGTAATAAGTGCCTTGCCTTTATTTCAAATTCCAAGTTTTCTTAATTTAAAGAATTTCGTAAAATTTTAATTTGCATTTATTGATTTTTTAAACATAAAATAAAATATTGAATATATGAGCACGTAGTGCACTTCCAACCCTATTCCTCGTAATGAAAATGTTCTTCTTGAGAAGCATTTCACAATAATACATCCAAGGGTTGGTTCTAGATGTTCTGACCATGCTAATTTTCAATCGCCACCGTGAATACATCCAAATATATGCCTACAAATTGTCTATTTGCCATCTAAAACCATGGTTACATTAAAATATTTTAGTACCTTTTGTACATTGTTTGATCCTACAAATACCCTATCACTCAACTTCAAGTCATCAACAACACAAGTGTCATTTATCACTACTATTAGTTAAAGAGAGAGGGATATGGTTGCCAATAACCTTGTTTAAATTGTTTTCTTCCGCTCACTCTACATTCTCTTCTATTCCATGGTTATTGAAAATTGTGGCTGATGATACATCAAATAAGACTAATATGTCAACTTACTTATAAAAACTTTCGAGTCGACTAATATGTCCGACCAACGAAGCAAAAGTTGGGACGAACAAGTCAAATTATTCGTAAAGACTTCGGGTCGATTAGCATGTAAGACCAACGCAACAAAAGTTGGGACGAACATGTTAACTTACTCGTAAAAACTTTGGGTCAACTAGCATGTCAGACCAACGAAACAAAAGTTGGGACGAACAAGTCAACTTACTCATAAAAACTTTGGGTCAACTAGCATGTCGGACCAACGAAGCAAAAGTTGGGACGAATTCGGGTCGACTAGTATGTCAGATCAACGAAGCAATATTTGGGATGAAAAAGTCAAGTTACTCATAAAACCTTCGGGCCGACTAACATGTTGGACCACGAAGTAAAGATCTGGAACAATAAATCAAGATTATTCATAAAGTCTTCAGGCCCTACGAATGCGTCAAATCACAAATTAAGTCAAGATGTCCTCATTTTATAGTAAGATTGTGTATAGTAAGTGATGCGTCGAAAAATCGTCGACCTGTGATTTTACCTGCAAAAACAGATAATAGACTGCCAAGGACCACCTTTTTGGTGGTCGAAGGCACTCTGATGCTTAAGTCAGCAACTTTGTTGGAAGGAGGAAATAAATATGGACAAAACTCAGTTAAAGTTGCATACTCGTGTCAAATGTTTCCTTTACCTTTTATAATTGTTGCAGTTAATTCTCTGCATAAATTAAGCATGTGAGGCCCAACGAAAGGGGATGTTTCTCGTAACAGTCTCCTCCTTAATGGAGATGTGTCTATGGAGGCGTAACTCTCTCCACGAATCTTATGGGTGCAACGTTCCTTTTCTTTACGAGAGAACTCATGTCGGGCCTGGATTCGAAGTCTGATTTGTTCAAGAATGGTTTCGAGCTTTGTTTATATCTCTTCGTTGGCGGGCTTTGTTTGAGCCTTTGTGATTTGCCTTATTCTTTTTGGGCTTTATGGGCTGGCCCAATAGATTGGACGCTATATCCTCGTGATGGGTCTTTATGCAATGTGTACGGCCGTGATGATCGCTCTATTTTGATGTATCATCAGTAAGTATACCATCAGCAAAAATTTTAACAACTAATCATTCCCTTACTAGATCAACTTATCCAAATTGCAATTTAGGTCAAATGGTTGCACTATAACAAGGACATATACTACTTATGGTAAAATGTGATCAGCACAATGAAGCAATATATTCTTTAGCTGTCTAGAACAGTTAGGTTTGTTGAATTATAATTGCTGAAAATCAAACAAAGCTTAGGTTTCCCCATAGATGAATAATATATGTTTAAATTAATATTTGTCTACCGGTATAAACAATCTGAATAAACATGCAAATGCATTGGACAAAGTTGGCGTTGTTTAATTACTTTATCTCTACTAGTATAATGATTTTTCCCCAAAAGGAATAGTAACATTGTAGTTATCCTGGTTTTTCATTCCCTTTTTTCCCTTCAAGTTTCAAACATTTTACAAATAAAAATCAATGGTAGTTAAAAAGTCAATATGGTTTTAATGTCTTTTCAAAATAAGTACAGAATACAAAAAGAAAACAGCAAAAAGCCCAATCCACAGTGGGCTTAAAGGTGGTTGAGCTAAAAAATGTAGCAAAAAGCCCAATGCAGAATTGACCCTTCATATTTATGTTTTGTAATAAAATGCCTTACCTTTATTTCAAATTCCAAGTTTTCTTAGTTTAAAGAATTTCGTAAAATTTTAATTTGCATTTATTGATTTTTTAAATATAAAATAAAATATTGAATATATGCGCATGTATTTCACTTCCACCCCTAGTCCTTGTAATGAAAATGGTCCTCGTGAAAAGCATTTCACAATAATACATGCAAGGGTTAGTTCTAGATGTTCAGACCATTCTAATTTTCAATCGTCACCACGAATACATCCAAATGTATGCCTACAAATTGTCTATTCGCCATCTAAAACCATGGTTACATTAGAATTAACTCTGTTTAAATTGCTATCTTCCTCTCACTCAACATTATCTTCTAATCCATGGTTTTTGAAATTTGTGGTTGATGATACATCAAATAAGACTAATATGTCAACTTACTCATAAAAACTTTCGAGTTGACTAATATGTCTGACCAACGAAGCAAAAGTTTGGACGAACAAGTCAACTTACTCGTAAAACCTTTTGGTAGATTAGCATGTTAGACCAATGAAGCAAAAGTTGGGACGAAAAAGTTAACTTACTCGTAAAAACTTCGGGTCGACTAGCATGACAGACCAACGAAGCAAAAGTTTAGACGAACAAGTTAACTTACTCATAAAAACTTCGGGTCAACTAGCATGTCAGACCAACGCAACAAAAGCTGGGACAAATTCGGGTCGACTTGTATGTCAGACCAACGAAGCAAAAGTTGGGATGAACAAGTCAACTTACTCGTAAAAACTTTCGAGTCGACTAATATGTCAGACCAATGAAGTAAAAGTTTGGACGAACAAGTCAACTTACTCATAAAATCTTCGGGCCGACTAATATGTTGGACAACGAAGTAAAGATCTGGACCAATAAATCAAGATTATTCATAAAGTCTTCTGGCCCTACAAATGTGTCAAATCACAAAATAAGTCAAGATGTCCTCAATTAATAGTAAGATTGTGTATAGTTCCAAAAATCGTCTGCCTATGAGTTTGACCTGCAAAACAGATGTTAGACTGCCAAGGACCACATTTTTGGTGGCCGAAGGTACTCCGATGCTTAATTCAGCAACTCTGTTGGAAGAAGGAAGTAAATATGGACAAAATTCAGCTAAAGTTACATACCTGTGTCGAATGTTCCTTTTACCTTATATAATGGTCGAATTAAGCATGTGAGGCGCAACGGAATGAAATGTTTCTCCTAACAGTCTCGTCCTTAATGGAGATGCATCTATGGAGGCGTAACTCCCTCCACGACTCTTTTGGGTGCAATGTTCCTCTTCTTTATGATAAAACTCGTGTCGGGCCTAGATTCAGACTCTGATTTGTTCGGGCCTTGAATCGGGGTTTGTTTATATCTCTTCGTTGGTTGGCTTTGTTTGGGCCTTTGTGATTGGTCTTATTCTTCTCGGGCTTTATGAGCTAGCCCAAAAGATTGGACGCTATATCCTCGTGATGGGTCTCTATGAAACGTGTACAGCCGTGATGATCGGTATGTTTTGATGTATTATCAGTAAGTATACCATCATCAAAAAATTTAACAACTAATCATTCCCTTACTAGATCAACTTATCCAGATAGAAATTTAGGTCAAATGGTTGCACTATATCATGGACATATACTACTTATGGTAAAATGTGATCAGCACAATGAAGCAACATATTATTTAGCTGTCTTGAATAGTTAGATTTGTTGAATTAGAATTGCTGAAAATCAAACAAAGCTTAGGTTTTCTCGTAGATGAATAATATAATGTTTAAATTAATAATTGTCTACCGGTACAAAATAAACAATCTAAACATGCTAATGCATTTGACAGGTTGGCGCAGTTTAATTTCTTTTTCTCTACTACTATAATGATTCTTCCCCAAAATGAACAGTAACAATGTAGTTATCCTGATTTTTCATTACCTTTTTGCCCTTCGAGTTTAAACATTTTACAAACAATAATCAAAGGTAGTTAAAAAGTCACAAGGGTTCTAATGTCTTTTCAAAATAAGTAAAGAATACAAAAAGAAAACAAAAAAAAAAAAGCTCAATCCACTGTGGGCTTAAAAGTGGTTGGGCTAAAAAATATAGCAAAAGGTCCCATATAGAATTGACCTTTCATATTTATGTTTTGTAATAAAATGCCTTACCTTTATTTCAAATTCCAAGTTTTCTTAGTTTAAAGAATTTCGTAAAATTTTAATTTGCGTTTATTGATTTTTTAAATATAAAATAAATAATTGAATATACAACCCTAATTGTTCGTTGAATGGGTGTATACATTCCTAGAAATTTTTGTTAGAATCCTTTGACATTCCTTATTAACCAATCCATTACCCAAGCCCCGTTACAACCCAACAAAGTCCTAGTTGATCTTAGGTAAATGTTGGTTCCTTAGATGTGGAGATTTAATAACCAAGACCTATGGTGTTTGATTCAACATTCCCAAAAGTAATTGATATTCCTGTCCATGAGATCATGTTCATTCCATTCTTGAAAAGTCATTTCTTCATAATATTATATGTGAGATGATTGTTTTCCATTATTTACTCTTTCCTCACATATAAACTGAGTGAAATACCAAATCTCTGTGTGCTTTATTGTGAGTGACATGAGAGGTTTGAAGTCAAAACAAACTTTCTACAGGAGATTTAGTCATTATTTTACTTTGAAATGAAAAGTTATGTTGATAGTGCTTTTCACACACACACATTGAGTTGAGGATGATTATGAGACGATGCCTGCGAAAGTGAGTTAGGATTTGTTTTTCGATTTTCTTCTTTGTTTTGCTCGAGGACTAGCAAAATATAGGTTTGGGGATATTTGATAATCACATAATTATAACATTTTTTACCTCTTATTATATTTTTGTTAATCCTTGTTTTATTTTATTTTAAATTAATTATTAATATTTTGTGTTTTTGTAGAATTCGGAGCAATAACAAAGAAATCAAAGAAAAAAGCAATGAATAAATCACAGACGGTGACTTCAGAGGAAGTGGAGGTGAGAATAGCCTAAGCCCATAACCTAAACTCAAATCCAAACCCAAAACCAAATCCGTAAACCCAAACCCAATCAAACCCAAAGCATATTATCTTAATTATCCAAGATTCTAGTTTGATTTAAGCCTTAAATCACTCATTGAACCCTCCCCTTAACTTGTCCAAGTTCATTTTCTTAATTCTCTATAAATACAATAGAAATGAATAAGAAATGGGAAGAAGGGAAGGGAAATAAAAAAATACAGAATACCAAAACCTCTTCTTCACAATTTGTGATTATCATCACCATCCCAACCAAGCAAAATCACCACCCACAGCCTATCCATCTCTGTTTTCTCTCCTTCACTCCATCGAAACAGGGGCGTGACAACCCTGTTTCACTTCATCTTCAACCACCGTCACCGGCTGCACCACGCACCACCACAGATACTTAAATCAAGTTGACGCTACTGGCACCCAGTGGACCTTGGTGAGAACACCTCGATTGAGAAAGATCAGAACTATTTGCACCCACTGGGATCTGCTGAGCCACACTAGACCTGTTCCTGTTTGCACCCTGCTGAATGCTCTGTAACACCACAGTGAATTAAGTCTCAAACTCTAGAATTAATTTCATTTTACTTTATTATTCCATGATTAATATTAATTGATTCGCGATTTATAATATTTTACTTTCACCTAATATGTCATGCATCTTAGGTTGTTAGAAAAATATTATGTTATAAATCAAGCATGTTTTAATTGAATAATTAAACTTGTGATTAATTGTGCCCTAAAAAGACAATTAATGCTAGGAGTTTATACATTGCTAGAGTCATTTATTTGAAATTGGAATAATAAGAAAAATTGAATATAATTTTAGGAGCTTGAAAAATATTTTGCAAATTGTGGTTTCCCTCCAACTCTTTTCTTTTATTTATTGTTATTTTTATTACTTTTGTTTAACTCGGATTTTTAAACACTGTAACCCCCATTTTCTCCAAATTAGTTTAATTAAATTATTAAATTCAATTTAATCCACCTTCCTTGTGGGATCGACCCGTACTTGCTGTTGTCTACCAGTTAGACACCGTGCACTTGCGGTTATTACAAGTGGGTCAAATTAGCCTGTTTATTTAGGCCAGTCAAACCCACAACATGTATAGTGAGATTAGAGATTCCAATATTAAAGCCACACACTTTTTAATATAATAGGCAATAATAGGCCACAGTCAACTATGCCTAATCCATGAAGCCACACACTTTTGCTCTATGATTAGAGATTCCGATATTGCTCTATGGTTTCCGATATTGCTCTATGATTAGAGATTCCGATATAACCCACCAATTTTTTAAAACTTATTATTTAAGCACTCTCTCAAAACTCCATTCCATTCTAATATCTGTAGCCTATATGAATTGATGCTTGAACTTGAACTTAAATTTTTTTTTTTTACCATAATCAATATTATACTGATCATAAAGTAAGACATTTATGAAGCTACATCATATTTGGATGAAAAGAATGTGATATATGGTTTAGATTCAACACTTCAGATGTTTTGATCTCAGAAAAATGGAGGAGATTCTTTTCTTGGTACAATTGTTTGAGAGTTATACACATGATTGCAAGGGCATTCTGGTGATGCAAACCAAGTTGGGATGTCGGCGTTGGACTCCTATATGCTGATTCTCCTTAGTTTCTTGGAATTCTGAATGGTGTTGTATGCTCGATCCTTGACATGCGATGTCAAAACAGTTGCCAAAGAAAATGGAAAGAGCTTCAATCTGGATCTGATTCCCGCCTTCACTGGGATTTACTTGTAAATTCAGTTTTAGTTTATCATACTAGATTGGAGATTTCTTTTGTCTAGTTCGCACGGAGGGATTACAAGAAAAGTAATATGATTGATCTTATCAATCATAAGTTAAAATCTAGCACTTGTGTTCGAGAAAATTACGGACCGTCTTTGACCAAAACCGGTGTATATATTGTGAGAGATGTCCTTAGTTTATAGTAAGATTGTGCATAGTAAGTATACAAGCAGCAAAAAATTTAACAACACTAATCATTCCCTTACAAGATCAACTTATCCAGACAGGAATTTAGGTCAAATGGTTGCACTATAACATGGACATATACTACTTATGGTAAAATGTGATCAGCATAATGAAGCAATATATTCTTTAGCTGTCTTGAATAGTTAGGTTTGTTGAATTAGAATTGCAGAAAATCAAACAAATGTTAGGTTTTGTCATAGATGAATAATATAACGTTTAAATTAATATTTGTCCACTGGTACAAAATAAACAATCTGAACATGCAAATGCATTGGACAGAGTTGACATTGTTTAATTACTCTATCTCTACTACTATAATGATTTTTTCCCAAAATGAACAGTAACATTGGAGTTGTCCTGATTTTTCATTCCCATTTTGCCCTCCAAGTTTCAAACATTTTACAAACAAAAATCAAAAGTAGTTACAAAGTCACAATGGTTTTATTGTCTTTTCAAAATAAGTAAAAAATACAAAAAGAAAACAACAAAAAGCCCAATCCATAGTGGGCTTGAGGGTGGTTGGGCTAAAAAATGTAGCAAAAGGCCCAATGTAGAATTGACCCTTCATATTTATGTTTTGTAATAAAAGACCTTACCTTTATTTAAAATTCCAAGTTTTCTTAGTTTAAAGAATTTCCTATAATTTTAATTTGCGTTTATTGATATTTTTAAATATAAAATAAAATATGAATATATGCACAAGTAGTGTGCTTCCACCCCTAGTCCTTGTAATAAAAATGGTCATCGTGAGAAGCATTTCACAATAATACATCCAAGGGTTAGTTCTAGATGTTCTGACCATGCTAATTTTCAATCATCATAGCGGATACATCCAAATATATGCCTATAAATTATCTATTCATCATCTAAAACCATGTTTACATTAAAAAATTTAGTACCGCTTGTACATTGTTTCATCCTACAAATACCCTATCACTCAACTTCAAGTCATCAACAACACAAGTGTCGTCTATCACTAATATTAGTTAAAAAGAGAAGGATATGGCTGCCAATAATCATATTTAAGTGTTCTATTCCATGGGTATTGCCAATTTTGGCCAGTGCTCCAACCCCAAACCAACTCCAACTCCCACACATTCTTCAAGAGGAACTTGTCCAAGGGATACCTTAAAATTAGGTGTATGTGCCAATTTGCTTGGATTGGTGAAAGTTGTGGTGGGCAGTCCACAAACTTTACCTTGTTGTACCCACATCCAAGGTCTTTCAAATCTCGAAGCAACGGTATGAACAATGAAGTCACATGTTTAGGGGGGACCAAGGAGTGTGATTCCCATGTTCATGGTACTTCCATTCCCACCATTGATCACAAAATCTAAAGGTGGATTGGTGAGTGAACCTCAAATTAGCTTAGAATTAGGTGTTCCCGTCATGAATTCCATGACATAGGATTCCATGCAACCAAACACACCCTCAGTTTGCTTCTCAATACCTGTAGCAAAAAGTGTCCTTCTCGTTTCAAATGTGCCTAAGCAATACTAGTGAAGCGACTGCTGCTTATTTGTTTTCCATGTATTTTAATTGCATGTTGATCAATCCAAGAGTTTAATTATATGTAATTTTGTTTCTTGTTAATAAACTTTAGTTCCATCATTCATAACAGTTACACTCCCGTGACTTGAATATGCCATGAGATGTTGTTGTGATGTCTCTTTTGCACTTTTGATATCACTAGCTTACAAACAAACATACTATTCTATGAAGACTTGAGAATTTTATTATTTTCTAATTATTTTGGCACTAATTGGTCCTCAAGACTATTTGGATATGATTTTCTTTTCTATAGCAATGTTCCTAATGCGTCCAAATCTGTCTTTGTCGATTCCTGACCTGCTAAATGAACAACAGTGAGCCAAGGACCACTGTTGTGGTGTCCAGATGCACTATAATGATATAGTCAGGTGACCGAGTAAGGATGGATGTAGACTGTAAAATTGGGTTGCAAGTGCATACCTTTCTCATCCCTTTTGTTCTCCTTATATAACGAATATTTCACTCTTTCATTGACTCTAACGTCAAGGCGTGGATAGAGGGAGGAGATCTCGCTTAGGATCTTACCTATCAATGACTGAGTTCCCTTCGACACTTGACTTTGTTAAAGACCCCATACTTGATTGGATCAAGAGCTGTGCAAATAGATTTCGGACTTGGAACAACCCAAAGATCTGTGTTCGGGCCTTATTGTCCGGGGCCAAGCACCATGATTTGTATCACGTTGGGCTCGCATAATTTGGGCTTCGGCACCTGACTTAGGGGTTGAATAGTGACTAGGCTGAGCCTGGGCTTAACCATGCTTGGGCCTGCTTGAGATTGCATTGAGGCTTTTCCATAATAGGGTTGACCTGTGCCACGTGTACTGCTGTGATCGGATGATTGTTTTATGTATCATCAGTGGGGCTGCATATAGGCCCACTAACTAACTGTGCCTGGGAGATTGTTTGATGCCATGATGGCATATTTAAACGTCTTTTTTGCTTCTGCGCTGTAGTTAATGCTCATGCAGTGGTTACGAAATTACTTCTCCCATACGCCAATCCTATATAAGCCTGCTTTGAGGGAGTTTTACCTATTTACCTTCGAGAGCTTTCTTCTGCTCTTCGTTTTAAACTTTTCTAGTTTGATCAAACTGGACCCTTCTGTCAATCATGTCAGCACAACTTCATTATTCGCGTGAGTGGCATGCGGCTTGCTTTGACTTCTTTAGGGACCCACTAACGTCAGAGAAGGATCTGGTCGACCTCCGTCGATGGTATGAAATTCCTGATGATCTGAGATTGTCGCTATTTACGAAAGGCGAGTCTCAGACTATTCTGAGGGAGGGGTTCATTTGCTTGTATAAGGCCATGTTCGAGGCTGGCCTGCGCTTCCCTCTTTCTGACTTCATTTGGCGTTTCCTATTTTATCAGGGTATTGCCCTGCCCAGATGGCGCCGAGCGGATGGAGTAAATTTATTGGCATTCTGATAATAAAGAAGGATGTTGGGATCCGTCTTTCGAATAAACTGTTTTATTCTCAAACTTTCGTCAAGATGAATAAGCAAGGCATTTGCCTACTGGTGAAGCCCTCCTGTCTGGGTGGTCAGCTGGATGACACGAAAGACTGGCATTGTTTCATCCTACAGATACCCTATCACTCAAGTTCAAGTCATCAACAACACAACTTTCGTCGACTACTACCAATATTTTAACAAAAAAATAATAATAAAAAAACCTGAAAAAAATTAGAAAAAATAAACTCAAAATTGTTTCACTAAAAAAATGTAATGGTACATGTAAGGGTTAAGAAAGTGTAATGGTACACAAGGGTTAAAATTGAAATTACAATAGCCATCAAATCACAATGAAATTACAAACGTTTTGTTTCTTTCTTCGGGTTAGTTTCTAGTCTTAGTACCAATGTACATAGGAATTGTATGCATTTTTAGTGTTGCAATGTTGATGCTCCAATTGTTGGTGTTCCTAGTATATATCGAAGACTAGGAGATGTTCCTATCCAATTCCTTGGTGTTGGTCTATCACAATTCAATAGAGCATGGTAAATGTTATTGTCAAATTCTCCAACTAGTTTATGGTTGATTCCCTCCACAAGGCTTTGATGAAGGGAAGCACTATTACTCCAGCATAGTTCATAATACTTCGTGCGTACACCTTTTGAGAGTTCCAAGTCTATGTTCACACCGTTCACAACAACTCTGAAGTCTTTCAGATTTTTCATCTCTTTGATAAGACTCTTTGCCAATCTAGCACCTTCCCTAACTTCCAAGTCAACCTCTTTGCTACTTCTTGTTGGTGGTCATTCCAATGTGGAGGGCTTATTACTAATTGGCCTAAAACATTAGGGGGCCAATTTGTAATAAGGAAGAAATTGGTGAAATAAAAATAGGAACCCAAATCGTGGGTTAGGATGAGGAAAAAAAAAACCCTTCTCTTTGTTCATCTCTCTCTCTCTCATTGTGGGTTGGTTTGAGGGAAGGTTTTGGGGTTTGTGAACTCCCATTTTACTTTGTATTTGGAGAAGAAGATTGTGAAGACAAGGTGTGCTCTTGCTCATGGTGTTTGTGAAGGTTCAACCACAACATCCAAGTTTCTCTCCTCCAATGGTTTTCTAGGGTTCTTCAACCCTAGTGTGTTAACAATTTATTTTATCCAATTGTTGTTTGAAATCTACCAATTAATAGGTAAGGAATTTAGTAAACCAAATGATTGTTAGCTTTCTTGAGTATTGGTGAAACCCCTAATTTGTAAGGGAGGTTGTAATCCCATTATTGATGTCATAGTGGAGTTTTGTCTGGACTAGGTCTCGAGGTTTTTCTCTTCGCTTTGGAGAGTTTCCTCATTAACAAATTCTGAGTGTCATTTGTTTTATTTTCCTTCCTTGCATATATCTTATCTTTGTGATTTGAATACAAAATTTGGGTGTTAATACCCAACAATGGTATCAGAGCAAGGTTAGATTAACCGTGTGCGAATCATGGAGCAGAATAATAGTCAGATGGTGAGTTTCAATGGAAACAATTGGACTATTTGGAAATCAAAGATGGAGGACTTACTTTATTGCAAGGACCTCTCAGAGCCCATTGTTAACGATGGAATTAAACCAAAAAAAAATGAGTGATGATGAACGGAAGAAACTTGATCGAAAAACTCTTGCTTATATTTGACAATGGTTAGATGATAGTGTGTTTCACCATGTTTCTACAGAAACTTATGCCTATTCTCTTTGGAAGAAATTGGAAGGGTTGTAAGAGAGGAAGACTGCAAGGAACAAAGCTTTCTTGATTAGGAAGCATGTAAATTTGAAATATAAAGAAGGGACTTCAGTTGCAGAGCATTTGAATGAAATTCAGACTGTTGTAAATCAACTCTCCTCCATGAAGATGAGTTTAGATGATGAGTTGCAGGCATTGCTATATCTTAGTTCATTCCTATTACTTAGTTCATTGCCAAACAGTTGGGAGACTTTAGTTGTGTCTCTTGGTAACTCTGCCCCAGATGGTGTTCCGACAATGAACCTTTTAACAAGTAGTTTGTTGAATGAAAAAGTGAGAAGAAAATCTTCAGGTTCATCTCAAACAGAGGCACTTGTTACAAGAAAGCAAGGGAGAAGTAAAAGCAGGAAACCTCATAACAGAGAAGCTTCCAGAGGAAAGTCTGGGCCAAGAATGCAAAATGGGTCACTACAGAAATGAATGTCGAAAAGCCAAACTAGATCGAATGAAAGAAAAAGGTGATGAGAAGTGAGATAGTGATTCTACAACTATTGCAACAGACGGGGACATCGTATTTGTAGATTGTGATAATGAAGCTTGCCTTAGTGTTACATGCCTAGACACAGATTGGGTGATTGACACAGGTGCTTCGTGTCATGCTACTCTTTGCAAGGATTCCTTCACTAACTACAAGTCATGTGACTTTGGTGTTGTGAGGATGGGAAACAAAGGTGTTGCAAAAATTGTAGGAATGGTTGATGTGAGCTTTGAGACTAATGTTAGATATACAATAGTTTTAAAATATGTTGGACATAAACCAGATCTCCGGTGGAACCTAATTTCTATGGGAAAATTAGATGATGAAGGGTACATTAGTCAGCTTGGAAATGGGCAGTGGAAGCTTACTAAGGGGTCACTTGTGGTGGCAAGAGGTAAAAAGTGTTGCACTCTGTACAAGACACAGGTCAAGCTATGTACCGGTGAGCTTAATGCAATTGATATTGAATCGTCCACAAATTTGTGGCATGGGAGACTCGAGCACGTGAGCGAGAAGGGACTTTAAATCCTCACCAAAAGGCAAGTTTTGCCAAACATGAAAGGTACACATTTACAGAATTGCATTCATTGTCTTGTTGGTAAACAACATAGAGTATTCTTTCATAGAAATTCTCCTAAAAGGAAGACTAATGTTTTAGAGTTGGTTTACTCTGATGTGTGTGGACCTATGAAAACAAAAACCCTTGGTGGGGCATTATATTTTGTTACTTTCATAGATGATG
Organism: Berberis vulgaris; assembly: GCA_963556465.1. NCBI lineage: Eukaryota > Viridiplantae > Streptophyta > Magnoliopsida > Ranunculales > Berberidaceae > Berberis > Berberis vulgaris. Next base: position 10,515,459 of record OY747129.1, on the reverse strand, counting down.
CTTCCAGGAAAGTATGGGCATATGCTTTGAAGGCCAAAAATCAAGTACTTGATGTCTTCAGGTCTTTCCATAGCGTGGTGGAAAGGAAAACAAGGAAGCAGTTGAGATGCATCCACACAGATAATGGGGGAGAGTACATTGGCCCATTTGAAGAGTATTGCATCAGATAGTACCCAAGACTCCACAACATAATGGTGTAACAGAAAGGATGAACCACACCATTTTAGAAAGAATTAGATTCATGCTTTCTAACTCAAAATTTCCAAGAATTTTTTGGGGGGAGGCAATGCGCACTGCATGTTACTTGATTAACTTATCTCCTTCACCACCACTAAATGGAGAAGTTGTAGAGAAGGTGTGGAGTGAAAAAAAAAAGTTTGTTATGATCACCTAAAGGTGTTTGGTTGCAGGGCATTTGTGAATATATCCAAAGATGAGAGATCTAAGCTTGATGATAAATCCAAACTGTGTATTTTATTGGGTTATGCGGGTGACAAGTTTGGGTACAGGTTATGGGATCCAGTCAACAAGAAAGTTATCAGAAGCTGGGATGTGGTCTTTCTTGAAGACCAGACTATTGATAATTTTGAAAAGGTTGAAAAACCTGAGCCTCATGTTGATGATTTGAAAGATTTGGATCCAGTTGTTCCTTCCAATGCACCTAGTAATGATGATACAGATGTACAAGTTTAGGAAGAAGAAGCTCATGGCGATGTTCCAGAGAATGATGAGTTTCCTACAAGAAACAATGATGATGAACAAGGGGAACATTCCCCACAAGAACCACTAACAGAGTTGAAAAGAACCACTAAAGTGCGCCGTCCATCAAAGAGGTATTCACCTCATGAGTATGTTATGATCACAGATGAGGGTGAACCACAATCAGTTGAAGAAGTATTTGATGATGAACAGAAAGGAGAATGGTTGAAAGCTATGCAAGAAGATATGGATTCCTTGCATAAGAACAACACATGAAATGGTTGAAAAACAAAAGGGGAAGAAAATATTTCAGAACAAGTGGATCGTCAAGATAAAAACCAAAAAACAAATCTCCGAACGAAGGTACAAGGCGCGGCTCGTTGTGAAAGGTAATAGGCAAAAGGAAGGTGTTGACTTTGAAGAGATATTCTCACTTGTGGTGAAGTTAACTTCGATACGGATTGTATTGGCATTGGCAGCAAGCATGAACCTTAAGATTGAGCAGTTAGATGTTAAAACTGCATTCCTCCATGGTGAATTTAAGGAAGATGTGTACATGGTGCAGCCAGAAGGTTTCAAATTCAAAGGCAGAGAACACATGGTGTGTAAGCTAAGGAAGAGTTTGTATGGGTTGAAACTAGCTCCTCGGCGGTGGCACAAAAAGTTTGAGTCATTTATGGTGAACCACGAGTAAAATAAAATGACTTCACATCATTGTGTGTTTGTTCAAAAATTTCTTGATGGTGATTTTATTGTGCTTTTGTTATATGTTGATTGTTGGATACGACAATAGCAAAATTGCCAGGTTGAAGAAAGAGTTGAGTGAATCTTTTGCCATAAGGATTTGGGTCCAGCTCAACGGATCCTTGGGTTGCATATTACTCGTGATAGGAAAGCTCGAAAGCTTTGGTTGTCACAAGAGAGGTACTTTGAGAAAGTTCTTCAGCAATTTAACATGGACAAGGCGAAACCAGTTAGTTGTCCACTTGCTAACCATTTCAAGTTAAATCGTGAACAATGTCCTTCTCGTGAAAGTGGAAAAAAATGGAGAGTATTCCCTATGCTTCAGCAGTGAGGAGTTTGATGTATGCCATGGTGTGTACAAGGCTAGACATTGCTCATGCAGTTGGTGTTGTTAGCAGATATCTTTCCAATCCTAGCAAAGAGCACGTGGCAACAGTGAAGTGGATATTTCAGTACCTCAGAGGTTCTTCTAAGGCACGTTTATGCTTTGGAAGTGGTGAACCTGTGCTAGCAGGCTGCACAGATGCAGATATGGGAGGTGATGTTGATTCCTATGGAGGGGGAGCAACGTCGTGGCAATTTAAGTTGCAAAAGTGTGTGGCTTTATCCACAACAGAAGTAGAGTACATTGCAATCACTAAGGATTGCAAGGAGATGTTATGGATGAAGAGGTTGTTTAAAGAACTTGATGTGAAGCAAGACAAGTTTGTTCTCTATTGTGACAGTAAGAGTGCCATCCATCTTAGCAAGAATCCAAGTTTTCATTCTGAGTCCAACACATTAATGTGAGGTATCATTGGATTAGGGATGTACTTGAAGAAAAGTATTTGCAACTTGAGAAGATCCATACTGACAACAATGGTTTAGATATGATGACAAAGTCATTACCCAAAAGCAAGCATGATGTTTGTTGCAACATTGCAGGTTTGGGTATGGTAGATCCCTCCTCATGATCGGTAGGGGAAGATTGTTGGTGATTCCTCCCATGTGGAGGGCTTATTACTAATTGGCCCAAAATATTAGGGAACAATTTGTAATAAGGAAGAAATTGGTGAAATAAAAAGAGGAACCCAAATCATGGGTTCGGTTGAGGAAAAGAGAAAAAAAAAAAAAAAAAAAAAACCTTCTTGCTCATTGTGTTTGTGAAGGAAGGTTTGGTGGTTTGTGAAATCCCATTTTACTTTGTATTTGGAAAAGAAGATTGTGAAAACAAGGTGTATTCTTGCTCATTGTGTTTGTGAAGGTTCAACCACAACATCCAAGTTTCTCTCCTCCAATGGTTTTCTAGGGTTCTTCAACCCTAGTGTGGTAACAATTTAATTTTTCAAATTGTTGTTTGAAATCTACCTATCAATAGATAAGGAATTTAGTAAACCAAGAGATTGTTAGCTTTCTTGAGGATTGGTGAAACCCCTAATTTGTTAGGGAGGTTGTAATCTCATTATTGAAGTCATAGTGAAGTTTTGTCTGGACTAGGTCCTTGGGTTTTTCTCTTCGCTTTGGAGAGTTTCCTTGTTAACAAAGTCCATTGTCATTATTTGTTTTATTTCCTTTGCTTTCATATATATTATCATTGTGATTTGCATACAAGATTTGGGTGTTAATACCCAACACTTCTGTGATTTCCTCCCTGTCGTCCTTGAAAAAGAGTGGGTATCATCTTGGTATGCTTATGACTTGCAACATCCAATCCATGAAATTTTTTTGTGAATGCATTATAAGCTAATTGATAAAGACATAAACATGACTAATTACATATCACAACCATTGTAAAAGTCCAAAATTATCTTGTCTCTTACAACTCATCAACGATTATCATTCTATTCAAATATATGTTGTACTGGTATAGGAATCCGATAGAAGATAAACTCTGATCATATTTGATTGCTTGCATAAACCTCCATTTTGATGGTCAAGTTTATAAGATTATCCTTAATGTTCTACCATTTCAAGTTTTAATAGCTAGGAAAAAACCGTCCAATATATTTGCACTTTATGCAATTTCTTCATACTCAATTCAGTGGAGGATGCTGTAAAGATTTCTCGGTGAAATCTTTTTTATTTCATCAAATCCACTCATTATATAAGGTAAAGGAAAAGGTAAGAGAAGGGATCTCGAACGGATTATTCGATCTACATGATGCAACTTGAACTGAGTTTTGTCCAAGTTTACTTCCTTCTTCAAACAGTGTTACTGACTTAAGCATCGGAGTGTCTTCGGCCACCAAAAAGGTGGTCTTTGACAATCTAACATCTGTTTTGCAGGTCAAATCTACAGGAGGACAAGATTTGGATGCATCAGTTCAATCAGAGGCCCTTCCTGCAAACCACCAACTCTCACTTGTTTAATGTTATTAGCAACAACTCCGGATCTCAAAAACCCCTCCAAGGGAAGTGTTCTTCTAATGGATTGTCAATCACGGAATAATACTCGTCGTTGATAATCCGATAAGAATAGGCAATAGGTTCATCAATAGATGGTATCTTAATGATTGGTAAATTACAAACAAACGAGATGGAAACTGATAACTGGATGGTTAAATAGGATCAAAATTTAACGATTATCAACCACATAGCAATGCCAAAGAAAGTTTCCATGATAAATTTAAATTGTTTGTTCATGTAGTCGAATCGTGCTCTCCTTGACCTTAACGAGGACCTGCACAGGGAATGCACGTGAGCCAAGGATCACTGTTGTGGTGACCGATGGCATTTCAATACTAAAGTCAGACAAGGCTTGAGAAAGGCTTAAAGATGTAAATTGGGTTCTGTAGCGTACCTTTCTTCATCAACTCCATGTCTTATTTAAAATGCGAGAGTATTTGTTCGGCTAGGCTTTTGGTGGCGTAGTTTAAGGAAAGAGATCTTGCTGAAGATCCTTTCCTAGTTGGGAGTCGACCATGTAGGAGAGTTTCCCTACACGACTTGTGCTCCTAGATCTGCAGGAGAGGTTTCCCTTTTGAAGTGTTGTTCACGCAAGGAAATTTTCATGCACTACTTATACTCTAGTATATGTTTCCTAGTTGAAACCGATGTGTTGCTGGCCTGCTTGTCTTTGGTGATTCCCCATATACTTTCTTGATTAGGCCTTACGGGTATTGGGCTTTACCATGTGATGTGTGGGCGTAGTAGAGCGTTACAACTTGGATCCAATCCTCTGAATTTTGCCGAATTGTGCTTAATATTGTCTAGGCCTTTCCAGATTTGGTGGGCATCAAGCCCGCTCTGTTCTGCTGACGAGATCATCGTGACACGCATACGGTGTGGATTAAAGGATGGTTTGGTGTATCATCAGATTCTCCACCCGAGTTGGTGGGCCAATTCATCGGCCCATCAAGTCAATCGCAGAGGATCTGAGTGGTCATGATTGGTTTGACTTTGAATCGTCTCCTTGAGTGGCGCACTTCATTAAATGGGTGTGCGTCTGCTCGAAAAAAGGCAGAAATTATGTTCTCTATATAGATCCCCTTCTTTTTAGAGTTTATTTTCTTTATTCTTCGATCTTGGAAACTCTGCTTTGTTGATTCACTTCCCGTGCTTTTGACTTTACCCAAATTCCGTGATTGAAAGTATGTACGTCCTTCAATGGCGGGCCAAAATCAACTTTCTGATGAATTGTTTGCTAAGGGCAGTAAGTTCTTCGAAGAGATGTCACTCTCTGAGTCGAATCTGAAAAGCCTCCATGAGACGTATGGGATCCCTAATGATCTGGTGCTTTTCACATTAAGCGTTGGTCAGACACCGTTGTCTCCTCCGGAAGGATTTATCTATTTGCATCAAGGTATGCCCCAATCGGGCGTTCGTTTTCCTGTCATCAAGGAAATTTAGAGCTTATTTGCTTACCTCGGTATCGCGCTCGCTCAAATGTTGTCGAACGGGTATAAGAAGATTATCGCCATTCTGATTAGGGCGAAAGACGTCGGTGTTCGAGTGTCAAGTGTGATTCAACTACTTACTTCTACGAGAATAAACGAGCATATTGTGTGTGTGTGTGTGTGTGTGTGTGTGTGTTGACGTTGCCTGAATGCTTTGGCAATCTGCCTGATGACTTCAAGTTCTGGCAGACATATTATTTCATGGCCTCTGCGGACTCGGAGTATTTTGAGCTTGTCGGTCGTCCGATCGAGCGAGAGTTTCGGCAGCTGAGTAAGTTTAATTTCGTTCTCGATTCTGCCAGTGTTGATTACATATTGAAATGCTATTTGTGCTTTCTGTAGGGAGGTTCCCGACTACGCCTCTTTCTTCTGAGGATGAAGCAACTTTAGATAAATTTCATGACATGCCCCGAATGCAGGTGGGGGATGTTTTTAAGTCTTCTAGCATAAAGCGTAGCGAATTATGGGCCTATTGGCATGAGGGTCCCACTATTTTAAGAGTTTTGAAGCCGAAGTCCGAAGGCGAGCCCTCTTCGAAGAATAGGAGGCTCCCAAGAGTTAAGATTACAAACTCGTTAAGTAGGGCGGAGCTGAATGGAGCGTTTTCTTTTAGTACGGGTTCCAAGAAACCTCGTGCTGCCACCAAGCACGGTAGTGAGCGTTTGGAAATCTTAGAGGGACGCCAAGCTATGCTGCAGGGTGGATACCACTGCTTCTATATGATCTAGCCAGGGCCTTTCCAGGATGTTGTAGGTGGAAAGGGCGTCAACTACCATAAACTCTTGGACAAGGTACTTCCACTGAATCTAACAATAGGGTGGGTGGCGGGCATTAGGTCCTTCTCTTGTAGCTGCATGTTGCAGAATGCACTGAGGAACAAGACATTTACTGAGCTTCCAGTGTCCACCAAAGCTTTTTTTACCTCCCACTTAGAGATATGGACAGAGATAACCAAGGCGTCATTGTGAAGGGAATGTACCACCTGAAGATCCCTCTCCGTAAACGTCAGTGATGGGATCGGGATGTAGACTCGTGCGTGCTGCACTTGTCGGTCCTCCCATTAAGATGGTATCCACATCTCGGCCAGTGTCCTCTTGCGGGATCTATTTGACTACTCTCCTCTGGACCGATCCCGTGGAGGACGTAGATGATGCCAGGAGCTTTTCTTTGATCTCCTTGACAACGTCTGCTCTTTCCTTCGCTCGACCCTGCCTCGTGTCCAAGCCTAGGAACTCCTTAAGTTTGCCTTTCCTTATTTAGTACTCGACTTCTCCTCTGAGGTTTTTGCAATCCTCAGTATCATGTCCGCCTTCCTTTTGGCAGGCCTATTTGATGTTATCGCACCTAGCAGGGTCTCCTCGCTGCTTAGGCGACCACTTCAGCTCTTCCCAATCCTTGATGGAATCAACGATGTCGGACAGACTGGTGTTGAGAGGGGTGACAGACCTGGACCCGATGTAATTTGAGGCCTTGTTCTGCTTGAGACGGCCCAAGTTGGTCTTGCTATCTGTGTGCTTCCTCTTGTTACTGTTATCGTCATTTTTTCTTCCTCCCCTCTTTCCTATCATTTAGGACAGAGGGTTTATTCTCTAACATCGTCTCTCTCTTGGCGGCCAACATGTCATTCAAAGTGATGTATTTCTGGGCAAGTCTGTCATATTGGATGGGGGTTCAGAGTGAGGAAGTCATAAAGCTTGCCTCTTTTCAGACCCGAAATGAAAGCCCTGACGGCGGTGTCATCACTACAGCCGTCGATGAAGGTTAGTTCATCATTAAAACGAGTGACGCACTCCCTCAACATCTCGTTCTGTGTTCGTTTTAAGGTCATCAAATAATGCGGACCCCTCCTAAGCCATTGGCTGCCCATGAAGCGTGTAAGAAATGCCAACACCAACGTCCGAAATGAATCATTCGATTTCAGAGGAAGGTTGTGGAACCACGTTAGTGCTAACGTCTTCAGGCTTGCAGGGAATGGTCGGCCCATTATTGCATCAGACCCTTCTTTGAGCGCCATAACATTTAGCGACGGCTGCCGTTGCTAAGTTTTACAAATAAAATTCATTAACTACGGTATAATACCGTAGCTAATGGATTTTTTTTAAAACAAAATATATAAAAAAAAACATTTAGCGACGGCACAAGAGCCGTCGCTAAGCTTTAAAAATAAAAATCATTAGCTACGGTAGAATATCGTAGCTAATGGATTTTTTGAAAAAACAATATATATACAAAAAAATATTTACCCACGGTAAATGAACCGTCGCTAAGTTTTACAAATAAAATATATACACAAAAACCGTCGCTAAGTTTTACATTATTTTTTTATTAGCGACGGCAAAAAACCGTCGCTAGTTGATTTTTTGAAAAAAAAAATTATATACAAAAACATTTAGCTACGGCAAAAAACCGTCGCTAAGCTTTACATTATTTTTTTATTAGCGACGGCAAAAAACCGTCGCTAATTGATTTTTTGAAAAAAAAAATTATACACAATAACATTTAGCTACGGCACAAAACCGTCGCTAATATTTTTTTTGAAAAAAAAAACCACGTCACCGATCCGCGTGAAACCTCATCTCAACCGTCAATAACACCCAAAAACTTTACCTCAATCCAACGCACTAAACCAAACTACGTTACCGATCCACGTGAAACTAACTCAACCAATCCCCTTCAATTACCTCTCTCTATATAAATTTAAATTTTCTCTACCAACCAACTTAAACAAAAAATTTCTCTCAACCAAAAATTTTCTCTCAACCAAAAATTTTCTCTCAACTCGCAGAGAAGAAACCCACAAAGGAGAAGTCTGCCGCCTCCCTCGACACTGATCCCGGCCGCCTCCCTCTCCCCTCCCTTCCCCGCCTTTCCCTAGCTGCAAGAGATCTTTGATCTCCGAGATCAGAGATCTCAGAGATCTGAAATCTGAAATCTCAGATCTCGGAGATCAGATAGATATGATCTCAGATATTCTATAGATCAAATTTTTATTATTATTTTTGTCATTTTTGTATGGATTCTTTGTAATTTTTTTTGTAATTTTTGTATGATATTCTAGAGATTCTGTGTAATTTTTGTTATAATTTTGATCAATTAAGTCTCTTGTCATGTTTTTGATCAATTAAGTTTAGTTCTGGTAGTTTCTATTAATTTTCAGAATGGACAATCATTAAGAGCTAATTTCATTATAAAAAATGAATTATCATTTGTAATTTGTAATTTGTAAATTTCATTTGTCAATATGATTTGCAACAAAGTTGTCCCTAAATAGCCACGGCAAATACCGTGGTTGTTTTGTCAATTAGATTTGCAATTTAGCGACGGCAAAAACCGTCGCTATTTTTCAATTTGCGACAGTCTTAGCCAAAATTTTAAACAGCTTTAGCGACAGAATTTTTCGAGTTAGCAACGGTTTTTAGCAGTTGCGAATTAGCTACGGGATAGTTTACCGTTGCTGATTCAAATAGCGACGATTAAAATAGCCACGGTATTGCGACGGTTGTTGAGCCGTTGCTAATTCATTTTAGCAACGGTTTTTTGACAATTAGCAACGGTTTTTAGCCGTTGCTGAATCACCTTTTTTTGTAGTGATTTCTTGGGCAGCGGTTCTTCCATGATATAATCCATGACCGTGAGACTGAACAATACATATGGATTTGTGGCCCCGTTGTCTAGGGGGTTGTGCGAGACGTGCCTATCAGCTCTAGGCACTGGGTTTCTATTGGTCGTGCCTCCGCCTCTTGTCCATTGAGAAGTTGCTGAGGCCACACGGCTCTCTTGAACATGCACTCTGGAACTTTATGAGGAATGAGCCCTTTGCTACTCATGGTCTCCTTCTGCAGGTGGAGGATTTTGCTGTTTGAGAGCCTCCATTGTCTCTGCGATCTGCTGCATCTATGTTCAGAGTAGGTCCACCCTCGGGTCTGCTGCGACCGCCAAAGGCGCTGGGGACTGATGAGGTTCTTCCCGTGGCGGTGTGGTGGAACTGGTGGCGTTCTGTCGGTTTGAGTGTTCGGAGGCTTGGTAGCATCTCCATTATTCCGAGACCTTGTCGTCACCATCTTGCTGATTCTTTGGAAAAGGTGGAACTACGGTTCTTTCTGAGGAACTTTTTCGTTCCCCACAGTTGATGCTTACCCAAAGCTGCACAGGTAGCAAACATGAGCCAAGGACCACAGAGGCTTAAAAATGTAAACTGGGTTATATTGCGTACCTCTAGTTCATCGACCTTATCTCCCTTTGATGGAGTCTTTGTTCTGTTAGGCCTTTGGTGGCGTAGTTTAGGGAAAGTTATCTTGTTGTGGAGATCCTTTCCTGATTGGGAGGTGTCCATGTGGGATAGTTTCCCTACATGATTTGTGCTCCTAGATCTACGGGAAAAAATTTCCTTTCTAAGTGTTGTCCATGCAAGGAAGTTTCATTGCCCTAGTTATATTCTAATATATGATTCCTAGTCGGATCCAATGTGTTGTTGGTCTGCCTATCTTGGGTAGATCTCTCAAATACTTGCCTTAGAGGTCTTACGAGTATTAGGCCTGACCGCGCGATGTGTGGGCTTATTGTCTCATTGCGACTCGGACCTGACTGTCTAGATTCTGCCATTGATGGGTTTGTTGTATTTGGGCCTCGTTGGATTGAGCGTGCAATCCTGCCTGCTTCGTTTTGATGTACGGTGCTTATCAGAGGACGTTTTGATGTATCATTAGTACATAAGGGTAAAAATTGAAATTACAATAGCCATGAAATCACACTGAAATTACAAACATTATTTTTTTTCTTTGGGTTAGTTTCTATTCTTAATTCCAATGTACATAGGAATTGTATGCATTTTCAAAGTTGCAATGTTGAAGCTCCATTTGTTGGTGTTCCTAGTATATATCGTAGACTAGGAAAATCTTCTTGTCCAATTCCTTGGTGTTGGTCTGTTTCAATTCAATAAAGCATGGTAAATGTTCCTGTCCAATTCTCCACCTAGATTATGGTTGATTCCCTCCACAAGGCTTTGATGAAGGGAAGCACTCTTACTACAACATAGTTTGTAATACTTCGTGCGTACACCTTCCGAGAGTTCAAAGTCTATGTTCACACCGTTCACAAAACACTGACGTCCTTCAGATTTTTCATCTCTTCGATAATACTTTTTGCCAATCTAGCACCTTCTCAAACTTCCAATTCAATCTCTTTGCTACTTCTGTAATTTCCTCCTAGTGGTCCTTGAAAAAGTGTGGGTGTCATATTGGTATGCTTACGACCTGCAACATCAAATCCATCAAATTTTTTTTGTGAAAGCACTATATGCTAATTAATAAAGACATAAACATGACTAATCACATTCTACAACCATTGCAGTAGTAAAAAAATCTCTTTTGTCTCATACAACTCATGAACAATTATTATTTTGGCAGAAAAATATCTCATTTGTGGCAGATGATAAGTGCCAAAGAAAACCTATTTTTGGCGGCAAAAAAACTTAATCTGCCAGAAAAACATTGCAGTGGCGGATTAAAAAATCGCCACATATATAAGTGCCAAAAAAAGGTCATTTCTTACAGATAAGTATCTTAATTCGCTAGAAATACCTAAAATTAAAATCTGGCAGTTATAGTATTTCTAGCAGATATCAATGCCACTACACTCACATTTCTGGCAGACATAAGTGCCATAAATGCTTCATTTCCGGCGAATATATCCACCACATCTGAACATATTTGGCGCTTATATCTGCCACTTCAAATACATATATGACGCTTATATCCACCACATTTGATTCATTTTCGACACTTATATCCGCCACATTTGATACATTTCCAGCACTTGTATCCCGCACAATAAAAAAATGATAAAATTTAAAATTTTTTATTATCCGCCACATAACATTTAATTTTTGTAATTTTTTAATACAAAAAATTAGTAATTATCCTGCACAAATTTTAACCAATAATTTTTAATAAAAATTTGTAAATTTTGTAATTATCTGCCACAAATAACTATTAAAATATATTTAATTACTAATAACTATACACCACAAATAACTAATAAATGTCGATACAAATTCGCTTAAAAAGCTACATAACTATTAATTGTCATATACATTATAAGATGCAACACATAATCAGCCTGTGGGACAGTTGACCCGAGTGCATCAACTTCATAAGGTGGAACATCATACTTGGCACTAATGCAACAGAGATGATGAATCCAACCATTCCACCACCTAAAATTCCAAAACCTAGCATGGCAAAGACAACAACAATGAAGGCGTCACGGGTCTTTTTGTTGGCATACTCAGACATGATAGTAGCTGAAAGTGGGTAGTCACCGCCAATGCCAGAACCGAAAGAAGCAGAGAGTAGTAATCATAGTCGTCGGTTCATTTGAAAAAGAAAGACCCGAAGCCACTGAGGCAATAACCATAAGCATAAGGGTCATTCCATAGACACCCATTTTGTCACCTAATTTTTAAGCCACCCAGAAGTTAAAAATTCAATCTCGAGTGTTGGAACGTATTAGAAAATGCTTATTTTATGCTATCTTTGACACGTATCATAAACACCCATTGCGATGCCAATTGGTTGCCAAGCAACCATAATGTGTGAAACTGCAAGTACTTGTTCCAAGTAATAGTTAGGGAGAATATATACGATCCTAAATGTGCAAGAACCAAGAAAATTAACATATCATCCAAACATATTGACCCTCACAGATATTTATGAAAATTAAAATTTTTACAATGCAAGTGCAAGTGTTTTCTTTTTTATCATAAGCAACAAATGAAGGAAATTGGTATACCCTCTAACCTTACTCGTATCCTGAAAAGTGTTGTCATTAGCCAACCTATCCTCATCAGAAACAAAGACTTTCTTAAGGAGAATATCACCATTCTGAACAATCCTTGGATCAATTTTGTTTTCTATTTTGGTAACTGTCAATCTAGGAGCATCTTTCTTTACAATAAATTTGAAAAAAGTATGTAAGCACAGAAATACATGAGCATAGAGTAAATTGTCAAAAAAAAAAAAAGGTCAAGTGACACACATCTCCAACTTCTATGAAAACCTTGGCTTATTGCCTTAATGAACCATGTTCATGCTTTCTTTTAACTATGCAATTTTGACTAAATTTAGGAGCTTCAGACAAAGTAACAAGATTGACTCTGTGTAGCCTTCAAACATGTCCAACCTGCTAACTTGAACACCCTTCTATTCCTACCTCGCTAAATAGTCCGAAAAATGGCATAGGGAATCAACTTCAAAACCTACTTACAACACCCTTTTGACGAGCCATTACACCAATCTTCTACACACATCACACTTGTCTGAGAAAATCCAAGATACCCAAACAACATAAAAAGTAATTTAACACAACAACACTACTGATAAATGCAATGGCATCGGGAATTGTTTTTCTCTGAAGATTTCTCAGCTGCACTGGCAAGATTGCAAAGGGTATTGAAGCCAAAAATGGAGACAAGTCCCTCCACCTTGCCTAGCAAAATTACAATAGAATAAATGTAGTAATATATTTGTTTGAGTTGCTCAATTTATAGCCATATAACCAACAAAGCGACCATGAACTAAGCTTCTTACAACCCATGACGCTTCTCGCTAGGAACACACAACACCATCTAATATGCAGTAACATTTAACTATTTATTAATGGTTTCTCTTCAAGCTCACTAAGTAATTTTCATAGTAGATAATATAACTTTACAAAAGATTGAGATCCGGGGGCATGATTTTCTTTAATTATATTTAGTCACTTAGACATGCACTTATCCAACCCGCTTGATTCTTTTTTTAATAAGTTGATTTTTTGTGTGAGTGATCTCACTTGTAGCTTACTCAAGCACAAATTGTATATTTTAAAGCACTCTCGCACAAGTTGATTGTTTCTATGTACGGATTCAACCATCAATCTATCAAGTTATACCAAAAGCGCAAGATGAATTAAAGGTTTGGCTGCCAACTTTCATGTGTGGATCAAAAATCAAATACTCCCTATGGGTTTGTAATTCTAACCTTGGGGATCAGGGTTCAGGTCAAACTGATAACTCATCTAAGAGAGTCATACCAAATCCCGCGTACTATATGCTACAATAAATTAGGAAAAATTACAATAGCTACCAACAGTTACAAGTTTAAGAAACAAGACCAGAACTTTGGCCTTCCCTAGTTGCATCAAACTCCATGAAATCTAACCAAACTTTTACTCACTGATAACCAACTGATTTAACACAGCTACTGCCTAGCAAATGACACGCGAGACAACAAAGAAAGCCAAAAGAACTCTGTCTTTTTAGTCAGTTTAGTATATTTGATTGAAAACTACTTTGCTACTCTTGAATGATACAATGCCAATTATCATCCAAACACAAACTTCATTATCTCCAATATGTCTCATACTTCTAACCATTCAACTTAATGTCTCTAGTTAGCCTTCTTATTCACGATCCACGACATGTCCGTGTACTTTCAAATCTTAGGATATTACTCAAGATTGACAAATTTTACTAAACAATAAAAAATATATATATAAATGTTTGTACCTCTAGTCCACGCAGTTCACCAAAGATAGTATTTGCCTGCGATCAAACAAAATTCAAGATAATAAACTACAAAAAGCAATAACAGCAAAGCATAGAAAGTGAGCTAAAAATCTGTCGATTCACCTGAATCGAAGCCTCTCCAAGACTCGGAAGACCATCCTGCTTTGCCACGAGCATCAAATAGCTCTCATCCACTCCAAGATTCAATTATTCACCAAAATCAAACAATAAAAAATCAACGAAATCAATCACTACAAGCCAAATTTTATCTCTAATCTCAATTTCAAATTCACAGACTCGTCACCAGAGTTCACGATGATCTTTAGCTTTGAAACGTCACTCTGATAAACGTCACCATGATTTTGGTCGGAGAAAGGGCGAGGAATGGGTCGCAGAAACTTCGTGGATTTATAGCGGAATGAGGAGACTCTGATTTAGCTCAAGTAGATGAATTTTTTTTAGGGTTTGAAACGAAACAATAGAAATGATTGAAGTTTGAGATGAATGAAAGTGAAAGAGAGCGAGAGCGTGTGTGTGTACCTTATTTCTTTTTAAGATCAAGGATGTGAAATAGCTTATCAAACAAATTGTTGCTAGTTGTTAATTTGATGGTACAACTTTTAAATTCATGAGCCTCACAAATAAACAATACCAGATGAATCTAAAAAATGGTTTCAATATTTTAAAATTAAAAAGACATGTCAGTTAAAGAAGCAAGGAAAACAAATTGTATAATTATATCTTCCCATGGAAACAGCCTAAAAGTCTTTGCAGAATGGTGATACTGAAGAGAGACCACTCAATACCTATTCTTGGATTTGAATTTGAATTAACTATACTACCATGTTCACAATACAAGCTCAATGTTTTATGCTAAGGCTCATAATGATGACAAAAATTGTAAGAAACGCTTCCAAGTCGAAGGAAACAATAAGAAGGTTTATAGCAAGCATAAGCAAATCCAACCACAGAACAAAGTCAAGAACAATGATATTGGTATATGCTTTTTATTAGGAAAAACAAAATTGTGGGTTTGAAGGAAATTTCTCATAGAGCCGTATAAGATTGTCGGTAGTGTAAACTCATGAGTGAATGCTTGACCAATTTAATTACTTTTTCCCCACGTCTCACTTCAAAATTTGGTCAAACTTATCTAGAACATAGATGGGAAATTATTCCAAAAAGAAAATTTGAATGCGAAATGCATTGGCCAGAGGATAGCCTTCTTTAAACCTTGTAGATCTTGTTAAAAAAATATTCTCATTTATGAGAAGCATTGAAAAGTAATAGAGCCATACTTTACTTTTACAGACACAGTTGGGGTGTAAAATTCGATAAGTCATACATTTGTTTTTCTGCTGCTTTAAGCTTGGCTGCCTAATATCCAAATTTAGTGGGAATTGGAAATGCTCGTGTAAAATATCTCTCATTTAAATGTCAAATATAGCAGCTGCATTACTATTATTCAACTCATGACTGCCTAAATTTGTACCTCCGTAGAGTTGAACATTGTGTTACTCATGTAAACATCATTCCATTTCAAGTAGCAAACAAGGGGAATTACGACAAGGCACGTAGATACTCTGCAATCATGGGGCCTGGTTGACATCCAAGTATCCAAATATTTGTAGTTTGTGCATGGGTCCATAGTCAACTATGCATAATCCATGAATATTAAGCAATAATAGAGTTCCAGAAGTTGGCTGACCAAATTTTCATTCCTCCACTGCATGCACAAACATCCAAATATTTTCTATTCCATGGTTACTGCCAATTGTGGAAAGTGCTCCAACCCAAAACCAACTCCAACTCCCACGCATTCTTCAAGAGGTACTTGTCCAAGGGATACCTTAAAATTAGGTGTATGGGTCAATTTGCTTGGATTGATGAATGTTGTGGTGGGCAGTCCACCAACTTTACCTTGTTGCAACCTCAATCAAGGCCTTTCAAATCTCGAAGCAGCGGTATGAACAATGAAGTCACATGTTTTGGGGGTACCAAGGAGCATGAGTCTCATGTTCATGGGACTTCTATTCCCACCATTGATCACAAAATCTAAAGGTGGATTGGTGAGTGAACCTCAAATTAGCTTAGAATTAGGTGTTCCCAGCATAAATTCTATGGCATAGGATTCCATGCAACCAAACACACCCTCAATTTGCTTCTCAATACCTGTGGCAAGAAGTGTCCTACTAGTTTCAAATGTGCCTAAGCAATACTAGTGAAGTGACTGTTGTGTATTTGTTTTCCAATTATTTTAAATTGCATGTTGATCAATCCAAGAGTTTAATTATATGTAATTTTGTTTCTTGTCAATAAAACTTTAGTTCCATCATTCATAACAGTTATACTCCCGTGACTAGAATATGCCATGAGATGTCGTTGATGTCTCATTTGCACTTTTGATATCACTAGCGTACAAACAAACATACCATTCTATGAAGACTGGATAATTGAATTATTTTCTAATTATTTTGGCATTCATTGGTCCTCAAGACTATTTGGATATGATTTTCTTTTCTATCGCAATGTTCCTAATGCGTCCATATCCGTCTTTGTTGATTCCTGACCTGCAAATTGAACAACAGTGAGCCAAGGACCACCGTTATGGTGCCCAGATGCACTCTAATGATAAAGTCAAGTGAATGAGTAAGGATGGATGTAGACTGTAAAATTGGGTTGCAAGTGCATACCTTTTCTCATCCATTTTGTTCTTCTTATATAACGAATATTTCACTCCTTCATTGACTCTAATGTCGAGGCATGGATAGAGGGAGGAGATCTCACTTAGGATCTTACTTATCCATGACTGAGTTGCCTTCAACACTCGACTCTGTTTGGGACTCAATACTTGGTTGGATCAAGAGTTGTGCAAATAGATTTTGGGCTTGGAACAACCCAGAGATCTGTGTTCGGGGCTTATTGTCCTGGGCCAAACTCCATGATTTATACCACCTTGGGCTTGCGTAATTAGGGCTTGGGCACCTGACTTATGGGCTGAATAGTGACTAGGCTGAGCCTGGGTAGGACCATGCTTGGGCCTGCTTGAGACCGTGTTGAGGCCTTTCTATATTAAGGTTGTCTTGTGCCACATTTACTGCTGTGATCGGATGACTGTTTTATATCTTATCTGTGGGGCTGCGTATAGGCCCACTAACTGACAGTGCCTGGAGGATTGTGTGATGCCATGATGGCATATTTCGACGCCTTTTCGGCTTCTACGCTGCTGTTAATGCTGATGCAGTGGTTACATAATTACTTTTCCCATACGCCAATCCTATATAAGCCTGCTTTGAGGGAGTTTTACCTTGTTTTCCATCGTTAACAATGGGCTCGGAGAGGTCCTTGCAATAAAGTAAGTCCTCCATCTTTGATTTCCAAATAGTCCAATTATTTCCATGAAACTCGCCATTCGACTATTATTCTGCTCCATGATTCACACATGGTTAATCTAACCTTGTTTTGATACCACTGTTGGGTATTAACACCCAAATCCTGTATTCAAATCACAAAGAGAAGATATATGCAAGCAAATGAAATAAAACAAATGACACCGGAATATGTTAACAAGAAAACTCTCCAAAGCGAAGAGAAAAACCTCGGGACCTATTCCAGGGAAAACTCCACTATGACTTCAATAATGGGATGACAACCTCGCTTACAAATTAGGGGTTTCACCAATCCTCGAGAGAGATAACAATCTCTTGGTTTACTAAATTCTTTACCTACTAATAAGTAGATTTCAAACAACAATTTGATAAAATAAATTGTTAACACACTAGGGTTGAAGAACCCTAGAAAACCATTGGGGAGAGAAACTTGGATGTTGTGGTTGAACCTTCACAAACACCATGATCAAGAGCACACCTTGTCTGCACAATCTTCTTCTCAAAAAAGAAAGTAAAATGGCAGTTCGCAAACCCCCAAACCTTCCCTCAAACCAACCCACAGTGAGAGAGAGAAATAGGTGAACAAAGAGAAGTCCTTTTCTCTTTTCCTCAACATAACCCATGATTTGGGTTCCTCTTTTTATTTCACCAATTTCCTTTTTATTACAAATTGATCCCTAATGTTTTAGGCCAATTAGTAATAAGCCCTTCACATTGGAGGGACCACCAACAAGAAGTAGCAAAGATGTTGACTTGGAAGTTTGGGAAGGTGCTAGATTGGCAAAAAGTATTATCAAAGAGATGAAAAATCTGAAAGACTTCAGTGTTGTTGTGAACGGTGTGAACATAGACTTGGAACTCTCAAAAGGTGTACGCACGAAGTATTATAAGTTATGCTGGAGTAAAAGTGCTTCCCTTCATCAAAGCCTTGTGGAAGGAATGAGCCATAAGCTAGTTGGAGAATGGGACAGTAACATTTACCATGCTCTATTGAATTGTGACAGACCAACACCAAGGAATTGGATAGGAACATCTCCTAGTCTTTGATATATACTAGGAACACCAACAATTGGAGCATCAACATTGCAACACTGAAAATGCATACAGTTCCTATGTACATCGGTACTAAGACTAGAAACTAACCCGAATAAAGAAACAAAATGTTTGTAATTTGAGTGTAATTTGATGGCTATTGCAATTTCAATTTTAACCCTTGTGTACCATTACACTTTCTTAACCCTTACATGTACCATTACATTTTTTTAGTGAAACAATTTTGAGTTTATTTTTTCTAATTTTTTTCAGGTTTTTTTATTATTATTTTTTTTGTTAAAATATTGGTAGTAGTCGACGAAAGTTGTGTTGTTGATGACTTGAAGTTGAGTGATAGGGTATTTGTAGGATGAAACAATGCCAGTCTTTTGTGTCATCCAGCTGACCACCCAGACAGGAGGGCTTCACCAGTAGGCAGACGCCTTGCTTATTCATCTCGATGGAAGTCAGAGAATGAAGCAGTTTTGTCGATAGATGGAACCCAACATCCTTCGCCATTATCAGAATGATAATCAATATACTCCACCCACTCGGCGCCATCTGGGCAGGGGCAATACCTTGATAAGATAGGAAACACCAAATGACGTCAGAAAGAAGGAAGCGCAAGCCAGCCTCGAACATGGCCTTATACGAGCAAATGAACCCCTCCCTCATAATAGTCTAAGGCATGTCTTTCGCATAGAGCGACAATCTCTAATCATTAGGAATTTCATACCATCGACGGAGGTCGGCCAGATCCTTCTCTGATGACAGTAGCCCCCTAAAGAAGTCAAACCAAGCCACATGTCACTTACGCGAATAATGAAGTCACACAGACATGATTGACGAAAGGGTCAAGCTTGATCAAACTAGAAAAGTTAAAAACGAAGAGCAGAAGGAAGCTCTCGAAGGTAAAAAGGTAAAACTCTCTCAAAGCAGGCTTATATAGGATTGGTGTATGGGAGAAGTAATTATGTAACCATTGCATGAGCATTAACTGCAGCACAAAAGCCGAAAAGGCGTCGAAATATTCCATCATGGCATCACAAATCCCCCAGGCACAGTTAGTTAGTGGGCCTATACGCAGCCCCATTGATTAGACATAAAACAGTCATCCGATCACAGAAGTAGACGTGACACTAGTTAACCCTAATAGGAAAAGCCCTCAACGCGGTCTCAAGCAGGCCCAAACATGGTCCTGTATAGGCTCAACGTAGTCACTGTTAAGCCCATAAGTCAGGTGCCCAAGCCCAAATTACGCGAGTCCAACGTGGTATAAACCATGGAGCTTGGCCTAGGACAATAAGGCCCGAACACAGATGGGTTGTTCCAAGCCCAAAATCTGTTTACACAACTCTTGATCCAATCAAGTATTGGGTCCCAAACAGAGTCAAGTGTCGAAGGAAACTCAGTCATGGATACGTAAGATCCTAAGCGAGATCTCCTCCCTCTATCCACGCCTCGATGTTAGAGTCAATGAAGGAATGAAATATTCGTTATATAAGAAGAACAAAAGGGTTGAGAAAGGTATGCACTTGCAACCCAATTTTACAGTTTACATCCATCCTTACTTAGTCACCTAACTTTATCATTAGAGTGCAACTGGACACCACACACGGTGGTCCTTGGCTCATTGTTGTTCAATTTGCAGGTCAGGAATTGACAAAAACGGATTTGGACGCATTAGGAACATTGCTATAGAAAATAAAATCATATCCAAATAGTCTTGAGGACCAATGAATGCCAAAATAATTAGAAAATATTTAAATTCTCAAGTCTTCATAGAATGGTATGTTTGTTTGTATGCTAGTGATATCAAAAGTGCAAATGAGACATCACAACGGCGTCTCATGGCATATTCTAGTCACGGGAGTGTAACTGTTATGAATGATGGAACTAAAGTTTTATTGACAAGAAACAAAATGACATATACTTAAACTCTTGGATTGATCAACATGCAATTTAAAATACTTGCAGAACAAATACACAACAGTCGCTTCACTAGTATTGCTTAGGCACATTTGAAACTAGAAGGGCGCTTCTTGCCACAGGTATTGAGAAGCAAACTGAGGGCGTGTTTGGTTGCATGGAATCCTATGTCATAGAATTCATGACGGGAACACCTAATTCTAAGCTAATTTGAGGTTTACTCACCAATCCACCTTTAGATTTTGTGATCAATAGTTGGAATGAAAGTCTCATGAACATGAGACACACACTCCTTGGTCCCCCCAAAACATGTGACTTCTTTGTTCATACCACTGCTTCGAGATTTTAAAGGTCTTGGATGAGGTTGCAACAAGGTAGAGTTGGTGGACTGCCCACCACAACATTCATCAATCCAAGAAAATTGGCACATACACCTAATTTTAAGGTATCCCTTGGACGAGTACCTCTTGAAGAATGCGTGGGAGTTGGAGTTGGTTTTGGGTTAGAGCACTGGCCACAATTGGCAGTAACCATGGAATAGAGCACTTAAATAGGGTTATTGGCAGTCATATCCTTCTCTTTTTAACTAATAATAGTGATAGACGACACTTGTGTTGTTGATGACTTGAAGTTGAGTGATAGGGATTAGTAGGATGAAACAATGTACAAGAGGTACTAAAATATTTTAATGTAAACATGGTTTTAGATGACAAATAGACAATTTATAGGCATATATTTTGATGTATCCGCGGTGGCGATTAAAAATTAGGATGGTCAGAACATCTAGAACTAACTCTTGGATGTATTATTGTGAAATGCTTCTCACGATAACCATTTTCATTACAAGGACTGGGGGTGGAAGTGCACTACGTGCGCATATATTAAGTATTTTATTTTATATTTAAAAAAATCAATAAACGCAAATTAAAATTATAGTAGTTAAACAGCGCCAACTCTGTCCAATGCATTTGCATGTTCAGATTGTTTATTTTGTACCAGTGGACAAATATTAATTTAAACATCATATTTTTCATCTATGAGAAAACCTAGCTTTGTTTGATTTTCAGCAATTCTAATTCAACAAACCTAACTATTCAAGACAGCTAAAGAATATATTGCTTCATTGTGCTGATCACATTTGACCAAAATTGCTGTCTGGATAAGTTGATCTTGTAAGGGAATGATTAGTGTTGTTAAATTTTTTGCTCTTGGTATACTTACTATACACAATCTTACTATAAACTGAGGACATCTCTCACAATATATACACAGATTTTGGTCAAAGACGGTCAGTAATTTTCTCGAACACTAGTGCTTCATTTTATCTTATGATTGATAAGATCAATCACATTACTATTCATGTAATCCCTCCGTATGAACTTGACAAAAGCAATCTTCAGTCTAGTATGATAAACTAAAACTGAATTTACAAGTAGATCCCAGTGAAGGGTGGAATCAGATCCAGATTGATGCTCTTTCCATTTTCTTTGGCAACTGTTTTGACATCGCATGTCAAGGATCAAGCATACAACATCATTCAGAATTGCAAGAAACTAAGGAGAATCAGCATATTATAGTCCAACGCCGGCATCCCAACTTGGTTTGCATCACCAGAATGCCCTCGCAATCATGTGTATAACTCTCAAACAATTGTACCAAGAAAAGAATCTCCTCCATTTTTCTGAGATCAAAACATCTGAAGTGTTGAATCTAAACCATATATCACATTCTTTTCATCCAAATATGATGTAGCTTCATAAATGTCTTACTTCATGATCAGTATAATATTGATTATGGTAAAAAAAAAATTAAGTTCAAGTTCAAGCATCAATTCATATAGGCTACAGATATTAGAATGGATTGGAGTTTTGCGAGAGTGCTTAGATAATAAGTTTTAAAAAATTAGTCGGTTATATCGGAATCTCTAATCATATAAGCGGCGTCACATGGATGCAACAGCAACTCATGGCATATTCTAGTCATGGGTGTGCAACTCTTCTTCTGAATGTTGTTGTAAACTTTTTATTGAGAAACAAAATTACATATAAACTCTCATGCATGCAGCATCAACATGCATGCAATCTGTAATACTTGGAAAACAAAGTACTCAATTAGCAGCTTCACTACTGGGGACATGGATCTATTACATGCATCAAATAGCTAGAGTCGGAGTAGCTTAGGCGCATTGGAAACCAGATGGAAGTTTCTTGCCACAGGTATTGAGGAGCAAAGTGAGAGAGACTGGGACATTGAGGTTGATACCCAATACGTTGGCTTTGATGGCAGTGCAAAGGCAGATGGCGGCTTCGAGATCAGTAATACCTTGGATGAGGGTACAACAAGGTAGGGTTGATGGACTTCCCACCACAACATTTACCAATTGAAGCAAATTGGCACACACACCCAATTTCAAGGCATCCCTTGGGCATTTACCCCCTGAAGAAGGTGCTGGTGTGGTTGGGGTAGTTGGAGTTGAAGGTGTACTGGGAGTCGGCGTTGGTGTTGGGGTACTTGGGGTTGAAGGTGTACTGGGAGGGGTACATGGGCTTGAAGGTGTTGTTGGGGTACTTGGAGTTGGCTTGGGTTTAGGGGTTGGTGTTGTTGGGGTACTTGGAGTTGGCTTTGGTTTAGGGGTTGGTGTTGTTGGGGTACTTGGAGTTGGCTTGGGTTTAGGGGTTGGTGTTGTTGGGGTACTTGGAGTTGGCTTTGGTTTAGGGGTTGGTTTGGGGTTGGAAGGATTGTTGCAATTGCAGGTGGCAGTGACGATGGAGAAGAAGAGAAGGTTGAATGAGAGGAACAGAGCAACTGAAGCTGCAGAGTTTTTGGAGTTCATCTTTCTTGATTTCTTCTTTCTCTGCTATGGATTAATTTGTAGAGATAGAAAGGATTGATGGTTTGAATTGAGTTAGAGTGATAGGTGGGTATTTATAAGGGTGAAATGAATGATTTGTAAGTTGAAGGTTGAATCATGCACTATAGTAGTGATGTGGGCATGACCATCATTTTTTAGCTGGCAAAGCTAAATTTCTACGCATATATTTGGATGTTTGTGCATGCAGTGGAGGAATGAAAATTTTGTTAGCCAACTTCTAATAATATCTATCACTAGCTCTATTATTGCTTAATATTCATGGATTAGGCATAGTCGACTGTGGCCTATTATTGCTCTATGATTAGAGATTCCGATATAACCCACCACTTTTTTAATTAGAGATTCCGATATTGCTCTATGAAGCCACACACTTTTGCAACTTAGATTGCCACGACACTGCTCGTCCTGCATTTGTAAATAGATACCCCAAAATCGACTTCATGGAATCAACATCACCTCCCATATCTGCATCTGTGTAGCCTGTTAGCATAGGTTCACCACTTCCAAAGCATAAATGTGCCTTAGAAGAACCTCTGAGATACCGAAATATCCATTTTACTGCTGCCCAGTGCTCTTTGCCAGGATTGACAAGATATCTGCTAACAACACCAACTACATGAGCAATGTATGGCCTTGTACACACCATGGCATTTATCAAACTCCCCACTGCTAAAGCATAGGGAATACTTTCCATCTTTTTTTTTTCCACTTTCACTAGAGGGACATTGTTCACGACTTAACTGGAAATGGTTAGCAAGTGGAAAACTAACCGGTTTCACCTTGTCCATGTTAAATCGCTGAAGAACTTTCTCAATGTACCTCTCTTGTGACAACCAAAGCTTTCGAGCTTTCCTATCACGAGTAATATGCATCCCAAGGATCCGTTGAGCTGGACCCAAATCTTTCATGGCAAAAGATTCACACAACTCCTTCTTTTACCTGGCAAATTTGCTTGTGTTGTGTCCAACAATCAACATATCATCAACATATAATAAAAGAACAATAAAATCACCATCAGAGAATTTTTTTTACAAACACACAATGATCTGAACTCGTTCTCTTATACCCGTGGTTCACCATAAAGGACTCAAATGTTTGTACCACTGCCGAGGAACTTGTTTAAACCCATACAAACTCTTCCTTAGCTTACACACCATGTGTTATCTGCCTTTGACTTTGAAACCTTCTGGCTGCACCATGTACACATCTTCTTCCAATTCACCATGGAGGAATGCAGTTTTAACATCTAATTGCTCAATCTCAAGGTTCATGCTTGCTGCCAATACCAATACAATCTGTATCGAAGTCATCTTCACCACACGTGAGAATATCTCTTCAAAGTCAACACCTTCCTTTTTCCTATTACATTTCACGACCAGCCACACCTTGTACCTTCGTTCGTAGTTTTGTTCTTCAGTTTTTATCTTGACGATCCACTTGTACTGAAGTACTTTCTTCCCCTTTGGTTTTTCAACCAATTCATATGTGTTGTTTTTATGTAAGGAATCCATATCTTCTTGTATAGCTTTCAACCATTCTCCTTTCTGTTCATCATCAAATACTTCTTCAACTGATTGTGGTTCACCCTCATTTGTGATCATAACATACTCTTGAGGTGAATACCTCTTTGATGGATGGCGCACTCTAGTGGTCCTTTTCAACTCTGTTGGTGGTTCTTGTGGGGAATGTTCCCCTTGTTCATCATCATTGTTTCCCGTAGGAAACTCATCATTCTCTTGAACATCACCATGAGCTTCTTCTTCTTGACTCTGTACATCTGTATCATCATTACTAGGTGTACTGGAAGGAACAACTGGATTCAAATATATCAAACCATCAACATGAGGCTCAGGTTTGTCAACCTTTTCAAAATTATCAATAGTCTGGTCTTCAAGAAAGACCTCATCCCTGCTTCTAATAACTTTCTTGTTGACTGGATCCCATAACCTGTACCCAAACTTGTCATATGCATAACCCAAGAAAATACACTGTTTGGATTTATCATCAAGCTTAGATCTCTCATCTTTGTATATATGCACAAATGCCCTGCAACCAAACACCCTTAGCTGATCATAGCAAACTTTTTTTACTCCATACCTTCTTTGCAACTTCACCATTCAGTGGTGCTAAAAGAGATAAGTTATTCAAGTAACATGCAGTGCGCATTGCCTCCCCCAAAAAACTTCTTGAAAATTTTGAGTGAGAAAACATGCATCGAATTCTTTCTACAATGGTGTGGTCATTCTTTCTGCTACAACATTATGTTGTGGAATCATGGGTACTATCTGCTTATGTCTGATACCATGTCTGATGCAATTTTTTTCAAACGGGCCAATGTACTCTCCCCCATTATCTGTGTGGATGCATCTCAACTGCTTCCCTGTTTCCCTTTCCACCATGCTATGGAAGGACTTGAAGAAACCATGTACTTGATGTTTGGTCTTCAAAGCATCTGTCCATACTTTTCCAAAAGCATCATCTATGGAAGTAACAAAATATAATGCACCACCAAGGGTTTTTGCTTTCATAGGTCCACACACATCAAAGTAATCCAACTCTAAGACATTAGTCTTCATTTTAGGAGAATTTCTATGAAAGGATATACTCTATGTTGTTTACCAACAAGACAATGAATGCAATTCTTTAAATGCGTACCTTTCATGTTAAGCAAAACTTGCCTTTTGGTGATGATTTGAAGTCCCTTCTCGCTCACGTGCCCGAGTCTCCCATGCCACAAATTTGTGGACGATTCCTTATCAATTGCATTAAGCTCACCGGTACTTAGCCTGACCTGTGTCTTGTACAGAGTGCAACACTTTTTACCTCTTGCCACCACAAGTTATGCTTCCATTGCCAATTTCCAAGCTGACTAATGTAACCTTCATCATCTAATTTTTCCACAAAATATAGGTTCAACCGGAGATCTGGTATATGTTAACATTTTTGAGAACTATTGTATATCTAATATTAGTCTCAAAGCTCACATCACCCATTCCTATAATTTTTACAACACCTTTGTTTCCTATCCTCACAACACCAAAGTCACCTGACTTGTAGTTAGTGAAGGAATCCTTGCGAGGAGTAGCATGACACGAAGCACCTGTGTCAATCACCCAATCTGTGTTTAGGCATGTAACACTAAGGCAAGCTTCATCATCACAATTTGCAAATATGATGTCCCCGTCTGTTGCGATAGGTGTAGAATCACTATCTCGCTTCTCATCACCTTTTCCTTTCATTCGATCTAGCTTGGCTTTTCGACATTCATTTCTGTAGTGACCCATTTTGCCACAATAGAAACATTTCACATTCATTCTTGGCTTAGACTTTCCCCTGGAAGCTTCTCTGTTATGAGGTTTTCTGCTTTTACTTCTCCCCCGCTTTTCTGTAACAAGTGCCTCTATTTGAGATGAACCAAAAGATTTTCTTCTCACTTTTTCATTCAGCAAACTACTTGTTACAAGGTTCATTGTCATAACACCATTTGGGGCAGAGTTACTTAGAGACCCAACTAAAGTCTCCCAACTGTCTCACAATGAACTAAGTAATAGCAATGCCTGCAACTCATTATCTAAACTCACCTTTAATGGGGGAGAGTTGATTTACAGCAATCTGAATTTCATTCAAATGCTCTGCAACTGAAGTTCGTTCTTTATATTTCAGATTTACAAGCTTCCTAATCAAGAAAGCCTTGTTCCCTGCAGTCTTCCTCTCTTACAACCCTTCCAATTTCTTCCAAAGAGAATAGGTAGAAGTTTCTGTAGAAACATGGTAAAACACACTATCATCTAACCATTGTCGAATATAACCAAGAGTCTTTCGATCAAGTTTCTTCCATTCATCATCACTCACTTTTTACGATTTATTTCCATCGTTAACAATGGGCTCGGAGAGGTCCTTGCAATAAAGTAAGTCCTCCATCTTAGATTTCCAAATAGTCCAATTGTTTCCATTGAAACTCACCATTCGACTATTATTCTGCTCCATGATTCGCACACGGTTAATCTAACCTTGCTCTGATACCACTGTTGGGTATTAACACCCAAATCTTGTATTCAAATCACAGAGATAAGATATATGCAAGCAAAGGAAATAAAACAAATGACACCAAAATTTGTTAATGAGGAAACTCTCCAAAGCGAAGAGAAAAACCCTTAGACCTAGTCCAGAGAAAACTTCACTATGACTTCAATAATGGAATGACAACCTCCCTTACAAATTAGAAGTTTCACCAATCATCAAGAGAGCTAACAATCTCTTTGGTTTATTAAATTCCTTACCTACTAATTCGTAGATTTCAAACAACAATTTGATAAAATAAATTGTTAACACACTAGGGTTGAAGAACCTTAGAAAACCATTTGGGAGAGAAACTTGGATGTTGTGGTTGAACTTTCACAAAAACCATGATCAAGAGCACACCTTGTCTTCACAATCTTCTTCTCCAAATACAAAGTAAAATGGCAGTTCACAAACCCCCAAACCTTCCCTCACACCAACCCACAATGAGAGAGAGAGAGAGATGAACAAAGAAAAGGTTTTTTTTTTTTATCTTTACTCGTTTCCTCAACCTAACCCACGATTTGGGTTCCTCTTTTTATTTAACCAATTTCTTCCTTATTACAAATTGGTCCCAAATGTTTTAGGCCAATTAGTAATAAGCCCTCTACATTGGAGGGACCACCAACAAGAAGTAGCAAAGAGGTTGACTTGGAAGTTAGGGAAGGTGTTAGATTGGAAAAAAATATTATCAAAGAGATGAAAAATCTGAAGGACTTCAGTGTTTTTGTGAACGGTGTGAACATAGACTTGGAACTCTCAAAAGGTGTACGCACGAAGTATTATGATCTATGCTGGAGTAAGAGTGCTTCCCTTCATCAAAGCCTTGTGGAAGGAATCAGCCATAAACTAGTTGGAGAATTGGACAACATGCTCTATTGAATTGTGACAGACCAACACCAAGGAATTGGATAGGAACATCTCCTAGTCTTCGATATATACTAGGAACACCAACAATTGGAGCATCAACATTGCAACACTGAAAATACATACAATTCCTATGTACATTGGTACTAAGACTAGAAACTAATCCGAAGAAAGAAACAAAATGTTTCTAATTTTAGTGTGATTTGATGGCTATTGTAGTTTCAATTTAAACCCTTGTGTACCATTACACTTTCTTAACCCTTACATGTACCATTACGTTTTTTTTAATGAAACGATTTTTAGTTTATTTTTTTTAGGTATTTTAATTAATTTTTTTTTGTTAAAATATTGGTAGTGGTAGACGAAAGTTGTGTTGTTGATGACTTGAAGTTGAGTGATAGTGTATTTGTAGGATGAAACAATGCCAGTTTTTCGTGTCACCCAACTGACCACCCAAGCAGGAGCGCTTCACCTGCGGGAAGACGCCTTGCTTATTCATCTTGGTGGAAGTTAGAGAATGAAGCAGCTTCGTCGACAGACGGAACCCGACATCCTTCGCCATTATCAGAATGACAATCAATATACTCCACCCTCTCAGCGCCATCTGAGCGGGGGCAATACCCTGATAAGATAGGAAACGACAAATGACGTCAGAAAGAGGGAAGCGCAGGCCAGCCTCGATTAGGGCCTTATACTAGCAAATGAACCCCTCCCTCAGAATAGTCTGATTCTCGCCTTTCTCAAAGAGCGACAATCTCAGATCGTTTGGAATTTCATACCATCAACGAAGGTCGGCTAGATCCTTCTCTGATGTCAATGGCCCCCTAAAGAAGTCAAAGCAAGCCGCATGTAACTCATGCGAATAATGAAGTCGTGCAGACATGATTGACCGAAGGGTCGAGCTTGATCAAACCAGAAAAGTTAAAAATGAAGAGCGGAAGGAAGCTCTCGAAGGTAAAAAGGTAAAACTCCCTCAAAACAGGCTTATATATGATTGGCGTATGGGAGAAGTAACTATGTTACCACTGCATGAGCATTAACTGCAGCGCAGAAGCCGAAAAGGCATCGAAATATGCCATCATGGCATCACACAATCCCCCAGGCACAATCAGTTAGTGGGCCTATACGCAGCCCCACTGATCAGACATAAAAAAGTCATCCGATCACAGCAGTACACGTGGCACAAGTCAACCCTAATACAAAAATGCTTGCAGTCTCAAGCAGGCCCAAACATGGTCCTGCCCAGGCTCAGCCTAGTCACTTTTCAACCCAAAATTCAGGTGCCCAGGCCCAAATTACGCGAGCCCAACGTGGTATGAATCATGGAGCTTGGCCCAGGACAATAAGGCCCAAACACAGATCTTTGGATTGTTCCAAGCCCAAAATCTATTTGCACAACTCTTGATCCAATCAAGTATTGGGTCCCAAACAGAGTCAAGTGTCAAAGGGAACTCAGTCATGGATAGGTAAGATCTTAAGCGAGATCTCCTCCCTCTATCCATGCCTCGACGTTAGAGTCAATGAAGGAGTGAAATATTCGTTATATAAGGAGAACAAAAGGGATGAGAAATGTATGCACTTGCAACCCAATTTTCCAGTCTACAACCAACCTTACTCAGTCGCCTGACTTTATCATTAGAGTGCATCTAGAAAACACAACGGTGGTCCTTGGCTCACTGTTGGTCAATTTGCAGGTTAGGAATCGACAAATACGGATTTGGACGCATTAGGAACATTGCTATAGAAAAGAAAATTATATCCAAATAGTCTTGAGGACCAATGAATGCCAAAATAATTAGAAAATATTTAAATTCTCAAGTCTTCATAGAATGGTATGTTTGTTAATATCAAAGTGCAAATGAGACATCACAACGGCATCTCATGGCATATTCTAGTCATGAGAGTGTAACTGTTATGAATGATGGAACTAAAGTTTTGTTGACAAGAAACAAAATTACATATAATTAAACTCTTGGATTGATCAACATTCAATTTAAAATACTTGGAAAACAAATACACAGCAGTCACTTCACTAGTATTGCTTAGGCACATTTGAAACTAGAAGGAAACTTCTGCCACAAGTATTGAGAAGCAAACTGAGGGTGTATTTGGTTGCATGGAATCCTATGCCGTGAAATTCATGACGGGAACACCTAATTCTAAGCTAATTTGATGTTCACTCACCAATCCACCTTTGGATTTTGTAATCAATATTGGGAATGAAAGTCCCATGAACATGCGACTCACACTCCTTGGTCCCCCCAAAACATGTGACTTCATTGTTCATACCGCTGCTTCGAGATTTGAATGGCCTTGGATGAGGTTGCAACAAGGTAGAGTTGGTGGACTGCCCACCACAACATTCATCAATCCAAGCAAATTGGCACATACACCTAATTTTAAGGTATCCCTTGGACAAGTACCTCTTGAAGAATGCGTGGGAGTTGGAGTTGGTTTTGGGTTGGAGCACTGGCCACAATTGGCAGTAACCATGGAATAGAGCACTTAAATAGGGTTATTGGCAGCCATATCCCTCTCTCTTTAACTAATAGTAGTGATAGACGACACTTGTGTTGTTGATGACTTGAAGTTGAGTGATAGGGATTAGTAGGATGAAACAATGCACAAGAGGTACCAAAATATTTTTATGTAAACATGGTTTTAGATGTCGAATAGACAAGTTATAGGCATATATTTGGATGTATCCACGGTGGCGATTGAAAGTTAGCATGGTCCAAACATCTAGAACTAACCCTTGGATGTATTATTGTGAAATGCTTCTCACGATGACCATTTTCTGCATTGGAATTTGAAATAAAGGTAAGGCATTTTATTACAAAATATAAATATGAAGGGTCAATTCTGCATTGGGTCTTTTGCTACATTTTTAGCCCAACCACCTTTAAGCCCACTATGGATTGGGCTTTTTGCTGTTTTCTTTACTTATTTTGAAAAGGCATTAAAACCATTGTGACTTTTTAACTACCTTGGATTTTTGTTTGTATAATGTTTGAAACTTGAAGGGCAAAATGGGAATGAAACGTCAGGACAACTACATTGTTACTATTTATATTGGGGAAAAATGATTATAGTAGTAGAGATAGAGTAATTAAACAGCGCCAACTCTGTCCAATGCATTTGCATGTTCAAATTGTTTATTTGTACGAGTGGACAAATATTAATTTAAACATGATATTATTCATCTATGAGAAAACCTAAGCTTTGTTTGATTTTCAACAATTCTAATTCAACAAACCTAACTATTCAAGACAGCTAAAGAATATATTGCTTCATTGTGCTGATCACATTTTACCATAAGTAGTATATGTCCATGTTATAGTGCAACCATTTGACCTAAATTGATGTCTGGATAAGTTGATCTTGTAAGGGAATGATTAGTGTTGTTAAATTTTTTGATGTTTGTATACTTACTATACACAATCTTACTATAAACTGAGGACATCTCTCACAATATATACACAGATTTTGGTCAAAGACGATCAGTAATTTTCTCGAACACTAGTGCTTTATTTTAACTTATGATTGATAAGATCATTCACATTACTGTTCTTGTAATCCCTCCTTACGAACTTGACAAAAGCAATCTCCAGTCTAGTATGATAAACTAAAACTGAATTTACAAGTAGATCCCAGTGAAGGGTGGAATCAGATCCAGATTGAAGCCCTTTCCATTCTCTTGGGCAACTGTTTTGACATCGCATGTCAAGGATCGAGCATACAACATCATTCAGAATTGCAAGAAACTAAGGAGAATCAGCATATAAGAGTCCAACGCCGACATCCCAACTTGGTTTGCATCACCAGAATGCCCTTGCAATCATGTGTATAACTCTCAAACAATTGTACCAAGAAAAGAATCTCCTCCATTTTTCTGAGATCAAAACATCTGAAGTGTTGAATCTAAACCATATATCACATTCTTTTCATCCAAATATGTCTTACTTCATGATCAGTATAATATTGATTATGGTAAACAAAATTTAAGTGCAAGTTCAAGCATCAATTCATATAGGCTATATATATTAGAATGGATTGGAGTTTTGAGAGAGCGCTCAAATAATAAGTTTTAAAAGATTAGTGGGTTATATCGGAATCTCCAATCATATAAGCAGCAGTCCGTTTACACTAAATGTGATAAGCGGCGTCACATGGATGCAACAACAACTGATGGCGTATTCTAGTCATGGGTGTGCAACTCTTCTTCTGAATGTTGTTGTAAAATTTTTATTGAGAAACAAACTTACATATATAAAACAAACTTCCATTCTGTTTCGGATTGGCCTCGATTCCCCTTCTGTTAACTATATAGCCTAGGAATTTCCAAGACTCGACTCCGAATGTGCACTTTTGTGGGTTGAGCTTCATCTGGTATTTCTTGAGTTGGTCGAATGTTTCGGTAAGGTCCCGCACGTGGTCGAAGCTACGAAGGCTTTTTACCAGCATGTCATCGATGTATACTTCTATATTTCTACCGATTTGTTCCTTGAACATTTGATTAACCAATCGTTGATAGGTAGCTCCAGCATTCTTTAAGCCGAATGGCATCACCCTATAACAGTATATTCCCCTTTCCGTCATGAAAGAGGTTTTCTCTTGATTTGGGGGGTACATTAATATTTGATTGTAGCTAGAATAGGCGTCCATAAAGCTGAGGAGGTTGTGTCACGATGTGGCGTCTACGATCTGATTGATCCAGGAGAGTGGGAAGTTGTCCTTGGGACAGGCTTTGTTTAGATCGGTGTAGTCTATGCACACTTTCCACTTCCTCTTTTTTTTCATGAGAACAGTGTTTGCCAGCTAGTCGGGGTATCGTGCTTCCTTGATCATGTCTGCATTGAGTAAAAAATGTTCCTCATCGTTTATGATAGCATTTCTTTCAGGTGCCACTGCCTGACTGTTTTGTTTTTAGGGATTTACTTTTAGGCGATGGGAGATTATTGAAAGGTGATCCCCACCATATCCTGGATAGTCCAGGCGAAGATGTCCTGGTTACGCTGCAGTAGCTCCGTAAGTTGCTTCGTCACTTCCTTGTTTAAGCGGGAGCCGATCTGGATGGCCCTACTATTCTGAGGGTTGTCGAGGTAGACCGTTATGGTTTCTTCCTCTGGCTGTCTGACATTGGGCATGCCCCGAGGGCTTACCGGTACCTCGTCACCCAGTGCTGGTTGTTTCTCCCGTAGACCTCAAGTTGGGTGGAGGATAGGCTTGGCCTTTGGGTTGACTGCTAGTTGAGGATTGCTAGATGACGAAGTCATCATGTATTGGCATTCCTTGGCCACTGATTGGTCTCCTCTAAATGTACCGATCGTTTGGTTCACAAGGTACTTGACACACTGGTGCAGGGTGGAGACTGCCACCTCCATCTGATGTAACCAGGGTCTGCCGAGAACCAAATTGTACGCCGAAGGCGTGTCGATCACTACGAACTCTTGGAGCAAGGTTTTATTAGTCAGTTGTTTTCCCGTTGTTATTGTCAGTTGTACCTTTCCTATGGGGAATTGTTTCTCACCATTGAAGTCAGTTACTGGACAACTATCAGGGATTAAGGCTGCTTCATCTAGTTGGATGTTGCGGAGCGTGCGGAGGAACAAGACATTCATCGAGCTCCAGTATCAACCAGGGATCTTCTTACCTCCCATTCCGCAAGGGAAACTGTCACTACTATGGCATCATCGTGTGGGATTTGTACGCCCTGGAGGTCCTTCTGTGTGAATGCCAGTGGTGCGGATGAACCTTGCTTCTGACCATGTGGTGTCAGCTGTCCATCGCGTACAACTTGAATCCTCAAGCTTCGAAGAGCCCTTTTTCTGGACCTGTTGGACAGTTTAAACTCTGAATGTGCTCCATAAAGTGCATGTATCCTATTGACCGAAGGCTCCCTGGGTTTGGTCCTCTTTCGCTCTTCTCTCTGGATGACAAAGCTTTGTGCTTTATTCGCCGAATCCGTTGTGTTTGCCGGAGGATCTGGTGTTAGAAGATTGTCTAACCCTCCTTTTCTCATACCATTAATGAAGGTTAAGACGGTCATTGCATCATCGCATGAGCAGACGATGTTCAACTCATTGTTGAATCGGGTTAAATACGTTTCTTGTGTCTCGTTGGAGCTTCGCTTCATCGACATGAACGTCTGAATCGTTAACTGGTCCAGGTGTGTGGAAAGAGATCATACATCCGGCTCAAGATTCAACGGTGTTGCCGTGTGCACGGGAGTGCGACTGTGTTGCCCGCACTTGACAGGAACCACAGGGATGGCCTGAGCGCTGGACTTGTCCTCTGATTTTTTGTTGTCGCGTGACCTAGTGGTCACCATTTTTCTGGGATTTGGTAGGAGATGGCGCTTATTGTAAAGTTAAGAACTATGTCATCCCCACGAATGGCGCCAAACTGACGCAGTCGATTTTCGCTCCCTGCTTTGACCCTGTTCCTGCTGACCTGCACAAGTAACACATGTGAGCCCCAAACCACCGTGCGGTGGCTGATGGCACTCCGATGCTAAAGTCAGACAGGGATCTGAGGAAGGTGTAATGTTGTAATAGGGATTTTGTAGTGTACCTTAGCTTACCAACCTAATTTCGGCGGCCACCATAATTGATTGTTGAAGTTGTTGTTGTTGAAGCAGTAAAAATCTTTGAATTTCCAAATCAATGAAGAAGGAAGTGGAAGGGGAAGAAGGATGAAGAACATAGAAGAATTCTCTAGAGAAGAAGCTTGAAGAAGCTCCATTTCCGCCTCACTCCACCGCCACTTAGTGGGTATAAAAGAAGAAGCCTCATCTCCTTTATTACCATCTTCTTTGTGAGAGTTAGGGTTCCTCCAAAACCCCTATGTGTGAATTGTGAGAGAGAAGAGAGAAGTGAGAGGAGAGTGTGTGAGATATATACGCACCCCGTGCATTTTTTTGGTGTCATTTAGAACATGTGAGTTTAGCGTCATTGACGTTATGTAGTTCTCTCCATTTGTGTTATTTGATCTCATTAGTGAAACCATTCTCTTTGCCCGTGGATGTCGTCAAACCATGTTAAATCGCTTGTGCAATACGTGTTTTATTTTTATTTTCATTTACTTTACATTGCCTTGAGTATACTTTGGATTTATTATTTTCTATTGCAATTATCAATTGTTTTCTGCATCTGTTACGCTTTCGCGAGGCACAACAATATCGATGCCCTGCAACTGTCAGTATATGTATTGTTTGTTGCTTTGATGTTTCTTGTTAAAGATTCAACTATGATTTGTCCCAGTATGTGGATATATCATATGAATGTTCTATGCTTAGAGTATTAATCTATTTACTTAATTTATGAATTTCATTGTTAATTTTTGGATATCAATGTTTTTTTTTTCTAAGTGTCACTCTCGCATATATGGCACCGTGTGACTTGTGTTGTTACAGTTTTCCTAGCAGGTTTTGTCACTCATGTATGGATATGACTATTGGTTTGGCCAAGTAATTGGATCATATTCTGTATTAGTGGAGACATGTTTTACTCCATCCCATCTGCCCATGCATTTTTGTTAAAAAGGTACTTTATTCCTATTGATACCTGTAAAGTATGGTATGAAGAAGATAATATGCCAGGATGAATTTTCATTATACAATTAATGTAATTTTTACAAGAGGTATCCTTTTGGTTAAGATAATGTTTCCTAATCTTGTCCTGTAATTTATCACAAGAATGTAGCTATTATGACAAGAATACAACTAGATGACTATATTTACAATATTCTTATCCCTATGTCAAAAGAGAATCAATGATTCTCAACGCCCCCTCCAAGTTGGAGAGTGAATGTCAAGAATTCCAAACTTGTATAACATATCGTTTAAAGCTTCTTTTTAATGGCTTTGTGAGCACGCCCGCTACTTGTTGTGATGAGGCTACGTAGGTTTCAAATGAACCATTTTGTATTTTCTCTCTCTAATGAAGTGGCAATCTATTTCAATATGCCCTTTTATTTCATGAAAAAGAGGGTTGGCCGCTATGTGCAAAACAACTTGGTTATCACAGTGAAACATCGTTGCTTCCGAATGTAGCACCTGTAGATCTTGCAACAAGATTTGCAGCCAAGTGAGTTCACAACAAGTACTTGCAATGGCTCGATACTCAGCTTCTGCTGAAGAAAAAGATACATTTACTGTCTCTTTGTCCTCCGAGAGATCAATGAAGTTCCTAGAAAGACACAATAACCAAATGTTGATCTTCTAGTAGTAGGACAACCAACCAAATCAGAATCACAATAAGTTCTTAATCACAAAGAATTTTGAGCTAGAAAGAAAAGACCTCGTCCTGGAGAACATTTAAGATACTTCAAAAGTACGGAATGCAGCATCCCAATGAGGTTTCCTAGGCTTATGCAGGAACCTGCTGAGGACATGAACTGCATATGTAATATCAGGCCTGGTGATGGTCAAATAGATAAGACGATCTACCAACCTTCTATATTTTTGTGGATCTGCAAGCAGTTTACTTGTGTCTCTGACAATGTGAGATTTTGTTCCATAGGAAAGCACACTGGTCGTGTTCCTAATAAACCTCCATCTTTAAGAATTTCAAAGGCATACTTCCTCTAAGAAATTGCAATACCTTTTTTGGAGCGAGATATACCACAATACCCAAAAAGAATTTCAAATCCCCAAGATCCTTGATGCGAAAGCGGTTATGGAGAAATTGTTTGAGAGTATTGATAGCACCCAAGTCATTTCTTGTAATTAATTTATCGTCAACATAAATAAATTAAAAAAATAGTGAATGACTTCCCTCATTTACATGTAAAGAGAGAGTAATTAGTTTTGGATTGAATGAAAGTGGCAGTTTGTATGGCATCAAATAACTTAGCAAATCATTGACAAGAAGCTTGTTTTAGGCCATATAGCCTTGTTGAGGCAACATACCATATTTTCCCCTTGGCACTGGAGACCAAGAGGTGGGAGCATGTAAATTTCTTCATGAAGATCACCATGAAGAAAAACATTGTAAACATCGAGTTGGTTAAGAGACCAATATTGAGTGGCAGCATGGAGTTCAAGTGTGATTCAACTCTAATGCTTGGAGTTCATAAAGCATGGCTTGTTGCCAATTTGGATCAGAGGCAGCATCCGCATAAATCCGAGGCTCGACGCTGCAACTAATATTGTAGATAAAAGCAAGATGAGATGGTGAGTATCGATGGTAAGAAATAAAGTTGCACACCGAATAGTGTGTACCTGATGAGGGAATTGGAGACGAAAACTCCGATTGGATGGATGGTGGCAGCGTGACAACATAATCTTGGAGGTGTCTAGGCAAATTTTTGGTGCAATCTGACCATCGAGGAGGTGATATAGGTGATGGGGAGGAGACAGAACTAGATGATGTGGGGAGCACTGGTGGGAACTGTCGAATGAAGGTGGGGAGTTGTTGTGTGAAAGCGGGGGACTGTCGAGTGAAGGTGGGGTGTGGTCGTTATAGGAGGGGAAGTTTATGTTGGTAGGTAGAGGTGTAGAAGGAGGAGAGAGTTGCGACCCAGGTGAGTCGTCGAGCAGGTTAGTTGGTAAGACATCATGATGGGTGGATGGTGGTACGGGGCCGAAGGGAAGAAAAGGATTGGAGGCAGCACGTTGGATGTCGAAAGGAAAAAATGTTTTCATGAAAAATGACTAGTAAATATTTTGTGGGTGGACAAATCATGAAGTTTGTAAGCTTTTTGTCCATGTGGATAGCCAAGGAAAACACATTGCTTAGTGCGTGGGTCAAATTTGTGAGAGGGGTGGACATGTTTGGCATATGCAAGACACCCAACTACATTTAAATGTGTATAGGATGGGGGTGTGTTATGCACTTTCAATTGGTGTTTTGTTTGAAAGGATTAGGGTGGACATCTTGTTAATCAAATAAACAGTTATGAGAACGCAATCACCCCAAAAATGTAGAGGAAGGTGAGCTTGAAATCGTAAAGCCCGTGCTGTTTCAAGGATATGGCGGTGCTTGCGTTCGATGATGCCATTTTGTTGTGGTGTAGCGGCACAAGTATGTTGATATAAAATGCCATGTTTTTTGAAAAAAAATCCTTTAATGAAAAAATCCCTTAGTATGCTAGGATAAATTTTCATTAGACAATGAAGGTAATTTATACAAGAGGTATCCTATTGATTTAGGTAATGTTTCCTAATCGACAACCAATGGGTTCCTTGCCGGGAGGAAGAGGAGGGATAGACCAAGTATGATTCAACTGGAGACGAAGACTCCGATTGGATGGATGGTAGCAGCATGCCAACGTAATCCTGGAGGTGTTTGGGCAAAGTTTTGGTGAGGTCTGACCGTCAAGGAGGAGGTATAGGTGATGGGGAGGAGACCGAACTGGGCAACGTGGGGAGCACTAGTGGGGAACTGTCAGGTGAAGGTGGGGAGTTGTCATGTGAAAGCAGGGGATTGTCAGGTGAAGGTAGGGTGTGGTCGTTATAGGATGGGAAGTCTGTGTTGGTAGGTAGAGGTGTAGAAGGAGGAGAGAGTTGCAACCCAGGTGAGTTGTTGGGTGTATGGGCAGGCTAGTTTGTAAGACATCATGACGGGTGTATGGTGGTAAGGGACCGAAGGAAAGAGAAGGATTGGATGCAACAAAATGCCTAAAAACAGAATATGCCAGGATCATGATGAATTTTCTTGATGTTCGTTTTCATTTTCTTTTCAAAGTGATTCTACTGTAACAGGTTTTTGCAACAGTTTCTGTGACAGGTTTAAATATTCTACTGTAACAGCTGTTGATTTACATTTAAAGATAACAATGTTACATATATCAAATGCCTTATGCGAGCTCCATCAGTGTATGCACCCCATCCTGTCAGGCTGTCACAAAAGCTTGTTTCAAAATAACATTTTTTTCTTTCTAAAGATGTGATCAGGTTTCAAAAATTTTATATGGGCAGTACATCCAGCACGATTGGACCTATGAGGAATGTCTAATGATACTAAAGTGATGTTGAGAAGCCATTCCTTCCAAGAAGAGGGAGAGAGTGATTTTTATAGACATGACTGCCGATGACGCTAAGAACAAAGTGCGGTACGAATAAACTACAACACAACTCTTATATAACTTGTTGCTGACGAGTAATGTCACCGCACGAGAGAGAACTGATATTGACTTGGAGTAACTCTTCTTAGAATCTGGTTTCACAATCTACAGGATTACTCCGGTTATGGGTTTAAGATCATTCATTGAAGGATTCCCTTAGTTGAAATCTATTTGTACCCTTGTGATATTCACTACACCAAATTGACATTTTTGTAACAACCCCAAAAACAGTAACATTTTTTAGCTATAACAATCCACAAAGCAATTTTACACATTTTCACAAATAAAGTGATAAAATAATTGTATCACCATGAAGAGTCTGGGCCTACAAGTGATACTATTCATGGTGATCTAATTTATTGTATTTTTTTTTTGTAACTATTTTTCATTTATTTGACTAAATCTAGTTTTGACTTGAAATTATTTGGTGGATTGTTATAGCTCAAAAGTTTTATTATTTTGGGAGTTGTTACAAATATGTCAATTTGGTGTAGTGATCGTTTGTTGTTGATGGTACTACTACAATGTGTTTTTGTATTTTGAATTAGTCGGCTTTTTTGCTTTCCTTCATAACCATAAACTTTGATGTACAAATCTTGTGTTTGATAAATAAATTTCCATGTAAAAAAAAAGAAAGTTTGTGCTTTTGAACCCAGTGTTTGATATGAGCTGCGAGCATCCTTGATCTTGGAAATAAAACAAATCATTTTGATATTTCTATCCCCATCAAAATGTGGTTCACAAATTAACAACCAGCATTATGTTTTTTTATTTTTTTATATTATCATTCAAGTTTATTTATTTTTTGTTCTTTTCCAAAGTATAAATTGTTGCTCTACAGAAGAAAAACGAGACTATATTATGACACTTTGAATTCAGTGTAGCAAATTCTAGGAACTCAACTTGTGTTGTATTCATCGAAAATTCTAGGGGTCGAGGGAGGGAGCGAGGGACTCGCTCCCTAGAAGGGCTCCCCAATATAGACCTTGAAGACCAAATGGTTTGAATTTGGAATTTGAGAATCTCCCATTAATTTCTATTCACAGTAAGCTAGACACAGCATATAAATTAAATATCTGCATTTCATGGCTAAAGTACATGCAATAAGAAGAATATGAGTGAAGAAAACAGGATCAGTAGTTTGCTAGATGACATACTTCACAATATTCTCTCATCCCTTCCACCGAAATTAACACGAAAAACGAAATCACGATCCTTGCTATTAGGTATCTTTTCTTTAAAAATGCATATAAAAACCCTCGAATTAATGGGGTGTCTCTTATTCTTATTTTTCGATATATGGTTTCTTATAGACATGGCTGACCTTGAGATCTTAGAGGCATGATCTTTAGAATTGTGATTCAAGTAGTCTTGAGTTGTATACGTTTGCCATTAAATATACGAAAACAATTCCTTATATTTGAAAAGGACGAAGTATAATTAGAGGTGGTTATGGTCCGGATCGGTTACAAATTTTGAAGAACCTAACTTGAACCATTTCAATTTAACGGATCTGATTCAGATTTCCTCATCTTGAACATTGGAACAAAACCTAACTCGAACCGTTTAGAACGGTCTGAGTCCTACGCTTCCAACGATTCCACTGATAAATAAATAACACAAATGCAACTATATCGGTCAAAATACGATCTGCAAATCTAATGAAACTGGTTCAATTTAAAATATTCAAATTGTTCAAATAAATTTTGAAATTGGTGCCTTGTCCAACTGAATCCCACATAAACACAAATACTCACATTACGAGTCTTGTGTGTGGATAACTCTACTCATAATGGCTTTGGACCAATACAACAGATACCAAGGAAGATCCGACGTTCATAAGATAGAACTCAAAGCCCAAGCTCAAGCCCAATATGCGTCTATACAGGTTGGATGAGAT
Organism: Berberis vulgaris; assembly: GCA_963556465.1. Classification (NCBI taxonomy): domain Eukaryota; kingdom Viridiplantae; phylum Streptophyta; class Magnoliopsida; order Ranunculales; family Berberidaceae; genus Berberis; species Berberis vulgaris. The sequence goes on along the minus strand of OY747129.1, from coordinate 10,474,481 downwards.
AAGCAAATGCAACATAAGTGAGTTGGAGACTGAAGGACAATGTGGTGTGAGTGCAAAAGAAAACTAAAATAGAGAGTGGCACTTGATTGACCAGAGAGGGAGGAAGTGAAGGTGAAGGAGGAGGAGAACGCCTAAACGGGAAGGTGGTGCCATCAGGAAGAACAACCCAACCAGCTTAGTGAGCCAAAGCTCCAATCACATCATTTATATCAGCTCGAACTCTCAAATTATAGTTTCCATGTCTCCTCAGCCCTGCTAAGATCTTGGTCGTGATTGCTCTTCGATACCTTCTCTTTCAACCTGCTTCTCCTCCCTCCTTTTCCCCCGCTTACCATTTGCTGATGGTGATGATGACTTTGTTGCTGTGAAAGTAACTGGTTTCGTCGGATTCCTTAATTAAATAAATTTCAGGGTTAAAAAATGGGTTGGAACCGAACCGTTTGAATTCAAACATTTGAAATCAGACTCGAGCCGTTCTACAATGGGTCCAGACTGTTTATTAATATACACAATGAAACAAATTGTTTGGAGCAAAACAAGCTGATACAGTTTGGATCCACGGTTCCTCGACCTGTTTGCCAATCCCCAAGTATAATGCGTTTTTTTTTTTTTGTACAAATCAGTTTAATTCATGTATAGTACAAGTATAATTTGTGAACTTACCATCCATGGTGGAGCCTTCAAAGCACTAAATTTCTGAATGGTGGCAATAAGAAGAAAGTGGTGCTAATGTTTGTCGTGCACCACGTCAGCAATCCAGGATCCGTGCGAACCACCTCAAACAACTATGCACCATCGATAGATCCACAAAAGCAACGGCCAAGATACTTTTAATTTTCAACCTCCCGCCATAATTTCAAAACACACTCCCTATAAATTCCACCCAAAACCATCTCTTATTTCAAACAAACCTCCCAATTCCCCATTTTCCAAAACCTAAAAACCTCTCATTTTTTCTCCCCAATTTCTCTCTCTATTCCTCTCCAATGGCTCGTACGAAGCAAACCGCTCGCAAATCTACCGGAGGCAAGGCCCCAAGGAAGCAATTGGCAACGAAAGCCGCTCGAAAGTCGGCCCCAGCCACAGGGGGAGTGAAGAAACCCCATAGATTCAGGCCAGGAACTGTTGCACTGAGAGAAATTAGAAAGTATCAGAAAAGCACGGAGCTTCTGATACGAAAGCTCCCCTTTCAGCGTCTTGTCCGTGAAATCGCCCAAGATTTCAAGACTGATCTCCGGTTCCAGAGCTCAGCTGTTTCTGCTCTTCAAGAGGCTGCCGAGGCCTATCTTGTGGGTCTGTTTGAGGACACTAATTTGTGCGCCATTCATGCTAAGAGGGTTACCATTATGCCCAAAGATATCCAACTCGCTCGTCGAATCAGGGGTGAACGTGCTTGATTGGTAATTTTACCACCTTGGTTTCAATGTAGTTTGGTTTGTAAAGATAAAATTCTTGAAATTAGGGTTCAGTGGTTTAGTTTCGGTTATGAAGTTTCGTTGTAGTTAGGGTTTGTAACATTTCATAGTTTGATGATCTATCAATGCATTTTGGCTAATCCTTTTTGTTCAATTTGATATGTTGTGTTTTGATCTATTTTTTCGCCTTGTCATTCTGATGGAATTTATAGACGAAATTTGATTGGGGTTTAATTAATTGGTTTTCAAATGTCAAATTTAGGTGGTGGGGTGTGTGGCAATGGGGAATCTTGTATTCCATAAACACAAATACTCACATTACTAGTCACACAACCTGATCTGTTGAATCATTTTTTTGATGATGTTTTCTTTACCTGGGATTCACTGCGCCTGTATTGATTCAATGTGGTAATTAACTGGTTCTTTATTATTATATCTTATTATTGTTTTTTTTTTTTTTTTTTTTTTTAAATTTACAAAATTACTTTCGTGAAGAAGTGATGTTGGTGGTGGAGGTGATTGTAGTGGTGAAACCCATCACTGAATCAGTGGTAGAAGATGAAAAGAAAGTATAATATGAAGAGTAGTATCATCAAAAGAGAAAGCATCAATCACATTTCTATGGATTGAAGAACAAATTTCATTTTCTACTACATATAGTATATCCTAGGTGATTTGTCTCATTATTTTGGCTCGTGATATCAAACAATAGTTTGGTCTGGGTCTGCATAATACACAGGACATGATAGCAGGGAATTGATGTATACTACAACCTATTAGATATCTTAATAGTTGGGTATAAGTCTGCATAATACATACCTGAAATGAAAGACGAGGATCTACACTCTATCAGATATCAGATATCTTAAAAGAAGAAAAATAACATAAGAAAAATACCTGTGCTAAATGATATTATTATCTTCTCAAATATTGTATGCATTGGTGGTCTAATTTGCAATTTAAGATTCAGTATTTTCTTCAATAGGTTTTAATTGTAAGATGTTATATATTTTATTCTTTGGTTAAAGGAGTAGTTAGTTCTTAATAGATATACATAAGGAAAAGTAGGATTTCTGTGCTTTATGAACCATAACACCACAAGTATATTGTCTTTGGCTTACTGAAATGTATGTAAAGTTTATTCTCAATTCTGTTTGTCTATATGGAGCATTTTGGTTGTTTTCTTTGACCTTACTTAGCTTACATCATCTTTACCAGAAGGATTGTTGTATACGTACAATGCCATCTTTGGTTATAGATATGTATTTCACCAATTATATATTTCATGTTGACCGATACAACAATACAAATGCTATAACATGAGAAATACGAGTCTCTCGAATATCTTAGAAGGAAATAGAATCCAAAAATTAGGTATATACCTGTCATTTATAGAGCCTTCACTCCCTGTGATTATTCAAAACTCTGTCAACTGAATCTCCATGACAAAATCTGCAATATTTACTGCCTCATGTGCATATTAATCCAATCTGGTGTTTTTTGCTATGCAAGAAATATATTCTACTAGTGAGGAACGAGAAAAAGAAGGATACGTATTAACACATTCATCCAAACTACTGGGAAGTTATTTGATGAAGGTATGGCTATCAGGCTATGGATGCTTGTTTAATGACAAGTGCTGTGTTGATGAAATGTAAGGGGAAGCTAGAGGGTTTGAGATCATTGGTTGAAGTTGGGGGAGGTATAGGCACTTTGGCAAGAGCCATTGCTGTCTGCTGAAGCCTTCCATAGTGTGAAGTGTACCATGCTTGATCTACCACATGTGGTTGGAGCCTTGCAGGGAAGTAAGAATTTTAATTAGCGGTGACCTGTTTGATTTCATTCCATCTGCTCAAGCAATTATTCTAAAGGTAAATTACTTGCTTGATTTTGTTTTCATAGGGAGAAATCAGGTTTTAATCCTATTTTGTAGGTGAAAAGAAAGTTTTTGTCGAGTTTTTAACAAAGTGGAGTGATGGGGAATGTGTGCAAAGACTGAAGCGATGCAGGGAAGCAATTCCAGGGAAAGAAGAGGGAGGGAAGGAGATCATAATCGATATGGTTGTAAATGAGTCTAGGAAGGAAGAGAATCAGTTGACTGAAACACAGCTCTTCTTTGAAATGTTGATGATGGCGTTGATCACAAGGAGAGAGAGAACTGGGAATGAATGGGAGAAACTATTTCTAGATGCTGGTTTCAGTAGCTACAAAATTTCTCCTGTTTTGGTTTAAGGTCTTCATTGAAGTATTTCCCTAAGTGGAGCAGTATTAAGTACTCGTGTGTAAAATATGGAATAGTCAATAGTGTTTAAATATGAGTGACCTTTGCCATTCATAAACGGATACATCCATAGAGTGGGGCTTTACCATTCTATAGTCAATACATCCATAGAATGGGACTTCAAACCTATTTGAGTCTGGATATTTGTAGACTTCCCGTGAATGATGTTTTTGTCCCCTGTAATAATTTATTTAGTAGCAAACATGTATGTATTGGTGTTTGTAGTTATTAAATCCTTGAGTCAGAACTTTTTTAGTTGTTATAGCATGTAGTAGCAAGCATGAAGTGTAAAAATGGGCATGTTTATTTGTACAATGCTGGCCAATAGTAGTGGAATACAAAACTACAGGATTTCTAACAATATTCTGACATCATCATATTGTAAAACAATGATAAGGAAAATTTCAGGTTTCATATGGGGATGTAGCTCAAATGGTAGAGCGCCCGCTTTGCATGATTTATTTGATTATTTTTATCTAATATTTTTGTTACCATTTTTGAAAAATTTAGGAGGACACTTGATACCTTTTTTTTTTCCTTCTAAAATAACCTCCAGTGGGGAGGGGCAGCTATGAGATGCCAGACCTTTATTACTTGAAATAAAAGCTTTTACACCTGTCGGGGGCACATGACGACTTTACCTGAGAAATAAAAACAATTGGACATAAAAGCAAAGAATTAAAAAAAAATCCATGCAAGAGACTTTCCTAACTACTTGACCTTACAAAAAGACATAAGGAGTAGGCCTTACTTAATAAGGCCTACCACCCAGTAAACATTACAAAATTGAGAAACTAACCTATTTCACCAAAGATAAGGCCTAAAACCAAAGAGAGGTTAAGACCTTATTCTAGGACTAGGCCTAAATACCTAGACCTCATAAATAACCAAATAGGTAAGTAACCAAGGATCTTAACCAAAAAATCATTTGTAGTATCTGCCCAAAAATCATTTGAAGCTTGCAACCAGATAAAACGCAACTTGCACACATATTGCAGTCCCTTGCGATCTCCCCTCCTAACATACTCATAACAAATTTGTAACAACTTCAATCCACTTGCCAGCTGCCCAGCAAAAAGAATTCTGCCCAGAACAAGAAATTGCAACCACAAACTGCCCAGAAACAGATTCATACCAGATTTGCAACAAACTTGCTCAAGGCCACATGCAAACATAATATATAAACTCAAAAAGCACCCAACTTGCAAGAATGCAGTACTGCAAATTGAAAATACCCCACGCAGACATCAGCCCTGCACGAATCCTTTTCAGCAAGCCAACCGACCACCAACCAGCAAGAATGAAACCAAGTAGCGCTTCGCAGACCCGCCACACGCCAAATTACACCCAGCATCTCGCAGTAGCAAGCATACCGTCCACCAATCTGCGTATATGCCCAATTTCATGGTACCACCGGCCCTGGAAAACAGAGTTATTACTCCCTGTTTTTCCTACATCTTTCAACAACATTTCTTCAAAGTAGTTCCACTCCCAACCTGTTCGCAGAGTTTGTGAATCCAAATAAAGAGACTTCATAAACATATTCATTTAGCATTCGGAAACCTTAAGTACGCCGTCTTATTCTTATCAAGAATAATAAGAGACTTTATTCTTTTAGGAAGCGAACCCCAAGAATAAGAACGAGACATTTGCTCCACTTGCGCCAATCTAGCCAAGGCATCCGCCACTGAATTAGTCTCCCTGAACACGTGTACACAATGCCACGTCAAAACCTTACTCATCTCTCTGATCTCCCTCCACCAATTGCTAAGAAATCAGGGGATATTTGCTTCTTGGAATATCCATTGTTTAACCAACAATGAATCCGTTTGAATCACGCAATTTCTAACCCCCAAATCAATACAAAATCTCAAACCTTCAAGCAAGACCCTCGTCTCTGCAGAATTATTTGATCCATCACCAAAAATACACTGTCTAGCTGCTACAAATTTGCCTTCATCATTTCTAATAACAAAGCCACCAGTAGTATTATTCTCCATACAAGAACCATCAACATTAAGCACATACCATCCTGTAGGAGGGAAAGCCCAATAAAGCACCCGAGGCGGGGACATTTTTATATTATTTTCCTGTATGCCCAACCTGTTGAGCAATGCCCCATTTGTATCCTTTATCTTAGGAATAAAATTTTTTGCCACACACTTAATCCAATAATACACTTTAATAATCACATAGCATGCCGAAAACTCCTTTCCTTCATAAAGTTTTTTACTTCTTTGGATCCAAATTTCCCATATGATGAAAAGTGGAGTGAGATGGAAAAGGGTACCTGATAAAGAAGATTTATTCCACGCCTTAAGCATAGTGTAGACTTCAACCGGTCTATGAATGTGCATGTCAAACATCAAATCAAAATGTCCCCACACCCTTCTTGCTAACTCACTTTCCAAGAAAAGATGTTTCATAGTTTCCTCCCCAGATTGAAAACAGCATCCGCATTTAGACGCAAGTTGAAAACCAATTCTTCTAATTTCACCATCAATTAATGGGTAATGCCCTTCTAATAATTTTTCATACGAAAATATATAGAAATTTTAGAAGGCAATAACGGATGCCAAATCCATTCCCAAAATTCATCTTGTGTCCCTCTACCACATAGAATTTTACATACTGAACTAATCGAGAACCTGCCATCATTATTTGGTATCCAAATTCTAGCATCTCGGTCACCAACTTCACCTTTCACTATTGTCTTGTAGAGTTCTTGAGCTTTTTTTTGCATATCCGGGTTTAGCATTTTGAAATTCTCCCTGTGCATTTTCCTTAGGGTAGGCCACGTGTAATTCGTTACCGCCTCCTCATTTCTAGTGAAGATTTCATCCTTAGCCCAGTGTTCTTCAAAGAAACTAACATTACCTTTGGAGATCCACTACGTGGAGTTTGCAACTATAAATTATTTATGCACCAACAACTCTTTTATGAACGGAGAAGCCCCAACTCTTATTTCTTGCATTCTGATTGTAACCCCTTCCTGCAAATATTTATGCCTTAGAAAGTTTGCTCATAATGAAATCCTGCATCTACCTTGATAAATGGGGACGCCGATGTATATAAATGGAGACTGCTTGTAGACGAAACCTGTCCACAGTTTGATCGAAATAATTTTTTCTGCACAGGCTTTCTCATCAATCATGAATGAACTTTTTTCAATATTAACTTTCTCTCCTGAAGCCCGACAATATCTGTCTAAGAACTGCATACATCCTTCAATGGATTTTTTTCTGCCATTCAAAAAGATCAATGAATCATCCGCATACAATAGGTGGGTGATCGGGGTAGCCATCCTGGGAGTATGATAAAAACTTATTTCTCCCCTACGAAAAGCCCGAGAGAGCCCGCTGCTTAGCACTTCTACCGCAATAACAAAGAGGAGAGGAGAGAGAGGATCCCCTTGTCAAAGACCTCTAGATGATTTAAAATATCCGTCATACCTGCCTTGCATCAACACCGAGTACCCGCAATGTGTAATGCAGTTTGAAATCAGATGACATATTCTATTATTAAATCCAAATCTGCGCAAGACTGCCAAGAGGTATCCCCATTCAATTTTGTCATACGCCTTTTCCATATCCAACTTGAATATTATATTATTTCCAGTAACCTTTTTGCCAATCTCTCTCATCAGTTCTTGTGCCAACCCAATATTTTCTGAAATGAGTCTCCCTTAAACAAAAATTCCCTGCTCTAGAGAGATAATATGTGGGAGAAACTTGGCCAATCTCACACTAAGAATTTTACTGAAAATTTTGTATACCACATTGCACAGACTAATAGGCCTAAAATCATAATAAGAGACCGATTCTTCAATTTTAGGAATAAGTGCCAAAAAATTGGAAGAAAATGTACCTGGCATCGCTTGGCAAGCAAAAAATTCCTTCGCAGCTTCCCAGATGTCCAGCCCAATAATGTCCCAACAACTATGAAAGAATCCAGCTGTGAATCCGTCCGGACCCGGGGCACTATCATGAGGAATACTAAAAACTGCTTTTCTAACTTCCTCTAAATCTGGCATCTGCATTAGAGAATCACAATCCTCCTCTCGTATCAGGCTCGGAATATAATCCATGAGTTCTAGATCCTCTTTGTACTCTCCCGATGCAAGTAATGATCCGAAAAAATTATTAGCTTCCAGAATAATATTTCGCGGATCCGTGATTAAATGCCCTGCCATGTCGTGAATTTTGGTAATCGCTCTTCTTTTCTGTTTGGCTTTAACTGAGGCAAAGAAGAATTTAGTGCACGAATCTCCTTCTTTAAATTCCTTTTCACCTGATTTTTGTTTTCAGTAAATTTCTTCTCTCACCAAAGCCAGTTTAAGTTCAGCCTGACATCTGTTCAAGTTAGTCATATCATTTGGATCCCAACCCTGCAATAGGCTGAATTCCAGTCTGTCAATATCATCTTCCAACCTTCTAATAATACTGAATATATTATCGAAGGTTTCCTTATTCCATATTTTCAGAGCTCCTCTAAGGCGCTTAAGTTTGGAAGCCACACTATACATAGCCCCATTACCTTCTCCATTAGCATTCCAAATTCTGTCAACAAAGCCTAAGAACTCATCATGAGTTAACCACATACTTTGAAATCTGAAAGGAGACATACCTGCCCTTTGTGACAATGGCAAAGAAAGTAACAAATGTGCATGATCCGAACAAGCTCTAAGTAAATGATCAACCCGAGTATGCTGCATTACAGTTACCCAATCTGCATTCCCTAGAAAGCGATCCAATCTAGCCCAGGTTTTGTCCTCCCCTCTTTGATTGTTACACCATGTGTATTTGGGACCTTCAAACCCACAATCAGAGAGCCCGCAGCTCGAAATACAACTGGAGAATTCTGACATCGCCAAAAGATTAGGAGGGTGTCCGCCTAATTTTTCTCCACTTTCAGCAATCACATTAAAGTCACCATCAAGGATCCAAGGTTCATTCAAACCCATTGCAATGTGGTCCATATCTTCCCATAAACTTCGCCTCTCCTGTACTGAACACTTTGCATATACAAAAGAAATGAAGAACACAGAATTGGAAAAAAGGATATTAATCTTATAGTGGATTAGTTGATTTGTGCATAACAGTACGTCCACTTGTATGTTATTATCCCAGAAGAGCCAAATTTTACCGCCATAATCATTCGTAGCAAAGCAAGGCAGACTCACCTTACTTGCAATCTCCATGTGTCTTGAAGATTGAATCATAGGTTCCGCAATTGCAAGTAGCCTTACATTATTTTCTTTAACCAGCTTTTTTAGTCTACATCGGGTCGCCCGGTTACCAACTCCCCGTGCATTCCAAAACATGATGTTATCTATCATTACTAACATCTGGGATAATCATATTTCTCGTCACTCTCCGAGTCCCCACCGCAGGTCCGTTCTTAGAACTTTTCTTTTTTCCTTTCGTCTTGACCTTGCCGGATTGATATCCTAGGTCAATCATATTATTAGAAGACACATTTGCTTCAGATTCATTATCTGACACCGCGTCCCGATCCAACCTGCTGTATTCACCTAGCGCCTAAATTTTCTGCGCATTAGCATCATCAACACTTTCTTGAGCAATTTCGGGAGTTCTTGACACTTGTTTTGCACCAATCAATTGTTGTTCCAGAGCAGACGTGCTCTGTTTTAAGCCAGAAAGCGATACCTGCAGCTCACAATTTGCCAACTTGTTAACCTTTGAATCCAGCGTATCATGTATCATGTTGTTCTCATACTCTGAATTGATCGAATCGTCCACTGTACGCTGAATTAATCCTACCCTCTTTGGCCCCCTAGCATCGTCATGAAGTGCCCCCTATCTCGCGTTCTGGTCCTCTGTATCAGCCGGATTTGTACTAGGTTTTGCGCATTCTGACATACTATCTCCCACAAATGGAACAATCCACAATAGAGCCGCGCTGGCGGAACCTTCGGCTGATTTTATTTCGTCTTCATTTTTATTCAACATGGCCATTTTGACTTCATTGATGGTGTAACCGGCTTCCTTTAGAATGTTTTCGGTTTTTGCAACATCTTCCTTGTTCACATTAGTCTTATGATCTGCCCCCTTGAGTCTTCTTGCTTTTTACTTTGTTCCTCAATACCTTCACCAACACCATCCGTGTCCTCCGCTAATACACCAAATTTGTTAGCCAAAGTTACCTCTTCAATTGATTTTTTCGGTGCCTTCACTTTTTTCTCTCCAACTTGTTCACTAATGATCTTGACTCCTTGAGAGTTTTTAGCTCCACTAACTCCTATTTTCTCCTCTTTTTCCATCGTCCTTTTGCCAACCGGAACATACATTTGCTTGTATACGTTTTGACCTTCTTTCTCCCCTACTTGATTTTGTTTTTGCTTGTTCTTGTCTTGAGATTTATTTTCCTTATGATTCACGCCAACATCATTGAGATGATCATTCTTCTTGCCAACCAGTTTTCGACAATAATCCTTCTCATGCCCAATAAGCGAACAATGGTCGCAATATTTGAATCCAGGATATTCAAGTTTCTGCCAGTATCCTCCATATTTTGGACTTTCAAGCCAAATCCTATTTGGAAGAGATTTGGTGACATCCATCTCTACGCACATACGTGCAACCTTTGGGCGGGCAAAGAATCTAGTTCCATCATCTATCCGCAGAAAACTACCAAAGGAATCCCCAATCACCTTCAAGATGGCGGGAAGAAAGAAAGCGAAAGGAAGATTAGGAAGTTCAATCCATAATGGTGCCAACTCCGGATCCGCCCGTAGGCTAAAACCAGGATGCCAACGAAAAATTTTATACCTGACTCCCCGAATCGTATAGGAATCTTTTGATAACACTTTCTTTACTTCATCTTCTGATTGTAAATGCACAACTACATGCCTTGGATCAATAAGACCCATAATGAACTCCCCAGATATTCCCCAAGATTTGTGAATGGCATCCCTTATCGAATCGAGCGACGACCTAAAACTTGAAAACTTCAAAACCATAACGTGATTAGAGACATGAGACTCACCTCTTAAAATATCTGAATCGGATAGCCGTAATGCCTTCTGTAACGACCCGATCCGCACAATAAGATATTGTCCGCTTTGGGCCCAACCGGCCCGCACGGCTTTAAAAGGTCTCTTTCAGAGTATGCACAGCGGACACTGGGCCCCTCTCTGGCCCTACTCATCCAGATATTGTCCTCTTTGGGATCCGCAGGCTATTGGGCACCAACCCTCACCCTCACCCTCAAGGTTTTGTTGCTTCCACCCACCTACTGGGGCTCTACAGGCCTCTTACTATGGGGATCCAACCTCGCACATATATAACACATCCCCCTTCCGCACCCAGGGGATGTGGGACTATGTACCCCTTTGTAGCTCGTCCAACCTCTCTCGGGACTATTGGGCTCCAACCCTGACCCTCGCCCTCACCCTCACCCTCACCCTCAGGTCCGCCCACTCCAGGGTCTCACAGTCCACCCCCCTTAGGGCCCAACGTCCTCGTTGGCCACACAAGCCCAACGTCCACGTCGGCACACTTCCGGCTGGGTTAGGCTCTGATACCGGACTTCCTTCTTTTCTAAATGACGTAGAATCCGTCGGCTTGTCCTCTAGATCGTCTCGCATCACTTTCCCAAGGACTTGCGCAAACGTTCGCTTTGAGGATCCATCTTCCAACCTGCCAGCCGCAGGGGAAGGCCCCATGGCTGGCTGTGGCGACTGCATGACCCCTAGCCTCCTCCTTAATTCAACGCCTCAGATCGTCTCCCAATAACTAGGAACGACCAAGATTAGATTTACAAACTGCAAAGAGATCTTTCCAGTTTTACCCCCGAGTCGCCCAAAATCGCCCCCGAATCAGAGTCTCTCCACCTTCCCCCTCCTTGATACCTTTGATCCAGTTTAGAATTAAAAAGAAGAGAAAGTAAACCGTGTTGATATTATTCTCACAGAACTTTGTTACTACATGCAGCGGATTATGTATGATTAGAGTGATGAGGAACGTATGGATATATACTAAAGAAATGCACTAACGAGGAACCTGTGGATAAAGAAATGCACTAATGAGGAACGTGTGGATATATACTAAAGAGATGCACAGGAGCGATAGTGTCGAAAGTGAAATGTCAGAAAATCACCATAGAGAGTGTTGAAAGGGAAAGGTCTGAAAATCAACATAGCTCACATGGTTGTTAAGGTCTCTAGGAAGAAAGGGGACTACGAATCTTTATTAGTATGGGGAAAAGTAGGATTTCTGTTTGTCTATAGGTAATATTATTAATTGTTATTTTCTTTGACCTCACTTAGCTTAAATCATCTTTATCAGAAGGATTGTTGTGTACAATACTATATTTAGTTGTAGATATGTATAGTTCATTGCCAAATACGGGAAATACAAATGCTTTAACACGAGAAACATTAGTCTTTCGAATATTTTTTGGGAAATATAATTCGACAACTAGGTATATAACTGCTATTTATAGAGCCTTCTCTCTCCGTGATTATTCAAACTCTGTCTACTGAGTACATAGTTGTGTCCTGAAATCTGGATCTCAAAAGTTATATTGAGTGATTGTAGAATTCCAGGAAGAAATGGCTTCACAAATGTCTAGAGAGATCCTCGATGGAGATGAAGATGAGGAGCTTCTTGAAGCACTAGCTCATATTTGGAACCACTTGTTCAGTTTCATTAGTTCCATGACCCTCAAGTGTTCTATTCAATTAGGGATTCCTGACATCATTAACAACCACTCTAAAAAACCTATCACTCTGTCTGAAATAGTTACAGCACTTGGAATCCCCATAACAAAATCTTCACATATTTACCGCCTCATGCGCATACTAGTCCATTCTGGCTTTTTTGCTGTACAAGAAATACATCCTATTAGAGAGGAACAAGAAGAAAAAGAAGGATATGTATTAACACCTTCATCCAAACTACTTCTCAGAAGCCATCCTATGAGCATTACCCCATTTGTACTATCAATGTCAGACCCTGTCTTAGTGACACCTTGGTATTTCCTTAATGAGTGGTTCCATATTAGTGATGAGCTGATAACACCATTTGAGGCCACACACAAGGCAAGCATTTGGAAGTGTTTTGGTGAGAATAAAGAAACTGATGGGAAGTTGTTTGATGAAGGTATGGCTGCGGATGCTCGTCTGATGACCAGCGTTGTGTTGAAAAAGTTTAAGGGGAACCTAGAGGGGTTGAGATCATTGGTTGATGTTGGTGGAGGTATAGGAACTCTGGCAAGGGCAATTGCCGAAGCCTTCCCTTGTGTTAAGTGTACAGTGCTTGATCTGCCACACGTGGTTGGAACCTTGCAGGGAAGTAAGAATTTGGAGTTTATTAGCGGTGACATGTTTGAGTCCATTCCATCTGCTCAAGCAGTTATTCTAAAGGTACATTACTTGCTTGGTTTTGGTTTTAGTAGGGTGAAATCAGGTTTTAAACCTATTTTGTAGGTGAAAAGAAAGTTCTTGTCAAGTTTTTAACAAAGAAATGTGATTTATACAGTGGATTTTGCATGATTGGAGCGACGAGGAATGTGTGAAAATACTGAAGCGATGCAGAGAAGCAATTCCAGCGAAAGAAGAGGGTGGGAAGGTAATCATAATTGATATGGTTGTAAATGAATCCAGGAAGGAGGGGGATTATCAGTCGACTGAAACCCAACTCTACTCTGACATGGTGATGCTGGCGTTGACCACAGGAAGAGAGAGAACAGAGAATGAATGGGAGAAACTATTTTTGGATGCTGGGTTTAGTAGCTACAAAATCACTCCTATTTTTGGTTTAAGGTCTTTCATTGAAATATTTCCTTAGTGGAACAGTATGAAATACTGGTGTGTTTAAATATCGAGTAGTGTTTAAATATGAATGATTTTACCATCCATCATTCGATACATTAATTCCTAGAATGGGACATAAACCAATTTGAGTCTATGGATATTTGTAAACTCTTCGTGAAAGGTGTTTCTTTCTCCTGTAAACATGTATTGTATTGGACTTCGGATTTCAACTCATATTGCATGTACAGTGTACTGAACTCGTATTGCGTTTGTCTCTTATCTTGTTTGTCTTCTTCATACAATGACTTTCTAGCTGGTAAATCTTTGATTTCGAGTTGATGTTTAAGAAACCAATTTATAACAACTTACATTGTTATAGATAACCTTAGTACATGATATGCATATAGATTAGTTGGAACTGTGCCAGTTATTAGAGCATTTTTTTAATCAAATCTCCGGTATGGAGAGGCAACTTTCGGATGCCAGACCTTAATCACTCTTCCCAAATCGGGATAAAAACACAACGAGGGTACAGGACAACTTTACCCAGACAATCGAAACAAAAAAAAAAAAATTTAACATATTGTGATATAAGATGTTCGACTCTTCCCATGGTTCTTGCTGGAATATTGGGGCAAACTTCCTCATAAGTACCTTTACAACGGAGTTTCCAAATCTCCCATATAACAAACAATGGCGTTCATGAAATCGTGAGAAGGGTTTAAACATTCGCTCTTTAAATCAAACCGTGAGAAGGGTTTAAATCTCGGCTAGTCTTCTCAAATGCACTGCGAAAATGAGTTCAAAATGGTCCCAAACCTTCTTTGCCGACATACCTTCAATAAATAAATGTTGTAATAATTCCATATCAGGTTCAAAACAACGCCAACACTGAGATGCCAAGCTAAAACCACAACAATGAAGCTCACCATCCACTGGAACACCTCTATGCAACACGTTTCAAATAAAAACAGAGATCCTGGAAGGCAACATCGGCTGCCAGATCCTCTTAAGCAACTGGGAGACCTTGCCTTTCACTCTTAATAAATCACAGACCGAACGGGTGGAAAAGGCACCATAATTACAGTGAAACCAAAATCGGTTCGGGACCATACCGGCCCGGGTCGGACGGGTCGGGACCGGGATTCTTGCCCACCCCTAAAATCCACCATCTTATTGTACCATCAATTTGATTGACTTCATAGTGCATGTTATTCATTAAAACAAGTTTGTGTGTGTGGTGGGACAAAGACTCATGGGTCGTTAGCAGCCATTAGAGAGGCTCATGTACATAAAGAAGAAGGGGAAGTGATTGCTCAATTCCAATGCTTTAATATGATGGGATTAAGCAATAATTTTTCTGATTAAGCTACGATTTCCACTATTCTGAATTTTGTTAATGAACTTTGAAGGATTTCTTTTAATGTAACTTACTCATATTTTAATTATTATTATTGTTATTGTTATTGTTATTGTTGTTGTTTCTTAAATAACATGAAAACATTTCTTGGCATTTTATCATATTCTTGCTTAGTTGCTATTTTATCCACTATTCTGAATTGTTAATGTTTGGGTCAGCCAACTAAGCTGGCAAAAAACACATATGACTAGTGTCTAACTCATAATTTTCTCAACCTCAGGAGACGTAATTGACTCTCCATCATTTTTGGATTAAGTCCCAACTTTTTTGTTTCAATGGTTTTACTTTTATAATGCAAACAATAATCGAGATCAATCAGTACAGAAAACATAGGCCAAAATATTATGATAAACTTGTTATAACATTTTTTTTTTCAAAGAAGTTTAGCAACCAAAATATTATTATAAACTTGTTATATTTTTTTATTTTTGCAAAGAACTTTAGTAATTGGACCATTGCAATTATCATAATATAGCTGAAGTGATGAGTCATGAACAAGGATCGAAAGCATATAAACTATGCAGATTTTATTTTTTTATTTAAATGGATTTTTATATTATAACTTTTGTGGTGTTAAAAAAAACTCATGCTGAAGTACATCCAACTTTGCAGGAGTTCCAATTGTGGCCTGTTCTGTTAAGATGGGTTCTTGAAATTAGGGTTTAGTGGTTTTAACTATATTGAATGAAGGTTTCATTTAGGGTTTTGTGAAATTTTTGTAATTTGTCATAGTTTGATCTATCCATGCATTGCTAGTTTATTCAATTTGATATGTTCTCTGTTCAGATATATTTCCCATTGTTTTCGTTGCAATAGAATCTTGATTGCTTCAGAAGAGTTAGGAAACTTCAAAAAAATAATTCCATCTTTAAAAACTTTAGCAAAAAGTTCAGACAACATAATATAAATCGCAATGACACGCTCTTTACACTACTCCAAATTGGCATATTTGTAACAACTTAAAAAATAGTAACACTTTTGAGCTATTACAATCCACCAAACAATTTCAATTCAAAACTAAATTTAGTCAACAAAATGAAAAATAACTACACAAAAAAAGTGATACAATAAATTAGATCACCGTGAATAGCATCACTTGTAAGCCCATACTATTTGTGGTGATACAATTATTGAATCACTTTGTTTGTGAAAATGTGTAAAATTGTTTTGTGGATTGTTATAGCTCAAAAGTGTTACTATTTTTTTGGATTGTTACAAAAATGAAAATTTGGTGTAGTGTTAACATAGTGGAAGTGTCATCAGAAGTAAGGAAAACATATGCATGAGGTCCGAGTAAAATGATTTTTATTAAAACTACTAGCAGTTAAATCTATATATACTAAAATCGTTGGGGCAAAATATGTGGTTGGCAAAATAGTGTTAACATAGTGGAAGTGTCATCAGAAATCAGAATTTAATCACCAACATGCAGTGGGTCCTTGACCCGAAGACTATTTTGGTCCATTTTAACGAAGGATAGTGAATGATCCTTAATGCTTGCAGCTTTTAGTTGATAGGAGGATAGCAAATGAATGTTATACAATGAACGCATTACATGTGTTAGTGTTGTATTGTTTATTTGTTTGATTTAGTGAATTCGTGAAAGAATGTGGCTCTAGCCATTTTGATGAATTTGAAAAGCAAACTCTGGATGGGATGACAGGATGAGCATATTTGAGTGTCCACGTTTGTTTGTTGGTACAGAAAAATTGTGATATTTTAAACAACCGTTGGGTTTCAGTCTGCATAATACTCAGAATTGAAAGACTATTTTGGTCATTTTTAACGTGACAAAGACGAAGGATAATGAATGATCCTTAATGCTTGCAGCTTTTAGTCGATAGGAGGATAGCAAATGAATGTTATACAATGAACGCATTAAATAACCGTTGGGTCTGGTCTGCATAATACACCAGAATTGAAAGATAAGGATTACATCTTAAAAGAAGAAAAATCAGTGGTACTAGAGGGGCCCTATGCGGAATACCATTACTATCTCCGAAATATTGAAGATATTTAATTACGCAAGGAAAAGTAGGATTTCTTTGCTTCTTACTCCGCAACACCATAAGTATGTAACATTTCTTGTCAATCCTGTTTGTCTATGTGGAATATTATTTTTGAGAAGCATTGTTGGATACAATACCATATTTAGTTGTAGATAGGTATAGTTCAATTATACAATTTCCCCAGTACGGCAATACAAATGCTTTAACATGATAAACATTAGTCTTTTGAATATTTTTAAGGAAATAGAATTCGAAAACTAGGTATACAAGTGCTATTTATAGCGCCCTCTCTACCCGTGATTATTCAAACTCTGTCTACTGAGTAGTTGTGGTGCTGAAGTCTGGATCTCAAACATTATATTGAATGATTGTAGAATTCTAGGAAGAAATGGCTTCAGAAATGTATAGAGAGATCCTCAATGGAGATGAAGGTGAGGAACCTCTTGAAGCACTAGCTCATATTTGGAACCACTTGTTCAATTTCATCAGTTCCATGACCCTCAAGTGTTCTGTTCAATTAGGGATTCCTGACATCATTCACAACCACTCTAAAAAACCTATCACTCTGTCTGAAATAGTTACAGCACTTGGAATCCCCATAACAAAATCTTCACATATTTACCGCCTCATGCGCGTACTAGTCCATTCTGGCTTTTTTGCCATACAAGAAATACATCCTATTAGAGAGGAACAAGAAGATAAAGAAGGATATGTATTAACACCTTCATCCAAACTACTTCTCAGAGGCCATCCTATGAGCATTACCCCATTTGTACTATCAATGTTAGACCCTGTCTTAGTGACACCTTGGTATTTCCTTAATGAGTGGTTCCATATTAGTGATAGCTGACTCCATTCGAGGCCACACACAAGGCAAACATTTGGAAGTGTTTTGGTGAGAATAAAGAAACTGATGGGAAAGTTGTTTGATGAAGGTATGGCTGCAGATACTCATCTAATGACTAGCGTAGTGTTGAAAAAGTTTAAGGGGAACCTAGAGGGGTTGAGATCATTGGTTGATGTTGGTGGAGGTATAGGAACTCTGGCAAGGGAAATTGCCGAAGCCTTCCCTTGTGTTAAGTGTACAGTGCTTGATCTACCACACATGGTTGGAACCTTGCAGGGAAGTAAGAATTTGGAGTTTATTAGCGGTGAAATGTTTGAGTCCATTCCATCTGCTCAAGCAGTTATTCTAAAGGTACATTACTTGCTTGGTTTTGGTTTTAGTAGGGTGAAATCAGGTTTTAATCCTATTTTGTAGGTGAAAAGAAAGTTCTTGTCTAGATTTTAACAAAGAAATGTGATTTATACAGTGGATTTTGCATGATTGGAGCGACGAGGAATGTGTGAAAATACTGAAGCGATGCAGAGGAGAAGCAATTCCAGCGAAAGAAGAGGGTGGGAAGGTAATCATAATTGATATGGTTGTAAATGAATCCAGGAAGGAGGGGGATTATCAGTCGACTGAAACCCAACTCTTCTCTGACATGTTGATGCTGGCGTTGAGCACAGGAAGAGAGAGAACAGAGGATGAATGGGAAAAACTATTTCTAGATGCTGAGTTTAGTAGCTACAAAATCACTCCTATTTTTTGTTTAAGGTCTTTCATTGAAGTATTTCCTTAGTGGAACAGTATGAAATACTGGTGTGTTAGATTGTAAAATATCGAGTTGTATTTAAATATGAGTGATTTTACTATCCATCATTCCATACATCCCTAGAATGGGACATAAAACCTATATATGAGTCTATGGATATTTGTAAACTCCTCGTGAAAGATGTTTCTTTCTCCTGTAAACGTGTACTGTATTGGACTTGGGGGATTTCAACTCATATTGCATGTACAGTGTACTGAACTTGTATCACGTTTCTTTCTTATCTTGTTTGTCTTCTTCATACAATGACTTCTAGCTAGTAAATCCTTGAATTCGATTTGATGTTTAAGAAACCAACTTATAACCACTTACATTGTTTTTTTTTTTTTAATCAAATTGGGATGTTGACCCATTTTATTCATTTAAAAATCCACGCCCGAAGGCTACATGACTGACCCTATAGGGTTAACTAAAAAGCCGAAACAAACTCTCACAAAAGATAGGATTCACCAATACAAGCCTAGACAATAAACAAACTCAGTCTTTGTACCTTTTGTTTTCTTTCCTAGTTCTATTTGATTTTCGGGTACAAATGCTGATATCTTTGGTGTGGCGCCTCTTATTCATCTTTCCGTCTGACATAGCCCCTAAATCCAAATCACTATTCGCTGCCTGTGGACCAAGCTCAGATTCTGAGTTGGCTTCATCACTATCCTCACTAGTACTTTCGAGTGTATTGATATTCAATTTCTGCAGTCGAAGTAGCCTATTTTCTTTGAGCAAAGATATAGCCTTATTCAAGTTGTCTCCGACTCTTTTATAATCCGGGGAAGTTTTGATAGCGTATTTGTCAAACTGTCTCTTTAACCTGAACAAAGACTGAAACTCATCATCCGAGGGTTCCTGCACTTGCTGACCCTGCATAGCATCCCCTAGCTCTGTGCTAGTAGCACCGAGGTGCCCCCCCCAGATGAGTAACTGAAACCAATTGTGCCGACTGAATTCCAACATCACCGGGTTCAATATGATGTTCTCCATTTGGCCTAGAACTACTAACTGCGAGCACTGGAAAGGACCCTGCATTTTCTGCTCTGAGTGGTGTCTGCACTGATCGTGGCGAACTGAGGACACACCCTGTTTCTATCGCAACGTCCCCTGTATTGGGCGAAATGCACATTGTTTTAGAATCAGAGTGGCCAAGCTCTTCACTCCCTGGATTGTCAACGTGCTGCATCCCTGGAGCCTCTCGCTGTGGCGACATGATCAGATTTGTTCGCTGAAGACCTGGAGCAGCCTGCCCAATCGAAGTAGCTCCAGTCGAAGCACTGGCTGCTCCTCGCGACGATTCTGCAAGAGAATCACGCGCTGCCTGGGGTAACACGTCCCCTGTTTTGGGACAGTGGTTTGGCTGGGGCGAAGAAGATTCCCCTGTTTTGATGCAGGGCCCAAGCTGGGATGGACCGAACTCTGGCTAGGGCGAGATGACCTCCCCTGCTTTGATGCAGGGCACAGGCTGGGACGAGACTAGATCTGGTTGGGGCAAAGCAAGGCGCCGCAGCTGCTCCTTCGTTGCACATTCAATTCCTGAATCAGCTTGCCCAACTTGAGCCTCACCGTTTGAAATGTTTTTGTTCGTGTTGTCTAAGAAACTACTCTTCGCCCCTGAATTGACATCATCCTGTTGTTGTAACGGCTGTTCTTGATTTCCAATAACCTTAGCAATCTCCAAAAATGTATACCCCGCCTCCAGAAGGCATTCCTCCATAGATTCTTACCTAGCCACAACACGGTCATGAGCCATGTTCTTACCCGCCAGTTGCTTATCCGCTGAAGCGTCCTCAGCGTCTTCGATATTTTCTGTAAGGGTCTCAAATTTGTTTGACATCTCCACCTTTACCGGTTCTTTGTTCAATAACTTCGGCGTACTCATGCCCTCCTTGATCTCCTCTCCTTTATCATTTTTAGCACCACTCGTGCCCACATCAGATTTTGCACCTTTGTTCTTATTAGCTACTGGAACATACTATTGCTTGATAACCTTGGTCTCCACCTTATGGTTCTCATGTTTTGCTTCTTTTCCACTGTGGGATGTTTTCACATGTCCCTTGAGAACTAATTTTTTCCTGCAAAATTCTTCATGATGTCCTATCAAAGAACAATAGTCACAGTATTTGAAACCCGGGTATTCAATTTTTTGCCAGAAACCCCTATTATTTTACCTATCAATCCAAATCATGTTCGGTAACTTTTCTGCCAACGTCATCTCCACACAAACACGGGCAGAACCCGGACGTGATAAACAAAGAGTATGGTCATCCATGCGTAAGAAACCACCAAAAGAATTCACAATAGCTTTTAAAATAGGAGGATGAAATAAATGCAAAGGCAGGTTAGGCAACTCTACCCACAGTGGAACCGAGACCGGATCTGCTTACCTAGGAGGCCGCCTAGATCAATTTTTAGATCACCCCTTCCAAGAAATAATTTGTACTTCCAAGAAATAATTCAGCATAATTCGTACTTCTAAGAAATAATTCAGCATAATTTGTACTTCCAATAAATAATTCGGCACATAATTCGTGCATAATTCAGCACATAATTCATCATAATTCGTACTTCCAAGAAATAATTCAGCACATAACTGCAAACCCTCCTCTCCCTTCTCCCTACTTCGCCTTTCCTAAAGAAGTTCTCAGGCTTGAGCTCAAGCATTTTTGTTTGTGCCAATTTTATGAAGTTAAGGATTTCATGTTCATTACCCGAATCTCCAAGAACAAAAGTTGGTTTTAAGAGGTGCTGGCATTGGTTTTCTAAGGGAATAAAAGTTGAGCAAATTTGATAGAGAGGACATGGCAACTGAGAGGGTAGTTGATGCTATGGCTTCATGGGTTTGACAGGCTGAGGAAGTCAGGTGTGTAGTCTAGGTAGGATGTCATAGCTTTGAGTTGAGAAGCAGTGCCTAGAACAAAACTTTGTGTTTGCCACTGAATTTAATGTCAGGGCACTTGCTTTTTCAAAACCTTGTTCTTAAAATAGGCAGTTACCGTGCCTTAAGTTTTTACAACATAGACTGCTTGCTGACATTCTTAACTAATTATTTTGGGAAGAGAGGTGATGGATGGTGTTTGTGTATAAATGTATTATGACTTGCAGCATCAAGCAAATATTGGTCAATGGACAAGTGTTGTGAGGTTCTAATTGCAATTTTCAGTCCTATGCAAACATTTGCCAATGTGTTTCATCCAAACTGCATAGTGCAAACTTCGGAGAAAAAGATTAGTATGCAAATTAAGAAGAAGATAGAAAAAAAAATCTTTAGTTTGAAATCTCTCTCAACTTCCATGAACTTTTATAATTTGGGCATGGATAAACATCACCATTTTGAATATGTTGTTCATTTAGGTGAAGATTATAAAACTAAATGATGAAGTCAAGGTTAAAAGCCTACAGATAGAAGTCATAGAAAGGCAAATTGCTACTATTATTATAACTTCTCAAACTAAGATGGAGAATACAAAGTTAATCACAGGTAAAGATCAACTTATCTGGAATTAGGATTGTCCTTTTGTGATCTGAAAACATTTTTTATTTAGTTTCATTTTCTATTGCAATCAGTTGTTGATTTGGTGGCACAACTGAATGAGAGATCCTTTGAACTTGAGGTAATCCAATCGTAACTATCTTTACCATGGTTTTGGTCTCTTGGGTGCTTACTAATTATCTTTTTTATGCGGGACGATAACTTTTATCAGACTGCCTTGCTCTGTTTAATCTTGTAAGTACAGTTGCAATTTTAGATTTAAAAATGAGATTGTGACAAATAAAAGGATGCGACCTGTAGCTTGCACCATGAACTTCATTTGTCATTCATACAAATATGATAATCTGTTGAATGACCACACTGTATTATGCTTAAGGTGAAACATGTCATTAACAAAATTATTCAAGAGAATCTAAACCAAAAGGTAATACCCATTCCTCTTTTCAACACGAAATACAAGATTCAAGATGCGAGTAAGAACTCAATAACATGTGTTTGTGTTGTTTCTTGGTGTGGCTTTATTTCAATAATGTTAAGCTAAATATTCAATCAGTTTGCACATCACAGAAATATTGCAGATACATTTTCTTATTGGTTTTTAAGCATAGTGTTAAGGTAATAAACTAAATTTTCACTTTACTCCATGCTATGCTCTGACATCCTCCAAATAATTTGAACACGAACAGATATGCCAGATACCGATCATTTAATGTTATCTACCCTTACATCATGCAGTGAAAATGCTAGTGACTTGAAGGCGTGGGATTGCAATATTTCCAGTTTGGAAGTTGAAATTCTACACAAAACCTTCATATGTGGGTTCTTTCGTCAGTTATACCCAATATGCCCATGCTAGCTTCAAGGATGTGCTACTCTGGAGGTACTGTATTTCTTGCTCATTAGTAAGATATTTTGTGTTGAGTTGTCTTAGATTCTCAGACATATTGTGGAACATACTCGAGATTGTATATATTGAATTAAAATCCAAGTTTTATAAGTTTTCTTTATAGCATGAGCCATGAAGGATTTGGCAAATTACGCTGTAATGTGAAGTTATTTTGAGATAGTGAGATAGTCCAAATCAGAATTCAATGTGCAGTTATTTTGAGATTAAGTGAAATGTTCTGATTTGAAGCCATACTTATTTCATGCAGGATAACTCACAACCTTTCAATTTATCAATCAGTGGAGCTCCCGTGGCAGAATCACATAACAAAAATCTCCTAACATGTGGAAGGCAACTATGGAGGAAAGAGTTGCTTCCTTGCTGCGGTAAATGTTTTATGCTCTGGAAGTAAAGAATTTGAGTGAATGGATGGCTAGCTTGCAAAGTGATGTAGAAGGTAGAGATTCTCAAGGAGAAAGTGTGCATGAACATAGAGAAAAAAAATCCTGGAAATGCTAGCACAAAATTGCTTCATTGATAGATTTTTAATTGGTGACCAATTTGCATTTATTTATCATAATATGATGCTCATAGTTGTATTCAAACTTGGAATGCCACTAGAGTGGTTATTTGTGTATGCTTGGGTTTTAGAGAATGATGGATGCAATTTTACTCTGTATGACAGTGTATTACGGATTTTAGTGTTGGAAAAAAGGAAAAAACAAGGCAGACTCTGTCAAAATTTTGCAAAAAATATTATATTATGTTATCTACTCAAACATTTAGCATGTGGAACAATGTTATAGTAGTTCATGTGTGTATATTTGAATTATAAAAAAATTACAATTGCAAATATACATTTAGCATTTGTATGACAGGTTTTAGTGTTGGAAAGAAATTAAGAAAACAAAGTAAACTCTGTCGAAATTTTGCAAAATAATTTATGTTTTGTTGCCTACTCAACCATTTAGCATGTAGAGTAATGCTACAGTGCTTTATTGTGTATTTTTTTAATTTATATGTTTGATGAATTACAAATGCAAATTTATAAGGTATGACAAATTTTAGTATTGGGAAAATATTGAAAAACAAGGTAGATTGTTAAAATTTCACAAAAAATTGTAATTAATTTAGTTTAAGCTTCCATTACAGAAACACCAAATATTTGTGGTTGAGATAATGACGCAATTGATATTAAAAAGATGAAAGCCATGGCAGATATTAAAAAAATATGATTAGTGGTAATGGTACATGTGCCGCCACCTTGGGGTATGATAAGTGACACGTGTCTTGAATGACAATATATATTTATTAAATAAATTTTTTTAAATGTAACATCTAATTATTATTTGAATAAACGGGCTCATGATAAATTATTTACTCAATTATTCTTATTTATTTAAGTTTCATATGGAGGACAAGTGTGTCCATTAATTCCCTCTGTGGAAACAATTCAATTACACGTTGAATGGTGGAACAATTGCACTAAAAAATTTCATTTTTTTCACTTTGTTTTATTTACATAAAATGTTTAATTACATGTTGAAAGGATATGTAAGCTATTTAATCCATTTTTTTCTAATTTAGTTTAAGCCCATGTACCAGTAGCTAATGACAAATTGAACTAAAATCCCTAGAGTCATATGCTGGGAAAGTTTTCAACAAAATATAAATCCTGAGAGGCACGATAGAAAGATAAGCCACGATGAAAATAGTTAACACTGTACGGTAGTGCCAATGGCACTGGGAATATCCTAGTCTATTATACAAAACAGGATGGTATTTGAGGTGGGAGATAAAAGACGGCTGAGATTTACTCAAATATAAAAATCTAACGGATCACATAGAACTTAAAACACTAAGAGTGCATGGGTTCGATTCCCATACCCATAATTTTGATAAACTTTATTTATCATGTTAAACTTTTATCGTACCAACGGCACAGAGGATACCATAGTTTATCTTACAAAACAGGACGACGTTTGGGGTGCGAGATAAAAGGCGGCTCAGATTTAACCAAATATATAAATCTGACGAATCTTATAGAATTTAAAGCACCAAGAGTGTATGGGTTCGATTCTCATGCCTAACATCTGATATTTATTTATTTATTTTTGGAAGATAAACGACGACTGAGATTTATCCAAACATGAAAATCTAATGGCTGGGACTTAAAGTTAGCCTTTATGAAGATTTATCCTCAATAAGAGTGCATTGGATTGATTCCCATACCCAACATTTTTTATATTTATTTATTTATTTTTCTTCAAAAGTTGATTGTTGTGATTAGACATGTAAGTATATTTATTTATTTATCATACTCAAACATTTAGCATGTGGAGTAATGCTATAGTAAGGTAGATTAGTGACACAACCTTGGGGTGTGATTAGTGCCGCAACCTTGGGGTATGATTATTGACACATGTTTTGAATGACAATATATATATTTATTAAAGTACCAAATCTGATTTAAAATCATATTTTTTTTTGCATAAGTCCAGTCCGTTGACAATCCTAATTATCATGGTGATTGAAATTAAAAAATACTTTTGTTGTGAGAGAATAAGTTAAGTTATTTCAACAACCACTTAGGCTTCGCTCGGTACACTGTAAAATAATGCATTTTGCAAATTAACTCAAAACATTGCATTGGTTTGCAATGCATTACTTTACGGACGCTTGGTATAATTAAATAAAATTGTTGCAATTAGACATAAATGATTGTTGGTGATGGTGATGATGGCAATAGTTGTGGTTGTGGTCGTGTTGATGGTGATTACGAATGTGGGCGATGGTGGTGGTGGTGGAAATGACGGTGATTTTAAAATGGTGGTGGTTGTGGTGGCTAAGCTATGGTGGTTCGGTGAATATAAAGGTGGTGGTGGTGATGGTTGTGGTGGTTGCGGTAATGGTAGTTGTGAAAGTGGTGGTGGTTGTGGTCATTATGCTATAGTGGTGGTGATGATGGTCGTGGTGATGGTGCTATAGTAGTGGTGATGGTGGTTGTGCTATGGTAGTTGTGGAGGTGATAGTGGTGGCGGAGAGGACGGTTATGGTGGTATTAGTGAAGTTGGTGGTGGTTGTGGTATGTTATGGTATCGGTGATCTTAGAGGTGGTGGTGATGGTGGTAGTGGCGGTGGGATGGTGGTGGTTATGGTGATTGTGGTGGTGGTGGTGGTGGCAATGACGGTGATTTAAAAATGGTGGTGGTTGTGGTGGCTGAGCTATGGTGGTTAGGTGAATATAATGGTGGTTGTGGTGGTTGCGACAGTGGTAGTAATGAAGGTGGTGGTGGTTGTGGTGATTATGCTATAGTGATGGTGGTGATTATGCTATAGTGGTGGTGATGGTGGTTGTGCTATGGTAGTTGTAGTGGTGGCAATGGTGGCAGATGATGATTATGGTAGTACTAGTAAAGTTGGTGGTGGTTGTCGTATGTTATGGTATCGGTGATCTTGGAGGTGGTGGCAGTGGTGACTATGGTGATTGTAGTGGAGGCGGTGGTGGTAATGGCAGTGGAGTTGGTGGTTGTGATGGTTTTGTTATAGCAGCAGCGCCGATTATGGTGGTAGTAGTAAATGTGGTGTTGGTTGTGGGTGATTATGCTATGGTAGTGGTATTGGTGGAGGTGGTCGTACTAGTGGGGTTGGTGGTGGTTGTGGAAGTGGCAATGGCGGTGGTTGTTATGGTTATATTATGGTGGCTGTGGCGGTGGCGCACGATGACAAAGTGTGTGGAGGTGGCGGTGGTGATGGCAGTAGTTGTGAAGGTGGTGGTGGTTGGGGTGTTTATGAAGGAGTTGAGAATAAAATTAGAGTAAGAGGAGATGATGAGAGTTTTGCAAAGTAATGCGGGAGATTTTGTCCCGCAAAGTTTTGCAGAATTTTATAACTAGGAGATGCGGAGGTCCTGAATTCAAATTCCAAAAACTATTTTTCGTAAAGTCAACCAAGCACCTAAGTTTATGTAACCGCCGTAAACTTTTTCATATGCATTCTTTTACCGTATACCAAGCGGAGCTTTAGTTTATTCTATTGAGAAGTCCATGTTTTGCATTAGCACTGAAATCAAGATAGAAAATAGGTTATGTTATTTCATGTTTTGCATTAGTTTATTCTATTCACTGAAATTCTATTGAGATGTCCACTTAGTAATTAATTAATAAACCCCAATTTGGAAAAAAAAAATTGAGAAAACAAAGTAAACTCTATCGAAATTCTGATTTTTTTTTTTTATGTTTTGTTGCCTACTCAAACATTTAACATGTGGAGTAATGTTATAGTGGTTTATTGTGTTTTTTTTACCATTTTGATGAATTACAAATGCAAATTTATGAAGTATGACAAATTTTAGTATTGGAATTTTTTTTAAGACAAGATAGACTGTTAAAATTCAACAAAAATATTATAATTAATTTAGTTTAAGCTACCATTACAACACCAAATATTTGTGGTTGAGATAATACCGCAATGGATATTAAAAAGATGAATGACATGACATATATTAAATAAATATGTTTAGTTGTAATGGTACATGTGCCACAACCTTGAGGTATGATTAGTGATACGTGTCTTGAACGACAATATATATTTATTAGACAATTTTTTTTAATGGTAATTTTTTTTAATTTTTATAATGGTTTAGTTTAAGCCCATGTACCAGTAGTTAATAACATATTGACCTAAAATTCCCAGAGCCATGCCGAGTGATTTTTCAACACAGTTAAAGCCATGAGAAACATGATATAAAGATAAGCCGCGATGAAAATAGTTAACACCGTACGGTAGTGCCAACGACATGGGGAGTACCCTAATTTATCTTACAAAACAGGACGGTGTTTGAGTTGGGAGATAAACGACGGCTGAGATTCTTTTTAGGATAACGGATCCGATGGCCCATAGAAAGCAACTAAACAGTTTCAAACTCTCAAACACTCACAAACTTTCAATCGTATCTCTAACACTCACAATCTCTCAACCGTCTCTCTATCACTGATATCTCAAGGTTAGTTTCAATTCTCTCAAGGTTAGTTTTAGTTCTTTCATATTCTCTCAAGACAAGATGTTAATTAGAGATGGGAAACTGATATTTTTTTAGAATCTCTTTGATGGGTATGTGTTACACATCTAAGAGTAGATTGCATTTGAATAAGTCTATGTTAATCAGTGAAAGTAGTTTAGTAGTACCTGATTTTGAGAGTTGTTTCTTGAAGAATAGGTAGAAGTTAGTTCCGACTTTGTAGCCATTGTAGTTGTGCTCCTACTATATAAAGAGTACAACTTGATGAATAAAAACATGCTTTTTGAATCCAATCTCAGTCAGATCTAGGAGGTAAGGGCTACCTCGAATCAGCCCAAGTTCTACCATTCTCTTTTCTATCCCTCACTCATCCCTTCAATAGTATTTGGTGGCTAACATTTGGAGGTCCCACCGAGATTACTCATGGCAGATGGAACGAGGCTTAAGGACATCCACAAATCAATAAACCTACTCAAGGATGCCATGATTCGCCTTGAGGAAAGAGCTGCGGCATCCGACAAGTCTGCTGCGAATATGCAGCAACAAATCAACATGCTTGCTTCATCCTTTGGTGAAGTTAGCTCAGCTCCTTCTCACAGAACCACTACATCAAATCACAAGGACGTAGGGGCTATCCATTCTCTCTCAGTGAGGCTGGATTTTCCAACATATGATGGGGAAGAAGAACCGTCAGAATGGTTGTTCCGAGCAGAGCAATTTTTTCTTTATCATAACACTTCTCCTGCCCAACGCCTTCTCATTGTGTCATTCCATCTTAAGGGATTTGCGCTTCACTGGTATAAGCTGCTTGAGTCGGATCAAGCTATAACCAGTTGGGATTCTTTTTCCCGCGCTCTCACTCTTCGATTTGGTCCAACTGAATACGAGGATCCAACTATTTCCTTTACAAAGCTTCGGCAACAGACAACAGTCTCCGCTTACCAAAAACACTTCGAAACTCTAGCTACTAAAGTGGAGGGATTATCAGAAAAGTTACGTACTGCCCAATTCATCAGTTGACTAAAGGATGAGTTGCGGTTCGATGTCCTACTCTTCAAACCTGCCACATTCTCTGCTGCAGTAGGTTTGGCTCGACTATTAGAAAGAAACACCAAATTTGTCGCAAAGGTCGATTGGACAATGTTAGATCGGATGCCCCCACCCCCTCCGGTACAACTATACCCATCAATCGTCTTTCGCCACCAGAAATGCGTGCACGCTGAGAAAAGGGCTTGTGTTACAATTGTGATGAGAAGTACTCTCCTGGCCATAAGTGCAAGACACAACAGATTTGCCTCCTTGATGCTCAGCCCTCGCTGGATATGGAAGAACCTCTTTCGGACGAACCTGAACTCCACTCCATGGTAACTCTAGACCAAGATCTCAGTCCAACTCTTTCACTCAATGCCATCCAGGGCACCACATCGCCTCGGACTATGAAAGTATTTGGCTTTTTTCATCACCAACCAGTCCTAATCCTCATGGATTCTGGATCTTCTCATAGCTTCATCACACCTGAATTAGTGCAAAGAGCCAAGCTGAAAGTGCTACCCTCAAGTCCTAAAGTATAGATTGCTACTGGCGAAAAAGTTTCATGCTTGGGCAAAATTCCATGCTCATATGTTCAGGTGCAAAATTTCAAACTCAAAACGGACTTCTTTGTTTTTCCGTTAGATGGTTTTGATATGGTTTTGGGTGCTAATTGGTTGCACACTCTTGGCCCCATTACATGGGATTTCTCTAAGCTGACTATGTCTTTTATAATGGATAACCACATGATTACGTTAATTGGGAATTCTCCTGCCTCGATGCAATGCACACCTGAACTGGTGGCTTGCAATGCTAGTGCCGAATGCTTCCTTGTTCAGTTTCACTCCATGTCTGGCATAAGCCCCGCACCACAACCTGAAATGCCCATTCAAAGAACCTTGAAACAATTTAGTGACGTCTTTGAACCTGTTCCTGTCCTTCCACCATCTCTCAACCATGACCACCACATTCCGCTTGAGAATAATGCTAAGCCCATTTCTATCAGGCCCTACCGGTACCCACCAGTCCAGAAGGATGTTATTGAGTCCATGGTCAAAGAAATGCTATCCGGGAGTCTCATAAAGCCGAGCTCTAGTTGCTTCTCTAGCCCGGTCTTACTGGTCCAAAAGCACGATGGCACTTGGAGATTTTATATTGATTATAGAGGTTTAAATCATGTTACAATTAAGGCGAAATATCCTCTTCCAGTGATTGACGAGTTGCTCGATAAGCTTCATGGCGCCGCCATCTTCTCAAAGTTAGATCTCCAATCTGGTTACCATCAAATTCGGGTCCATCCGGAAGATACTTTTAAGACAGCATTTCAAATTCATGAGGGTCACTACGAGTTTCGGGTAATGCCATTCGGGTTAACAAATGCCCCAGCTACTTTCCAGAAGTTAATGAATGATATATTCCGGCCTTTTCTCAGTAAGTTTGTCCTGGTTTTTTGGATGATATTCTGATATATAGTCCCTCATTGGAGTCCCATGTGCAACACCTAGAGCAGGTTCTGTCTACACTTCGATCTCATAAATTATTTGCAAAATTTTCAAAGTGTGTCTTTTGTCAGGACCAGGTAGAGTACTTGGGCCATCTTGTATCTGCCAAAGGCGTCTCAGCTGATCCCTCTAAAATCGCAGCCGTGCAAGACTGGCCACTGCCATCAAAATTGAAAGAGCTACGCAGTTTTCTTGGGCTTGCTGGTTACTATCGGAAGTTCATCAAAAATTATGGTATCATTGCTGCCCCATTGACGGAGTTGCTGAAAAAGGATGCTTTCCATTGGACATAGAAGGCAACTAAGGCTTTTCAAGCTCTAAAAACTGCCTTGGCTTGTCCTCCGATTTTGGCCTTACCGAACTTTTCCAAATCTTTTGTGGTAGAGACGGATGCTTCATGTGCAGGGGTCGGAGCAGTTATTTCCCAAGACCAACGCCCCATTGCTTATTTCAGTCAAGCCTTCAAGGGGAGGACCCTATTGCTGCCCACATATGAAAAAGAGCTTTTAGCATTGGTGCTCGCGATCACAAAGTGGCGGTCCTATCTCATATGCAACAAATTCATCGTTCGTACTGATCATGAAAGCTTGAAACATCTTCTCCATCAATGGACCAGCTCTCCCGATCAAGAAAAGTGGATCACAAAGCTTATGGGCTATGCTTTTGAAATTCAATATCGCAGCGGTGCCTCCAATGCAGCTGCTGATGCTTTCTCACGCCACCCATATACAATTTACAACAATTCCGCCTATGATGATGACTCATCGATCACCAAAGCTGAGGAGCCCCCCGCGAGCCCTATACTGTGTACAATAACCCCGCTTATGCTGAAGAATCATATGTGGCACAAGCTGAGAAGGCCACACCTGTATTGCTAGCGGTTTCTGGTCCCTTGCCAACGTGGTTGGATGAGCTAAAACAAGAATATGCCACAGACCCTGATTATGCCACGAAATTATCTCAGCTTAAAGCAGTGCAACTAGACCCTGTCCGCTACACCACACATGCTGATTTTCTCTTCTATAAGGGTAGATTTTATGTCTCCCCTAACTCCCTGTTACGGACCAAAATTCTTCAAGAGCTGAATGATTCTCCTAGTGCTGGTCACCCCGGATACGATAAAACTTTGCATCGTGTTCGCCGAGATTTTTATTGGCAAGGCTTACAGAGCTTTGTTAAGTCATTATTCGTCAATGTGATACATGCCAAAGGGTGAAATACTCCACCACATTGCCTCATGGACTTCTACAACCCCTCCCTATACCTTCACAAATATGGACAGATATTGCCATGGACTTCATCGATGGGTTGCCCCCTTCTAATGGTTGCACGGTCATCCTGATCGTAGTGGATCGCTTGTCCAAATATGCGCACTTTTTGCCTTTGTCTCATCCATATACTGCAAGCAAGGTCGCAGTGTTGTTCTTCAATAATATCTTCAAGCTCCACGGTATGCCAAAATCCATTGTGACAGATAGGGACACCGCATTCACTAGCAAGTTTTGGCAAGAACTCTTCAAGCTGCAAGGAACAAAGTTGAACATGTCTTCCTCTTATCACCCACAATCTGATGGCCAAACAGAAGTCTTGAATAGAACCCTCGAAACTTACTTGAGATGTTTTGCAGCGGAACAACCGAAGAGATGGTCAAGCTGGTTGGCCTTGGCTGAATGGTGTTATAATTCCAATTGGCATTCAGCAACAAGAATGTCCCCCTTTGAAGCTGTCTACGGGTTCAAACCGCCTTCTTTGGTCACATATGCCAAGGGTCTGACTTCTAATGCAGCCGTTGAAGATACTTTGAAAACCAGAGATGAGATACTCGCCTTGCTCAAGGAGAACCTGGATCGAGCTCAAAATAGGATGAAACAATATGCTGATTTACGCCGCACTGAAGCTAAGTTCAATGTCGAGGATTTGGTGTATCTCAAATTGCATCCTTACAGACAGTCCACAACGAGGTTTCGCCGACACATGAAGCTTTCTCATCGCTTCTACGAACCATATGAAGTGCTAGAATGGGTAGGAAGTGTTGCTTACAAACTGAAGCTACCAGTGCAATGCCGAATTCACCCTTTTTTTCATGCTTCACTGCTTAAAAAACACTTGGGCAGCCAGAACATACACTCCACAAACCTTCCAATTGATGGTGTCTCGGTACCGGAACCATACAAGGTATTGGCCTATCGAATTATAGCCCGACGCAAGCAATCTGTTCCACAAGTTCTAATTCAGTGGGCTAATAATTCTGCGGAAGATGCAACTTGGGAGGACTCTTCGTACATCCAGCGAGAGTTTCCAAATTTCAGCCTTGCGGACAAGGCTGCAAATTGACGAGGAGCAAGTTGTTACACATCTAAGAGTAGATTGCATTTGAATAAGTCTATGTTAATCAGTGAAAGTAGTATAGTAGTACCTGATTTTGAGAGTTGTTTCCTGAAGAATAGGTAGAAGTTAGTTTCTACTTTGTAGCCATTGTAGTTGTGCTCCTACTGTATAAAGAGTACAACTTGATGAATAAAAACATGTTTTTGAATCCAATCTCAGTCAGATCTAGGAGTCAAGGGCTACCTCGAATCAGCCCAAGTTCTGCCATTCTCTTTTCTATCCCTCACTCATCCCTTCAATAGTATTTGGTAGCTAACAGTATGCTTCGTTTGATGTTTGTGATGTTATCAATGTTTCTAAATTGCCCCTCTTTTGATTGAGTTTTGTATGAGTTTTCTGATAGTGAACAAAAACATGAATCCTAAATCTTTCTTCTTTAATGCTTTCTAAATCTGTATAAGTTGATGTCTTCATTTTTGTTTCTATAAGTTTATTATTTGGTTCTTGAATGTTTTCCATAAGCAGAAAGCGGCAATAAGGGAAGCAGAAATCAGAAAGCAAGAAGGCCCATGCCATCCGCAGACACCTCACCAAGTACCAGGTATTTCCATTTTTATTTTTATTTTGGAAAAAAACGTAAATCCTAAATGTGTCTTCTTTAATTGTTTCGCAATTTTCTATAATGATTTAATGATTTTATTGTAAATTTCTTGATGTACTTTCGATAAGAACAACATCAAGTTAATTGTTTTGCTTGATCTGTAATTGATTTAATTGTTTTGTTTGATCTATAATTGCCAATTTAAGTAGTTAGCATCAAGTTTCCATTTGAATTTAGGGTAAATCTATAAATTTAGCATCAAGTTTCCATAATAATTTAGTGTAAATTTAAGTAGTTAGCATCAACTTTCCATAAGTTTCCATAAGAATTTAGTGTAAATTTGTAAATTTAAATCTGTCTCCTTTAATGCTTTTTATAAGTTGATGTCTTCTTTAAACTATGGTTCCTTTGCGTGTCCTCTTTGAAGTGCATATGGTTCCTTTGCTATGGTTCGTTTTGAATTGCATTGCTCTTTAAAAATTTGTGATTTGATATCTTCATCAAATCTAGGGTTCTTCAAACTCAAGGTGGGGTTGATTGACCTTCGACGTTCACTTGGATCATGGAGTTTTTCAAACTCAAAGTGGGGTTGATTGACATTGAGTTGATGGGGCGTTAACCTGCACCCCTAGCAGAATGTGTCACCAGCGAAAGGAGAGTTTGGCAATGTTAAGATAACCCATGGATGATGCAATGGGGCTGTTTTGATGTTGCAGGCGACCAAACATCCGACTTTACCCTTCTAGGAGGCAAAGTGGCCACTAATGGTGTAAAATAGATAAGCCTAAGAAGGGAGTGTTGGTTGTGATGGTTTGGGAAGCTTTTATGGGTATCAATAGAACACGATCCTTATTACAGGCTATGTATGTGTAATCTTGGAATGAATATGAAACTGCATATGAATGAAAGAAGATAAAAACAAAAAGGAACCCTGTAGTATTCAACTATGAGATTGTAGTCATGGAATCGCATGGAAAGGTAGCCCTGATGTTTTGTTATAGGTTTCCCTTTTACCTCATAGATTCTTGATTGGTTTGTGACTGCTTGAGCAAGCATGCATACTAGAGATTCCCATTGGTTCCTACCTATTGATTTGCCTACAAATACTATCCGACCATTTCGACTTCTTTCCAAAAGATACTTGCATTGAATCTGTAGTTAGGAAAGTTTAAGTGTTAATATGAGAAGAAAAAGAAGAGCAAACAAACTACATTGATGAAGCTACCTTCAACCTGTCAAGTTGATCCAGATAGCTATCAAACATCTAACTTATTCATTTAAATTGATAACTTCTATGTTACCTCAGCAAAATTCGGAGAGTGATATATACAAACTCATTACGTAAAAAACTAAAGACACCTGTCGTGCCTTGGTGTGGGGTTTTTACGAATTGGGCTCTACTGCCTACAAAATGCCTCGTCACTTTTGAGTACATGTCCAATCCTTTGTTAAATTCACATGATGTTGCCCCTTACCCGATGTGGGACTAAATTTGCACGCTCAACTCGAGTCAACATCTCCAACATATACACCATAAAGTATAAAAAAAATTCTTAAATGTGTTCCTAAAGTGGAAAAAAAATTATTGAAACTCAAACTGGCAGAAAGATCAGAAGGCTCCGTTCATGTAATGGAGGTGAATACAAAGTTGATCCGTTATTGCAAGTATGTCAGGATGAGGGAATTGTCAAACATTTCATAGTTAGAGGTATTCCGCAACAAAATGGGGTTGTAGAACGCATGAACCATACATTGCTGAAGAAAGTTCGTTGTATGTAGTCTAATGTTGGATTAGGCAAAGCATTTTGGGCCGAGGTTGTGATATATGTCTGCCATCTAATCAGCAGGTTGCCTGCGGCTGTGATTGATAGAAAAAATCCTATTGAGGTATAGTCTGGAAATTTTGCTAATGATTATGATAGATTGCATATTTTTGGTTGTCCTGCTTACTTTCATGTTCAAGAAAGTAAGTTAGATCCCCGAGCCAAGAAAGCTATTTTATTGAGTTTTGTAGATGGTGTAAAAGGCTATACATTGTGGGATCCTGAATCCAGGAAGATTATTATTAGTAGGGATCTGTGCTATTAAAGTGGCTGAAAAGCGCCATGCGGGGGTGGACCACAACGCACAGGGTCGACTCGGTTGGCAATAAGCGGAACCAGGAAAATCGGTCAAAAATCGGCGAGTTAGCGCTTACCCGACCCAGCTGACTCGCCGATTTATATAAAGAAAAAAAAAACCTAATCGATCTCGATCTGTTTTGGTTTGCACTTTGCAGCCGACTGAAGAAGAAGGATCGATGAAGAACGAAGAAGAAGAGACTGAATCGACCGGTTGCTGCTGAATCGATTCGGTTGCTGCTGAATCGATCGGTTGCTGCTGAATCGATCGGTTTTGTGCTGATTCTGAATCGATCAATCGAAGATCTTGGCTGCTGAATTGGTCTTCCTCCCTTCCTTCAATCGAATCGGTCTTCCTCCCTCCCAAATCAGGTACGCCTTCCTCTCCTCCCAGTCCCTCTTCCCTCTCCTCCATTTGTTTCTTCCATTCACTTCTTCCCTCTGCTGAGATGTAAGTCGATGATGACGGCTTGCCATTATTTTTCATTCACCTTTTATCTAAAACACACTCCTTAAGTCGATGATGACAGACTAGAGATGTAAGTCAGTGGATACTTGGATGTCTGAGACTCATTTTTCGCAGTGGCCATCCAAGAGCTTATGCTGCTTTTATCCTTCCTTCGATGTCTGAGACTCATTTTTCTAATGGTTTCTAATGGGGTTACTGCAATGTCTATGAGTTGCTGCTGTTGCTTTCGTTGTATTGGTTGTTCGCAAACAAGTCCAGGTAACTATAAGTGTTCCAACCTGCAAAATTAAATTCATTTGATTAATTAGTAAATAATACATGATTATGATTACATATTTACACCCTTTTGATTAATTATTTATTTTGTAATCTATGACTATGATTAAATTTTAAAAATATATACTGTGAAAAAATTGTTCGCATAATTATGAAAAATCGTAATGCGGTCCTGACCGCTTCGCGACCGCTTTCCGCATTAACTTCATAGGCAAGGATGTGACTTTTGATGAGGCTTCTATGATGAAGCCAAAAAACTCTCAGCAAGTGGAGAGTTCGACTATAGAGAATTCGCAGTAGATGGAAATTGATACTACTCTATGTGCTCCAGTTAGTCATGTATCTACATATGTAGTACCTACTTATTCAACAGTGCGTGCAGATGATGACACAAACAATGAGACTGTAGTAGATAAAGTTGATGATGTTTTAGAGACTCTATTTCATGAGTCAAATGAAACAAGTAGGACAAAGATGAATATAAAATGTTCTCTAAAGTTTAGTGATTGTGTAGCCTATGCACTTCCAGTAGTTGAGGATGAAGTGACTTCTACTTATAAATAAACAATTCAAATAACCGAATGTGAACAGTGGAAGAAGGCTATGGATGAAAATATGAAATCTCTTCACAAGAATGAAACATGAGAATTTTTTAGTTTACCGAAATGTAAGAAAGTTATTGGGAATACACAAAGAAAGAAAGATCTCCTAGTGATGGTGTGTGCTTTAAGGCAAAGTTAGTTGCGAAAGGTTATGGTCAGAAGGAATGTATAGAGTATAATGAAGTCTTTTCTCTAGTTGTGAAACATTTTTCCATTTGAATTTTGCTAGCCTTTTGGTTGCACAATTTAATTTGAGTTACCTCAATTAGATACGAAGACTACGTTTTTGCATGATGAATTAAAGGAGGAGATCTATATGACTCAGCCAAGTGGGTTTAAGTTTGCAGAGAAAGAAAATTGTGTGTGTAAACTGAACAAGTCCTTGTACGTGTTGAAGCAGTCTCCAAGACAGTGGTATAAGTGGGTTGATCAGTTTATGCTAGGGTAGAAGTCCACTCGTAGCGATTATGATCATTGTGTCTATTTTCGAAAGCTTCATGATGGTTCCTTTATAGGAGGAACAAGTCCTTCAGGATTGGAGAAGATATGAGGAAGTAAAGGGTATGTATAGGGTGTTCCATTGGAGCATGTTTTTTCCAACATAAGCCCCCAAATTGGCTTTTTGGCTAATTTAGGGTTTCCATTGGATATGCTCGTATATGTAGATGATATGCTTATAGCCTCCAAGAGAAAGTACGAGATTGATAAGTTGAAATGCTAGATGAGTACTCAGTTTGAGATGAAGGATCTTGGTGAAGCTAAAAAGATCCTTGGCATGGAAATTCAAAAATTTAGGGTGAAGGGAACTGTGAGCTTGTCTTAACAAGCGTATTTCAATAAGGTGTTACAATGATTTAGGATGAACAACAACACAAAATTAGTTAGTACACCTCTTGCCACTTTAAGTTTTCAACTTCTAAATCTCCTAGTACGGATGAGGAACGAGAATATATGGCTCAAGTTCCATATGCAAATACAGTGGAAAGCCTAATGTATGTAATGGTGTCTACGATGCCCGACATTTCATAGGCAGTCACTATGGTAAGCCAGTACATGCATGATCCAGGCAAAGGACACTGGCAAGCGGTGAAATGGATTCTACAGTACATTCTGGGTACATAGATGTTGGTTTACTCTTTGAGAAGGATGTGAGTAATTTGGTTATGTGGATTCAGATTATCCAGGAGATCAGGATAAGCAACATTCAACTACTTGTTATGTCTTTACTTTTGCTAATGGACCAGTAGGTTGGAGATCTACCTTACAAACTACAATTGCATTGTCTATAACTGAAGCTGAATATATAGAGGTTACGTAAGCTATTAAGGAAGCAATTTGGCTTCAATGTTTGCTTGATGACTTGGGTGTAGACAAGACCATCTAGATGTTTGGTGTGATAGTATGAGTGCCATTTGTTTGGCGAAGAATCAAGTTCATCATGCACATACGAAACACATTGATGTTCGTTTTGACTTTATGTGAGAAATCATTGAAGAATGTGACATCTTACTGAAAAAGATTGACTACAAAGAGAATCTTACAGATATGTTGACAAAGATAGTTTTTGGGATCAAGTTCCGACACTGCTTGGACTTGATCAACATCCTTCGTGTGTGTTGAACCCATTTGGGGTGTGAAAGGAAACTAGGGATAATGCTTATGTGGTCGGCTCAGATTTGTGAAATCTTTACCGATGTAGAGAGTTGTTGAAAACAGAGTTGAAAAATTGGTATGAACATATCTGGATTTTGGTTTGTCGGCAACCACTAGAACCTGATGTAATTTCGGCGGCCACCATCATTGATTGTTGAAGTTGTTGTTGTTGAAGCAGTAAAAATCTTTGAATTCCCGAATCAATGAAGAAGGAAGTGGAAGGGGATGAAGGATGAAGAACATAAAAGAATTCTCTAGGGAAGAAGCTTGAAGAAGCTCCATTTCCGCCTCACTCCACCGCCACTTAGTGGGTATAAAAGAAGAAGCCTCATCTCCTTTATTACCATCTTCTTTGTGAGAGTTAGGGTTCCTCCAAAACCCCTATGTGTGAATTATGAGAGAGAAGTGATAGGAGAGTGTGTGAGATATATACGCACCCCATGCATATTTGTGGTGTCATTTAGAACATGTGTGTTTAACGCCATTGACGTTGTGTAGTTCTCTCCATTTGTGTTATTCGATCTCATTAGTGAAACCATTCTCTTTGCCCGTGGACGTCGTCAAACTTGTCAAACCATGTTAAATCGCTTGTGTAGTACGTGTTTTATTTTATTTTCATTTACTTTACATTGCCTTGAGTATACTTTGGATTTATTATTTTCTATTGCAATTATCAATTGTGTTCTACATCTGTTACGCTTTCGCGAGGCACAACAATATCGATGCCCTGCAACTGTCAGTATGTATTGTTTGTTGCTTTGATTTTTCTTGTTAAAGATTCAACTATGATTTGTCCCAGTATGTGATATATCATATGAATGTTCTATGCTTAGAGTATTAATCTATTTACTTAATTTATGAATCTCAATGTTACTTAAGTTTTGGATATCAATGTTTTTTTTTGCTGTCACTCTCGCATATATGGCACCGTGTGACTTGTGTTGTTACAGTTTTCCTAGCAGGTTTTGTCACTCATGTATGGATATGACTATTGGTTTGGCCAAGTAATTGGATCATATTCTCTATTAGTGGAGACATGTTTTACTCCATCCCATCTGCCCATGCAATTTTGTTAAAAAGGTACTTTATTCCTATTGATACCTGTAAAGTATGGTATGAAGAAGATAATATGCCAGGATGAATTTTCATTATACAATTAAGCTAATTTATACAAGAGGTGTCCTATTGGTTAAGAAAATGTTTCCTAATGTTGTCCTGTAATTATCACAAGAATGTAGCTATTATGACAAGAATACAACTAGATGACTATATTTACAATATTTTTATCCCTATGTCAAAAGAGAATCAATGATTCTCAACGCCCCCTCCAAGTTGGAGAGTGAATGTCAAGAATTCCAAACTTGTATAACATATCGTTGAAAGCTTCTTTTTAATGGCTTTGTGAACACGTCCGCTACTTGTTGTGATGAGGCTACGTACTTGGTTTCAATTGAACCATTTTGGATTTTTTTCTCTAATGAAGTGGCAATCTATTTCAATATGCCTTGTTACTTCATGAAAAATAGGGTTTGCCACTATGTGCAAAACATCTTGATTATCATAGTGAAGCATCGTTGCGTCCGGATGTAGCACATGTAGATCTTGCAACAAGCTTTGCAGCCAAGTGAGTGATAGGGGCATAATTAGGCTATTTTTAGTGCCATATTTCTATATATATATTTTTAGCTATTACTTGTTAATTATGGTACTAATTGCTATTTTCGTGTTTGTGTAGGTTTCCAATTACAAGATTCTAAAATAGAAACTAAGTGAAACAAATTGGCAACTAATTGCACAAGGAAACCACACAAACAAGGAAACCAAGCAAAGAAGGTGGATTACTGTTTGAACATAATTAATATGTCTAGCTAAACTTCTCTTAGTTAGGGGTGGATTCGAAGGCCCGAACATGTGTTTTATAAATTAATTGAATTTAATCTTCCTTGCTATTAGTGATTGTGTTTTGCTTAACTGCTTTATAGAGAACTTTTCTTTGTATGTTTGTTAAGGTGGCCAACTTAGTAAGCATGCTAGGATCTGGGGCTAGAATATAAGAGAGTTTCACCTAATTGTTATAATAATGTATTTACAAGTAGTAAATACCAAGGAACGTTGGTAAGATTAAGTAAAAACCTAGGTAAGAACAAGATGCTGATCATACTTGTAATTGCCTAGTCATTGTTCATATTTTCCACAAAACTTAATGATCTTAGATTGTTATCTAACTTGCGATTCATGTTTAGATAGCATGATAAGAATAGTTTGAAAGCGACGCTTAGTTTAATTCAACGAACTTGGAAAAATAATAAGATTAATGCAGTGCGGTCACGGTTAATCTTGAGCATTGTCTCTCACGAGTTAGCAAGTGATTATTGAAGATTGATTTATGAGCATATGTTTGGTGTGTGGAGATAAACCCTTAGCTAATTTCTCATCTTTGCCATCCCTTTAGTTTTATTATCTTTATAGTAATTTTCGTAGTTATTTTCATAGTTTAATTTAGAAAATCCAATCCCCCATTATTTAATTAATTAGGTTGTTAGTTGTCTTTTAGTTATTATTAGTGTTAATTGACAAGCCCTCTAATCCCCGGTCTAGAACGATCCCTACTTATTCTATACTACAATCACAAAGTAGGGTATTAAGTTGTGTGCTACTAAAATAACGCATCAGTGAGTTCACAACAAGTACTTTCCATGGCTCGATACTCAACTTCTACTGAAGAAAGAGATACGTTTTCTGTCTCTTTGTCCTCCGAGAGATCGATGAAGTTCCTAGAAGGACACAATAACCAGTTGTTGATCTTCTAGTAGTAGGACAACTAACCTAATCAGAATCACAATAACCTCTTAATCACCAAGAATTTTGTGCTGGAAATAA
Source organism: Berberis vulgaris (assembly GCA_963556465.1). Lineage (NCBI taxonomy): Eukaryota > Viridiplantae > Streptophyta > Magnoliopsida > Ranunculales > Berberidaceae > Berberis > Berberis vulgaris. The sequence continues at coordinate 10,433,076 of OY747129.1, read as the reverse complement.
AAGACCTCGTCCTGGATAACATTTAAGATACTTCAAAAGTACGGAGTGCAGCATCTCAATGAGGCTTCCTATGCTCATGTAGGAATCTGCTGAGGACATGAACTGCATATGTAATACTAGGCCTGGTGATGGTCAAATAGATAAGACGACCTACCAACCTTTTATATTTTTGTGGATCTGCAAGCAGTTCACTTGTGTCTGTGACAATGTGAGATTTTATTCCATAGGAAAGCACACTGGTCGTGTTCCTAATAAACCTCCATTTTAAGAATTTCAAGGGCATACTTCCTCTAAGAAATTGCAATACCTTTCTTGGAGCGAGATATACCACAATACCCAAAAAGAATTTCAAATCCCCAAGATCCTTGATGCGAAAGCGGTTATGGAGAAACTGTTTGAGAGTATTGATAGCACCCAAGTCATTTCTTGTAATTAATTTATCGTCAACATAAATAAATAAATAAAAGCAGTGAATGACTTCCCTCTTTTACATGTAAAGAGTGAGTAATTAGTTTTGGATTGAACGAAAGTGGCAACTTGTATGGCATCAAATAACTTAGCAAATCATTGACAACAAGTTTGTTTTAGGCCATATAGCATTGTTGAGGCAACATACCATATTCTCCCCTTGGCGCTGAAACCAGGAGGTGGGAGCATGTAAATTTCTTCATGGAGATCACCATGAAGAAAAACATTGTAAACATCGAGTTGGTTAAGAGACCAATATTGAGCGACAACATGGAATTCAAGTGTGATTCAACTCTAATGCTTGGAGTTCAGAAAGAATGGCTTGTTGCCAATTTGGATCAGAGGCAACATCCGCATAAATCCGAGGCTCGACACTGCAACTAATATTGTAGATAAAAGCAAGATGAGATGGTGAGTACCGATGGTAAGAAATAAAGTTGCACACCGAATAGTGTGTACCTGATGAGGGAATTGGAGACGAAGACTTCGATTGGATGGATGGTGGCAGCGTGACAACATAATCTTGGAGGTGTCTAGGCAAAGTTTTGGTGCGATCTAACCATCGAGAAGGAGGTATAGGTGATGGGGAGGAGACAGAACTAGATGACGTGGGGAGCACTGGTGGGAACTGTCGGATGAAGGTGGGGAGTTGTTGTGTGAAAGTAGGGGACTGTCGAGTGAAGGTGGGGTGTGGTCGTTATAGGAGGGGAAGTCCATGTTGGTAGGTAGAGGTGTAGAAGGAGAAGAGAGTTGCGACCCAGGTGAGTCGTCGAGCGGGTTAGTTGGTAAGACATCATGATGGGTGGATGGTGGTAAGAGGCCGAAGGTAAGAAAAGGATTAGAGGCAGCACGTTGGATGTCGAAAGGAAAAATGTTTTCATGAAAAATGACTAGTAAATATTTTGTGGGTGGACAAATCATAAAGTTTGTAAGCTTTTTGTTCATGTGGATAGCCAAGGAAAACACATTGCTTAGTGCGTGGGTCAAATTTGTGAGAGGGGTGGACATGTTTGGCATATGCAAGACACCCAACAACATTTAAATGTGTATAGGATGGGGGGTGTGTTATGCAATCTTTCAATTGGTGTTTTGTTTGAAACGATTAGGGTGGACATCCTGTTAATCAAATAAACGGTTATGAGAACGCAATCACCCCATAAATTAATAGGAAGGTGAGCTTGAAATCGTAAAGCCCGTGCTGTTTCAAGGATATGGCAGTGCTTGCGTTCGACGATGCCATTTTGTTGTGGTGTAGCGGCACAAGTATGTTGATATAAAATGCCATGTTTTTTGAAAAAAAATCCTTTAATGAAAAAATCCCTTAGTATGCTAGGATAAATTTTCATTACACAATGAAGGTAATTTATACAAGAGGTATCCTATTGATTTAGGTAATGTTTCCTAATCGACAACCAATGGGTTCCTTGCCGGGAGGAAGAGGAGGGATAGACCAAATATGATTCAACTGGAGACGAAGACTCTGATTGGATGGATGGTAGCAGCATGCCAACGTAATCCTGGAGGTGTTTGGGCAAAGTTTTGGTGAGGTCTGACCGTCAAGGAGGAGGTATAGGTGATGGGGAGGAGACCGAACTGGGCATCGTGGGGAGCACTAGTGGGGAACTGTCAGGTGAAGGTTGGGAGTTGTCGTGTGAAAGCGGGGGACTGTCAGGTGAAGGTAGGGTGTGGTCGTTATAGGAGGGGAAGTCTGTGTTGGTAGGTAGAGGTGTAGAAGGAGGAGAGAGTTGCGACCCAGGTGAGTTGTTAGGTGTATGGGCAAGCTAGTTTGTAAGACATCATGATGGGTGTATGGTGGTAAGGGACCGAAGGGAAGAGAAGGATTGGATGCAACAAAATGCCTAAAAGCAGAATATGCCAGGATCATGATGAATTTTCTTGATGTTCGTTTTCATTTTCTTTTCAAAGTGATTCTACTGTAACAGGTTTTTGCAACAGTTTTTGTGACAGTTTTAAATATTCTACTGTAACAGTTGTTGATTTACATTTAAAGATAACAATCTCTATTACAATTCAGATGGGTTTTTGTCCTACGTGGCGTTTGTTTGTCCTACGTGGCATGTTTTGTCTCTTTGCAAAACTTAAGTTAAAACTTCCACCCCCGATACTTTCCTCACTCACTCCACACCTCCTCCCCAAATTTTTTCACTTCACTTCTTTCTCCCTCCCTTCACTTCTTTCTCCCTCCCTTCAGAACCCAAAAAAAAAAAATAATAATTCGTCGACTGAAAGAGGGGCGGCTCAAGAGGCAAAGTGATGGCGTCGAAGCCCTATTCAATCAAATCCCTGCCATCGACAAGGTCTTCAAGAACCCTATGGGGAAGGAAAACCCCAGATCCGTCTCTGTCACCAAACGCATCCCCAAGTCTTCAGCGGCGGCGGGATAGCAAAGCAAAAATGTGGTTTTTTGGTGGTCAACGTCGACGCTGCCCAGAGGTAGGAGTTCTAGCCCTTCTGATTTCGCTAGGTTGCTTTCTGATCGGATGTCTGGAAAATCGATGAGGGGAAGTCGAATGAGGGGAAATCGATAGGTGGGTGTCGGGGTTTGGAGAGATCGATCTCATTGAAGGGTGGGGTGAGCTCGAAATCAAAAGAGGGGTGATGTGATTAAGAAGGGGTTGATTGGGTTGGGAGATTTTAAGAAGACTGGGGTGAATCAAGTTCTGAACTGAATGGGGTGAATCAAACTGAATGAGATTCGAATTGAGAGCGGTGGGTTGGATTCGAGTGTTAAACAACTGAATGGGGTGAATCAAGTTCTGAACTTGAGAAGATTAGGTGAGAAGGGTGTAGAGAGTTGTATGAAGGGTGGAAGTTGTTTGGATTTGGGTGTGAAGGCTAAAGTTGAGAAATTTCAAATTAATGGGAGGGCTGAGGTTGATTTGAAGGAGAAGGTTGTGAATGGTTCTGTGGTTCCTGTGAAATTTAGAGTGGGGTTAGAGTGGCTAATAAGTATCCCAACATTGGATAATTGAATGAAATAGGGCGCAAGATCTCAACAGGTGGGTGGTTTTTTTTTCAGAAGGTGAATCTGTTCTTCTGGCTCATGATGATGGTTCATGCACCCTTTATGATATTACAAATTCCGCGGTATGCACTAAAGTTCTATTTCATGTTGATGAATAATTGTACGATTTACATTTTCATATGCATTTTATTGATGAATAAGTCTGTATGATATGGCTTCATTGTTTAGATAGTTTATAATCTTTTATTTTTATTTTCATTTTGTTTACCTACTATACTATTTTCATGGTTTTATTGATGCAATGTGCACTCTTCATGGTTTTATTGACAAGTTCTTTTCTTTATTTTGTTTCTTACACAAAATTTTTAGAATTTCATGTGAGAGTAGTAGCCAACGTTTCTTACAGACAAATCGGGTATTTTACTTTAAGCATGATGCTTATGGTCTCTTAAATTTTTTTTATTTGTATAAATTACTGCAGGTTGCTTCTACGCCATCTCCAACTTCAACCCATTATCTTTGTAATTAGGTACTTTTTCTTCAAACCCATAGTTATGTTTTTTGTCTCTAATTTATGACTCTAGGATATGCGTTGCATAGTACGTCAATGATAGATTATCTTTGTATTTCTTCTTCAAGATAAAATTACAAAGAGTAATTTGGAGACATAAATAGTCATATAAGAAAAAAATAATAGGAGTGCCGTAGGCACGGGTAATACGCTAGCTCCATCAGTGTATGCACCCCATCCTGTCAGGCTGTCACAAAAGCTTGTTTCAAAATAACATTTTTTCTTCTTAAAGATGTGATCAGGTTTCAAAAATTTATTTGGGCAGTACATCCTGCACGATGTGACCTATGAGGAATGTCTAAAGATACTAAAGTGATGTTGAGAAGCCATTCCTTCGAAAGAAGAGGGAGAAAGTGATTTTTATAGACATGACTGCCGATGACGCTGAGAACAAAGTGCGGTACGAATAAACTGCAACACAACTCTTATATAACTTGTTGCTGATGAGTAATGTCACCGCACGAGAGAGAACTGATATTGACTTGGAGTAACTCTTCTTAGAATCTGGTTTCACAATCTACAAGATTACTCCGGTTATGGGTTTAAGATCATTCATTGAAGGACTCCCTTAGTTGAAATCTATTTGTACCCTTGTGATATCCACTACACCAAATTAACATTTTTGTAACAACCCCAAAAACAGTAACACTTTTGAGCTATAACAATTCACAAAACAATTTTACACATTTTCACAAACAAAGTGATAAAATAATTGTATCACCTTGAAGAGTCTGGGCCTACAAGTGATACTATTCATGGTGATCTAATTTATTGTATTTTTTTTTTGTAACTATTTTTCATTTATTTGACTAAATCTAGTTTTGACTTGAAATTATTTGGTGGATTGTTATAGCTCAAAAGTTTTATTATTTTGGGAGTTGTTACAAATATGTCAATTTGGTGTAGTGATCGTTTGTTGTTGATGGTACTACTACAGTGTGTTGTTGTATTTTGATTTAGTTGGTTTTTTTGCTTTCCTTCATAACCATAAACTTTGATGTACAAATCTTGTGTTTGATAAATAAATTTCCATGTAAAAAAAAAAAAGTTTGTGCTTTTGAACCCAGTGTTTGATATGAGTTGCGTGCATCCTTGATCTTGGAAATAAAACAAATCATTTTGATATTTCTATCCCAATCAAAATGTGGTTCACAAATTAACAACCAACATTATGCTTTTTTTTTTATTTTTTTTTTATTATCATTCAAGTTTATATATTTTTTGTTCTTTTCCAAAGTATAAATTGTTGCTCTACAGAAGAAAAGAGAGACTATATTATGACACTTTGAATTCAGTGTAGCAACTTCTAGGAACTCAACTTGTGTTGTATTCATCGAAAATTCTAGGGGTCAAGGGAGGGAACTCAACTTGTGTTGTATGCACCCATCCCTCGCTCCCTATAAGGGCTCCCCAATATAGACCTTGAAGACCAAATGGTTTGAATTTGGAATTTGAGAATCTCCCATTAATTTCTATTCACAGTAAGCTAGACACGGCATATAAATATCTGCATTTCATGGCTAAAGTGCATGCAATAAGAAGAATATGAGTGAAGAAGACATGATCAGTAGTTTGCTAGATGACACACTTCACAATATTCTCTCATCCCTTCCACCGAAACAAATGGTTCAAACTCGTGTTCTGTCAAAAAGATGGGAACGTCTTTGGTGCTCAGTCTCGTACTTAAACTTTGACCAAACTCTATTTGCTTGTTGACTCTGTACTTCTTCAATAAGTTTGTTGACTATGTACTTCTTCTATTTATATATTGATTTTTAAAATCATTCTCTTATTTCCTAATTATATAATAATTTTATGTTTGTTTCATTTCTTGATACTTAGGTTTCATTTTTTGTGTTTAATAGATTTATTTATTTACATTTTTTTTTCCACATATTTCATATACTCACGAAATTCATTATATATATTTCATCTATTCTCGAATATTTTCTTTACGTATCAAAATATTTCTTAAAATAAAAATACCGAAATTAACACGAAAAACGAAATCACAATCCTTGCTATTAGGTATCTTTTCTTTAAAAATGCATATAAAAACCCTCGAATTAATGGGGTGTCTCTTATTCTTATTTTTCGATATATGGTTTCTTATAGACATGGCTGACCTTGAGATCTTAGAGGCATGATCTTTAGAATTGTGATTCAAGTAGTCTTGAGTTGTATACGTTTGCCATTAAATATACGAAAACAATTCCTTATATTTGAAAAGGACGAAGTATAATTAGAGGTGGTTATGGTCCGGATCGGTTACAAATTTTGAAGAACCTAACTTGAACCATTTCAATTTAACGGATCTGATTCAGATTCCCTCATTTTGAACATTGGAACAAAACCTAACTCGAACCGTTTAGAACGGTCTGAGTCCTACGCTTCCAACGATTCCACTGATAAATAAATAACACAAATGCAACTATATCGGTCAAAATACGATCTGCAAATCTAATGAAACTGGTTCAATTTAAAATATTCAAATTGTTCAAATAAATTTTGAAATTGGTGCCTTGTCCAACTGAATCCCACATAAACACAAATACTCACATTACGAGTCTTGTGTGTGGATAACTCTACTCATAATGGCTTTGGACCAATACAACAGATACCAAGGAAGATCCGACGTTCATAAGATAGAACTCAAAGCCCAAGCTCAAGCCCAATATGCGTCTATACAGGTTAGATGAGATAAGCAAATGCAACATAAGTGAGTTGGAGACTGAAGGACAATGTGGTGTGAGTGCAAAAGAAAACTAAAATAGAGAGTGGCACTTGATTGACCAGAGAGGGAGGAAGTGAAGGTGAAGGAGGAGGAGAACACCTAAAAGGGAAGGTGGTGCCATCAGGAAGAACAACCCAACCAGCTTAGTGAGCCAAAGCTCCAATCACATCATTTATATCAGCTCGAACTCTCAAATTATAGTTTCCATGTCTCCTCAGCCCTGCTAAGATCTTGGTCGTGATTGCTCTTCGATACCTTCTCTTTCAACCTGCTTCTCCTCCCTCCTCTTCCCCCGCTTACCATTTGCTGATGGTGATGATGACTTTGTTGCTGTGAAAGTAACTGGTTTCGTCGGATTCCTTAATTAAATAAATTTCAGGGTTAAAAAATGGGTTGGAACCGAACCGTTTGGATTCAAACATTTGAAATCAGACTCGAGCCGTTCTACAATGGGTCCAGACTGTTTATTAATATACACAATGAAACAAAATCGTTTGGAGCAAAACAAGTTGATACAGTTTGGATCCACGGTTCCTCGACCTGTTTGCCAACCCCCAAGTATAATGCGTTTTTTTTTTTTGTACAAATCAGTTTAATTCATGTATAGTACAAGTATAATTTGTGAACTTACTATCCATGGTGGAGCCTTCAAAGCACTAAATTTCTGAATGGTGGCAATAAGAAGAAAGTGGTGCTAATGTTTGTCGTGCACCACGTCAGCAATCCAGGATCCGTGCGAACCACCTCAAACAACTATGCACCATCGATAGATCCACAAAAGCAACGGCCAAGATACTTTTAATTTTCAACCTCCCGCCATAATTTCAAAACACACTCCCTATAAATTCCACCCAAAACCATCTCTTATTTCAAACAAACCTCCCAATTCCCCATTTTCCAAAACCTAAAAACCTCTCATTTTTTCTCCCCAATTTCTCTCTCTATTCCTCTCCAATGGCTCGTACGAAGCAAACCGCTCGCAAATCTACCGGAGGCAAGGCCCCAAGGAAGCAATTGGCAACGAAAGCCGCTCGAAAGTCGGCCCCAGCCACAGGGGGAGTGAAGAAACCCCATAGATTCAGGCCAGGAACTGTTGCACTGAGAGAAATTAGAAAGTATCAGAAAAGCACGGAGCTTCTGATACGAAAGCTCCCCTTTCAGCGTCTTGTCCGTGAAATCGCCCAAGATTTCAAGACTGATCTCCGGTTCCAGAGCTCAGCTGTTTCTGCTCTTCAAGAGGCTGCCGAGGCCTATCTTGTGGGTCTGTTTGAGGACACTAATTTGTGCGCCATTCATGCTAAGAGGGTTACCATTATGCCCAAAGATATCCAACTCGCTCGTCGAATCAGGGGTGAACGTGCTTGATTGGTAATTTTACCACCTAGGTTTCAATGTAGTTTGGTTTGTAAAGATAAAATTCTTGAAATTAGGGTTCAGTGGTTTAGTTTCGGTTATGAAGTTTCGTTGTAGTTAGGGTTTGTAACATTTCATAGTTTGATGATCTATCAATGCATTTTGGCTAATCCTTTTTGTTCAATTTGATATGTTGTGTTTTGATCTATTTTTTCGCCTTGTCATTCTGATGGAATTTATAGACGAAATTTGATTGGGGTTTAATTAATTGGTTTTCAAATGTCAAATTTAGGTGGTGGGGTGTGTGGCAATGGGGAATCTTGTATTCCATAAACACAAATACTCACATTACTAGTCACACAACCTGATCTGTTGAATCATTTTTTTGATGATGTTTTCTTTACCTGGGATTCACTGCGCCTGTATTGATTCAATGTGGTAATTAACTGGTTCTTTATTATTATATCTTATTATTGTTTTTTTTTTTTTTTTTTTTTTTTTTTAATTTACAAAATTACTTTCGTGAAGAAGTGATGTTGGTGGTGGAGGTGATTGTAGTGGTGAAACCCATCACTGAATCAGTGGTAGAAGATGAAAAGAAAGTATAATATGAAGAGTAGTATCATCAAAAGAGAAAGCATCAATCACATTTCTATGGATTGAAGAACAAATTTCATTTTCTACTACATATAGTATATCCTAGGTGATTTGTCTCATTATTTTGGCTCGTGATATCAAACAATAGTTTGGTCTGGGTCTGCATAATACACAGGACATGATAGCAGGGAATTGATGTATACTACAACCTATTAGATATCTTAATAGTTGGGTATAAGTCTGCATAATACATACCTGAAACGAAAGACGAGGATCTACGAAATATATTGTCTTTGGCTTACTGAAATGTATGTAAAGTTTATTCTCAATTCTGTTTGTCTATATGGAACATTTTGGTTGTTTTCTTTGACCTTACTTAGCTTACATCATCTTTACTAGAAGGATTGTTGTATACAATGCCATCTTTGGTTATAGATGTGTAGTTCACCAATTATATATTTCATGTTGACCGATACAACAATACAAATGCTATAACATGAGAAATACGAGTCTCTCGAATATCTTAGAAGGAAATAGAATCCAAAAATTAGGTATATACCTGTCATTTATAGTGCCTTCACTCCTCGTGATTATTCAAAACTCTGTCAACTGAATCTCCATGACAAAATCTGCAATATTTACTGCCTCATGTGCATATTAATCCAATCTGGTGTTTTTTGCTATGCAAGAAATATATTCTACTAGTGAGGAACGAGAAAAAGAAGGATACGTATTAACACATTCATCCAAACTACTGGGAAGTTATTTGATGAAGGTATGGCTATGGATGCATGTTTAATGACAAGTGCTGTGTTGATGAAATGTAAGGGGAGGCTAGAGGTTTTGAGATCATTGGTTGAAGTTGGGGGAGGTATAGGCACTTTGGCAAGAGCCATTGCTGTCTGCTGAAGCCTTCCATAGTGTGAAGTGTACCGTGCTTGATCTACCACATGTGGTTGGAGCCTTGCAGGGAAGTAAGAATTTTAATTAGCGGTGACCTGTTTGATTTCATTCCATCTGCTCAAGCAGTTATTGTAAAGGTAAATTACTTGCTTGATTTTGTTTTCATAGGGAGAAATCAGGTTTTAATCCTATTTTGTAGGTGAAAAGAGAGTTTTTGTCGAGTTTTTAACAGTGGAGTAATGGGGAATGTGTGCTAAGACTGAAGCGATGCAGGCAAGCAATTCCAGGGAAAGAAGAGGGAGGGAAGGAGATCATAATCGATATGGTTGTAAATGAGTCTAGGAAGGAAGAGAATCAGTTGACTGAAACACAGCTCTTCTTTGAAATGTTGATGATGGCGTTGACCACAAGGAGAGAGAGAACTGGGAATGAATGGGAGAAACTATTTCTAGAGGCTGGTTTCAGTAGCTACAAAATTTCTCCTGTTTTGGTTTAACTTTAAGGTCTTCATTGAAGTATTTCCTTAGTGGAGCAGTATTAAGTACTGGTGTGTAAAATATGGAATAGTCAATAGGGTTTAAATATGAGTGACCTTTACCATTCATAAACGGATACATCCATAGAGTGGGGCTTTACCATTCTACAGTCAATACATCCATAGAATGGGACTTCGAGCCTATTTGAGTCGGGATATTTGTAGACTTCTCGTGAATGATGTTTTTGTCCCCTGTAATATTTAATTTAGTAGCAAACATGTATGTATTGGTGTTTTTATCTTATCTTGTCTGTCTTCTTCATGCAATGACTTTGTAGTTATTAAATCCTTGAGTCGAGCTATTTCGGCAACAGTGAACTCTGTGGGCCTCCATTAAAATTAGAGCTCTGGGCCGATTTTGCTTTTTAAGAGGGCAATTAAGTCTTTCGGTGTGAAATTATTCTAACCTTTAGATTAATCAAGATAATCTAATCTGGACTGATAACCCTAGGTTTTCCTCTTCTTCTTCATGGTGGCTCATCAAGCCGCCAAGGGAGGGGAGGTTTCGGCGGGGATTGGAGGCACCTCTACCGAGGTCATGTCTCATCAAAGTTTTCTACAAGCCTTGGGAGTGGTGAAGAAGGTTGTCATTGAAGATGAACCTATGAACGGTACTCGTTTTTGCAAGGAAGGAAGCCCAACACTATCTATGAATATTTTAGAAGCACAAAGATGTGAAAGGTATGTTGAAAAGTATGTTATTGTTCTTAAGTTTTCTAGTTTTCGCCCCTCTCTTGAGGCTATCCGGGAAACCATTCATAGATCTTGGAGAGTTATGAGTGATTTTACCATGGGTTTGTTAGATCAAAGGCATGTGATTGTTAGATTCTAGGCCGAAGAAGAAATTAATAAGGCCTTGTCACGTGATTCCTTTATGATTCGAGGTGCGAGATTCAAAGCGTTTTGTTGGCATCAAGGTTTTAGTCTCAGGGAATATCTGGTGCTTGCTCTTCTATGGGTGGATCTCCCTTACTTGCCTTTGCAATTTTTTCATCCTTTATACTTGAAAGAAGTTGGAGATTCTATTGGTTCCTTTTTTAGGATTGATGATAGCACCATCGGCCTTACACGGCCTGGGGCGGCTAGGATGTGTGTTGAGATGGACTTATCGGTGGAACTCCCTAGTAGAATCTGGCTGGAATTCTCTGGTAGAACGGATTTTTGGCAAAATATCATTTATTCGGGCTTCAAGTGCTGTGATAATTGTGCTATGATTGGGCACACTAATGATGCTTGTAGAAAGCGATTGGGGATTCGTAAGGAGAGCCGTCAAGATGGGGAAAAGGGCGATGCAATTAAGTTAGTAGAGGGAAACAAGAGAGCCCCAATCCCCGGGGTTAGAGACAAAGAAACACAACCGAAAGGTGGAGAAGTTAAGGAAATTTACCGACCGATCATGAAGGATGTGGGAAATAAAGTGGAGGAAAAAGGTCCTAATGTCAGACTCATTTGGTCCTAGTGGGGCAAAGGATAGTGATGGAATTGAAATCATTAGCCAGGTTTTGCCAGTCTTGTCGAGGGTAGTGGGGAACAGTGTCGCTTTGACAAAAATTTCGTTTGATATTTTAACAAGTTTGGATGCTAATCTGCAAGAGGAGCACATCTTGGTAGGTGCCAATTTGGATTCAAAACCCAAGTTAGAATCCAAATCAGCTTTTTCACGTGATAAAGACTTGGAATTGGGTACTACCTCGGATGGCGAGGGACATTCTATTAATATTTCAAAGGAAGGAATTATTTCCAAGTTTAAATAAGATTGTAAAGAGGCAGGGTACACTTCTAGTGAGATTGAAAAAGCTTTTAAAGCAGGGTCTGAGGAGGATACAAATAAGATTGTAACACCATCCATAGTAGTCGAGCAGGAAGCGGCTGACAATTTATTTCTTGGCTCGGGCAGGGGCGTTGCTAATGCGGAAGCTGGGGACGTGCTTGTTGTTCTTAGTGTGGGAGCAGGGGACGCCGCGTTGGGAGCAGGGGCCGTGGTTACTGGCAGCATGGTTGCAGGGGTCGTAGGCTATGTGGGAGCAGTCGCTGTGACAGAGGACGTGCTCACTGTTAGCCAGGTTGTAGGGGACGTGAAGGTTGTATGTTTGGCGTCGCCGCAGGTTCTCAAGGAGGCAGATAATGTGACTTACACAAGTCCTGGTCCGCTGCAGGGTAATGTGATTTAGGAGGCTATTCAGATCGACAATTCTAACCGGATTATGGATGTGGTTAAGCCTAAGGTAAGGATAGAAGACGCCGGAGAGATTAACATAAGCTCTAATTATGAATCACACAAAATAGGTGACACATTGAATACAACTATTTATGCTAGGTATTCAAGTAGCAAAATCAAATTGGTGGCAACTAAACAGCATGACTCGGCACCTAATGTTCGGTCTAAGTTGAAGCAGGCCATTTCGGTGACTCCGGTTCCATTAGTGGAGACCTTTGGAAGTTCTGGTCATTCAGGGGATTTGGTTCGTCAGGCTTACAGTGAAAACGAACAGGAATCCGATACCATCACTTCGGACGAAAACAGTTCGGATGAAAAAGATTTGGATGAAAACACCATCAAGAATAGTGTCAGGTTTAAAGAAAGATCAAATACGATTGATGAAAAGATTCAATAAGAGGAATATGACAACAGAAAACACGCTGGATCACGATTGCTTCAAAGACTTCAAGGTTTTTCCTCGAAGATCATCTAGAATGAAGAAATGCAACAGTAAGTACAAGTTTTGATCTAGGAGTTTGGTCAGTCTAGATTTGATATATTTGTCTAGTTTCTGTTTTTCCTTCCAAAAAAAAATAAAAAAATCCTTGAGTCAAAACTTTTTTTAGTTGTTACAGCAGCATGTAGTAGCAAGCAAGAAGTGTAAAAATGGGCATGTTTATTTGTACAATGCTGGCCAATAGTAGTGGAATACAAAACTAAAGGATTTCTAACAATAATCTAACATCATCATATTGTAAAACAATGATAAGGAAAATTTCAGGTTTCATATGGGGATGTAGCTCAAATGGTAGAGCGCCTACTTTGCATGATTTTTTTGATTATTTTTTATCTAATATTTTGTTACCATTTTTGATAATTTTAGGAGGACACTTGATACCTTTGACCCAGTTTAGAATTAAAAAGAAGAGAAAGTAAACCGTGTTGATATTATTCTCACGAGTATGACTACGGTGCCTGGTCCAGAGGCACCATCCTATCTCGATGCACATCTACGGTGCCTGGTACCACCAGACACCAAACAGGCACCCTGGACCAGGCACCGTAGATTCAGGGTATTCTCACATAACTTTGTTACTACATGCAGCGGATTATGTATGATTAGAGTGATGAGGAACGTGTGGATATATACTAAAGAAATGCACAGGAGAGATAGTGTTGAAAGTGAAATGTCAGAAAATCACCATAGATAGTGTCGAAAGAGAAAGGTCTGAAAATCATCATAGCTGACATGGTTGGTTGTTAAGGTCTCTAGGAAGAAAAGGGACTACGAATCTTTATTAGTATGGGGAAAAGTAGGATTTAGGTTTGTCTATAGGTAATATTATTAATTGTTATTTTCTTTGACCTCGCTTGGCATAAATCATCTTTATCAGAAGGATTGTTGTGTACTGTACCATATTTAGTTGTAGATACGTATAGTTCATTGCCAAATACATGAAATACAACTGCTTTAACACGAGAAACATTAGTCTTTCGAATATTTTTTAGGAAATAGAATTCGACAACTAGGTATATGAATGCTATTTATAGCGCCTTCTCTCTCCGTGATTATTCAAACTCTGTCTACTGAGTACATAGGTGTGTCCTGAAGTTTGGATCTCAAAAGTTATATTGAGTGATTGTAGAATTCCAGGAAGAAATGGCTTCACAAATGTCTAGAGAGATCCTCGATGGAGATGAAGATGAGGAGCTTCTTGAAGCACTAGCTCATATTTGGAACCACTTGTTCAATTTCATCAGTTCCATGACCCTCAAGTGTTCTGTTCAATTAGGGATTCCTGACATCATTCACAACCACTCTAAAAAACCTATCACTCTGTCTGAAATAGTTACAGCACTTGGAATCCCCATAACAAAATCTTCACATATTTACTGCCTCATGCGCGTACTAGTCCATTCTGGCTTTTTTGCTATACAAGAAATACATCCTATTAGAGAGGAACAAGAAGAAAAAGAAGGATATGTGTTAACACCTTCATCCAAACTACTTCTCAGAGGCCATCCTATGAGCATTACCCATTTGTACCATCAGCGTTAGACCCTGTCTTAGTGACACCTTGGTATTTCCTTAATGAGTGGTTCCATATTAGTGATGAGCTGATAACACCATTCGAGGCCACACACAAGGCAAGTATTTGGAAGTGTTTTGGTGAGAATAAAGAAACTGGGAAGTTGTTTGATGAAGGTATGGCTGCGGATGCTCGTCTAATGACCAGCGTTGTGTTGAAAAAAGTATAAAGGGAACCTAGAGGGGTTGAGATCATTGGTTGATGTTGGGGGAGGTAAAGGAACTCTGGCAATGGCAATTGCAGAATCCTTCCCTTATGTAAAGTGTACAGTGCTTGATCTACCACACGTGGTTGGAACCTTGCCGGGAAGTAAGAATTTGGAGTTTATTAGTGGTGACATGTTTGAGTTCATTCCATCTGCTCAAGCAGTTATTCTAAAGGTACATTACTTACTTGGTTTTGGTTTTAGTAGGGTGAAATCAGGTTTTAATCCTATTTTGTAGGTGAAAAGAAAGTTCTTGTCGCGGTTTTAACAAAGAAATGTGATTTATACAGTGGATTTTGCATGATTGGAGCGAAGAGGAATGTATGAAAATACTGAAGCGATGCAGAGAAGCAATTCCAGCGAAAGAAGAGGGTGGGAAGGTAATCATAATTGATATGGTTGTAAATGAATCCAGGAAGAACCCTTCTAGGCGGCCTGGGTCTGCTGCCTGGTTTTCACGCCTGGGTGGAATTTTTACACTTTTGCCCCTCCCCTTTAAACACTCTTTAAATATAACCACAACAAAGGAGGGGCAAAAGGGTAATTACGCCTAGCCAGGCATGAAAACCAGGCAGCAGACCCAAGCTCTCTAGAATTTCTGATCCAGGAAGGAGGGGAATTATCAGTCGACTGAAACCCAACTCTTCTCTGACATGGTGATGCTGGCGTTGACCACAGGAAGAGAGAGGACAGAGAATGAATGGGAGAAACTATTTCTGGATTGTCACGGCTCATAAGGAAAATCCCAACAACCGGGAGATTTCCTACAAATGGCACGTGACATAAAACCTAACCACATTCTTATATAAACATTTCTCGGAAAAAAAAACGAAATTCCAAAATATTACACGAAATTCCAAAATATTACAACCATTCCAAAGGCAACCTTTGCCCCCAACTCCACACATCAAAGCATTCGCACCAACATAACTTGCATATTACACACCAAATAGTAAAACACAAGACATCTTACAAACCCTGGAAAAGACTAGGATCTACTTTCGCTCGGCTTGATCAACAAAGTCGCTTCCAACGCCTGCACTCCAATAAGAGTACACCCATTTGCTACAAAACAAAGCAAAATGGGTCAGCCTAAAGCTGGAATGAGCAGATTGAAAATCAACTACAAATAACACAAATAATAATCCACATTTCAAGATACATCCACATTTACCTTACATCACACGCTACAACTTATACATAATGCACCAACCATATGGTTAACTAGTCGTATGCACAAATCAAATGATCAACAAAAACATAACTTTTTAATATATCATTCCTTTCAAATGGATGAAAATTTCCATAATCTTTTGCTCATATCATCTTATCAAATTCTCGCATACTCACTTTCAAAACATACCATACCATTTATTTATTTATTTAGGACATACTTGTTTCAAGACATGTCCCTTCTATTGGTCATTAGGAACTCTCCATCGCATCACGCAAGTCAAAACTCGTACAATGACTTAGTTTCCCTTCTGAAGGACATGCTACATAAAATTTTAGACCATGAATACCCTATCGCACCTATCCATGTGCCGAATGTGTCTCACCCCGACACACCTCCGTACGTGTACCAATACCCACTTTGAGTATGTATGCATTTCAAACGAGGTGCCGTCTCTAAAATGCATACTTCACTTCAAAAGATTGGACACACGGGCCAAATCACAATTTAAAGCTGCGCGCTGGAAGAGGATTAGTAAGTTCACACTCTTCCTCTGACCCCACAGGAATACTCAACTGTATCACGCGAGTCATGACTCGTACAGTGGCTTAGTTTTCCCCTTTTGGAAATCAGGCACTGCTCTTTAGGAACACTCCACTATATCACGTGAGTCATAACTCGTATAGTGAGTTAGTTTTTCCCTTTTGGAGACAGGCACCGTACAACTCACTGTGTACGGATTACACAAATGTTAGGAACCAAAGCATCTATGGTCATATTTTACCACTCTGTACATTTCAAACGCCAGAGTAGGGTATTCATGTCAAACTCAAAATTTCTCAACACTTATTAAGTAACATCATTTTCATAATTCCATTAGATGAACTAAGTTCTAAATATCACATTTACATATGATGCACAATATTCAATAATAAACATCTACTTGAAACACTCATCTCGAGGCATATTATTGCCAAAATTAAAATATTATAAAATGTGATATAAATTTATTCTAAAATTTAATTTTATCACAGCGGTCACAACGGTGAAAACGGTAGTAAAAACAAAGTTATGGATCAAATTCTATGATCAGTCAAAGTTGGGTCAAACAGATGACGTCAGCATGACGTCATCGTCTTCTACCTCAGAACAGATTTTCCAGAACGTTTCAGTGTAACATAGCAAATTCAATCATACACACAAGTCGCATTTTTCAACCAAAACCTGAAAACGTTATACCATTGGAAAACCCTTACCTTCTACTTTTTAAATATGCAAGATTTATCCTTAAGTGCTTTCAATAACAGAAAATAAAACCATATCTTTACCCCCTGTTCATCTTGTTTTAAAGTCAGACTTACAATTTCAGCAAGTTACAGTTCAACACACCAACTTCAAACACCTATAACTTCTTCAATACTTATCCAAATTCTGCATATAAGCTACCTATAGAAATCTCTCACATTCATCTTTCAAATGAAAACAATCAAAAACAAAAATATTGACAGAATAAAAAAATACCATTATGGAAAGACACTCGGTTAGTCATCTTAACCCATAATAGCAAACCCCAAAATCTACACAAAGAAAAAGTAAACATGCAATCTAATAGGTTAAATCCTTCAAGAAAGGGTAGATCTACTCACCAGCTACATCTATTGCAATCCTCAAAGCACAAAGCTTCAAGCTCTCTTCTCTTGGGCTATTTGACTAAGAATAAAATCACCCGCAATCTGATGAGAAGAGTAAAGAGGGGAGAATTGTGTAGAGTCTTGTAGAAGGGCAATGTTATATGCCACCACCAAAATTCTAAACACTACCACCGGGTGGTACAAAGAAAAAAATAGATGTTACATAATACATACCTCAAAAGAATCTCGTCCTCGAGATTAAAGTGAAAAAAAAGACAGAAAGCTACGAGAATAGATACGGATGTAACTGTCGAATACGATCCTTCAATTCCATGTCACATCGCCCTCCTGGTCACTCCACTGTACTTTTACCTGTCTTATAGTCTTCTGTCGCAATCGTTTTTCATCTCTATCAACGATAGCTATTGGTTGCACGGGATAAGACAAATCCTCTGACATCTCAACATCAACTGGCTCTTTAATCTGTGTCGGATCTACTGAACTTTTCCGAAGCATTGATACATGGAAGACATCATGAATCCCAGACATAGATGGTGGCAAAACCAGTCGGTACACCACTGGACCGACTCTCTCAACAACCTCATAAGGCCCAATGTATCTTGGAGCTCGTTTTCCTCTTCCTCTAAACCTGATAACACCTCACATGGGGGAAACTCTCAAGAAAACTCTATCACCTACTGCAAACTCCAGATTTGTGCGCCTACGATCTGCGTAAATTTTCTGACGACTTTGAGCTGTCTTCAATCGTCGTCATATCAAATCTATCTTTTCAATAGTGTCTCTGATGATATCGGGACTATTACTGCAGAATCACCAACTTCAGCCCAACACAAGGGAGATCTACAAGGTCTACCGTACAATGCTTCATATGGTGCCATACCGATACTCACTTGATAACTATTAGTATATGCAAACTCACATAACGGTAAATGATCTTCCCAACTGCCACCAAAATCCAAAATACACGCCCTAAGCATGTCCTCGACTATTTGATTAACTCTCTCTGACTGGCCATCTGTCTGTGGATGGTAAGCGGTGCTCATGTCTAAACGAGTACCCAAAGCTTGTTGAAAACTTCGCAAAAACTGTGCAGTGAACAAAGAATCTCTATCTGAGACAATCGATACAGGGGCTCCATGCAATCTAACTACCTTTCGAATAAATAAACGGGCCAAACTATCTGCAGTCCGATGAATACTAACTGGAATGAAATGAGCGCTCTTTGTCAACTGATCAACAATAACCCAAATCGACTCGTTCCCTCGTCTCGACCGTGGAAGTCCATCTATAAAATCCATCGTAATATTCTCCCATTTCCACGTCGGAATCTCTAAAGGTTGTAACAAACCAGAAGGTTTCTGATGTTCAGCTTTGACCTGTTGACAAGTCAAACAGCGAGATACAAAGACTCCTACATCTCGTTTCATCCCAGGCCACCAAAACGTACGGTGAAGATCACGATATATCTTTGTTCCACCAGGATGAATGGTGAAACGAGAATGATGTGCCTCTGCTAGTATCTCATTTCGCAAATCATCATCAGCTGGTACACACAATCTACCCTTAAACCTAAATCCACCATCGGAACCAACAGACCAATCCGTAGGACAATCATCAACTGAGTCTATCACCAAATCCTCTATTCTTTTACATAAGGTTGGATCAGAAACTTGACCCTGCAATACTCTACTAATCAAAGATGGTTGAATCAACAAACTAGCCATAATTACACCTTTTGACGCAGAAATAGGCTGAACATCATAAGAAGCGAACATTTCTAACACTCGATACTCCTAGATCATCAATGAAGCTATTTCCACACGTCGTCGACTCAAAGCATCAACAACGACATTTGCCTTCCCAGGCCTATATTGAATCTCAAAATCATAACTACTTAAAAATTCAACCCATCTCTGTTGCCTCACGTTTAGCTCCTTCTGGGAGAAGATATTTTAAACTTTTGTGATCCGTATACAACTCAAATTTCTCACCATATAGATAATGCCTCCAAATCTTCAATGCAAAAACCACTGCTGCCAACTCTAAGTCATGGGTGGGATATCTCCTCTCATGGGGTTTCAATTGGCGAGAAGCATATGAAACCACTTTACCTTCTTGCATCAAAACACACCCTAAACCAGTACCACAAGCATCTGTATAAACTACTAACTTCACACCAGAAATAGGAATCGTCAACACTGGCGTTGATGTCAACTTCAACTTCAATGTTTCAAAAGCCTGCTCACATTCATCCGTCCACAGAAAATGAATATTCTTCCTAGTCAAAGTTGTCATAGGTGCGGCAATAATCGAAAATTTATCAATAAATCGACGATAATACCCAGCTAAACCAAGAAAACTACGAATATCTGACACAGTAGTTGGTCTCTTCCAAGACTTAACTGCCTCAACTTTCTCGGGATCCATGGAATACCACTGCTAGAAATCACATGCCCTAGAAATCGAACCTCTGATACATTGCGAAAGTGTTCCTTATGCTCCTCATGACTCCTCGAATATACTAAAATATCATCAATGAACACTATGACAAACTGATTCAAGTACGGGTGGAAGATCCGATTCATTAAGTCCATAAAGAAAGCTGGAGCATTTGTCAAACCAAAAGGCATCACTGGATACTCATACAATCCATACCGGGTTCTGAAAGCAGTCAATGGAATACTCTGCTCTTCAACCCTCATCTGATGGTACCCAGACTGAAGATCAAGTTTTGAAAATACTACAACACCTCTCAATTGATCCAACAAATCATCATTGCGTGGAAGTGAATACTTATTCTTGATGGTGACCTTATTTAATTCCTGATAGTCAATGCACATCCTCAATGATCCATCCCTTTTTGACACAAATATTGCAGGTGCGCCCCAACAAGAATTACTCGGTCGAATAAACCTAAGAATCATACACACCTCAAAAAAATTAATGATATTCCTCCAATATAGATGATAACCTCAAATATACAATTACATCCATTTAAATTCACAATAACTTACCCCTTACGTGGTAAATCCTCTAGTTGCACCTTCATTTCTTCCAATTGTTTAGGGGCAAGACGATAAGTGGGTTTCAATATCGGTGTTGTACCCGGGATAAGGTCTATCTTAAACTCTACCTCTCGACGAAGAGGAAGACTAGAAACCTTCTGGAAAACATCGGGAAAATTTCGAACCACCTCAACATCACTAATGTCAAGTTTAGGAATCTCAACAGAACCAAGGAAACTCGACATCACTGAATCAGAGCTCGACTCACATCTCAAAACACAAGGAGATACACCAGGAAACGTAAGGGTCATCGTCCTACTTACACAGTCTAAGATCACCGGATGCCTGGACAACCAATCTATCCCTAAAATCAAGTGGAAACCTTCAAAACCCAACACAATAAAATCAAACTGAAAGACACGATCACAGATAGAAAACTTAAACTGAGGGCAACATTCACTAAGTATAACGGATCCAGCCAAAGGAGACTGAACTCTTTAAGACTGTTGTAATGGCACAACTACTAAATGATATCTCTCTACCAGTTGCCTAGAAATAAAGGATTGAGAAGCACCAGTATCGAAAAGAACCCGCAACCGCAATCGAGAAGACATCACATACCCTAATATGCACAAAATTTAAAATTAAGCCAATCGTGTTCAAACTATCATGGATTTCCTATATCTGAATATCAAAAACTGTAAAACATGCGTAAGCAATGATAACTTTATAACTTTATAAGAATAATAAAATAAAAAAAATTCACACCCTCTACATTTCCCTGACCGGGAATAACAACTAAACGAACCGACGACACTGAGGCGGTAGCATTGATATTCACGTAATTATTACATAATTTATCCCTTGATTTATATATGTTAGTGTTTCGATTATTATATTTTATTCTAATTATTTCATTTTCATGTCTTTGTAGGAATTTGAGCGTGAACGATGAAATCGCATTAAGGCGACAATTTGAGGAAGGATTAATTGGTTGATTCTAGTAGTGGTACAAAGTAGCGGGTCACATATCTAAACCTATCCCAAACAAACCTAGGTCCACCTAATTTAACCTAAGCCCAAGCCCAAAAAAGCTAACCTAGAAACTCAAGCCCAACCTAGCAAGGAAATAGGAGAACCCTATTTAGGTTTCTTTCTTCCCTTCTCTGGAGGCTCTCTCTTCTTCCACATTTTTCTCCTCCTCTCTTTTCCAGCCACCACGCCACATCCACCCTACTGGTGATCCTCGCTCGATAGGAGAACCGGCACCGCGATCATCCCGCCATCAACCACAGACCACGCACCATCAGAGCCACCGTCCTCACCTCCTTATTCTCTCGTCCTCACCTCCCTGTTCTCACCGTCCTCACCTCCCTGTTCTCACCGTCCTCACCTCCCTGTTCCTCACAAGCAACCAAACAACACAGAAACAGGGAGCGCGTCCCTGCTTCACAACCCCCTGTTTCTCTCACCACCCACTCTCTCGGCCCTCCTTCCTGTTTCCCTATCTTTTTCTCATTGTTTCCCTTTTTCACGACCACCGTCACAAGCAGCGCAAACAGCCCACGCACGACCACCCCTATTTCTTTTGGCCATTCTCGTCCTCCTTCTCGTCTTTTTCTTTCTCTCGTGTCTCTCTCACCATCTCTCTCTCTTTCAGGGGAGCTTCACTGGAGAAGAAGAACCAGAATGGAGTAGGTTGCGGCTCGCTGTAAACGAAGACCAGAGGAAAAGAGGCGGGAACCAAGAGTTTTTCAAAATAGTTGGCTATTGGCACCCAGGTTTTTGCTCTATACCACCATAGTGCATTTGCAGCTATTTCTCGGGATGCGTGTTCATGCTGAGATGAATTCCACTGATGCTGTGACCACCACCACCATGATCTTCTAGAACCCGCGCCGTGGCGAAGATGAAACCACAGGGTTTCCTAGAGTTTGTTGTATTTGAATTTATTGTTTTCTATATACTTGAACGTTAAACACATTTGATTTCTGAGTTTCAATAATTTGCTTTCACCGATTATATCTGGATTAATTATCTAGACTAATCGGTAGTTAGAAGTACCCTTTATTGATATTCAATGTCTGCTTTAATCAATTAATCTAAATCTGTGATTGTGTGTGCCGTAAGAAGACATGTAATGTTAGGGGTTTAGAATTAGTTAAAATAAACCGCTGATTGTGTGTGCCGTAAGAAGACACGCAATGCTAAGGGTTTATACCTTTGCTGAAATCAATTGCAAACTTAGATTAATCTTTAGGTTAGTCATGTTAATTCTTGAAAACAATAATTTGGATTACACAAATCTCGAAGAACCTGTGGTGAATTCGATGTCTCGGTTCACTCTCTATCATCTTATCAGTTTAATTTTAGTTTTCAATTTCATTTTCTTAATTTAGTAATTTACATCTACTGTAACCCCCTACTCTAAATTAGTTCAAATAAGTCTTAGAATTTGACTGTCTCGTCAATCCTTGTGAGATCGACCCGTATTTGCCACTGTCTACCAGTTAGACAGCCGTGCACTTGGGGTATTACAAATAGGGTTTATTAACTTAATAATTTAGGTTAATAAAATCTCCATCAAGTTTTTGGCGTTGTTGCTGGGGATTGTAACGGTACAATAGAAATCTAGGGTTGTTTTTGCTAGTTTATAAATTAGGTTTAATTTTCTTTTTAGGTACAGTGTTACGAGTCACTTTCTTATTTGTTTTATTTGCTTGTGTTTGAGTTAATTTTGCATTTATCTTGCAGGCGGTCACACACATAGGAGCTCAAGTGGGAACGAAGTGAAATATTGCGATTCGCAAGGAAACTCTCAGAAATCGACTTCTACCCGGCGTCGCAAGTAACCCGAAAGAGATTCACGCCGGAGGTAACTTCTACCCACCGCATCTGCACGCGGTTTCTGTGTGATCACTTGTGTTTAGCTTGTTCTAGGTAGTATTGCATGCAAATTTGAATAGTGGCAGGATTGAATTGAAACTTCCGTACCCTTTCCCGCGGATAGGTTAATCACCATCTATTTTAGGGTTAGGAACCTAGGCCTTCACTATTTAAAATTTGTAGCAAGATAATATTCTAGGATAGGTGTGACACTCATAGGGACCCTCTTTGGACGTTTGATAGCTTAAAGTGGTCGAGTGAAGGAACATATCCCATCTGAGAACGGTTCTTGAACTGACATTTCACTTTGAGCTAGAGAGTGGAAAAAGAGGTAGGAGCAACTCTGTAGTGGCGGATTGATAGGAAATTACCGTGCCTCTCCCACAGTTAGGTAAATTGAATTGAATTTCAGCTCTACATTAGTAACAAAGCTCTAGGGTCGTCTGCCATTCATTTTATTTGCGCATCATTTAGGTGTCATTTAGGGTTCCATTCTTTTTATTTTTATTTATTTATTTATTTTAGAGTCAGGCCATCTGCATATAGTGGTTAGGCGTGCATATATTAATAAATAAATAAATAAAATAAAAAATCTTGAGACCAAGGAAATGGCAGAGGAAAAAGACTTTAAGGATTACTTCTCCCCTTCTACCTCGAGGTTTGAAACAGTTCTTATGATGATGACTCGAAAATTAGATGCAATTATGAATTTGACTCAACCCCTACTTCCCACTAATGTTTCATTTGAGGGTTGTGTTGCATGTTCGAGTCCTAGTCATTCTACAGCTGATTGTGATTTGCAATATGATTATCCTGAATATTTCGCTGAGCAAATCCATTCTTTTAATGCTAAATGGCGACCTGGTTTTGCCAATAATCAAAATCTCTCCTGGGCTCATAACTCACACCAAGGGGGACATAATTTCTCTCAGGCTCCTCAATACCCTAATCATGTTATGCCTCAATTTAACCAAGCTCCTCCATCCAACACATCAAGTTTAGAGAAAACGATTAACCGTTTTATGCAGCGCACATAACGACTGCTTGAACATGATTCTCAGGCTATGTTAGAGTCAAAAGCCATGATTCAACACCAATTTCAAGCCATCAATAGACTTGAGATAGTTGTGGATCATATTACTGGGGCATTATCAGAAAGTGAGTTAGGAAGAGTTCCTAGTCACTCTGTTCAAAATTCAGAGGGTCAATTCATAACTGGTAGCACATCGGAATCCGAGTCAGATGATGTTTTTGAGGATAATGTGATTGAAACTCCTTTGCTTCCTGACCCATTCCCTTCCCAACATTTTCATAATGACCCACTCGACATATGCCTTCCTAGTGACTCTTGCATGAAGTCTAATTCTCAACGTTCTTTGGAGTCAAGCATCGACTATTTTCACAATACGAATGACCCCATAATTCAAGAAATAGTCAAGTTGTTATCGGAGGACGCATCTAATGAGAGACTACATGCCATAGGTAGTGCTAATTCTAGGTTTGGGGGTGTTGTTGCGTTGTCTAACTCATCATCTTGGTGTAGTTCATTTTGTTATGATGAGCCTGTACCACTCGATATATCTATAGGCATACCTCTTTCCATCCCTCTCATATTTACTGATGCTACCTATGTGGATCCATTGTTTATAAGAGATGATTGCAGTTTTGACCACCCTATTGTGATACATATTCAATCTTCTGATTTGCAAGCTGACTTAGGATGTCCCTTTTTAGGAGTAAGTAGGAGTCATTTGCTGGATATCATTGTTTGTGACCCTTTTTTGCTCAAGGTTCCCACAGATTTTCTAAGAATGCGAGTTCATTTGCATTTGCTCTATGATTTTGCATGGCGCCTTCGTAGCTTTTGGGATGTGTTAGTATACGTTGTGTCGCATGTGGTTGCTACTATTTGTTGGACGGATCCTCAACTTTTTAGGTTGTTTCTATATGATTCATTGCCCCTTGATTTATTTAGTTGAGATGTCATAATACTGATTAGAGCTTAAGAAGTGATATAGGCATTTTTTTTCTTTGAACTGTTATTTAGCCTTTTAGCCTACTTAATGATAAATATCCGTTTGCACCCCTTTGAGCCTTTAAATAGTAATAACTTTTGAATAGTACGTTTCGACTACAAATCTCTCTTTTTAAAGGCTCAAAGGGCTGCAAACGGATATTTAAGCTCACTGGAAACGAAGACCAGAGGAAAAAAGGCGGGAACCAAGAGTTTTTCAAAATAGTTGGCTATTAGCACCCAGGTTTCTGCTCTATACCACCACAGTGCATTTGCAGCTATTTCTAGGGATGCGTGTTCGTGCTGAGATGGATTCCACTGATGTTGTGACCACCACCACCATGATCTTCTAGACCCCACGCCGAGGCGAAAATGAAACCACAAGGTTTCCTAGAGTTTGTTGTATTTTAATTTATTGTTTTCTATATACTTGAACGTTAAACACAGTTGATTTCTGAGTTACAATAATTTGCTTTCACCGATTATATCCGGATTAATTATCTAGACTAGTCGGTAGTTAGAAGTACCCTTTATTGATATTCAAAGTCTGCTTTAATCAATTAATCTGAATCTGTGATTGTGTGTGGCGTAAGAAGACATGCAATGCTAGGGGTTTAGAATTAGTTAAAATAAACCGCTGATTGTGTGTGCTGTAAGAAGACATGCAATGCTAGGGGTTTATACCTTTGCTGAAATTAATTGCGAACTTAGATTAATCTTTAGGTTAGTCATGATAATTCCTGAAAACAATAATTTGGATTACACAAATCTCGAAGAACCTGTGGTGGATTTGATGTCTCAGTTCACTCTCTGTCATCTTATCAGTTTAATTTTAGTTGTCAATTTAATTTTCTTAATTTAGTAATTTACATCTGCTGTAACCCCAACTATAAATTAGTTCAAATAAGTCTTAGAATTCGACTGTCTCGTCAATCCTCGTGGGATCGACCCGTATTTGCCACTGTCTACCAGTTAGACAGCCGTACACTTGCGGTATCACAAATAGGGTTTATTAACTTAATAATTTAAGTTAATAAAATCTCCATCAGCTGACCTCTCCCACCACCACTACCGCAAGGAGCAACCCGCTGCCGGCGCGTACAAATCGAGAAATGTGTCCCTGCTGACCAAACTCATAACACACGAGGCCCTAATTTCTCTGACCACTCTGCCCTTGCTGGTTCCGTGGCTTATCGTTGCTCCTAGGACAATTTCTAGCTATGTGTCCTTCCTGATCACAAATATAACAAACCTGCTTTACTGCGATCTGATCTCCTCGAGTAGATACCCCTTGTTGTCTATGTCCATCTCTTCTTTGATTACCTCCTTTCATTGGTCCTCCCCTACCTGGCTGCCTTTGCTGACCTTGACCCTCTCCTTTGCGACCTTTCTTGCGATTATCGTCTATTACCCTCTTACACTCTATCTCCACCTCTTCTTGTCTCAAGGTCGCGTTATACAGTTCCTCAAAAGGTTTATCAATCATTAATATTAATTGTCTCTTCAAGAAAGGATTTAATCCATGTAAGAACTTCAGATTTTTCTTCTCTAGAGTATCTACCAGATACGGCGCATACCGACTAAGTTGATTAAACTCAGTCACATACTCAGCTACAGTTCATTGACCTTGCTGCAACTTAATAAATCGATCAACTAACTGTGTTTTTGCCGATGAACTAACGTTCAAACAACACAACAAAAGTTTCCCAAGTCATACCAACTACATCACGAGTTTGACGCACAGAATCCCACCAATTTAGTGCATTTCCATCAAACTGGTGAGCTGCCAATTCACTGTGCTGGTCTGACGTAATACTCATCCGTTCCAATATCACCTCTGTTTTACGGAGCCAACGATCTGCTGCTATGCCTCCCCCATTCCCATTAAACCTCTCACCTCCAAGTCCAGATAAGGCCTTATTTCGACGAGCAAACGGATCATCTTGGGAACTACCCTGCCTTAAACCTTGTATCAATGTGGTAATCGCATCGTGGTCCAGATTATAGCTCCTTGGAACTTCACCTCCAGATGTACCAGATATATCATCTATATTCCTTGTCCGACGCGGCATCATCACTCTAAAAAAAAGAAACAAACAGACAACACACACTAATCAATCACAAATCAAACAAAAGATCTTACTTCTCTACCCACACCATGTCCGAGGATGTGTTAAGCAATTCTGCCTAACGTGAACAATATGGCTCTGATACCAAAATTTTCTGTCACACCCCGCTCATAAGGAAAATCCCAACAAACGGCACGTGACAAAAAACCTAACCACATTCTCACATAAACATTTCTCTGATAAAAACGAAATTCCAAAATATTACACGAAACTCCAAAATATTACAACCATTCCAAAGGCGACCTTCGCCCCCAACTCCATACATCAAAGCATTCACACCAACATAACTTGCATATTAAACACCAAATAGCAAAACACAAAACATCTTACAAACCCTGGAAAAGACTAGGATCTACTTCCGCTCGGCTTGATCAACAAAGTCGCTTCCAACGCCTGCACTCCAATAAGAGTACACCCATTTGCCACAAACCAAAGCAAAATGGGTCAGCCTAAAGCTAGAATGAGTAGATTAAAAATCAACTACAAATAACACAAATAATAATCCACATTTCAAGATACATCCACATTTACCTTACATCACACGCTACAACTTATACATAATGCACCAACCATATGGTTAACTAGTCGTATGCACAAATAAGATGATCAACAAAAACATAACTTTTTTAATATACCATTCCTTTCAAATGGATGAAAATTTCCATAATCTTTTGCACATATCATCTTATCAAATTCTCGCATACTCACTTTCAAAACATACCATACCATTTATTTTTATTTAGGACATACTTGTTCCAAGACATGTCCCTTCTATTGGTCCTTAGGAACTCTCCATCGCATCACGCAAGTCAAAACTCGTACAATGGCTTAGTTTCCTTTCCGGAGGACATGCTACATAAAATTTTAGACCATGAATAGCCTATCGCACTTATTAATGTGTCGAATGTGTTTCACCCCGACACACCTCCATACGTGTACCAATACACACTTTGAGTATGTATGCATTTCAAACGGGGTGTCGTCTCTAAAATGCATACTTCACCTCAAAAGACTAGACACACAGGCCAAATAACAATTTAAAACTGTGCGCTGGAAGAGGACTATGTTCACACTCTTCCTCTGACCCCTCAGAAACACTCCACTGTATCACGCGAGTCATGACTCGTACAGTGGCTTAGTTTTCCCCTTTTGGAAATCAGGCACTGCTTCTCAGGAACACTCCACTGTATCACGCGAGTCATAACTCGTATAGTGGCTTAGTTTTCCTCTTTTGGAGACAGGCACCGTACAACTCACTATGTACGAATTACACAAATGTCAGGAACCAAGGCATCTATGGCCATATTGTACCACTCTGTACATTTCAAACGCCGGAGTAGGGTATTCATGTCAAACTCAAAATTTCTCAACACTTATCAAGTAACATCATTTTCATAATTCCATTAGATGAACTAAGTTCTAAATATCACAAAAAACCCTTACCTTCTATTTTTTAAACATGCAAGGTTTATCCTTAAGTGCTTTCAATAACGGAAAATAAAACCATATCTTTACCCTTTGTTCATCTCGTTTTAAAGTCAGACTTACAATTTCAGCAAGTTACAGTTCAACACACCAACTTCAATCACCTATAACGTCTTCAATACTAATCCAAAATTTTCATATAAGCTACCTATAGAAAGCTCCCACATTCATCTTTCAAATGAAAGCAATCAAAAACAAAAATATTGACAGAATCGAAAAATACCATTATTGAAATACACTCGGTTACCCATCTTAACCCAAAATAGCAAACCCCAAAATCTATACAAAGAAAGAGTAAACATGCAATCTAATAGGTTAAATCCTTCAAGAAAGGGTAGATCTACTCACCAGCTATAGCTATTCCAATCCTCAAAGCACAAATCTTCTCCTTCCCAACATGCACCAAAATCTTCTAGCAAATCTTTAAGGAACTCCCCCTCTCAAACTCTCTTCTCTTGGGTTGTTTGACTAAGAATAAAACCACTCACAATCTGATGAGAAGAGTAAAGAGAGGGGAGAATTGTGTAGAGTCTTGTAGAAGGGCAATGTTATATGTTACCACCAAAATTCTAAACACTACCACAGGATGGTACAAAGAAAAAAACATATGTTACATGGATGCTTGGTTTAGTAGCTACAAAATCACTCCTATTTTTGGTTTAAAGTCTTTCATTGAAGTATTTCCTTAGTGGAACAGTATGAAATACTGGTGTGTTAGATTGTAAAATATCAAGTAGTGAGTGGTTTTTACCATCCATCAATTCATACATCCCTAGAATGGGACATAAAACCTATATGAGTCTATGGATATTTGTGAACTCCTCGTGAATGATGTTTCTTTCTCCTGTAAACGTGTATTGTACTAGACTTAGGATTTCAACTCATATTGCATGTACAGTGTACTGAACTCGTATCACGTTTCTTTCTTATCTTGTTTGTCTTCTTCATAAAATGACTTCTAGCTAGTAAATCCTTGAATTCGATTTGATATTTAAGAAACCAACTTATAACGACTTACATTCTTATCTATATTACAAATTAGAAGGGTTTTGAAGATAAAAGAGGGTTAGAATTGAAAGTTAGGAAACTTTTGAGGGTCATGATTTATTCTCTATAATAGTATGTGTTGTAATTATAAAATATGTAGAAGGGAAAATAAAATGAAAAAATAGCGTAAAAAGTTGGTGGAATGTACATGTGGCGGAGAAAGAAATTTTTTTTTCTCAAAATTAAAATTGCCATAATTATCTATTTAATTGTCGGATTTTAATAAACTTGTTATTGTTCGAATGCATTTTTGAAGATCTTCTAATGAAATCAATGATCAATACAAAAACTTAAATTTTCAAAATACGCATTTAACGTCTTATGCATTTAAAAAAATATTTAATGCATTTCACGTCATAGTTTTCAGTATTAATCAAACAAAGACTCTCAACTCCATGTTTTGGAAAAAAAGTTGTACGTGAAGTACCAACGGCTAGGGGTGTTAATTCGTCTCTGAAAACCGACTGAATTAACCGAACCGAGCCGAAAATAATCGAAACCGAAACAAAATCACCCAAACCGAACCGAGTTACTTCGGTTCGGTTGCGGTTTGAGGTTTTTTCAGCCCTGAAAAACCCAAACCGAACTGTACGTAAAAGTTTTTCCCCAAATACCCTCCTTCCCTCACACACGTGACACACACTCCCAAACCCTAAACACAAAAGGAAATTTCTCACAAACCCTAAACAAAATTTCACGTCTATTCTTCTGTCCACCTCCTCAATTCCTCAATAAAAGCAGTCAATGAGACTCAACTTCTCATCTCTCTCAATCAGACTTCCAACTCCAAGAGCAGATCTAAGCACCAAGCCATTTTCGGCCACCATCGAACCGTCAAGGCACATCAAAAACCTTCCTCTTTTTCAAAGGTACTATCCTTCTCCTCCTCCTTCTTCTCTTATTTTTTCTGTCGTCAGCAACAACAACAAAAAATCAAATAAGGTTTATCTCAAAGGAACAACTAAAAATCACATTCTTTTGCTGATTTGGGGTATGATTCCCTCGAGTGCTTGAGTTCTGAAATCAAAGTTGTATCTCAAAAGAACAAATAAGGTTTGCTGATTTGGGGTAAAGTTTTTGTGGTTTAATAAGGTTTGCAAGTAAACCCTATTTTAAATAAGGAACAAAAAGGTTTGCTGATAAATCACCAAGAACAAATAAGGTTTGTTGATTTGAGTTCTGATCTGCAAGTAAAGTTTCATACTCCTCCCTAAGCTATTTTTTCACACGTAAGTTCATGGCCATCTCGCTGTTTTTTTTTTTTTTTGTATTTGTATTTGTATTTGTATTTGTATTTGTATTTGTATTTGTATTTGTATTTGTATTTGTATTTGTATTTGTATATTATCATTATAGTTAATTTTTTCTGTATTGTTCAGGTTTGCTGATTTTCTTGTCAAGGGAATCAAACTCCTCCCTAAGCAATCAGGTTTGTTGATTTTTTGTTGTATTGTTCACAGTTCATTTTGCTTGGGTTAATTTCTCATGTTAGAGTTCTAGCAGTTGATTCAAATGTTTACCAAGCTTAAAGTTTGATTCAAATGTAATGGTTCTTTTCTAAGATCCATTCAAAGATATTCTTCTGATTTTTCTTTTGGCTGCCTTGGTGATTTTTGTAATGGTTGAAGCATAGATTTTTGTATATGATCATTGAGATTTTTGTATATGAACATGGGATTATTTTTTAATGGGTTCTTCTCAATTATGACAGTGTGTATTATGTTGCAGGGAATTGTTTTTACATGATGGTGATCAAGAACTCAAATGGTTCATCAAAGAAGAGAAAATCTCAAGTAAACATTATATAACGTTTTTTGGATATGTATAATTGTACATGGTAAAACTTTAGGTGAACTGATTTTTTTTATTGATTTATGTAGATGGAAATTGTAAGTGATTTATCATCACCTCAAGTTCAGTCCAACTTAGAATCAAGCCATCAAGCAGAAGGTAGAGCTCCAAAGGTGCTTGAAGGCAGAAGTGGGTCAAATGTTGAGATACGTGATCTTCTCGCGGAACAACAAGAAAGGCAGGGCTGACATTTGGGATCACTATGAAAGGTATATGTCCAGTGAAGGAACTAGGGCTAAGTGAAAATATTGTAGTAAAAGTTTTGCGGCTTGTTCGAAAAATGGGACATCATCTTTGATTGGTCATAATGATAGATGTAAAAAGTCTTGTCTTATAGTAACCCTACAGAAGTTGCAATTGGGTTTAGTAAAAAATAAATCACCAAAGCATGTGTTGAGATGGTAATTATAGATGAGTTACCTTCTAGTTTTGTAGAGGGGGGAGGGTTTAGGAAATTTTGCTTGAGAGCATGTTCTAAATGGAAAGTTCCATGTCGTCAAACTGTGGCTAGAGACGTTCTTTCGTTGTATTATTCCCAAAGGCAATCATTGAAGGATGTGCATAACAACTGATACATGGACATCTCTTCAAAACATTAATTACATGGTTGTTACTGCACATGTTATTGATGATGATTGGATGTTGCATAAGAAGATTTTGAGTTTTTGTTTGATTCCAAACCACAAGGGTGATTCTATTGGGAGGCTTTTGGAGGAATGTCTAAATAGTCGGGGCATTGAGAAACTTCTCACCGTTACAGTTGATAATGCTTCTTCCAATGACTCGGGGTTGAGTTATTTGATTAAGAGATTGGGGCATTGGCCAAGACCGGATGCACTTTTGTTAGGTGGGGAAGATTTGCATGTAAGGTGTATTGCACACATTCTGAATTTGATTGTTGGCGATGGGTTGAATGAGTTGAATACTTGTATTCAAAGCATTCGTAATGCAGTTCGATATGCTAAGTCATCTCCTTCTAGGTTGGAATTATTTAAGAGTTGTGTGGAGCAGATTAAATATGCTGGTAAAGGTCTTGTCATATTGGATGTACCAACGAGGTGGAACTCTACCTATTTGATGTTGCAATCGACTATTAAATTTCGTAGGGCTTTTGATAGGTTACTAGATGATGATAGTAGCTATCAAGCCTACTTTGCTAATGAGAGGAGGATAGGCCCACCAATTGATGATGATTGGGATTTGAGGGATGTGCTTGCTTATTTCTTGAAACCCTTCTATGATATCACCCTAATATCTTGTTGTTCAAATACACCGGTGATTCACCATGCTTTTATGGATGTATTCAAGGTGTACAGTCTCTTGCATGAAAATTAGTGTGATCAACTGTCATCCATTACTCTTACAATGAAAGCTAAATATGACAAGTATTGGGGTTCAATGGGTAGTGTCAATAAGTATTATTTCATAGCCATTGTCCTTGATCTGCGTCATAAGTTGGAGAAAGTGATTGACTATTTGGAGATCATATTTGGTGATGATAATTACAAGGTTGAAGCTTATATGAAAATTGTGAAAATTTTGTCGCTTAATCTTTATAGTATCTATGAGAAGGAGACATCCAAACATTCTTCACAAATAATAGCGGTACTCCAAGCATGGCCTCAATGGAGTCTGAAAATAAGTTGGAAGCAAAGAGCAGGTTGAGGAAAGCCAAAAAAGCGGAGGTTATAACTAATGATGTGGATAGATATCTTTAGATCCTATTGAAGAGGTTGAAGATTCAAAATTTGATATTTTGTGTTGGTGGGAAGTTTATGGATCATCCAGATACCCCATTTTGGCACGGATTGCACGTGAGGTCTTAGCCATTCCGGTATCAACGATAGCTTCGGAGTCTTGCTTTAGCACAAGTGGACGGATAATTAATTCATCCCTACCTCGTTGGGTCCCAAGATGGTAGAGGCTTTGATTTGTACTCAAAATTGGCTTTTGAGTACAAATGTTGCCTTGCATCACGAGCCTTCTAATGAGGAGCTGGAGTTTTATGAAGCTATTGAAAAAGGTAATTGGTTTTTATTTTTTATACTTGGTATTTAAATTGTTAATATTTTTTATCTTACAATGATTAATATCTTTTATCTATTATCTACTATGTAGAAGTTGAAAAGGGTCTGATGTTACCTTCAAAGTCCAAGCCTTGAAACCCAGCTCGATTTCTAATATTGTTTATCTTTTATCTTTTATCTACTATCTTTTACTTTTGTTTCATTTGTATAAAGGTTTTGGGGTCCTTAAAACCCAGCTCGATTTCCAAAAAAAAAAAAAAAAAAAAAAAAGTCCAAGCCTTGAAAGGTAATTGCTTTCCTAAATAGTCCATCTCTTTACTAAACATAGCTTACATTCTTCCATGTTTGAGAACCATTCCTCCATGTTTGAAATCTACAAGTTAAACATAGCTTTCTATTCCATGTTTGAGAACCATTCTTAGGGCTTACTCTTAGTGCTCTAATGGTAATTGGAGTTGTACTTCAAATTGGAACTAGAAGCAAATACCTCTTAAAAGTGGCCATTTTAAGACTTCCGACTTCAAATTGTATTGTTTTGGCACTAAATGATTATTTGTTTTATTGCAGGTCATATTTCCATCCATCTCTCAAATGTGCTCAAGCCTCAAGGTTCAGCTGATGATGAGTGCTGCTTAGAGATATTTTTTTTACTTCTTAGATAGATTTTGTTGTTTGCTGAGAGAAATTTTTTGTTTGCTTAGAGAGTTTTTTTTTTGTTAAATAGTTTGTTGCTGTTGCTATGTTAAATTGTCTGTTAATGTTAAATTGTTTGCTGCTGCTGCTGTGTTAATTTACTACTGCTGCTGTTAATTGTCTGTTAATGTTAATTGTTTCCTGTTGTTGTTGTTAATTTACTGCTGTTAAATTGTTTTTGTTTGTTAATTTATTGCCCTAATAGAATGACTGTTAAATTTACTGTTTCAGTATGATGTTGCTGCTGTTTTGCATTTGTCTAAAAAACCGAACTGAGCCAAACCGATAGGTTCGATCCAGTTTCGATTAGACTTTTGAAAATTTTAAAAACCGAACCGATCCGATAACCGAAACACAAGTTCGATTTGGTTATGCTCCAATTTTGACCGAATCACCTGATTAACACCTCTACCAACGGCATGGGAAATACCCTAGTTTATCTTACAAAACATGACGATGTTTGGATTGGGAGATAAAAGACGGCTGGGATTCTTTTTAAGATAACGCATCCGATGGCTCATAGAAAGCAACTAAACAGTTTCAAATCTAAAACACTCACAAACTTTCAATCGTCTCTCAAACACTCACAATCTCTCAACCGTCTCTCTATCACTGATCTCTCAAGGTTAGTTTCAATTCTCTCAAAGTTAGTTTCAGTTCTCTCATATTCTCTCAAGGTTAGTTTCAGTTCTCTCATATTTTCTCAAGACAAGATGTTAATTGGAGATGGGAAACTGATATTTTTTTAGAATTTCTATGATGGGTATGCTTCATTTGATGTTTGGGATGTTATCAATGTTTCTAAATTTCCCCTCTTTTGATTAAATTTTGTATGAGTTTTTTGATAGTGAAAAAAACATAAATCATAAATCTGTCTTCTTTAATGCTTTCTAAATTTGTATAAGTTGATGTCTTCTTTTTGGTTTCTATAAGTTGATTATTTGGTTCTTGAAAGCTTTCCATAAGCAGAAATTGGCAATAAGGGAAGCAGAAATCAGAAAGCAAGAAGATCCATGCCATCTGCAACGCCTCACCAAGGACCAAGTATTTCCATTTTTATTTTTATTTTGGTAAAAATGTAAATCCTAAATGTGTCTTCTTTAATTGTTTTGCAACTTTCTATAATGATTTAATGATTTTATTGTAATTTCTTGATGTACTTTCCATAAGAACAACATCAGGTTTAATTGTTTTGCTTGATCTGTAATTGATTTAATTGTTTTGTTTGATCTGTAATTGCCAATTTAAGTAGTTAGCATCAAGTTTCCATTTGAATTTAGTGTAAATCTGTAAATTTAGCATCAAGTTTCCATAAGAATTTAGTGTAAATTGAAGTAGTTAGCATCAACTATTCATGAATTTAGTGTAAATCTGTAAATTTAGCATCAAGTTTTCCTAAGAATTTAGTGTAAATATGTAAATTTAAATATGTCTTCTTTAATGATTTCTATATGTTGATGTCTTCTTTAAACTATGGTTCCTTTGCTATGGTTCCTTTGCATGTCCTCTTTGAAGTGCATATGGTTCCTTTGCTATGGTTTGTTTGAATTGCATCTCTCTTTAAAAATTTATGATTTGCTATCTTCATCATATCTAGGGTTCTTCAAACTCAAGGAGGGGTTGATTGACCATCGACGGTCACTTGGATCATGGGGTCCTTCAAACTCAAGGAGGGGTTGATTGACCTTGAGTTGATGGGGAATTAACTTGCACCACTAGCAGAATGTGTCACCAGCAAAAGGAGAGGTTGGCAATGATAAGATAACCCATGGATGATGCAATGGGGCTGTTTTGATGTTGCAAACGACCAAGCATCTGACTTTACCCTTCTAGGAGGCAATGTGGCCACTAATGGTGTAAAATAGATAAGCCTAAGAAGGGAGTGTTGGTTGTGATGGTTTGGGAAGCTTTTCTGGGTATCAATAGACCACGATCCTTACTACAGGATATATATGTGTAATCTTGGAAACATAAAGGAACCTTGTAGTATTCAACTGTGAGATTGTAGTCATGGAATCGCATGGAAAGGTAGCCCTTATGTTTTGTTATAGGTTTCCTTTTTACTTCATAGATTCTTGATTGGTTTTTGACTGCTTGAGCAAGCATGCATACTAGAGATTCCCATTGGTTCCTATCTATTGAATCGCCTGCAAATACTATCCGTCCATTTCGACTTCTTTCCAAAAGATCACTTGCATTGAATCTGTAGTTAGGAAAGTTTAAGTGTTAATATGAGAAGAAAAAGAAGAGCAAACAAACTACATTGATGAAGCTACCTTCAACCTGTCAAGTTGATCCAGAGAGCTATTAAACATCTAACTTATTCATTTAAATTGTATACTTCTATGTTACCTCAGAGAAATCCGGAGAGTGATATATACAAACTCATTACGTAAAAACCTAAAGACAATGCAACTATCTAGGCCTTGAGGTAGATTATGTAGTGATCGAATGTTCAAAGAAGTTTCAAATATTTAAGAATTAGAGGACATACATAGATATGATATTATTATGAACATCGGTTCTGCAATCATCAACATAAAAAGTCGCTGCTCACTACAAAAGCTAAAAGTATAATAGAATTAGACTTCAAAATTTCTATATACAAAATACAGATAATAGAATTAGATTTCAAAGTATGAAGTGAAAGAACTAACCCAATAATTGAACCAAATAATAATTGAAAGAGCTAGGCCAGTGAGGAAGTAATTTCTCTTCCCTTTCCTCCAAGACAGTGACGGAGCCAGGATTTTTGTTGAGGGGGGGCGGAGTGATGTCATAATTAATTAAATATAATATAAAAATTAGTTACTTTAACATGAATTTTTTTTTAAAATATAGCAAAAAGGGAAGTACAACAAAGACAGTCATTGAAGATGATTACTACTATATTCATTGAAGATGATTACTAGTTCTAGAAACACAACAGAAGAGAAGGGTTTGAATCGTCGATTACAACTACATAAAGAAAAGGAGGAAGAGATTGGGTTGTTTACGATTTTTTTGTGGAGATGACCAACACAGTGATTAATGAAGGCACCTGGTACCTAGAAGAAGAAGAATAAGGTGGTTTGGATCCTACTGGATCTTGTGAAGATGAGCTCAAATAACTCAATAGTTATAGATCTTTGAAGATGATGAAATATGGGGGTTTCCCTCATCTTATCCAATCGATGGAGTGTGAAAAAGAAACTGTGGATTTTGGTTTCTTTGAAGAGCAATTCTAGCTGGCCTGGGAAACCAGTCTGGTTTCCCTGCCTGGGGGGCGAAAATACATTTTTGCCCCCTCTTTAAAACACCTTTTTGGAGTATGTGTTTAAAGAGGGGGGGGGGCAAAAATGTATTTTCGCCCCCCCAGGCAGGGAAGACCCGCTAGAATTTCTGTTCTTTGAGAGATTTGAGGGATTTAACCTCTATCTCTAACTCTAAAAGTAGAGTTTGAATTCCCAAATTCTAGACAACCTGGGAGAGGTTGCCTGATTGCTGCCGGGGGGGGGGGGCAAAATACAAGTTTGCCCCCCCTCTTTAAACACCTTCTCCAAAAAGTTGTTTAAAGAAGGGGGGCAAAATTGTATTTTGGCCCCCCCCAGGCTGTCTACCCTGGCTGTCTAGAATAACTCGTTTGAATTTGATATGTACATGATTTGAAGGATAAAGTCCTGGTTGAAGTGAAAAGTGAGAATAGAGGGGCACATAAAAAAACTAATTGAGGGACAAATAAATTATAAAAAAAAAAAAAAAAAAAAAAATTCTCAAAAGTCAGTGGGGGCAAGTGCCCCCACTTGCCCCCACGTAAATCCTTGCCTGCTCCAAGAAGTACCACTTGCTCAACTGAGGGAAGGTTTGTCACCCCAAATAACTGGGTGGCTTGGAATTAGGGAAATTATGGTTCAGAGAATCTGCAAACTGCAGCCATTAATATCGTCTCTATGGAATTTTGAGTTGAAGGAGCACAATGAGCTGCATAAGCTGATGAACCTCATTGTCTCTGATTGCTCTTCTTAAACATATATCCCATCATCAGACCCCTACCAGCCCTATGATCAACACCAATGGAATACCCAAGTAAAGATGTAGGGATATTTTTTATACTACACTAACTACAATGGCCATACACTGCCTAGGCTATGGGTGTCACCTCTATAAAAAAATTTGGCTCGTCCATAACTTCCCCTTAAGCTAAAGAAAAAATCTTTAGATGGTCAGACTCCCTGTTTGTATGGTTCTCTATATTTCACAATACTCTTTCAAGAGTACTCA
This sequence comes from Berberis vulgaris, assembly GCA_963556465.1. Lineage (NCBI taxonomy): Eukaryota > Viridiplantae > Streptophyta > Magnoliopsida > Ranunculales > Berberidaceae > Berberis > Berberis vulgaris. The sequence goes on along the minus strand of OY747129.1, from coordinate 10,394,211 downwards.
TTGTTTGGTTTTCTATATTTCTTAATGAATTTCAATACATTTTTAATTGATAAAATGAATAAATAAATAATCACAGGTGCATTGATGTTTCTGTTTGGATTTTTGTTACGCCTAATGATCTTCCTATAAGCTGATTCTTTACCATATCTTAACTCAAATTCTTGAACTGTTGCTTGAGATTCATAATGGTCCTCTAGGCCTCCACAAGGCACACCCATGAGGACAAATAGTGAGATTGGTGTACCATCCTCTATATGTGAGGGCCTATTTCTCTTGAGTTATGGCTCTCCACAAGTACCTTCTTTCTTTTCCAAATTTCCAATTCCATTTGGATAGAAGTGCCCGATTGAAATTATTGAGTCTTCTAACACTTAATCACCCGTGAGCCTTGGCTTTACAAATATTCTGCCAATTACCAATGGCATCTTTTAGTGTCTCCCTCTGCTAATTTTCTCAATGTCCTTGACAACTGATAAAAGGAATAGTGCAAGTAGACATCATGAAATGCCTAAGAGTGTGCTCTTTACCTTCCAATCTTGGAAATATACTTCCTTTTCCACTCATCCAATCCGCTTCTATCGTTCTCACCATCTCTACGTTCTCTAGAAACTCATTCTCATCTTCATCCAGGGCCTTTGGTGGTCCTGCAGTTAGAGAGAAACATTATCAACGTCTTAGCATTGAACGCCGAACAACAATGAGAACATAATAGCCCATCCTTACTATCAGTAAAAAACAAGATGTCAGTAAAAACAATATTCACAATGACCAATAGGTTAATGGAACAACTTCACCATATGAATTCCTCCGGACAGAGCAAGAACTTTGACAATGCTCAAAGAGAATCATTTGGGTAACAGGGAGAAGCGTGGAAGAGGAATGGCTAGGAAACTAAATCTTATTCAATTAACTGAAGAGTCAAAACAAAGATTGGTTATAACACTACTAAAAAAAGTATTGTCTCAGTTGAACTGAACCTAAAAAAAAAAGATAGTGCAAAAATCAAATAAGTAAACTTATGTTTGCATCTCATACAATCACCACCTCAGCAGTTGTTTGTTTTTCACTGTAGACATCTTGATATTATTTATTTCAGTGATCACTTCTTCAACAAAATAGGGACTCCCAGTCTCATCACTGAAACTGAAGATTCCTGCATTTTAGCCTGTTGATTACACAAGTTGGTGTTTGTTGATAGCTTCATTATGCTTTTCAGTAGCTTCATTATGTACCTTCTACTTTGCTATCATTATGCCTTTCAGTAGCTTCATTATGTACCTTCTACTTTTCTATTTCTTCTAATTAATCCAATGTGTTTAAAGTGTAGAAGTTCACAAATGGGGAAGAGGTACAAACTTATTAAATTTCACAAAATTTCCCTTCGATGAAACATACCTTTATTTGAGTCAACAATTTGTTTTCCTTAACTTTGCAGGTTTAATTACTGAAAAAAAAATTACTTTCATAGTAAGGTGTTCATAGTGTGGTGTTCATACTTGAAATCAGCCTGATGTTCATAGTATGAAATAAGTTGCTATGATTCAATTCTTTTCTTCTTTTGTTTCTTTTGCACACTCATGCTATGATTTAGTTTTTTTTTTTTTTTACATGTACAATGTGATTTATTGACATGTAGAGTACGACTTCAATATTAGAATATTCCTAGCATACATTACAGAAACACTCAAATATTTTTAGTTGAGATAATGCCACAATGGATATTAAAAAGATGAATGACATGACAAATATTAAAAAAATATGTTTAGTGTAATGGTACATGTGCCGCAACCTTGGGGTATGATTAGTGACACATGTCTTGGACATTATTGAGCTAAAATTCCCAGAGCCATGCCGAGTGATTTTTCAACACAGTTAAAGCCATGAGAAACACGATAAAAAGATAAGCCGCGATGAAAATAATTAACATTGTACGGTAGTGCCAACGGCACGAGAAATACCCTAATATATATGTAACCTTAGTACATGATATACATATATATTAGTTGGAACTATGCCAGTTCAACTTAGAGCATTAAAAACAAAATAAAAAAATCTCTGGTATGGAGAGGCAAGTTTGGGATGCCCGACCTTAATTACTCGTCTCAAATCGGGATAAAAACACAAAGGGGGTACATGGTGACTTTACCTTGTAAAGAAAATAATTGAAGAATTGTATTATTGTATTGTTTTTATTCATTGACTGAATACAAGCTTATATAAACTAACTTCTACCCAACCTTATGGAAACAAGAAACTGAAAACTTACTATACAAAATAAAGTCTTATTCTGAATTTCCTATTCCAACTTTTCTATTCTAACTTTACTTCATTAACTATTCTGACTTTCCTATTCTAACTTTCCTATTCTTGTACATATTCTGATTTTCCTTCTTATAGAGGTGAATCAGTCTTAAACTTGGGCTTGGCTATATTGAGTGCAAGCCCTACATATTCTAACAAGCCTCCGCAAGCTGGACATGTAGACGCATTCTGAGCTGGACATGAGTGAATGTGAAATCATGACTGTCGAGTGGAGCTGCTAATGGTTCGATTCGAGTCAGCGCGACTACCACATTCTGATAATTCTGGTATGAAGAAATCATGACTCTCGAGTGAAACGGCTAATGGTTTGACTCGAGACATCATGATTGTCTGGATAATTCTAGATGTTTCTGGATAGAATATTGCTCGACTATTGTACTGGTAGTGTTGTTTTAGCTGTGGTGGTACTGACTATCGAACTGGGGTGTTGATAACCTAGAATTTCAAAAATCAGTTTGTTCCCTCCACTTTCTCCTTCTTCTTCCTTGCGTTATCTGTTCGAGCTGCTATGTTGTTGTGCGGTTAATCTTGCACCTGCGTTCTATTGTGATAGAGAAGACGAGGGAGAGATGGGAAGATGAGAGGGTTTGCGTGAATTCTTCGTTTGCATGAAGGAGCTGCAATTGAGAAGGAGAGGACGTGGTTTTGTATGCGAGAGATTTGGGTGCATGATCTATTTTTCGGCATGATCTATTTTGCTGTGTGATTTGTTTTGTGCTGGCAAGAGAGAGACACAGAAGAAGGTCATGATGTTGATTCTGTTTCACAGTTGTGTAAGAGATTTGTTTGGTTGTCGTAGGTTGCGAATTGGTGAGGTGGAATTGTGGCATAACAAGGAACGATAGTGTGGGATTGATGAAGTGAACTGATTTTTGTGGTTTTCAGGAGATGTCGGTGAGATTCAAAGAAGAGGCACTGTTACGAAGTGAAGAGGTTGTTCGTGATGATGGCGGAAGAAGGTCAAAAGGTGACTTGTGGTGGCTGCGATGGTTCTGCAAACGCGACATGGTGTGATTGTTTAGAGAAAAGGAGGTTGACGGTGGTCTGTATGTGTTGGCGGAAGGCGCCCCCATGTGAGGAGGAAATGATTGCGATGGCGAAAGAAATGGATGGTCTGTGAAGGGCCGAATTGAGTTTGTCTTTGTGTGGATTTCTTTGTCGGCTGCGATTGAAGGAGATAACTTTTTATGAGCTTTATGGTTGCTGCCAGCTTGAAGAGATGAATAAGATAGCTTGGTTTTAGGCTGCGCTGAAAGCAATTAAAGAGTGGTTAAGGAGGCTCTCTCAAAGGTTGCTAATCGGTGCGAAAGAGGATTGTTTGTTGCTTTTGTTGTTCTTCGTGAAGGAAACATAAAAAGGAATTGCTGCTATGAATCAAGCTTTTGCGATCAAGTTTTTTTTTTTTTTTGAGCTAAATCGGTAAGATGAAAACAATGGAGAGAGAGTTGATGATTGTGGTATTGTTGGTTTATGCAAGCTGGCGTGAGGGTGGCTATGGAGTTGGTTGCTGCGAGTTGGAAGGCGAAAGATCTCTATTAGTGTGAGGACATAGAATTGTTTGTGATATGGATGAAGTTGTTGTTCTTGAGGATGTTCCCGTTATTGTCCTCTCTTCCCTGCCTCTTGCATTTATCGGTAAAAGTGCATAGCCATCGGAGGCGGGGAAGAGCTAGAGTCCTTGGAGTCTTAGATCACCAAAGAACGTTGCTCTGATACCATGCAAAGAAAATAATTGAAGAATTGTATTATTATATTGTTTTTATTCCTTGACTGAATACAAGCTTATATAAGCTAACTTCTACCTAACCTTGTGGAAACAGGAAACTTAAAACTTGCTATACAAAATTAAGTCTTATTCTAACTTTCCTATTCTGACTTTACTTTTTTAATTATTCTGACTTTCCTATTCTAAATTTCTTATTTTTGTACATATTCAGAGTTTCCTTCTTGTAAAGGTGAACCAGCGTTGGACTTGGGTTTGACTATGTTGAGTGCAACCCCTAAATATTCTAACATACCTGGACAATCAAACTAAAAATAATTAAAATATTCTGATAAAAGCGATTCGATTCCTATCTAACCTGACCAAACCCATGGTTTTTGCTGGAATATTGGATGCATCAAAAGAACAAGAAACCCCTTCTTCCTGCCAAGGAATCAACCGCCGCATTTGCATCTCTAAAAACACGTGAACAAAAAATGGTCTTGTTACTAATGTGTCTACGAATCTCACTCCACGTATTTTCAAAAAAACCAAAAAATCTTGAATTCCTCATAAAACCACCCTATGATCAAAGCCGAGTCAGTTTGCACCATAACCTTTTTGAAATTCTTCTGATTACATATACAAAGTCCCTTCAGTAATGAAAGCAATTCCGCTAGATTATTCAAGCCATCACCAAACGCAACCTATCGAGCAACCAAACATGTTCCCGCTCATTACGAATAATGACACCTCCAGTCGCTCGCCTATCAATGGAAGAACCATCAATATTCAAAGCAACATAGCTACACAGAGGGAACTCCCAAAAGACCAACCTGTTGCTTCTACCAGGAGAGGGCGAAATGTTCAGTACAAACATGTGTAATAATCTGTTGTTTGCACTACCCTGCTTTGGGAAGAAAACATTGCTCAACCGAAACAACCATTGCCTAACCGGCACTATAATAAGACTTGCATTGGGCCGAGCTTCCTCATAAATATCGTTAACGGAGTTTCCAAATCTCCCATTAACCACCAAAATCTCTTTTAGCTTCATAAGCAGTGTTCTAAAAATCGGCCTAGGCGCTAGAAGGTGGAAAACCGCCCAGATTAATGGCTGGGTGGGCAGTCTGGGCGGGATCTAGGCGGTCTGGGCGATTTTTTTTATTTTTTATTTTATTTTTTTAATAAGGCTGATTGTGTTCTTATTTTATTTTTCTTTCCTATTTTTTAGAAATAAACTATTTAATTGTTTTTTATTTAGTATATGTCTAAATGTAGCAAAGGATGATTACTTAATGGAATTCTCAAAGGATCTGCCGGTACCAATTTTACTAATGTAGATTTTATCAAACATAACTGAGGTTATTCATGCAATTTGAAGAAAAATAAAAGAGTACACAAATTCAAATTTATATAAAGTACCCATCATGACCAACTTCAGTCATTTGAGTTTTAATATATTTTTTCACGATTGTTAATTTTTCATGTTTTTAAATTTTGCATATGTATATTGGCATTAAATTGGATGTAATTGATAAGGTATTATGCTTAACTTTTGTAAATTATTAAAGTTATAATACAAAACCTAAGACTGCCTAGGCGGCGCCTAGCGATTTTTAGAACACTAAACATTTCATAAAAGAGGACGCCTCAGTATTTTCCACTTGATTAAGTAACAAAACACCCAATTTCCAGTATTTCCTTCCGCATAAACTCTGCCCAAAGGGAGTTGAGCTTGAGCAATGATGCACTTCAAATGTTGCAAGAGTTGCCTAAATTGGAAAAGCTTTTTCTTAGATACCATGCATGTGATGGAGAAGAATTGTGATTTCCAGGTGAAAGTTTTCTGGAGCTCAAGATTTTAACATTGCATGGATTAGATTTGTTGCACTCAGTGACAATAGAAAAAGGTGCAATGCCCAACCTTAAAGCTCTTTTTTTCCTCAATATGCCCATCTATTTCAAAACTAGACTTAAAGAAGATGGAGGAGAATAATGTTGGAAAGTGAACCATGTACCATCAGTTGTGATTAAGTGAAATGTCATAGCATCACTCTACATGTGAGGACTTCAAATTATTTTTTTCTTCTCTTTTTATTCTTTCTCGTGCATTAGCATTACTTATGGCATCGATTTTGTTTCATGTTCGACTTCATCAAATGAATATTATGATAAGTGAATTGCCATTGATGCAAAGGTGATGTATGCATGATCATGTTTGTATTGTTCGGTGTCACGTCAAACTGCAGATGTGACACTGAAATTGCGTTGGCATATTAGATAGTGTAATTCGGAAATTAGATATCAACAACCAACAGGATGTGACGATGTTAAATGTACAACAGATGATATTTTCTTTTAGGATTCAGATAATTTCTTATGCCACTTATATATGTTGAAAAACAAAGTTGAAGAACATGTGAACTTACCTGGATTTTGGTTTGTCGGCAATCACTACACTACACCAAATTGGCATTTTTGTAACAACCCCTAAAATAGTATCACTTTTGAAATGTAACAATCCACATAACAATTTTACACATTTTCACAAACAAAATGATACAATAATTGTATCACCATGAAGAGTATGGTTATAAAAGTGATACTATTCATGGTGATCCAACTTATTGTATCATTTTTTTTTCATTTTTTTTTACTAAATTTAGTTTTGACTTGAAATTATTTGGTGAATTGTAACATCTCAAAAGTGATACTGTTTTGAGAGTTGTTACAAAAGTGCCAATTTGGTGTAGTGCTAGAACTTGCTAGAATTTCGGCGGCCACCATCGTTGATTGTTGAAGTAGTTGTTGTTGAAGCAGCAGAAATCTTTGAATTTCTGAATCAATGAAGAAGGAAATGGAAGAGAAGGATGAAAAAGGGTTAAGAATTTTCTAGAGAAGAAGCTTGAAAAAACTCCATCACCACCTCACTCCACCGCCACTCAGTAGCTACAAAGAAGAAGCCTCATCTTGTCCATTACCGTCTTCTTTGTGAGAGTTAGGGTTCCTCCAAAACCCCTCTGTGTGTATTGTGGGATAGAAGAGAGAAGTGAGAGGAGAGAGTGTGTGAGAGACTTACGCACCCGCGTGTGTTGTTCTTTAGACATGTGTATGTTTAACATAATTGACGTTGTGTAGCTCTCTCCATTTGTACTCTTTGATCTCATTAGTGAAACTATTTTCTTTGCCCGTCGACGTAGACAAACTTGTTGAACCACGTTAAATCGCTTGTGCGGTACGTGTTTTATTTTATTTTCATTTACTTTACACTGCCTTGATTATACTTTGGATTTACTATTTTCTATTGCAATTATCAATTGTGTTCCGTATCTGTTACGCTTTTGCGAGGCACGACAAATTGGTATCAGAGCCGAATGTATTGTGAATTGGTAGTTTTGTATGAGAGTGTTGAAGAACAAGATAAGGCTGTCAAGTTAAAAAATGAATACTGCTACAATTGATAAATTTGATGTCGAAAAGTTCAACGGAAAGAACTATTTCGGCATATGGCAATGTAAAGTATTGGATGTATTAGCACAACAAAATTTAGAGAATTCTTTGGGTGATAAGTAGGACGCCATGAGAGAAGAAGATTGGAACAGGTTGAATCAGCAAGCATGTTGGTTTATCCGACTGTGTTTAGCGAATGAATAAAAATACTTCGTTCGAAGGAAACCTCCGCTAAAGTATTGTGAAAAAAGTTGGAAGACAAGTACATGAGAAAAGTATTCAAAATAAACTCTTCCTTATGAAGCAAAATTTTCAAATAAATATGAGACAAGGTTTTACTCTGTCTGAGCATCTGAATGAATTCAATTTGCTGATTGCCGACCCTATTGAATTTAAAAGAAATTGTTCCAGAGAATTATAAAGCTTTGTGCCTTTGAACTCCCTTTCAGAAGAATATGAACATCTCGTGACAACTTTGTTAACAGGAAAACGATCATTAATTATGATAAGATTCCTATAACATTGCTCAATTATGAGTAAAGAAAGATGGACCTTAAATTCTATAGGGATGCAGTGTCTGAAGTGTTGACTGTGCGGCGAAGATCGAAAATTAGAAAATCTAGTGGTAAAAGAGATAAATCTTGATCAAAATCGAGAGGTAGGTCAAAGGTTCCGGCGATAAATGAATGCGCTTGCTGACATCAGAAAGGGCATTGGGTGAAAGATTGTCTAAAAGTCAAAGCCAAAGAGAAAGGAAAAGAACACACCAATGTGATTGTTGCCGAAGGTAGTGATGAAGATTCTGATGAATATTCCTTATCAATATCAGCGTTAATGTGTTCTACTGACAAGTGGATTGTCGACTCGGGTTGCACTTATCATATGTGTCCCCATATGGACTGGTTTTCTAGTTTCAAAAAACTAGATGGTGGAGTTGTTCTGACGGGTAATGATCAGGCATGCAAAACAGAAGGGATAAGTACAATCCGACTCATCAAGATGTTAGATGATATAGTTCAAGATTTTAAAGAAGTCAGGTACGTTCCTGCTTTGAAGAAGAATCTCATCTCAATGGGTTGTTTGGATACCAAAGGTTATATGATAACTATGTTAGATGGTGTTCTCAAGGTTGCGTCCGGTGCAATGGTAGTGATGAAGGCAATCAAAAGAGGTAATTTGTATTTCTTGACCTGAAGTACAATTATGGGTGATGTTGCATTTATAGACACTGAAAGTGCTTCTTGTGATACTACCAGATTGTGGCACATGCGTTTAGGGCATGTTGGTATGATGAGTATGCAAACTCTCGTGAGACGAGGTTTGTTAAAAGGTGCTAAGACTTGCAAGTTAGAATTTTGTGAACATTGTGTAAGGGGCAAGCAGACAATAATCAAATTTGATACCGCTATCCATCATATTCTAGGACTTTTGATTATGTTCACTCAGACATTTGGGGACCTGCCAAGCAAGCATTATTGGAAAGTATGCACCATTTCATCACTTTTGTAGAGGGTTATTCAATACGTGTATGGGTGTATTGTTGGGTCCGGGGGTGAAAAGAGATAAGCCCCCCGGAACCACCTTCACAGCGTGCACACCAGATTGCTGGTCATCGAACATGTCTCAACCAACGATATTGTCTCCAACTTAGACCTCTGTCATGCCTTGGTGTGGGGTTTTTACGAATTGGGCTTTACCAGCCCCAAAAGGCCTCGTCACTTTTGAGTACATGTCCAATTCTTTACTAATTTCACTTGATGTTGTCACTTACCCGACATCGGACTAAATTTGCACGCTCAACTTGAGCCAACATCTCCAACAATCTCCACTTTGGAGAGACTTGAGCCTATTCTGGCTCGGGATAAGCTCCACCTCAACGTGTTATCATGCACTTCCAACTAGCCAAGCCCAAGGCCGAACCATCAGCTCTGATACCACTTGTTGGGTTCGAGGGTGAAGAGAGTAAAACCCTCGAAACTACCTTCATAGCGTGCACATGAGACAGCTGGCCACCAGACATGTCTCAAGCAATGATAGTGTCCCCCACTTAGACACCTGTTGTGCCTTGGTGTGGGGTTTTTACGAATTGAGCTCTACCGCCTACACAATTCCTCGTCACTTATGAGTACATGTCCAATCCTTTGTTAACTTCACATGATGTTGCTCTTACCCGATGTGGGACTAAATTTGCACGCTCAACTCGAGCCAACATCTCCAGCATGTACACCATGAAGTATAAAGAAAAAGTTTTAAATGTGTTCCTAAAGTGGACAAAAATGATTGAAACTCAAACTGGCAGAAAGATCAGAAGGCTCCGTTCATATAATGGAGGTGAATACAAAGTTGATCCGTTATTGCAAGTATGTCAGGATGAGGGAATTGTTAGACATTTCATAGTTAGAGGTATTCCACAATTCCACAACAGAATGGGGTGGTAGAACGCATGAACTATACATTATATGTTGTCTAATGTTGGATTGGGGAAATCGTTTTGGGCTGAGGTTGTGATATATGCCTGCTATCTAATCAACAGGTTGCCTGCACCTATGATTGATAGAAAAACTCCTATTGAGGTACAGTCTGAAATTTTCGCTAATGATTATGATAGATTGTATATCTTTGGTTGTCCTGGTTACTTTCATGTTCAAGAAAGTAAGTTAGATCCCCGAGCCAAGAAAGCTATTTTATTGGGTTTTGTAGATGGTGTTAAAGGGTATACATCGTGGGATCCTGAATCCGGGAAGATTGTTATTAGCAGGGATGTAACTTTTGATGAGGCTTCTATGATGAAGCCAAAAAACTCTCAGCGGATGGAGAGTTCGACCATAGAGATTTCGCAGTTGATGGAAATTGATACTACTCTACATGCTCCAGTTAGTCCTGTATCTACAGATGTAGTACCTACTGATTCCATAGTGGGTGCAGATGATGACACTAACAGTGAGTGCAATAGATAAAGTTGATGATGTTTCAGAGACTCCATTTCAGGAGTCAAATGCAACAAATAGGCCAAAGAGGAATATAAAATGTCCTCTAAGGTTTAGTGACTATGTAGCCTATGCACTTCCAGTAGTTGAGGATGAAGTGCCTTCTACTTATAAATAAGCAATATAATTCAAATAATCGAATGTGAACAGTGGAAGAAGGCTATGGATGAAGAAATGAAATCTCTTCACAAGAATGAAACATGAGAATTTTGTAGTTTACCGAAATGTAAGAAAGTTATTGGGTGCAATTGGGTATACACAAAAAAAGAAAGATCTCCTAGTGATGGTGTGGGCTTTAAGGCAAAATTAGTTGCGAAAGATTATATTAAGAAGGAATGTATAGAGTAAAATGAAGTCTTTTCTCTAGTTGTAAAATATTTTTCCATTCGAATTTTGCTAGCCTTTTGGTTGCACAATTTAATATGAATTAGCTCAATTAGATGCGAAGACTGCGTTTTTGCATGGTGAATTAAAGGAAGAGAACTATATGACTTAGCCAAGTGGGTTTAAGTTTGCAGAGAAAGAAAATTGTGTGTGTAAACTGAACAAGTCCTTGTACGGGTTGAAGCAGTCTCCAAGACAGTGGTATAAGCGGTTTGATCAGTTTATGCTAGGGTAGAAGTACACTCAAAGCGATTATGATCATTGTGTCTACTTCTGAAATCTTCATAATGGTTCCTTTATAGGGGAAATACACCTCTTGCCCCACTTTAAGCTTTCAGCTTCTAAATCTCCTAGTACGGATGAGGAACGAAAATATATGGCTCAAGTTCCATATGCAAATATAGTGGAAAGCCTAATGTATGCAATGGTGTCTACGTGGCCTGATATTTCACAGGTAGTCACTATGGTAAGCCGGCACATGCATGATCCAAGCAAAGGACATTGGCAAGCGGTGAAATGGATTCTACGGTACATCCTGGGTACATTAGATGTTGGTTTACTCTTTGAGAGGGATGTGAGTAATAGTCAACATTGTGTTGGTTATGTGGATTCAGATTATGTAGGAGATCAGGATAAGCAACATTCAACTACTGGTTATGTCTTTACTCTTGCTTAGGGGTGGGCAAGAATCCCGGTCCCGACCCGTCCGACCTGTACTGGTATGGTCCCGAACCGATTTAAATCGGGACCAACCGGTTTTTATCCCGGTTTCGGTTCCAACCGGTTCGGGACTGATTTTCACTAATTTTGTCCCGGACTATTCCGGTCCGTCCCGGTTACTACATTTAGCCCAAGCCCAATTGATTTTTATCAATTCTAAGCCCAAGCCCACATCTAACCCACACCACATCTCACCACTTACAGAGAATATCTCAGAAAAACTAACCCCAACAATCTAATCTATCAACTAAACCCCAAATTTACACAAGTTTGAAAACATTCAAGCATCCAATCTAAGATGGAGGTGGAGGCATCTTCTCAACACAAACACTAAGCGCATCCGATTCTCACATTTTGCTGAAACTGATCACACATTCGCATCCTCAGGCAATCTGAACTTCCTCACATACTTGGGGAAAGTCCTCCTCTCAAGCCTTATATACTTAACACCACCACCACCGGCACCATCTTCTTCCCTCCATTCTTGATCACCAATGTGTTATCATCCTCAACAGTAACCTGCACCACCATGGCGAAAAATTACAGTGATCAAAACCCATTTGTGAACATAATCAAATAAACCAAACAAGCAGAGAAGAGAAAATTGAAACATACATGAATGTCAGCCTTGGGGATGCCAGGGACATCTACTTAGAAAATATACTAGTTGGGGGTGTCTAAGATGTCCATTGGAACACTTGAAGAAAAAGAAGAAGCACAAATCCCTCCTTTGTTTTCATGGATTGTGGAATCATGATGAGTTGTAATATAAGGGAAGACTAGTTCTCCAAGTGGTCAGGATCAGGAAAGTGAAGCAAGTCGTTCACTACTGTTGAAGCTACAGGGCTCATCTTATCTTGGAAGCAATGATTGTGAGATGAAATGCAGAGATGTTGAGTGAAGGTGAAGTTGCTTGTTGGTATTAAAAAGCTTAGAAAGAAAATTCAAGAAGAATGGAGAGAGAGAGAGAGAGAAGGGAGTGTCTGAGTTGTGAGGCCAGAATGATCCAAAAGCGAATGGGGGGCAGAGGGTCCCCCGTCCCCATCAGTCCCTTCTAAGCCAAAGTCCGAAAAGACCAAGTCATAGGAAATTGTGTCACCACTTGTTGGGCTTGGGCCATTTTTGAACCGGGATGGCATGGTCCCAACCCGGACTGTCCCAGTTCAAAACAGTTCAGTACCAATCGGGTCAGCCCAAAAACAATTGATTTCCCGACCCGTACCGTTCCCGTTTCACTGTACCGGGACCGGAATCGGGATTAGCCCAAACCCGGATCGACCCGGACCGTGCCCACCCCTACTCTTGCTAATGGACTAGTAAGTTGGAGATCTACCTTACAATCTACATGTCTATAACTGAAGCTAAATATATGGAGGTTACAAAAGCTGTTAAGGAAGCGATTTGGCTTCAAGGTTTGCTTGATGACTTGGGTGTTGACAAGACCATCTAGATGTCTTTTGTAATAGTATGAGTGTCATTTGTTTGGCGAAGAATCAAGTTCATCATGCACGTACGAAACACATTGACGTTCGTTTTCACTTTATGTGAGAAATCATTGAAGAATGTGACATCTTAATGAAAAAGATTGACACCAAAGAGAATCTTACAGATATGTTGACAAAGATAGTTTCTAGTATCAATTTTCGACACTGCTTGGACTTGATGTTGAACCCATTTGGGGTGTAAAGGGCAAATAGGGATAAATGCTTATGTGGTCAGTTCAGATTTGTGAAATCTTTACCGAGGTGGAGAGTTGTTGAAAAACAGAGTTGAAGAACTGGTATGAACATATCTGGATTTTTGTTTGTCGGCAACCACTAGAGCTTGATGTAATTTCGGCGGCCACCATCATTGATTGTTGAAGTTGTTGTTGTTGAAGCAGTATGAATTTCTGAATCAATGAAGAAGGAAGTGGAAGCGGAAGAATGAAGAAGAATTCTCTAGAGAATATGCTTGAAGAAGCTCCATTTTCGCCTCACTCCACCACCACTTAGTGGGTATAAAAGAAGAAGCCTCATCTCCTTTATTACCATCTTCTTTGTGAGAGTTAGGGTTCATACAAAACCCCTATGTGTGCATTGTGATAAAGAAGAAAGAAGTGAGAGGCGAGAGTGTGTGATATATACGCACCCCGTGCATATTTGTGGTGTCATTTAGAACATGTGTGTTTAACGTCTTTGATGTTGTGTAGCTCTTTCCATTTATGTTATTCGATCTCATTAGTGAAACCATTCTCTTTGCCCGTGGACGTAGGTAAACTTGCCAAACCACGTTAGATCGCTTGTGCAGTACATGTTTTATTTTATTTCATTACTTTACATTGCCTTGAGTATACTTTGGATTTATTATTTTCTATTGCAATTATCAATTGTGTTCTGCATCTGTTACGCTTTCGCGAGGCATAACAATATCGATGCCTTGCAACCGTCAGTATGTATTGTTTGTTGCTTTGATGTATCTTGTTAAAGATTCAACTATGATTTGTCCCAGTATGTGGATATATCATATGAATGTTCTATGCTTAGAGTATTAATTTGTTTACTTAATTTATGGATTTCAATGTTACTTCATTTTTGGATATCAATGTTTTTTTTTTTTTGCTAAGTGTCATTCTCGCATATATGGCACCGTGTGACTTGTGTTGTTACAATTTTCCAAGCAGGTTTTGTCACTCATGTATAGATATGACTATTGGGTTGGCCAAGTAATTGGATCATATTCTCTATTAGTGGAGACATGTTTTACTCCATCCCCATCTGCCCATGCATTTCTATTAAAAAATACTTTGTTCGTATTGATACCTATAAAGTATGGTATGAAGAAGATAATATGCTAGGAAGGTAATTTATACAAGAGGTATCCTATTGGTTAAGATAATGTTTCCTAATCTTGTCCTATAATTATGACAAGAATATAACTATTATGACAAAAATACAACTAGATGACTATATTTACAATATTCTTATCCCTGTGTCAAAGAAGAATCAATGATTCTCAACGCCCCCTCCAAGTTGGAGAGTGAATGTCAAGAATTCCAAACTTGTACAACATATCATTGAAAGTTTCTTTTTCCTAATGGCTTCGTGAGCACGTCCGCTACTTCTTGTGATGAGGCTACGTACTTGGTTTCAATTGAACCATTTTGGATTTTTCTCTAATGAAGTGGCAATCTATTTCAATATGTTTGTTATTTCATGAAAAATAGGGTTGGCCGCTATGTGCAAAGCAACTTGATTATCAGAGTAAGGCATCGTTGCGTTCGGATGTAGCACCTATAGATCTTGCAACAAGCTTTGCAGCCAAGTGAGTTCACAACAAGTACTTGCCATTGCTCGATACTCAGCTTCTGCTGAATAAAGACATGCGTTTTTTGTATCTTTGTCCTCCGAGAGATCAATGGAGTTCCTAGAAAAGCACAATAACCAGTTGTTGACCTTCTAGTAGTAGGACAACCAACCTAATCAGAATCACAATAAGCTCTTAATCGCAAAAAATTTTGAGCTGGAAAGAAAAGACCTCGTCCTGGAGAACTTTTAAGATACTTCAAAAGTACGGAGTGCAGCATCCCAATGTGACTTCCTATGCTCATGCAAAAACATGCTGAGAAAATGAACTACATATGTAATATCAGGCCTGGTGATGGTCAAATAGATAAGACGACCTACCAACCTTCTATATTTTTGTTGATCTGCAAGCAGTTCACTTGTGTCTGTAACAATGTGAGATTTTGTTCCATAGGAAAGCACACTGGTCGTGTTTCTAATAAACCTCCATCTTTAAGAATTTCAAGGGCATACTTCCTCTGAGAAATTGCAATACCTTTCTTAGAGCAAATATAGCATAATACCCAAAAGAATTTCAAATCCCCAAGATCCTTGATGCGAAAGCGGTTATGGAGAAACTATTTGAGAGTATTGATAACACCCAAGTCATTTCTTGTAATTAATTTATCGTCAACATAAATAAAAAAAAGCAGTGAATGACTTCCCTCTTTTACATGTAAAGAGAGAGTAATTAGTTTTGGATTGAAAGAAACCGTTGTATGGCATCAGAGAACTTAGCAAACCATTGACAAGAAGCTTGCTTTAGGCCATATGGCCTTGTTGAGGCAACATACCATATTCTCCCCTTGGCGCTGGAGACCAGAAGGTGGGAACATGTAAATTTCTTCATGGAGATCACCATAAAGAAAAACATTGTGAACATCGAGTTGGTGAAGAGACCAATATTTAGCGGCAACATGGAGTTCAAGTGTGATTCAACTCTAATGCTTAGAGTTCAGAAAGCATGGTTTGTTGCAAATTTGGATCAGAGGCAACATCCGCATAAATTCGAGCCTCGACACTGCAACTAATATTGTAGATAAAAGCAAGATGAGATGGTGAGTACTGATGGTAAGAAATAAACTTGCACACCGAATAGTGTGTACGAACTGGAGACGAAGACTCCGATTGGATGGATGGTGGCAGCATGACAACATAATCTTGGAGGTTTCTAGGCAAAGTTTTGGTGCGATCTGACCGTCAAGGAGGCGATATAGGTGATGGGGAGGAGACAAAACTGGATGACGTAGGGAGCACTGGTGGGAACTGTCGGATGAAGGTGGGGAGTTGTTGTGTGAAAGCGGGGGATTGTCGAGTAAAGGTGGGGTGTGGTCGTTATAGGAGGGGAAGTCCGTGTTGGTAGGTAGAGGTGTAAAAGGAGGAGAGAGTTATGACGCAGGTGAGTCGTCGAGCAGGTTAGTTGCAATGAGGAATGTCTAAAGATACTAAAGTGATGTTGAGAATCCATTCCTTCGAAAGAAGAGGGAGAGAGTGATTTTTATAGACATGATTGTGGATGATGCTGAGAACAGAGGGCAATACGAATAAACTGCAACACAACTCTTATATAACTTGTTGCTGACGAGTAATGTCACCGGACGAGAGAGAACTGAGATTGACTTGGAGTAACTCTTCTTAGAATCTGGTTTCACTAGCTACAAGATTACTCCGGTTATGGGTTTAGGATCATTCATTGAAGGATTCCCTTAGTTGAAATCTATTTGTATCCTTGTGATATCGTTTGTTGTTGATGGTACTACTACAGTGTGTTGTTGTATTTTGATTTAGTCGGCTTTTTTTTTTCCTTCATAACCATAAACTTTGATGTACAAATCTTTTGTTTGATAAATAAATTTTCATGTACAAAAAAAAAAATTAAGAAATAAAGTTTGTGCTTTTGAACCCAGTGTTTGATATGAGCTGCATGCATCCTTGATCTTGGAAATAAAACAACTCATTTTGATATTTCTATCCCCATCAAAATGTGGTTCACAAATTAACAACCAGCATTATACTTATTTAATTTTTAATTTTTTATAATCATTCAAGTTATTTATTTTTTGTTCTTTTCCAAAGTATAAATTGTTGCTCTACAGAAGAAAAGAGAGACTATATTATGACACTTTGAATTAAGTGTAGCAACTTCTAGGAACTCAACTTGTGTTGTATTCATATAGACCTTGAAGACCAAATGGTTTGAATTGCCTGGAATTTGAGAATCTCCCATTAATTTCTATTCACAGTGAGCTAGACACAACATATAAATATCTGCATTTCATGGCTAAAGTGCATGAAATAAGAAGAATATGAGTGAAGACAGGATCAGTAGTTTGCCAGATGACATACTTCACATTATTCTCTCATCCCTTCCACCGAAACAAATGGTTCAAACTTGTGTTCTGTCAAAAAGATGGGAACATCTTTGGTGCTCAGTCCCGTACTTAAACTTCGACCAGACTCTATTTGCTCCTACAACTGATGATTTCAATAAGTTTGTTGACTCTGTACTTCTTCTGCACAATGTTTCTGCCATGGAGAGATTCAGTCTTTCTTGCTGGCACAGTATTACTGATCCAACTAATGTTAATTCATGGATTAAGGCCGCAATCAATTGCACTGTTAAAATTCTCCATCTGGAAGTCCTGTACGCCGATTCTTCCTTTAAGTTGACACATTATATGTTCACTTGCTCATCCTTGAGAGAGCTGAAAATCCATTTGGGCTCTTCATCATACCTTAACCTGCCTACTTCAATCATCCTACCCCATCTGCACATCCTGCATCTTATATCAGTCCGAATTCAAGATAACAAAAGAGCCGAAAAGCTCTTTTCTACTTGTCCCGTATTGGAAACTTTGATCATTGAAAGATGTATCTTTCATGATAAGTCAATTCTAGAAATATCTGGTCTTCAAATTAAGAACCTCATTTTACAAGGTTCCCTTCCGATGACCATTTATATATCTACTCCAGGTCTAATATCCTTAAAACTACATCTTGACTCATTATCAGATGTCCATTTAAAAAATAAGCTCATGTCATTAGTTGACGCAGATATCAGCTTATGAAAGTACTTTTCTGAATCTTTGTTTCCCTTTTTTGAGGCTATTCAGAACGTACAAACTTTAGCTTTATCCAAGTTATTCCTCGAGGTACCTGTTCATTCTTCCCCCTTGCACCTTTGCTGTTTTCATTTCCATCAATGTCTTGAGAAGCTGACATTTGGTTTTTCTTGTTTTCTTAATTATATTGCAGAAACTTGCAGATGGACCTTTCTCGCAGATATGGGACATTCAGTTCCATAATCTAGAAGGCCTGCAGCTGGAAACAAGGTTCAGGTTCAATGAAATCGCATTGGTTTGGGCGTTGCTCAACAACTGCTCCCATTTGCAAATTCTTCAATTGGAGAATTGTCATGTGAATATATAACCACTTGTTCTACAAGTTGAATTTTTTTTTTTGTCATTGAAATTGATTAGTTCATTGTACTAATTTGATTTTCAACTGATCTTGCTTACAGGGGAGATATCTAAGCCCACCAAGCACTTCTGGTGTGAAAAACATTCAATGTAAATACAAGCTGCCATGCCTCAAATTTGTAGATATGGAAAACTTTGGATGGAGTACTAGTGAAATGGGTTTTGTAAAGTTTTTATTGCAGACTGCACCGGTTTTGGAAATAATGATTGCATCGCGTACGATGTCAACACAAACATCTGTAGATATAGAAATGATGAGAAGAATTCGTGAAGAGCTCTTATCATATCCAAGAGCTTCTCCAAATGCTAGAATTTGGTTTATGTAGACCTTGCTACTGCTTATTAGAGCATGACATGATAATGGCTCTTATTTATGTAGTCGCAATCTGTTCTTCATTTCTACAAGTACTAATCACACAAAAAACAATTTTGAAATTTTAGATCATATCGTAAGAGTCATTTATCAATTTTCAAGTAAAGCTCTCCAATGACTTGAGGTTTCTGGTTCACAAAATGGGTCAAGACCAGTCAACATAGTTGACCTGATGGTCCTGGTAAAAAATGGGTCAAATCCCCAACTCACCACGTCAGCAATCAACAATCCGTGTGAAGCACCTCAAACGAATAGCAACCGTCGATAGATCCATAAAACCAACTGCCACGATCTCTTTTTCATTTTCAATCTCCCGCCACAAATTCAGAACTCCTTCTCCCACTCTATAAAATCCATCCAAAACCATCTCTTCTGTTAAACAAACCTCCGAAATCCCCATTTTTCAAACCCTAAAATCTCTCTTTGACAAACCTCCAATGGCTCGTACAAAGCAAACGGCTCGTAAATCCACTGGAGGCAAGGCTCCAAGGAAGCAACTGGCTACGAAAGCTGCTCGAAAGTCGGCCCCAGCCACAGGGGGAGTGAAGAAACCCCACAGATTCAGGCCAGGAACTGTTGCACTGAGAGAAATTAGAAAGTATCAGAAAAGCACGGAGCTTCTGATCCGAAAGCTCCCCTTTCAGCGTCTGGTCCGTGAAATCGCCCAAGATTTCAAGACTGATCTGAGGTTCCAGAGTTCAGCTGTTTCCGCTCTTCAGGAGGCGGCCGAGGCCTATCTTGTGGGTCTGTTTGAGGACACCAATTTGTGTGCCATTCATGCTAAGAGGGTTACAATTATGCCTAAAGATATTCAACTTGCTCGTCGAATCAGAGGTGAACGTGCTTGATTGTTTGTAAAATGGGTTATTTATTGTTAAAGATGTTATTAAGTTTGATTTCACTTTAAGAATTATATGTAATTTTGTCTTATTGAGATAGATGGATATGAATTGTTGTTTATCAAATTTGACATTTCACTGCTTGTGCTTGGGTGGCTTAATATTGAAACTTTTCACATCTACTGCGAGAATAGAAATGGTTTTTAGTTTATCACTAACTCTTATTCTATGGGATGCATCTTCAAGGTTGCATAATACTTGTGCAAGATAATTTAGTGAAATACTTTGATTTGAAGCATGTTTTTTTCATTGAATTAGTCAAATGTTAAAATAAAATAATGTGCAATCACAGGCATTCTTTATTTTCATGTCCACATTATGCTGGGTGCCTTGTTGATTTAGCAAATCTCACTGATCAGGACGAGTTTGGCTTGATGTGAAGAAAAATTGGTTCCAAGAAGATATTGTCCCAGAACAGGAATGAAGAGGATCTAATTGAATATTACAACCAATCCACTAGTTCCTAAATGTAAAATAAGGTGGAGGGACCTTATACTATTGCATTGGTATAATGTCTTCTCTAGTGGTAAAATAGCATCGACAATGCTCTAACACGAGAATCACGATTTAAAAGAAAAATGTAGTTTGTTATTTCAAAAGTAATCTAAAGAGGAGCCCTGTCTCTCTCAGGTTAGGTCGGATGATTTAAACTCAGTCTGTTGAGTAGCTGAGGCACTTCAATTCCAATTGTAAGACATCATCAAACTTCAGGAAGATATGGCTCCGCAAATGTGCAGTGAGATCCTCAATGGAGATGGAGGCGAGGATCTTCTTGGAGTACAAGCTCATATCTGGAACCACTTATTCAACTTCATTAGCTCCATGTCCCTCAAATGTGCCGTTGAATTGCGGATACCAGACATCATTCACGATTATCCTAAAAGCCCTGTCACTCTCTCTGAACTGGTTGCAGCACTAGGAATCCCCAAAACAAAGTCTATGTATCTTTACCGCCTCATGCGCCTATTAGTCCATTCTCACTTTTTTGCCATACGAAAAGTACATGGCACTCGGGACGAAGAAGATGAAAAAGAAGGTTATGTATTAACGCATTCGTCCAAACTACTACTTAGAAATAATGCCAAGAGCATGTCACCGCTTTTGTTAATGATATTAGATCCTGCCATTGCCAATCCTTTTCATTTTCTTAGTGAATGGTTCCAGAGTGATGAGAAGATCACACCGTTTGAGGCTAGAAATGGGGTGCCTATTTTCAGGTATTTTGGTGAGAATGACCAAGTTCTTGGGAAAATGTTTGATGATTCCATGGGTTGTGATGCTCAGTTGGTAATGAGTGTTGTGTTGAAGGAGTGTAAGGTGAAGTTTGAGGGGTTGAAGTCATTGGTTGATGTTGGGGGAGGCATTGGAACCATCGCCAAGGTCATTGCTGAAACCTTCCCTGGTGTGAAGTGCACTGTGCTTGATTTACCGCAAGTGGTGGGAAGCTTGAAAGGGATTGACAATGTTGAATTTGTTAGTGGGGACATGTTTGAGTTCATCCCATCTGCCCATGCAATTCTCTTAAAGGTACACCGTAGTAAACAAATCCAATATCCAAATTTATATGTTAAAGAAAAGAAAATGAAGTCTGTATACTAACAAAACTTTTGCAACGATGCAGTGGATCATGCACGATTGGAGTGACGAGGAATGTGTGAAGATACTACGGCACTGCAAGGAAGCAATTCCATCCAAAGAGGAGGGAGGGAAAGTAATCATATTAGACATGGTTGTCAATGACTCTAATAATAAAGGCAACTATGAATCAACTGAAACACAACTATTCTTTGACTTGTTGATCATGAGTGTGCTCCCCGGAAGAGAGAGAACTGAGGGAGAATGGGAGAAGCTCTTTCTAGATGCTGGTTTTAGTAGCTACAACATTACTCCTGTTTTGGGTCTAAGGTCTTTAATTGAAGTATTTCCGTAGTTTAAATTCGCTAAGTGCATTATCTATGTTGCATTGTTTGTGTTTTACTTGAGTTTGTGAGTGTGATATTACTCTCAAGCTTTAATTTATGAGTGGACTGTACCTTTTATCAATGTTCAAAGCCATATGTTGGCACCAATTCGAGTATATGGTATACCGTAAATGTATTCGTTTTGTCCCATATATTTGTATCATAGATGTGCACTTGTTCCTCACAGTGCCATGTTGCCCTGGTTCCGTTTAGGGTTTAGTTTCTGGGTTTATTTCCAGAAATAAAAAGAGAGATTGTAATACGATTCAGCGACTTGAATTAGAAAAATTAGTAAGCTGTCATGTAGACTGCATATTATTGCAAATCAGGGACTTGAGGTCCTATTTCTATAATAATGATGGGGCTCGGTGTATAGAGAGGACCTCACAAATTCGTCACTACAAGAAAGAGAATGGTATATATGCATCATCGTTGATTATGTTAGATGATACACCAAACCGTCTTTTGATCAGCACCGTACACGTGTCATGATAATCTCGTCAACAGAACGAATCAGGCTCGATTGCATGCCCAATTCAGCGAGGCCCAAACAGCAGCAAGCCCATTATTGGCAGAGTCCAGACAATCGGGTTTGAGTTGCAATGTAAGCCCACTCGTCACGCAGTCTGGCACAATACTCGTAAGACCTCTAAGGCAATTAACTAAGAGATCTACCCAAGACAGGCAGACCAGCAACACATTGGATCTGATTAGGAAACATATATTAGAGTATAAGTCGGGCAAGGAAACTTCCTTGCACGGACAACACTAAAAAAGAGAAATCTCTCCCGCAGATCTAGAAGCACAAGTCGTGTAGGGAAAGTATCCCACATGGTCAGCTCCCAATTAGGAAAGGATCTCCATGACAATATCACTTTCCCTAAACTACGCCACCAAAGGCCTAGCCAAACGATGACTCATTCACTATAAAAGGGAGATAAGGTCGGTGAACTAGAGGTACGCAATACAACCCAGTTTACAGTTTTAAGCCTCTCTTAAACCTTATCTAACTTAAACATCAGAATGCCATCAGCCACCACGCGGTGATCCTTGGCTCACGTTTGCTACCTGTGCAGGTCTAGGTAAGCAACGAGGAAGGAGAGATGAAATCGACTACATCAGTTTGGCATCGTCCGTGGGAAAAAGAACATAAGTTCCACCTTTTCCAGAGAATCAGCATGATGGTTACGACAAGGTCTCGCAACAATGGAGATGTTATCGAGCCTTCAAACGCTCGAAACAGCAGAACACCTCCTGCTCCGGCGCTGCCGCAACCCCGGGATGAACCTTTGCATACCCTCGTACTAGCAGTGGTGTTGTGGAACCAAGGGTGAATCAACTGTCAACTCATATACAACAGATCTTGCGAACAGTAAATATGATCAAATCCATGAAGCAGAAGCCGGATGAGATGTTAAAAGCATATGTCACGCGCTTCAATGACGAGTTGACTCTTGTCAATGTTTGTGACAACGCAACAGTTGTCGCAGCCTTCACCGACGGTCTGAGGAACGACAAGTTCTATAACTTCCTAACTTTGGACCCCCGACAAATATGGCGGACCTGGTAAAGGAAGCACATAATTACATCGTCATAGATGAGGAACTGACCGGCAAGAAAAAAGCAAAATCTGAGAAGAAGCCCTATGTTCCTAGAGACGAAGAATAGGAGAAAAACAGATAACGATGTGATGAGGTATGTGTCCTGCACGGAGTAAAATCGGAAATCGAGCGTTCCAACAGGTCTCGAAAGGGGTTGCTCTGCAAATTATGAACCAGATCAGCCTATGAGGTCCAACAAATGCAACGCATTCACTCCCAAGAGTTGATTCTGCCATTTAACTTCATGAACATGGACCTCCAAGGCATCCGAACTCCACACAATGATGCCCTGGTGATATCGGGGTTCATAGCAAACTGGGAGATGAGAAGGTTTTGAGTGGATACTGGAAGCAGTGTGAACGTGTTGTTCCTAAACATGTTTCGTAACATGTAGTTGAAGGAAGAAAACTTAAGCCCCTTGACACATCTCCTGGTCGGACTCAGCGAGGAAAAATACTTCTCGATGGGGAGGATCAAATTAAAAGTAGTGGTAGGAGAGCCACGACTCCAAAAAATAATCCTTCAAGAGTTCGTGGTGGTCGATGCACTGTCCACCTACAATGTCATCCCGGGGAGGCCCTGGCTTCACTAGATGGAGGCGACGGTCTCCACTTTACACCAGTACGTTAAGTACCCTACCAATCAGACAGTGGGCACAATAAGAGAAAATCAGCCAGTCGCCAGAGATTGCTATTACTCAGCACTGAAATGGCACGATAGCCATCAACTGCAGATCAGGACCACGACTGAGACACCACCAAGCTCAGATCCAGAGTTGAGTGAGGACTTTCCCAACCCAGACAAGGAGGCCTCTGTCAGCCCAAGAGTCGTGTATTTGGAAAACCCTAGTAACAGCAGAACCATCCAAATAGGTTCCCGCCTGAGCAAGGAATTCGCAGAACAACTGAATAATTGAAGGACATGGTGGGAATAGACCCCTCCATAATCACCCATCGACTGATTGTAGATCCAGCACGGAAACCGGTCAGACAGAAGAAAAGACTTGTTACCCCCGAAAGGAACCAGGTTATAAACGAATAAGTGCATAGGCTGCTAAACGCCAACATGATCAAAGA
This sequence comes from Berberis vulgaris, assembly GCA_963556465.1. Classification (NCBI taxonomy): domain Eukaryota; kingdom Viridiplantae; phylum Streptophyta; class Magnoliopsida; order Ranunculales; family Berberidaceae; genus Berberis; species Berberis vulgaris. Next base: position 10,369,931 of record OY747129.1, on the reverse strand, counting down.
GGATCGATACCCGGATTGGCTGGCAAACACCGTCCTAATAAAAAAGAAAAATGAAAAGTGGAGAGTCTGTGTAGATTACACCGACTTGAACAAAGCATGTCTGAAGGATAACTTTCCATTTTCCCACATCGACCAAATTGTAGATGCCATTTCCGGACACAGCCTCCTAAGTTTCGTGGAAGCCTACTCCGGATATAACCAGATACAGATGTACACCCCAGATCAAGAGAAAATGTCCTTCATAACCGAGAGAGGGATATATTGCTACCGGGTGATGCCATTCGGCCTCAAGAACGCAGACGCTACATACTAACGGCTAGTGAATTGGATGTTCGAAAGCCAAATTGGAAGGAACAAGGAGGTCTACATAGGCGACATGCTGGTCAAAAGCCTCCACAACCAGATCACATATCCGACCTTGTCGAGGCCTTCGACCAACTCCGCAAGTATCAGATGAAGCTAAACCCGCACAAATGCACGTTTGGGGTCGATTAAGGCAAGTTCCTAGGTTACATAGTAAATCAAAGAGGAATAGAAGCAGATCCAGGCTCTTCTCGAGATGAAGTCCCCCACCTCCATCAGGGAAGTTCAGAACTTGACCAGGAGGGTGTCAACATTTAACAAGTTTATATCCAAGTCATCAGACAAGTGCCTCACTTTCTTCAAGATACTCAGAGGAAGTAAGGCCTTTAGCTGGGATGAAGAATGCAAGCAGGCCTTCCAGAACCTAAAGTCATATATAGGAAATACCGAGCTACTCTCAAAACCAACCCCAGGAGAGACGCTTTATTTATATTTAGTCGTCTCGGATCAAGCCATCAGTTCAACTATGGTATGGAATGATAAAGGGGTATAAAGACCGGTATATTACGCCAGTAAAACTTTTGTGGAAGCAGAAGCAAACTATCCGGATCTAGAGAAGCTAGCTTTGGCATTAGTCATATCTTCCAAGAAGCTAAGGCCTTACTTTCAGGCCCATTCCACTACAGTTCTGACCAAACACCCGTTTCGCATGGTGCTACAAAAGTCGAAATTATCTGGCAGAACGGTTAAATGGTCGGTGGAACTGAGACAGTTTAACATCAACTACGCGCCCAGAACAACCATAAAAGCCCAAGGATTAGGAGACTTCATCGCCGATTTTACTGGTGGTAAAGAAAAGGAGTCGAACAGCTCAGAGAAGAGACCAGACGAGCTAGGATGGATCCTACACTGTGATGGGTCAGCCACGCAGAAAGTAAGCGATACCGGTATCGTACTCTACTCTCCAAGCAACTTCGTATTGGAAAAAGTGGTCAGATTTGGTTTCCCAGCCTCGAACAACGAAATAGAATACGAGGCCATTTTGTTTGGCATGAAGCTAGCAAAAGAATCGAGGTAACTCTGTTAACCGCTTAGCGACTCAGGTCTGGTAGCCAACCAGGTTATAGGGGACTTTAATAGTAAAGACCCGAGGATGATAGCCTACCGAGAAAAGGTCATTAATGCAGTAGGCCAATTCAGAAGATTCAAACTTTTGCAATGTCCGCGAGACGACAACCAGAGAGCCGACGCGCTGGCCAGGCAGGCTTCAGCCACTGTAAAAACCGCCAATGGACTTATCGAATTCCAAGAATAATTAAGTCTGGAAGAATAAGAGGTCAACGAGTTTTACGCAATCGAACTCAAGCTGGATGAGTCCCATCATTGAGTACATCAAAGATTGGGCCCTCCCGATCGAAAAATCAGAGGCTAGAAAGCTGAAAAATATGGAAGCGCGATACACCCTCCAAAACAACAAAATCTGCAGAAGACCAGCCACAAGTCCCCTGTTCAGATGCTTAGCCTTTTCAGAGGCAAACTAAGTCCTTTGAGATCAATGATGGCATCTGCGGGAATCACTAGGGCGGTAGGACCCTGGCCCATAAGGCCCTGACTCTGGAATACTACTGGCCGCAAATGCGGCAGGATGCGAAAGACATCGTCCGCAAGTGCGTTAAGTGCCAAAAGTCTGCGCCAGGTACTCACATGCCCTCTCATCCCTTGACTCCAATGACCAGCCCATGGCCATTTGCATAGTGGGGAATGGACATTGTGGGACTGCTCCCGACCTCAACTAATAAGAAGTTTCTCCTAGTAGCAGTTGATTACTTCACTAAATGGGTCGAAGTTGAGCCTCTATCCAAGATAGGACAAGGCAAAATTGAAAAATTCATTTGGACGTCCATTATCTGCAGATTCGGTATTCCAAGGACACTTGTCAGTGATAACGGAACCCAATTTGAAGGCAGCAAAATCGAGAAAGTATGCAAAGACATCAACATCAGCCACCATTTCCCCTCGCCAGGGCATTCACAAGCCAACGGCCAGGCAAAAGTCATCAATAGAACCATCTTGGAGGCACTCAAAAGAAAGCTCGATGCGGCAAAAGGGAAATGGGTCTTATACCTGCCAGGCATACTTTGGTTGTATGAGACCACAAAAAGAACACCCATCGAAGAAACACCATTCGCCCTAGCATAAGGGTCAGAAGCGATAGTCCCAGTGGAACTCAAAATACCAAATTTTTGGACACAGGAATTCAGACCGAAAAACAATGATGAAGCTCTGCGGATCAGTTTAGATCTCCTCGAGGAAAGGAGAAATCATACCTCTACTAGAATAGTCGCCTACCGACGAAAGATGGCTCAATACTATAACAAGAAAGTCAAGCCACAAAAAAATTCAAAGTCCGAGACTAGGTACTTAGAAAGATTCAACAAAACACTAAATAACCGAGAGCAGGAAAGCTAAATCTGAATTGGGAAGGGCCATATAAAGTAACCGAGGTCAACATGCCAGGGACATATAGGTAGGAAAACATGGACGGTAGAAGCCTTATGTGGCCATGGAATGTAGAACACCTTAAAAAGTATTATCAATAAAGGACATTTATTTCTGCCAAAATTTCACTACCGGCCTTCCACTACCAAACTCTCAGACACAAGTCGGGACGGCCAAAGTTGGACTTGTTATGCAAGTCATGACAGCCACAGTCTGAATTGCACCTCTCAGGCACAAGTCAGGACGGCCAAAGTCAGACTTATTATGCAAGTAAAAACGACCACAGTCAGACTTGAACCCTTCAGATACAAGTCAAGACAACCAAAGTCAGACTTGTCATGCAAGTCGAGACAACCACAGTCAGACTTGCACCTCTCAGACACAAGTCGGGATGACCAAAGTCAGACTTGTTACACAATCAGACTTGCACCCTTCAGATACAAGTCAAGACGACCAAAGTCAGACTTGTTATGCAAGTCAGGACGACCACAGTCAGACTTGCACCTCTCAGACACAAGTCAGGACGACCAAAGTCAGACTTATTATGCAAGTCAAGACGACCACAGTCAGACTTGCACCCTTCAAATACAAGTCAAGACGGCCAAAGTCAGACTTGTCATGCAAGTCAGGACAACCACAGTCAGACTTGCACCTCTCAGACACAAGTCGGGACGACCAAAGTCAGACTCGTTACACAAGTCAGGACGACCACAATCAGACTTGCACCCTTCAGATACAAATCAAGACGACCAAAGTCAGACTTGTTATGCAAGTCAGGATGACCACAGTCAGACTTGCACCTCTCAGACACAAGTAAGGACGGCCAAAGTCAGACTTGTTATGCAAGTCGGGACGACCACAATTAGACTTGCACCTCTCAGACACAAGTCAGGACGTCCAAAGTCAGACTTGTTATGCAAGTCAGGACAGCCACAGTCAGACTTGCATCTCTCAGTCAGGACGGCCAAAGTCAGACTTGTTATGCAAGTCAGGACGGCCATAGTCAGACTTGCACCTCTCAGACACAAGTCAAGACGACCAAAGTTAGACTTGTTACAAAAGTCAAGACGGCCATAGTCAAACTTGCACCCTTCAGATACAAGTCAGGATGGTCATAGTTAGACTTGCTACACAAGTCAGGATGGCCACAGTCAGACTTGCACCCTTCATACGCAAGTCAGGACGGCCACAGTCAGAATTGCACCCTTCAGACATAATTCAGGATGATCATAGTCAAATTTGTTACACAAGCCAGGACGACCATAGTCAGACTTGTACTTATTGCTCGAAGCCTAGTACGAATAGAACGGGCGATGACAGCCTAGAAAGTGGGAGCTTAGTCAGAGCAAACGTAGCCTGGTAAAGACAACTCGCCATAGATCATGGCCCTTACACAGACCATGATCACCGAACATTATCGTTCAAACGCCCCGCCTGCAACTACCAGACGACAATAGACGGTAGTACAATCAACACTTGTATTACCTGAGCGTCGCTCGATGGGTCATTGTACTCTCAAGATCAACATCTGAAAACATTCGGCGACTGACGAAAGATCAAGACCGAAGCCACTACCCAGCACTTAAGGAAGTCAAAAGAGGTGAACTAAAAGAAGTGTAAAGTGTCAAGGTCAAGCATGCAAGCAACAGACTGGCGCATAGCACATAACACAATCTAGCTATAGAAAACACAAGTACAAAAGATACTTGTTCAACACTCTTTAAATTTATTCAAAAGCTACAAATGTTTTGGAGAGTTTGCTCCGAAGGCCGAAGAGCCAATTACATCGGAAGGAACTGTGGGAAGTAAAAGAGCAGTATTTAAAATCAGTCTTGAGTTTCCAGAAGAGGAAACAAAATCGAAAACTTCTGCATTGTCAATCTTAGAAAAAACAGCCTTCCAGTATCGATCAAAATCGAGCTCCAAATGGGGATTCTCATCCTCAATTAGTTCAAGCAGTTCCAGCCTACCATGGGAAATATCAGAAGATCCTTAAATTTCAAGATGAGTTTTGGGCCCCGCTAAACTTGCAACCACTTTCGATAGTCTGCGAGAAAGCGTAGCCGTATGAGACTCCTCCTTCGCCAGTCACTCCTTCAACAAGTTTAGCTTTGCTAGAGCATCTGAGGCCCGAGCCTCAACCTTCTGAACTTGGCATCGCCTGTCGACCAGATAAAATTCAAACTCCAAGTGCAAAACAGCCAACTCAAACTCGTGAAACTGCGCCTTGCCCACCAACCCCTTGAGTTGTTCACTGAAAAGGCCCAACCTATAGAGCGCGTCCAAGTACAACTTGCAAAGCTCTACAAAACGTCCCTCCACAGCATGAACTGCGCTACGAGCATCAGGATGCAGATCATTCTTGGCAAACGATGACAATGAACCTTTGGGAGACACCAACTCAGCATACTTCTCATAAATTAATATTGGCCCGACGCTTGGCATTAGGCTCTATCGGCGGGGGGAAAAGATGTGCGTATCAAGGTAGCAGGCTCAACATACTAATCTGCAGCCATCACTTCGTGCTCTAACATGATTGGCTTAGGGGAAAAACCAGCCCTATCGCCAGCCCGCCTTCTCCTGAGACGACCGATAAACGGCATGGTCGCCTCCAACTCAGCCTGCTTCGAAGGGCTCGGTATTGTTAACCTCCTCTTTTTGGAACGACCACTACTAGTCTCCTCCGAGGACAACCTAGGCACAACAAGGCCTGCATGAAAGTGCCTGAATAATCCACTCCACACGACGTTGTCTGCAGCCATAACCTCCTCAACAACAACCAAGGGAAGCTCATTAAACGCTCACCTCACAGATTTTTCCTCCTCAGTAGGAGTTGGAGCCACAAATTTACCTACACCGAAAAATGAGACAACATGTCAGTTTCTACAAAAGCACATGGAAAAATAAAATAAAATAAAGAGAAGCACGACACTCACCAAAATCGAATTTGAAGTACCTGACAAGAGGTCGCCCATCCACCTTGAAATACGAGAAATTAGAAGAAGCCAAAAAATAGTTCTTTTGCCAAGACTCAAGTCAACAGCAAGGAGCCCAAACACTTTGGAGTACTCAATCAACAGACTCCATGGGCATTAATACGAGGAAAAGTAAACAAATGTAGTGTCCGCGGAGTTAGCAGATGGCCAACTAGCTTGGCCTTGACAATGACAACAATCAAAATCTTTAACTCGTCAGGCACCATTTGAGTGGGAGGAATACGAAGGTGCGCAAAAAAGTGCCAAATATCCATCGAAACTGGAAAGCGAAACCCTGCTTGGAACATGCCTTTATGCAAGGCAATGAACCCTTGCGGAGGCGTCAACGGATTGTGAGTGGCACTCAACGGGACAAGCTGTAAATCTTCAGGAACCCCATAGTCTTCACATAGCTAATCCAGTTCGGACCCCTTCTGTTCCAGATAAAAAGTATGGAAAACATAGAGCTTGTTCTGTCCAGGGGTAAGTTTGACGTTGTCCGCCATGAAGAGAATTTTTTTACTTTTAGAAAAGCAAAGAGAGATTTGCATCTAAGAACACAGAGAAAGGAGAGGACGCAGAATAGATGCAAGGTGAAAAGACAACCTCTCACAAAAATGTATAAGCACCAGGCAGTCACACCCCTTCTCCTTACTGAACGGTCACAAACTCATTTAATTACGTGTGCCGCTCGAGACGACGTTTTAGACTCAATCATCACAACTGTACAAAGTCTATCAAAATGATTTAGTGGACCAATAAGATGGCCCACTAACTCGAGGGGGAGCAGCTGATGATACACCAAACTTTCCTATGATCAGCACCATACACGTGTCATGATAATTTCGTCAACAAAATGAAGAAGGCCTGATTACACGCCCAATCCAGCGAGGCCCAAACAACAACAAAAAGCCCATCATTGGCAGAATCCAAACAGTCGGGTCCGAGTTTCAATGAGTCAGTAGGCCCACACATCACGCGATCAAGCCCAAATACTCGTAAGACTTCTAAGGCAAGTATCTGAGAGATCTACCCAAGACATGCAAACCTGCAACACATTGGATATGACTGAGAAACATATATTAGAGTATAAGGAGGGGCAAAGAAACTTCCTTGCATGGACAACACTTAGAAAGGGAAATCTCTCCCGCAGATCTAGGAGCACAAGTTGTGTAGAGAAACTATCCCACATAGACAACTCCCAATTAGGAAGGGATCTCCACAAAAAGATCACTTTCTCTAAACTACGCCACCAAATGCCTAGCCGAATGAGGATTCCTTCACTATAAAAGGGAGATAAGGTCGATGAACTAGAGGTACCCAATACAACCTAATTTACAGTTTTAAGCCTCTTCTAAGCCTTTTCTAACTTAAGCATCGGAGTGCCATCGGCCACCACACGATGGTCATTGGCTCACGTTTACTACCTGTGCAGGTATAGGTAAGCAGCAAGGAAGGAGAGCAAAAGTCGACTACATCAATGTTCAAAGTAGCAAATTATGGATTTTTCTTCTTATGCTTGTCATTATCTGATCAAACTCAGTGGGACTTCTTAATTATGTTTTTTTCACTTTTTTTTTAAAGAGTGAACATGGTTTTGCGAAGGACCCCTCGAACCTTTAAATTTGTAAAACAAGTAGAAATTACATTTATATAATATTGTTTTCCTCTACAATATCATAGACTATTTTTTTAACGTCCTCCGCATAGGAGCTCAGGGTAAACTGAATAAACTCTGAGGATGATTCCAGTTTTGTTAGATGACCCGTTGCCTTATTTGTTTCTCTAACTATGAAGTCTATAGTAAAGCCTTGAAGGTTTGTTATTATTCTTCGAATTCAGCTTTGTTTTGACAATGTGGATTTTTTTTTTCCAAATCTGATCTGATTGGATGATATGGGTTATTAGATATAGCTAATTTGAGGCCAAGTTCCATACCTTCAATCTCCACAACAACAATTTCATAGCTATTTGATACTGAAATTTCTGACATTGATTCTTAATAGATACTCACTTAATTAACTATTTACTAATCACAAAGTGTGAAAAATAAAGATCAACACATAGACTTACATGTTAAACTCTTACCCACAACCTAGATTGATCCTTCACCTTGTCATCGTATAAGCTTAAAACGTTACCCACAAGGAAAAAATCACGGAACGAGAGAAAAATCCACTAATGAGAAAGTTACGTATAAGCTTAAAACATTACCCACAACCTAGATCGATCCTTCTCCTTGTCATCGTCAGCTATCCAACCCTTGCACCACCAAGAATAATCAAGGCCTTATTCACAGCTTTGCTCCTCTACGATCACCAATTTGTACTCAACTACCCATACTTTAGAATCCACCCAAAATAAACAATTCGGAATCCACCGAATAATATCAACAACCTTGTATATTGGACGGTTTAATCAAAACATCATTTGAAAAATGAAGATAGAAAGAGTTGAAGAATTTTTCTTCTTCTTCAAAAGCTTTTCTAACTATGGAAAACTATTTCTCATAATAGTTTATATCTAATCAATTTTTAATAAGGAGAAATGTTTGTGTTTGTTTTCTAGAAGGCATATATTTATAAAATACAAAACATTGTCAAAGTTGAAAACTAAGTAGAGCAATTTTAGATACTCAACATATCTTTTGAAACAAAAAATACAACGTTAGCAATATATGAAATCTTTTGAAAAGTACAATTTACAAAATTTACATTTTAACAATCATACAAATTATTTTATTAAAATTCGAAACTATTACTTGTAAAATCCTTGAATTTCCATTAAGCCTTCTCGATTCCTACTCTCCTTCCTTGTTGCTTACCTAGACATGCACAGGTAACAAACATGTGCCAAGGACCACCATGTGGCGGCCGATGGCACTCCGATGCTTAAGTTAGATAAGGCTTAGGAGAGGCTTAAAACTGTAAACTGGAATTATGTACCGTACCTCTAGTTCATCGACCTTGTTCGGCTAGGCTTTTGGTTGCGTAGTTTAGGAAAAGAGATCTTGTTGTGGAGATCCTTTCCTAATTGGGAGTTGTCCATGTGGGATAGTTTCCCTAAACTCATGCTCCTAGATCTACGGGAGAAGTTTCCCTTTCTGATTGTTGAACATGCAAGGAAGTTTTCTTGCCCTACTTATACTCTAATATTTGTTTCATAGTCGTATCGAATGTGTTGATGGCATTCCAGTCTTTGGTAGATCTCTCAGATACTTGCCTTAGAAGTCTTACGAGTATTGGACCTGACCACGTGACGTGTGGGCTTACTGGCTCATTGCAACTCAGACCTGACTGTCTGGATCCTGCCAATGATGGGCTTGGAGCTGTTTGGGCCTCGCTGGATTGAGCATGCATTCGGGCCTACTTTGTTCTGTCGACGAGATTATCATGACACATGTACGGTGTTGATAAGAGGAAGTTTGATGTATCATCAACTACTCCCCCCGAGTTAGTGGGTCATCTCGGTCCACTAGGTCATTTCATGAAGCAACTGTGCAGTCACGATGATTGAGTCTGAGTTGTTTCCTTGAACGGAGAATTGCATTGATTGAGCGTGCGCCAGCTTGAAAGCGGAAAAGACGAGAGTTCAGTTTTCTATATAAATCTCCTGCCTGTGGGTTTAGCCCCTTTACTCTTTCGATCTTAGAGATTTTGCTTTGTCGTATTGTCTTTTGTGCTTTTGACTTTGCTTAACCTTCATATTCATGGCGGGCCGCGGGCCGAAATCAGTTTCCTGATGAACTGTTGGCTAAGAGCCATAATTGTTTTAGGAGAGATTTCTCTTTGAATCTGATATGGAAGTCCTCCTTAAGACATACATGGCTCCTGATGATCTGGTGTTATGCACTCTGGGCACCGATTTGACGCCATTGTACCTTCCTGATGGGTTTATCTGTCTTCATCGAGGTATGCTTCAATCTGGCATCTGCTTTCCTATTATCAAGGAGGTCTGGGAGTTTCTGGCATGCCTCGGTATTGTACCCGCTTAACTCGTGTCGAACGAGTATAGGACTGTCATTGCCATTCTAATTAGGGTTAAGGACGCTGGTGTCCGAGTGTCTTCGAGGACGCTGCAATTGCGTACTTCTCCCCAGAGCACGATGTGTGTTTGCTGACCTCGCCGGACTGCTTCAGCAAACTGCCCGATGATTTTAAATCATGGCAGAAGTTTTGTTTCATGGCTCCTGCGGACTCGATGAACTTTGAGCTTGCTGGTCGTCCGGTCGAGCGTGAATTTAGACCACTGAGTAGTTGACTCTTTCTCCGGTGTTGCTTGTGTTAATTGCATATTAGATTGACCTGTTGTGATTTTTGCAAGGAGATTCCCAACTTTGTCATTTTCCGCTGAAGATAAAGCTACTATGGATGCGTTCCGCGGCATGCCTTTTCTAAAGGTAGAGGATGTCGTTAAGCCTTCTAATATCGAGCGCAGCGGTCTGTGGGCTCATTGGCACGTGGCTCCTACTTTTTTCGACAGAAGAAGTCAAAGCCTGAAGGTGCGTCTGTTTCTCGGAAGAGGAAGCTTCCCAAGATCAAGGTTCCAAGCCCTTCGAGGAGGGCAAAAATAGATGAGACGATTCATTCTCCTGTGCATCCGAAGAGGTCTCGTGCTTTGTCTAGGTCTGTCTGCAAGCGTCTGGCCTCGACCGAATGACATGATGCTATCAGGCAAGAGCCTGATGAGACTATTGTTTCTAAGAGGTGTGATGCTTAAGCCGTGGCACCTATCTTCCTTTCTGACTTGGAGAGGGAGTATCTGCAAATGATTGGCGAGGAGGATGTAACAAAAATAAGCACCAAGCAAGTGAAATTTCTGAATAAAATGTTGTTGCAGGCGGGCATGGAAGCTATGGATGGTCGTCATTTCTCAATAAGGGATTTTGAGATCCGCTTTTCTCTGGATCGCGAACCTGTTGAAGAGTTGTCCGATCGTCGGCGTTATGGTGAAGGGTCCCCTTCTTATCGCCCGTACTGTGCTCCATCTCGTTCTCGTCCCCATATTCAACTGACGACAGGTCCAAGGAATAATTTGTTTCCCTTATATTCGTCAACTGATTTTGGATCGGTGTGTGAAAGAGAGCCGACTGTTACGGGCAAAGGGAAAGTTGTTGATGAGGGCCCTGATGCAGTGAAGATGGCCAATGGTGGTGCTAGAGTGATTTTGATCCCGAATGATCTTCATCCAAATGCGCAAGTCAGTCTGTTTGCTCTAGATGTAATAAGGATGAGAAACCAAGCTTGGCATCAGGAGGTTGACATCTCTTACACTGCGAGGAAGCATATCAGCAGGTGGAATGACTGGCTGGTGAACTGCACTCCGAAGTAGTGAGAAATATGCTAGGAGAGCATTTAGATAAAGGGCAGAAACATCGTGTGTTGTGGATGTCACATCTGAATCAAGTGGCCACAACTGAAATTGAAGTCGAGGCCGCTCGTGAGAGAGTGTATACCATGGAGTGAGTCTTTGCAAACTTGCAGAAGTCATACTCTGACGCTCTCCACGAGATTGAGTCATTGAGGAAGCAACTTGCAGTTTTCTCAGATACTAGAGCGGAACCTTGGACCATTAGGTCGGAGGCTCAGAAGGCTCACTTGTAGGCGTTTGACTCCGACTTGGCGGGGGCAGTGTCCGCAAGGGATCGGTCGAGAATGAACCCAACCTTGTCCGTCGTGACTTGCAGTTTGCCTGTGATACTGTGGCTGGAGTGCAGGCGGAACTGTAGGTTCTGCATGCTGAGGGGGTCAAGAAGGAGTCCAAATGGACTGTCCATTGTCAACAATTAGAGGTCGATGTTAAGTTCAATGCCAAGAGCGTGCGGACCACTGAAAAACAGTTCCTTCTGGCGTAAAGTGAGTTGAATATTGCCAATGATAAGTTGGGTGTTGAGCAATCCAAGACTGAAATGCTATCAGGCAAGCTAGAGCTACTGAAGCAGGAGCTCGCTGAATCAAAAGGGCGTGAGGAAAAGCTTCTCAAGGCTCGAGGCACGTTTGAATTCAGCGGAGTCGTGCATGGATGGCTAGAGCTGTTGCATCTGATGAAGCAGGAGTATCTCGAATGGGATTTCTCCTATTATAAAGAGGTTGCACATGCAGAGTTTGGAGTGACCTCCGATTCTTCTGATGAAGAGGGCAACCCTGATGGGGGGGATCGAAAGGCAACACCTACAGATGTGTCTCCTGCTTCTCCCTTGCTAAGTCTAGTTCTATTGTATCTGACTCTCCTTTTGATGAGGGTGGATTTTGTATTTTCTGCTAGCTTTTACCTGTTTTGTCTTATTTTGACATCAATTGTCAAACGAGAAGCTTTGTTAAGCTATGAAGTTTTTTGATTGATCCATTGTTGAGAGCCCCGACTTCTTGTGTTGCAATAGTTTGTGCAATTATGGTTAGACTCCTTTTTAGAGATCGAGAAGTGGAATACACCCTCTATATGGCGGCTTGGCTATCTGTTGGACCAGCAGTTGATGTTGCTATTTTAAGCATATTAGTCAAACTGTGGTCCCAACGCTTGCATCCTTGTAGATAATTGGACAGTAGTCTCTGCGAGTCGTCTGGGTCGAGTTTTTAGAACTCTGACTGGACTTTTGACTCGTCTTTATTTGTTATTCGTAGAATAGGCTTAATTGGACCAGGGGTTGTTATCGCCAGTTATGACTGACTAAATCGAGGTCAGGTTTCAGCGACCATGGTGGTCCCTGGCAAGCCATCTTGATCAGGCATCGAGGGCACTGACCAGACTCTCACTTTCCAACCCATTTTGATATGTTCGTGGCGGACTAGGAATTGCAGCAAGCTAGTAGATATCATTATCAGTCATTCTGACTAAACTTTGGCGAGGGTTCAACGATCATTGTTTGTAATTGGCTAATGATCCCTGGCAAGTCGTCTTCACCAGGCTACATGAACATAGACTAAGCTACCACCTTCTAGGCTGTCAGAATCTGCGCGCAGTGAACTAGGCTTCGAGCAGACCAAAACCATCGTCATCAGCGGCCACTGACTAAGCTTTGGTTGGGGTTCGGCGATCACTATCACAGGTGAACAAGTAGAGTATACTAGGGCCCTTGAGAGAACCATGTCGAAGGAACTCGGCAAAATGACCCCATAACTTCGGGAGAAGGGGTGCTCTCCTATTTTTTGATTAGGAAAGCGGCACATACCAGGGGTAGCAACTGTTTATTAAAAACATAAGACTCTGCTAAGTGGTAACACGATGTATAGAGTCTGACACCTGCCCGGTGCTGGAAGGTCGGGAGGAAAAGTGTTATAAGCTTTGAATGGAAGCCATGGTAAATGGCGGCAGTAACTCTAACTGTCCTAAGGTAGCAAAATTCCTTGTCGCATAAGTAGCGACCTGCACGAATGGTGTAACGACTGCCCCGCTGTCTCCGACATGGATTCGGTGAAATTGAATTCTCCATGAAGATGCGAAGTACCAACGGCTAGACGGTAAGACCCCGTGCACCTTGACTATAGCTTCACAATGACAACCTTGATCAAATGTGTAGGATAGTTGAGAGGTGGTGACACACAACAACCAATCCTAAAAGACCACTTTTTCGTCTAAGGATGCATCATACGAGTAGTGACCCCTAGCAAGGCATCTTAATCAGGCATCAAGAACACTGACTTTCAAGGCCGTCAAAATATGTTATTTGCAGACTAGGCTTCGAGCAGACCAAAAGCTATCGACGTCAGTCGTCACTGATTAAGTTTTGGCTGGGTTCGGTCTCTATTGCCAATGTTTGGACAATGATCCCTAGCAAGCCGTCTCGATCAGGCGTTAAAGCACTGACTAAGCTGCCACTATTTAAACTGTTGACACCCATTTAATTTAATAGACTAGGAGTTAGAGCGTACTAAAAGCTATCGTCATAGGTCGAAACCGACTAAACTTTGGTTAAGTTCGGTGACCATTATCGTTAGACAAACTTACTTAGCTCGCATGTAAGTCTTACTTGGGTGTCCTAACTTACTTAGCTCGCATGTAAGATTCTGAGCGTGTAGGTCTGACTTGGGTGTCCTGACTTACTTAGCTCGCCTGGCGATCTGATTCTAGTGTCAGATCGATTGATCAAACTAATAATAGGCTTACCAGCTTTAATGAACAACAACTGAATAATAGTGGAGCTGATGCCTTGGAATTGGTGATAACACTCTGTAAGTGCGCTCTTTATTCCATGGGCGCTCAGGGGCTTTGTTGTTTGTTCATTTGCGTGTGCTAGGTCGGATCTGGTAGGGCATAAGCTTGGGCCCATTAATTGAGGGGCCCAATTAGAAAAAATCTTTGTGAATCAGCATGACAAGGATATGGCGCATTTTGTGAGGCGGTTTAGTGTCGATTACTCCCCGCAGTTAATGGGGCTGCCTGCAGGGTTATTAATTCAAAAGATGTGGACTTGTGCAGTTGCAATTGGAACCATCATTTTCTTGATTTCCCGTATGACATTAAATGTTGAAGTAACTGCTTGTTGACGCTTCTTCGTGAACCATTTCACATATGTATAGGCTGGCTATTTTGCGTTCAAGCACTGCAATGAAAATAGTATAGCATGTTAATCAAATGCATATTACCAAATAGGTTGCTTTGGGTTTTTCAAAGGCTGAAGGAAGATCTCCCTTACTAGAGTCTTTGAATGTTATAACATTTGCATCGATGAGGCCTGATAAGACTTGCTGGTATGCAGTGCCGCCTAATCTGGTGGGCATCTGATTGATCATATGAGATCTTGTGATATGTTCTTACATTGCAAACAAGAGTTACAGACTTCCACCCGAGGGTCAAGTCTGTCTTCCATCATCCGGTGCTCAAGCACTCTCTCATCCGTTTACTGTTGTGGAGGGATAGTCCTCGCAGCTAGTTTATAGTTGATGGGAGCGTTGGAGTCGTGACTCTCGTTCTCGGGTGGCATCCCTGCATCACCCCAAGCATTACACATTTGAGAGGCGTTCCCATTTGGCAGCATTGTAAGACCTCGACGATTTCGTTGTTCGGGGACATTTTCGTTAGCTTTCTGTCACTTCCTTCCGTTCTTTTTCATGAGGTAGACCGGCAGAGCAAAGAATTGAGGGAGTGCTTGCAGCCTATTTCATGTACTTTGCTTTCCACATCTGAATTGTCATCCCGTGGTGATTCGATAGAGCAGTGAATTGGGTGCGCTATTTCGTTTCCTGTCGTGGACGCTTTACTTTAACTACCTTATCTTCTGGAGGCGGATTAGCATATCAGAGTCTCTACCCTTGTTTCAGCAGATAGATGCTTGCATCGGACTTAGATACTTGTAATGTATAAATTGATGTACTAGTTGGTCGGGAAGCTTTGTAATAACTCTCATTGCAATCAATAAAATATGTTTTTATTTCTGGAATGCGTCTTGTACGAACAACTCTTCTAAACTGAAATGAAAAACAGAAAACAAGAAACGAAATCAAAGCAACAAATAATTTAACTTCGAGCGGAGACTGAGCTAATCTGACACTGAAGGAGGCGCAAATAGTCTTGGCTCAAATTGCGTGGACCTTCTAGCGGAGTTTTTTTTTTAAAGCTAACAAAGTTATTGAATAGTGAACTTTGTGCTGGCGGGCAGTTCCTTATTGAATAACAAATCTTGGAGTTGTTGCCCGTTTGCTGAAGTGTTGTTACTTAACTTTTTATTAGTCTAGATAGCGTTGCTAGCTTTGACTTTTAGATTTCCGCATAGCTGCACCTTGGTTATCTAGGCTCATTCGCCTTCATAGAGTGATTCTCCTATTTTGTCTAAGCCTGATGCCTAACATGTTGGTTCTATGAGCCCAAGCAGTAACTGGCAACAATTCAGCAGCTTCAAGGCTGCATTATGGTAGTCTCTTGCTGCTAACTGATATCCTCGGATAGTCCCTTGGGCATGGTTGGCTGTATATTTTATGCATTAGTGCAGGGTGGATACCACTGCTTCCATATGATGAAGCCACGACCTTCCCAGAATAATGTTGTAAGTGGACGATGCGTCAACTACCATGAACTCTTGGACAAGGTACTTCCGTAACTGTGGCTCTCTTGCCACCACCATTAGATTGATCTTCCTGATGGGGAAACACTTCTCTCTGTTAAATCCGACCATAGGGTGGGTGGCGGGTGTTAATTCTTTCTCCTGTAGCTGCATGTTGCAGAATGCACTGAGGAACGAGACATTTAATGAGCTTTCAGTGTCCACCAAGGCTCTCTTGACTTCCCACTTAGCCATAAGGACTGTAGCTACATGTAAACGTCAGTGATGGGATTGGGCTATGGACTCGTGCGTGTTGCACTTGTTGGTCCTCATACTGAGATGGTATCCGCATATCGGTGCTCTCCTTCGGAACCGACCCCGTGGAGGACGTAATGATGCCAAGAGCTTCCTTTTCAATCTCCTTGACAATGTCTACTCTTTCATTTGCTCGGCCCTGCCTCCTGTCTGAGCCTAGAACTCCTTGAGTTTCCCTTTCCTAAAACTCGACTTCTACAATGAGTTTTATGCAATCCTCAGTACATGTTCGCCTTCCTTGCGGTAGGCGCAGTATTTGCTATTGTCGCGTCGAGCGGGGTCTCATCGCTGCTTAGGTGACCACTTCAGCTCTTCCTAATCCTTGATGGAACCAAGGATGTCAGACAGACTGGTACTGAGAGGGGTGACAGACCTGGACCCGACATAATTCGAGGCCTTGTCCTGCCTTGTGCGGCCCGAATCGGTCTTGCTGTCTGTCTACTTCCTTTTGTTACTGTCAACATTTTTTTTGTTCTTCCCTTCTCTCCTGTCCTTTGGAACAGATGGTTTCTTCTCAGACTCCGCTGCTCTCTTGGCGGCCAGCATTTCATCCAAAGTGATGTATCTCTAGGCATCTCTGAGCAAGTCTATCATATTGGTTGGGAGTCCAGAGTAAGGAAGTCATAGAGCTTGCCTCTTCTCAAACCAGACGTGAAAGTCGTGACGGCGGTGTCATCACTACAGTCGTCGATGAAGGTCAGCTCATCATTAAAACAAGTAACATACTCCCTCAGCATCTCATTATGTTTTTGCTTTAGGGTTTGCAGATAATGCGGGCCCTTCCTGAGCCGTTGGTTGCCCATAAAGTGTGTGAGAAACACCAATGCCAACATCCGAAATGAATCGACAAGATTTTGAAGGAAGGTTGTGGAACCACGTCTGTGTTGATGTCTTCAGGCTTACAGGGAATGATTGACACATTATTGCATCGGACCCTTCCTTGAGTGCTATAACATGCGTATTTCTCAGCGGTTCGTCCATAATATGGTCCATGAACGGAGGGACCGTGAGATTAAACAACACGTCTGGGTTTGTGGCCCTGTTGCGTATGGGATTGTGCAAGACATGTATGTCGGCTCTAGACACTGGGTCTCTGTTGGCTGCTCATTCGCCTCTTGTCCATTGAGAAGTTGTTGGGGCCACGCGACTCTCCTGAACATGCTCTCTGTAACTCTCTGGGGACCGGGCCCTTCGTTGCTCACGGTCTCTCTCTGCAAGTGGAGGATTCCATTGTTTGAGAGCCTCCAGCGTTTCTGTGAATTGTTGCATCTGTGTGGAAAGTAGGTCCACCCTTGGGTCTGCTACGGCTGCCACCGGCGCGGGGGTCTGAGGAGGTTCCTTCCATGGCGATGGTGCAACTGACGGTGCTGTGTCAGTTTGAGCGTTCGAAGGCTCAACAACATCGCCATTGTTTCGAGACCTTGTTGTCACCATCTCGTTGATTCTCTGGAAAAGGTGGTACTACTGTTTTTTCTGATGAACTTTTTCGTTCCCCACGGATGACGCAAAACTAATGTAGTTGATTCATGTTCTTCTTCCTTGCTGCTAACCTAGACCTGCACAGATAGCAAACGTGAGCCAAGGACCACCGTGTAGCGGCCGATGACACCCCGATGCTTAAGTTAGATAAGGCTTAAGATAGGCTTAAAACTGTAAATTGGGATTATGTAGCGTACCTCAAGTTCATCGACCTTATCTCCCTTTTATATTGTAGGAGTCCTTGTTCAGCTAGGCATTTGGTGGCGTAGTTTAGGGAAAGAGATCTTGCTGTGGAGATCCTTCCTAATTGGGAGTTGTCTATGTGAGATAGTTTTCCTACACGACTCGTGCTCATAGATCTGCGAGAGAGGTTTCCATTTCTGAATGTTGTCCATGCAAGGAAGTTTATTTGCCCAACTTATACTCTAATATTTATTTTCTAGTCGGATCCAGTGTGTTGCTGGTTTGTCGGTCTTTGGTAGATATCTCAGATACTTGCCATAGAAGTCTTACGAGTATTGGGTCCGACCACGTGACGTGTGGGCTTACTGGCTCATTGCAACTCAGACTCGATTGTTTAGATCCTGCCAATGATGGGCTTGGAGTTGTTTGGGCCTCACTGGATTGAGCATGCAATCGGGTCTGCTTTATTCTGTCGACGAGATTATCATGACACGTGTACGGTGCTTATCAGAGGATGGTTTGATGAGGCATCACTAGCTATAACAGTAGGACATCGGTATTGTATGCACAATAATTAATATATATAATGTTCTATGCTTTCATAAAAATAAATAATAAATAATAAATAATAAATAATAAATAATAAATAATAAAAAAACTGCAAAGTGGCTAACAATATGCTACAATTCAAGTTGTAGTTCACAAAACTAGATAACGAAAACTTAAGTCACAATTTTTTTTTTGTTAAAAGCTCTCTGACCATATATATTAAATAATACGATTATATAGTTGATGTCCAACATTAGTAGCTAAAGTATAGGCCTCAACATTGAGATCCCTAGAACTAAAGTTACAAAACTAATTTTTGTGGTGATCTAAGAGTCTTCGAATTCAAAATAAATGGACGCCACATCCAGTACATTGTTGTGTTCGTTTGGCATTGTTTTTCCTGCAAAATATCATGAAGATTCCCAGAATCTCCTAGAAGAAGACCTGACTGCCAGTGCTGGGCCTGGATCAAAGGAAGAGTCGCCTCTGCTGCCTGACATTCCGCCATTGTACTCTTTAGGACGTTCCCTGAAATCTGGCTTGCCACCTGTGCCAAGATCTTCCCATTAAGGTCCAATGCATATACCCCTACCACCCCTTGTTGAGAAGAAGCGTAGAAGGTGGTACTGGATTCTAGAAGAGTTGGGTTTGAGGTTGTGATTTCTAACAAAGTTGATTTGTGCTTGAATAATAGTCATTCATGTGATGGAGGCCAAAGAGGTGTTAGGAAAGGAAGTGGGACGTGCTTGACCTATGGGAGGATTTGGGGGGCACGGTATTGGCAGTTTTGGCATTAATAAAAACCTGATGAAGTGAACTTATCCCCAAACTAATGTCACTAAGGTTATGTCTTTCTGGCATCGAAGGTTGGTTAGGGGTATGGAACCACTGATTGTGCCAAGGATACCAAGTGTGATTGAAAGTATTGGTGAACATGTTAGGGTATGGTTTGGAATTCCTGAAGGCGTAGTTGTTTCGAATATGCCAAATGGTTTGGAGAACAGCCATGAATTGGGACAACATTTCATTTTTGTTCTTAGGATGGGTCTTGGTTGTATCCCACATAAAGGCGCAAAAGGTGGAAGTGGAGGGTGGATTGAAATTAGCATTAAGCCAATCAATGGGTAAGGGTAAAAGATGTCAAAATCTGTTGGTAATAGGGCAACGAAATAAAAGGTGGGTGACGTCGTCCATGAGTGCCTAAAAGAAGAGGCGGCAGTCTTCAATGGGCGTATGAAGTCTGACAAGATTGGTCATGGTGGGAAAATTTTTTTGCTGATTTTCCAAAGAAGGAGAATAGCATTAGCGGGGGCTTTTATGCATCACAACTCCCTAAATTGTGTTGGTATGAGGTGAAAAGATGGATTTGAGGAGGTGGAGGTTGCAAGTTGATCATTAATGAGGGAACGAGTGGCTCTTTTCACCGAAAATCGACCTCGTTTGTCAGGTAACCAGATGAGTTCGTCTTGGATTACAAATGGCCGAATAACAATGTCCAATATGTCCCTAGCCACAGGAGCGGGAAAAATGGACATAATCAAATCCGAGTTCCACATCTCTCCTAGCTAATAGATGGGAGCCAAAAATCGTGAATGGATTGGGAAAGGTTGCGACGTTTCAGCAGCAAGAACCAGACCTGGTTTGACCCAACAATTTTTCCAAAGATAAATATTTTTCTCCGAAATAACTTGCCAGATGAGGTGGCCTTTCATTTTTTGGAAGGCGTGAAGATTACCTCTCCAAGCAAATGAGGCTAAGGTAGGAGGTTTGGAGAGTTGAAAAATGCTCTTATTGTTGAAATAAAGCGCTTTGAGTTGAAGTACCAATGGATTCTGGCGCTTGGAGATTGCTTGCCACAGGTTTTTTGCCATTAAGGCGAGATTTTTATTTCGAGCCAAAGAAATATTCATACCTCCTATGTTACAGGGCCTGGTAATGCGGTCCCATGTGAAATGATGCTTGGCCTTGCTATGCAAAGCTCCATTCCACCAAAAATTTCGAGCCAGACTGTCCAGTTTGGTGGTGATGGAGCATGGGAGTAAGAAGGTTTGCATTGTATAGATAGGTATTGAACTAAGGACAACTTTTACCATGACTGTTCTTCTTGCCTAACAAGGGATCTTAGATTTTCAGCTAGAAAAATTTGTGTTGTATTTATCAATAAGAAACTGGAAATCAGAGGGTTTTTTCTTGGACAACATGGGCGGGGATCCCAGATACTTCTCATTGGGATTGTAAATCTTAGAACCCAAGATCATGTTAATCATTTTGGTGTGTCTTGGGTGAACACTGGAGCTATAGAAAACTGAGGATTTGTTACAGTTCACCGCTTGCCCCATGGTCGAGCAGTACTGCTGGAGAATGTCCTTGACTGAGTGGGCTTCCACAAGAGAAACCCGACAAAAAATCATGAGATCATCAACGTAATATAAGTGACTGATGGAAGGGGAATGACGTCTGATACGAATACCTTTGATAATGTATTTATCCTCTGTTTGGGCAAGTATTCTGGATAAGGCTTCCGCCATAAGGACGAAAAGGTAGGGGGATAGTGGGTCCCCTTGTCTGATTCCCCTAGTAGGTTTGATGGTAGGCAGAGAGGATCCATTTAGCATCACTTGGAGAAAGGAAGTGGAAATACATTGTTTGATCATTTGGATCCAGTCTCTATCAAAACCCAATTGTTTAAGAATCTAAAGTAGGAAGGACCATTCAACTTTGTCATAGGCTTTGGCCATATCAGTCTTAATGGCCATCCAACCTTGCTTCTTTTTGCAGCAGTGTTTCATTTGGAAAAAGGTTTCATGGGACATTGTCTGCAATGGATCGACTTTTAAGAAAAACACCTTGATTAGGGGAAATGATGTTTTTCAATAGGGGTTTCAAACGATTGGCCATAATTTTTTAGATGATTATATATTGACATTGCACAGACCGATAGGACGAAATTTGTCAGGAGTGGTAAGGTTATAAAACTCTTGTTGAGTTTCGGGTCTAACTCCTTTGTAGTGAAGAAATTAACCACTACATCAATGACATCATGTTTCACCATGTCCTAATAATATTGAAAGAAGAATGCGTGAAAACCATCATGCCTAGGGGCCTTGTGACCTCCCATACCAAAGAGGCACAAATTTCCTCCTCACTTGGACTAGCAAGAAGAAGTTTGTTATCTTCTATGGTAATGGAGGGCACGAAAATAGAAAGGATTTTGGGGCAAGGGCTAGGGTTGAATGAGTGGAAGATCTCTTCAAAATAATTGTTGAGTACGTGAGTTTCGGGTCTAACTCCTTTATAGTGAAGAAATTAACCACTACATCAATGACATCATGTTTCACCATGTCCTAATAATATTGAAAGAAGAATGTGTGAAAACCATCATGCCTAGGGGCCTTGTGACCTCCCATACCAAAGAGAGGCACAAATTTCCTCCTCACTTGGACTAGCAAGAAGAAGTTTGTTATCTTCTATGGTAATGGAGGGCACGAAAATAGAAAGGATTTTGGGGCAAGGGCTAGGGTTGCATGAGTGTAAGATCTCTTCAAAATAATTGTTGAGTACGTGACCTACCGAGTTCTGATGGTAGTGCCAATTGTTAGAAGTATCCTTGAGGCAAATAATGAAGATTTTCTTTCTGCATAGCGTGGAGGCTATATGGAAAAATTGTGTGTTTCTATCTCCATCTAAAAGCCAGTAGTAGCCGAATTTATTTCGCCATAACAATTCTTTTCTAGATATAATTCCGACAGATGGTCTTCCAAGACAGAGATAGCGATGGCGTTATCTTTGTCAGGAGAATCATTTTGGAGTTTATCTATAGCAACCTGAGTGTCGGAGATGTTCTGGCGAATATTACGAAAGTCCCTTTTATTCCATCAAGTTAGACAATGACTAAGTTTGGTGGTCTTGAGATGAAAGTTTTGGGCAGAAAGATGGTGATGTCTAGGTTCCCAGGAGGTGTTGATGAGAGGACGACATCGGAGGTCTCTAGTCTACATATGGAAGAACCTAAAGGTTTGGGACCTCTGTTGACATTGGAGACAAAGTTGGAAAGCGAAGGCTCTATGGTCAGAAGTGGAAATGTGGAGGGTGCGAGCGATAGCCGTAGGGAAAAACTCTAACCATTTAGTATTCACCATAACTCAATCAAGTTTGTCTTTGTTCCCATTATGATCCTTACATTTGTTATTCCAAGTAAACTGTGAACCATTAAGTTGTAAATCCAACAAGTTATGTTTATCAATAAAGGTCCTAAGGTGTTTAAAGTTAGACAAAGTAGGCTTTTGATCCCCCAAGTTTATCTTCTGGTAGTAAATTGGAATTCAGGTCTCCTATAAGGAGATCGGGAAGGAATTGGAAATCATAAACCTGAGATAAATTGTTCCACAACTGAACCCTTAGGGATGGGTTAGGTTCTCCATAAACAAATATTGCAGACCAAATAGACTGATCAAAATAGTTTTCAGTATTGCAATTGAAATAGTATTTACATGAAGAAATGATGGTGAAATGAATACCTTCTTTTCAGAAAAGAGCAAGCCCGCCTGATGTCTGTTAGCTGGCACTGAGACTCCGTTCTTGAAGCCGAGTCTCCAGTGATTTAAATGTTGTGCTATTAGCCACATATTTTGAACCATACTATTTTGGTAATGTAACAAAAGACAACAGGATTTTGAAGAAATGTTGAACAAAGAATTGGACTTTGACATCATGTTGAACAAAGAATTGAGTTATTATTAATATAAGGTTTGGGGATCCTCAAAACCCTTGCTCGCTTTCTAAAAAAAAAAGAATTGGATTCGAATCCCACATAGGTGTTTGCGAGTTTCTTCCACTCTTTAACCTCACTCGCTGATTGTGGAAGGTGGCGAGATGGGGGTGAAGTTGCAGTGGCGAGAGAAGAGTGGCGGCAGCAGAAGAGAAGGCGGGCGGAGAGGAGGACAAATGTGATGAAGAGATCGTAGAGAGACGAGAGGTGTTGTTGTGTTCTCTACAAGAGATATCGAAGATAGGGGGAAAATATTTTCTCCTTATTTTCCTTATTTAATGGTAGTGACTTGGTACAGTGAAAAAAATGTAATTATTTTTAGGTCGGTGGTGTCGAAAAGTGACTGCCAATATTGATTACATACGAAGTCAAATTTACTTTGCCTCCTACCTCACCCACCCATATTTCATCCACCACTAGCTTTCAACAAAATGGAGGGTTCACTCACCCTCCACACCGCCATTAGACCCTCCACTTTGCTTGACCTGCCTTATCTGTCGGCGCCCCTGATTCTTCCTACAAATCCAGGTTAGTGTACTCAAGGTTCTTGGTATAAGTTTAGATTAGATTACTATTTAGTTTAAGTAAAAAAAAAACAATTCAAGTGAAGGTGTGATCCCTGATGTTAATTTGTAAAAGCGCATAGCCAAACATTTAGAGCATCTCTACTGGGAGACCCCAAATCATTTTTGAGTTTGTGTTTCAAGTAGACATTGTTGTAACTAGGGGTGGGCACGGGACGGGATGGACTTCATCCCTATCCCATCCCGTTTGTTCGGGATCGGAACGGAACGGGATGGGATAGACCTCATCCCATCTCAAACGGATTCGGGGCGGGACAGGATGAGAATGTACAAAATTTTGGATTGAGAATTTTGGATTTACCAAACACACAACTCTAAGAACAACTATATAACTTTAAGCCATTGATCATTATTTCCCCATTTCATTAGCTTTTACTCCATTTTTTTAGAATCACTATTGAAGATAGCCATTTTTTACATTGCTAACGAAAATGATCAACATGTTTGTCATTTAAAAACTACGAGGAGCACACCTTGTTGTTGTCAAGAGTTAGGAAGAGGGGAAAAAAAGGAGATTGTTTGAGTTAGATTCATTATCTATGTGAGTAACATGGAAGCTTGTGAAAATAAAATAATCATGTCAATAAATAAAACAACAAATAAAATAGTCATGCCAACAAATAGTTTCATACTACATAATTCATACTAAATATTATAAAAATCGGTTCGGGACGAGATGGGATGGACGGGATTGAAAATCTTCATCCCGATCCCATCCCACTCTAGATTGGGATGGGATTGATCAATCCCAATAGGACCCGAAAAAATCGAGGCGGGATGGGATCGAGATCGCGGGATGGATGCCCACCCTTAGTTGTAACTTGTTAACCCCAGTTTTGATGATAGGGTTTCTGATCTGTTGATCATAATATTCTTCAAACATGAAAAACTCTATTTCAGTTTTACTGGACTAGGATTCGTTCTCAGTTTGACCTGATTTTGGTGAGTCTATCTGATGATACACCAAACCATCATTTAATCCACACCGTACGCGTGTCAAGATGATCTCGTTAGCATAGCAAAGCAGGCTCGATTGCCCACCAAATCTAGCTAGGCCCGAACAACATTAAGCTCAATTCGGCAGAATTCATAAGGTTGGATCCAAGTTGCAGCGCCCCATTAAGCTCACACGTCACATGATAAAGCCCAATACCCGTAAGCCCTAATTAGGCAAGTATCTGAGGGGTCACCTAAGACGGGCAGGCCAACAACACATTGGTTCTTACTAGGAAACATATACCAGAGTATAAGTCGTGCATGAAAACTTCCTTGCATGGACAACACTCCAAAAGGGAGACCTTTCCCGCAGATCTAGGAGCACAAGTCATGTATGGAAATTCTCCTATATGGACGACTCCCAACTAGGAAATGATCTTCAGCAAGATCTCTTTCCCTAAACTACTCCACCAAAGGTTTAGCCGAATGAGGACTCTCGCATTATAAATAAGACACAGGTTTGACGAAGAAATGTACGCTACAAAACTCAATTTACAGCTTTAAGCTTTTCTCAAGCCTTGTCTGACTTTAGCATCAGAGTGTCATTGGCCACCACAATAATGGTCCTTGGCTCACGTGCATTCCCCTTACAGATCAAGGTCAAGGAGAACATGATTCGACTACAGAATTTGGCACTGTCCGTGGGGAACGACGAGTTTCTAAGATAAAAGAAGTATTATCAATAGAGAAAAGTACTTTCTTACGAAGTTCGTCTTCACATTTGACTCCGCTTGAACATGATCAATACGACAAAACTCTGATTTCTCCCCAGAGTCAATCGTAGCCGCACATGTGAAGTTTGATTTGGGGTTAGATGAATAACTCACTTAAAAGTAGTCTGATGGCTTTTAAGAGTCAGATGAAATAAAAAACACAGCTTGATCACTCAGAATCAGGCTATAACACAAGTGAAGTTTGATGTCTGGCCTTTCAGAATCAGATTTCAAACGAAGTCTGGAGCCCTTTTCAGAACCAAACGAATAGTCCAAAGGACGATGAAGCTGGTCCTACCATAAACTAGGACAATGAATCACAAAGAAATGCATGAATAATATGTTATGTCTGTGGATCTTAAAGAATGCTTCACATATAATTTCTTATAAAGGCACAACACCCTCTTCCTCACTGGAGTGTTTTCCTTGAAGAAGAAGAAAAAAAATTTATATGTGATGTTTGTGGATCTTAAGCACAACACTACACCAAATTGACTTATTTGTAACAGTCCCAAAAAGAGTATTATTATTGTGCTGTAACAGTTCACTAAACAATTTCACACAGTTGCACAAATGAAGTGATACGATAATTCGATTTATATGAATAAAATGGTGCTGCAAGTGATACTATTCATAGTGATCCAAGTTATTGTATCACTTTATTTGTGAAACTGTTTTTCAAATTTTTGACTGAATTTAGTTTTGATTTGAAATTATTTGGTGAACTGTTACATCGCAAAAGTGATGTTGTTTGGGGGGTTTTTACAAAACTGCCCATTTGGTACAGTGCAAGCACATATCACACATCCTTTTATTTTACTAGATATTTGGCGACATTGATTGCGGTACTATTTTCAAAGGAAATGTTTGGCGCAATAGCAAAGGGAATAAGTTTGATGTCTTTAAGAGAAAAGGTTCTTCTATTGTTCTACCTACTTGTGATTGAAAGAATGCAACTCTATTGAGCTAATTAATGTGTGTTTATGTTCATCCTCATCTTCTATTAGCAACTTGTCTTCTGATGTTGGTTGTGAGTTTTGGAGCAAGGATTTGTTTTCTTTGCGTATAGTAGATTATATGGTAATTTCTTCATCTAAACGGCCCTATTTGGGAAGGCTTTTTGTGCTATTCATGGAGTTAAAAACAAACCAAGAGCAAAGATTTTAGAATACTGTTATGATGATGTGAATTCGTTGGTAACAAAGGTTTTTACACCATTTTAGATAGGGGAAGGAAACTCACTGAACCCATCTTGACAAAAAAATAAAAATCCATAAACGTTACTTTGTCCAAATGTTGTAACAAATATCAAAAGTGACGAAGCTCCGTAATTGCTTACAACTCAGAAAGAAGGCCTCTCGAAAAAGTACCACCCGTCTGATCGCAGGCGTCTCTGGTCCATGGCTTAACCATTTTATGTTCTGGATCTGCTCAAATGATTGGGAAGAGGGATACTTGTAGTAGGCAGACAGCAGACTATCCAAAAAATATCTGGTTTTCCCTACGGTCTGGTTTAACTATGCTTACGACCAAAAAAAAAAAAAAAACTATGCTTACCACAGGAAGTGCCAAGGCCAAAAAGAATACTAAATTCTCTGATCATGTTTGAACTTTAGTTGTTCAAAGAGAAAGGAGTATATAACTATATAATATAAACATCACCAATTCCTTTAAGGCTGAAAAAATGCAGATATCTAGCCATATTCAGATAACAAAAACTTCAATGAAATGTTGTACCTTCAAATTAATCCAGCAAACTCATTAAAAATATACTTTTTCTGCATAATAGAACTTAGAGAATTGGTCAGCTTGAGCACCATTCTCCACAGAACATGAAATATCAACAAGCGATACAACTGAACCAACCGAACTAACCTCAGTAAAATACATGGCAATGGTATGTTGAGTGCCTCTGTC
Organism: Berberis vulgaris; assembly: GCA_963556465.1. Taxonomy (NCBI): domain Eukaryota; kingdom Viridiplantae; phylum Streptophyta; class Magnoliopsida; order Ranunculales; family Berberidaceae; genus Berberis; species Berberis vulgaris. The sequence goes on along the minus strand of OY747129.1, from coordinate 10,342,674 downwards.
TTTGCACAAGATCAAAACTATGCAGATTTTCTCCTAAGTTAACCTTTTCAGTCATTTTGGTTTCTTCATTTCATATTCCAATAGCCACCAACAGCTAAGTGGCTAACAATATGCTGCAATACAATTAGTTCCAGATAAAAAAAAAATCCCAAGTAAGCTAGTGACAGCAATTTGTGGTAAGAAGCCAGTACATGTAATTTAGATATATGTTTTGCACTATTAGGTACATATTCAGTACAATGCAACCATGGTAATGCAACAAAAGATAACAGGATTTTGAAGAAATATTCAAGAAAGAATTGGACTTTGACATATTTCATTTTACAACAATCATTTCATTCTTCCCTACTTTCTTCTCATAGACACACCCAAACACTTCACGAATGGCTTTCTCATATTCTTGCATCACTGGACTTTAGTTTCTCTATTTTGCTTGCAATTCTTATTTTTCTTCTTGAACCTCAACTGAGCTTTTAAGCTCTTCTCCCATTCCTTCTTGTTTCTTTGATAAAGTAACATCGCAGACCGGGCATCCTCAACCTGAAAAGTATTCCAAGGCAACTTTAGATCATTGCTTCCCTGGATCTCTTTTGAGCAACCAACTCCATTGCATTTATTAAGTTTCTAAGAGTGAAGCTACTAAGTGGCTAACACGGTGAACATATGAAGGAAGGTTGCAGGTGAAAGGATCCTAAAAAGGCAGCAAGTATAACACAGTTTATTATTGAAAATAAAACAAGGCAACAATTATTAGTGAACTTTATACAAGTGAAGTCAATATTAATGTTTCTGAACAGCCAAATATGAGATAATATGACATTCTTCTGTCTACTAAACCTGTTCAATCTGATACAATATATGATAACTTTTTAACTCTATATAGATGTGTATTCCTTTCCATAGAAAGAAGAAACTACATTTCCACTTCTTTCTTTGTCTTCTTTCAGGAAAGGGGATTCGATCCTCAATTCTACCATGAAAAACAACATAGTCTAGTTTGGAAGGATATAAATGTCACAATGTTTTTCAAATGATGGCAAGGAAATATGAGAAACTTACAGGGCAATGCTCTCCATGTTGGATTTTAATACCGAGGAACTCTTCTGCTAGATGTCGAAGTGCCCTTTTACGTCCTTCCCTATTGCATTAGTAAAATGTTAACAGAAGTCATGAAAGCTGCAAACTTTAACACTGACGAAACTTATTCTAAAATAAGGGCAAGGGAAAGTACTTTAGAAAAGGTTGGTATTCTGAAGTATCCCGGATGTCAATCCTTGGATGACTTAACAGCAATGCCTAAGAAAAAGCTGATCCACTTCAAGCACATGCATTAACCAAGCTACACATTCAAAGGGTAAAACCCATTGTACCAACCTTTAGATCGTTGCACAAAGCATGGCCTACAAGAATCCTTCCTTGGAGCAACTCTGCTACTTTCTTCTGAACAACTCGGAAGTCCTTCGCTGTGGTTCACAGTAGCATCACAACAGCTGTGATCGTTAGTCCAGCTAATGCAATTGCAGTAAATATACAGTCAGAAAACTAAAATCCAAACCAAAAACACGAGGAAGGCCAAGGGAGAGCACTATGAACCTTTCTTCAAGTCACGGGGTCGGATCCCACTAATTTCAGTCCGGAAGTCAACAACACGCTCCACCGGGCGAACATACTCGTCATATACTATATTCCCCCAAGCATTAACCTACAAAAAACTATATCAATTCCTCACCACCACCTGAAGTAAATGGGCATAATCTAAACAATGGAATACACAATTCTTAAGATAGACAACAGACAGTTCAATATTACCAGCAACAGTTTAACACTTCTTTTTCTTCTTACTCTTAGTTGCAAGAATGGACTTTAACTGTCCTTATTTATCTTTTCTTAGGTAGGTGCTTATGAGCAAATCTGCAGCCCCAAGTTTGTGATAAAAAAGAACTAGTGAATTGAACAACAGAGACTATCGAGAAACTTATCTATTGGCTTGTCACAAAATAGATTTTCTGCAGCAGCAGTACCATGCATATTTAAAACCATGTGAGCATTCCTTGAACATGTAAACATCAAAAACCAAGTCTTTACAGTGAAAAGTGACAAAGTGTCCACTTTTCCATGAACGATCTATATGGAAAAATTAATTGTTTTAGTAAATAAAACTTCACGTCAAACTAATCTGCATATATCAAGGCTATCTCCTTCATTGGGAGCAGGAAATTGTAAAACCTCGTCCATAATCTGTCTGGTTGATCCGATTAGATGTTTTAGGTTCAGTTTTTCTCAAATGCAAAGCCAATTTACGGAGAACAGCATAAAAAACATGACTTTCCCTATGCATATGAGATATGACAAAAGGTGCCTAATATTCACAAACTTGAGGAAATTTCGAAGAACGTGTCGAAATGCATCAAATATTCAGGTCAGAATGGCAAAAACTATAAAATAAAAATAAGAAAAAGTAATCAAGATCTCAAAGATGAACAGTGTTCTAAACAAAAATTAGTTACCAAATTTTACGCAATTTTTCGTCTGATTTCATGAACTGCACATAAAGCCATCAAAAAGTATTTTGTGAAAAATTCAAATTTCTATTTGAAGGTAGCTTATGAACTTGATGAGGTAGTTCCTCTGAACTTTAAATCTTATGAATAACTAGTTTAACTTTCAGAAAGAGTTCCACTCAACATAGCTTAAAAGGAGATCCAATTTGAAGAATTGCTAATATATTGGATCAGTAATTTGTTCTTGTTAATCTTGAGGGCCTCTAGGCCCTAGTTGCAACTAGTGTTTTTTTTTGGAGTTCTCTCGCACAAAAATAAAATAACTCAAATTTTATTGAATGTTATTATTTCTTAATGACAAAATCAATGAGTGCAAGGATTAAATTTCACTATCAGGGTTGCACAAGGATTTTTAGGTTTAGAGGGCAACAAATAATGAAAAACACGGTGTGGTTGCTTACGGCACGCCAGCCAGAGCTGATGATGCATGTACAATGTTCAAGGCAATTAGTGCAGTATATATGCACCTAGTGCACTGTGCTGTGCTCAATGTGTCCTTATGCACTGTATGGACTCTGAGCACCTAGTAAGATGGTGCATCATTCTATGGAGTAAAAGATGGAAATTTTGTGATAATTTAGCTTCCTAATTAAAAATGACATGCATCACAATATTTTCATCTTTCTACCCCATTTTAGTTTATTTAGAAAATGAAATGTATCTTTTAGTGCAGTTAGTCTATTTAGAAGGAGAGAAGCTAATGAGCTTTGTAACGGAAATTTTAGAGGTGAAAATGCTCAAGAGCCCAAAATTTTCAGGCTTTGAGCTTTGTAACCTGCCAGAGCTGGTTAACATGGTGCAAAAAAGATGAAAATGATGCGATAAATATCACATTTCAATTAGGACATAGAACAAAATAGAGATGGTGATAGAATGATATATCGAAGGAATTTAAACAATGGTGATTAGTTCATCTATATGCTACTACAATATATTCTTTCAGGAAGCATGTGTCCCCCCAAAAGTAATAGTTTGAATCATGAGGATGAGGTAATACAAACGAAAACATGTTTGAAACTGAACCACAAACAAATTATGTGCAAACCAGTAACCAATGGTCAGCATGAATTCTGATTGCATTTCTTTATTGGTCATAGGAATATCTACCGTTTGAAATAGGTTTAAATGAATTTTAACTAGGGTTTTCTTCTTTATCACTTATTGATTTTCATGGATCAGGGGGATAAAGTAGCTATGAGGAAGGTAGGGAAGACTGTTATTGCCATTGGAACTCAGCCGTAGTATTACATGAGACAAATTGGATCTTCTGGTAGAGGAGACTTTGAAGGAAGCATTTCAATTCCCTCTCCATGTTAATCAATAAGGTTTCTCATAATCAATAAGGTTTCTCAATAGCTTAATCTCAAACTCACTTGGAGAGCTTTTTGGGGTTTTCGAAAAATACACAGACACACGAATGCACCTTTTGAATTTCTGTTATAGTAGTACATATTACAATCCCTCGAGGAAACACACTTAATAAACTGTCAATAACAATACATAATCCTATTTGAAGAAGGAACACCACTTAAAAACATTCTAGAAATATTGTGAACCTTTCCAAGCATTGCCCTCGAGACCTGCAAGCTCAATGGGGAGCTCCACCCCAAATAAGGGTGTTGCATGCTAGGGTGTGTTTGATAGCCCATAAAATTGTTTTATAGGGAAAATGACTTTTTTGGGAATAAGGACTGGAAAAGTTATTTTACTAAAATAAGATTTTCTAGTGTGATTGTAACCAGAAAATTATATTCTAAACTATTTTTGTCATGAGTATATTGGAAATTTAATTGTTATAAAATTTAGCCTTGAATCAGGTTTTGTTGTATATGGGTTTGAGAGTTATTTCTAACAACTTTTTTTTAATAAAACTTTCATGCTTATCCAGAAAACAATTTTCTTAGCGGGGGAGGTCTAAAAAAAGGTAAGGAAAATCAAGTGGATTTAGAAAACAATTTTCCTACTTATGTCCAATCAAACACCGGAAAATGAAATTTTACCGGGAAAATGATTATCTAGCCAATGTGTCCAGGCTATCAAACAAACCCTTAAGTGATCAATCTATGCTTGACTCATAAAAACCCAAGAGCTATGTTGTTGGGGGCTTCGCCGAAGCTCTAAAGACTTTGTTTTTACTTTAAAACACTTCGCCCTAACTTTAGAGCACTACAAAGCCATAAGCTAGTCGAGATGGAGGTTACTACACTAAAATCGGTACCCTATAAAAAAAATATGACTCCGCTACAGCAACTCATTGCCTCGCCTTGCCATGGCTCTAGAGGCTGATCTTGGCACCTTATGCCTCTGCTTCCCCGGTTGCGAGTCTAAATAGGGTCGTTCCCTAAAGGGGACCATTCTCTAATTTGTAAAAAAAGAGCTCAACACAAAGACACAACCCGCCCACGAGAGGAGGAGGCGCTTCTTCTTCGTTCACTTCTTTGAAAAACTGAAAAAACAATACAATGGGAGTTGAAGCCAAAAAACCAAAACCAGCGGTCGTAAACCCTAATTGGGCTCAACTACAACAAATATGTTTTAATCTCCATCTTCTCTTCTCTACCAGAAGAAAGAGAAGAGACGAGAAGAAAAGATGAGCTGATGAGCTTTGTAACAAAAATTTTAGGGGTGAAAAAGCTCACAAGCCCAAAATTTTCAGGCTTTGAGCTTTGTAACCTGCCAGAGCTGATTAACATGGCGCAAAAAATATGTAAATGATGTGATAAAAATCACTTTTCAATTAGGACATGGAACAAAATAGAGATGGTGATAGAATGAAATATTGAAGGAATTTAAAAAATGGTGATTAGTTCATCTATATGTTACTACAATATATTCTTTCAGGAAGCATGTGTCACCCCAAAAATTATAGTTTAAATCATGAGGTAATACAAACGAAAACGTGTTGGAAACTGAACCACGAACAAATCATGTGCAAACCAATAACCGGCGGTCTGCATGAATTCCGGTTGCATTTTCTTTATTGGTCACAGGAATAACTACCGTTTGAGATAGGTTTGAATGAATTTTAACTAGGGGTTTCTTGTTTATCACTTAAAACCTTACTGATTTTCATGGATAGGGGGGATTAAGTGACTACGAGGAAGGAAGGGAAGACTGTTATTTCAATGTGAAACTCATCCGTAGTATGACATGAGACAAAATTGGATCTTCTAGTAGAGGAGACTTTGAAGGAAGCATTTCAATTCCCTTTCCAATTGTAACGATGACTATCCTTTTGTCGCGTTTCAACCATATTCTCGTTCACCAACGAAGACATTGTATGTGCAAGAGATGAAGACAGAAATAGCAAAAAGAAGGCAACCAATCAGAGATCAAGGAAGAAGAAAATGGGAATACTAAATCAAGATCTAGAGAGAGCAAACAACACTATAATGAACTAATACAAGGATGCATCGTTTGAAGGAATGAGTCCTTGATTTCCAGGCCGATTCCTGCAAATTCTTATTAAGCTGCACCAAAACATCTCACATATATTTCCAGCATGTCACAAAATGGACGTGGAAGAGTTAACAGTAAAATAACTCTTTCCCCAGAGGACAAATCTCATAATTTGAATGAAATTCAAGTGAAGTACAATGTGACTCGCGATTTGTTGGCAAACAAAAGGACGACCACCTTACCTTAAGAAAACAGTACTAACATGAACTAATACAAGGATGTATTGTTTGCTGTGAGACTCAACAACTTAAAGGGCTGAGAGAATTAAACCAATCTTTTCCCAATGGTGTGCCACCAGTTATACTCACTACCATCTCCACCACCGAAAGTATTTCTTATTCCATACGTTAGGCCACCAACAAAAAATCCTACTTTTCCATTCAACTCATTCCTCACCCATATCTACATAACTCCGTTGCTCTTTGGATCAATCTCACAACCCCTACTTTGACCATTTCCAGCATACTCTCAGCCCTTTATAAACTACCTTGCATCAAACCTACACTCTAGTTTTAATCAAATTGGTAATCAAGTAAAGACACCCAAAGGCCAACGACGAACGAGCACAAGACGCTAAAACTAAAATAAGATCGTTCAAAACACTAAAGTGAAACCGACCAATCCGACTCACGAACTTGGGCTTCTAAAATCCGGCAAACTATCTCCGTGTCTACTCACAATCTATTTCCTCATACAATTAAAATACATAGAATAATAAGTAGCAAAGATTACTAACCAGTGTGACATGTCCAAGAGCACTTTTATTCCCTAGCAGACTGACACCAACCATTTCACAATCCATCGCGACTACATCGGTTAAGCTGCCATTTAAATCTAAATCAAAACTTGCAACACCCCAGACTCTTCATTCACACTAAATCACCCAAATTACCCAAAAAAAAATTAATATTTTTTAAATAACAATGTTTCGAACCTGCAGTCGTCGTTAATTGGAGCTAGAACAGATGCAGCTGATCCCTCTTCCGACTCCTCCGCATTTGATCTTTCCTTGCGCTTCCCTGCACGGAGAAGAGGAGGGCATGAGAAACTCAAATTTCTTGGTGTAAAGTGAACGAGTTTCGATTTTTATTAATGGGTTTTTCACCTAAGAAGGTTCTTAGGGTTTCTGAGTCGGAGCCAGTGGAGGGTCTCCTGGGTTTGGAGGCGCCTTGGGTTTTCAGATTCTGCAGAGTGAGAGAAAACGAAGTGAATAAGAGAAATGAGAAGAGAAGAGAAGATGGAGATTAAAACGTACTTGTTGAAGTTGAGCCCAATTAGGGTTTACGACCGCTGGTTTTGGTTTTCTGGCTTCAACTCCCATTGTATTGTTTTTCAGTTATTCGTAGAAGTGAAAACGAAGAAGAAGATGAAGAAGAAGAAGCGCCTCCTCGTCTCGTGGGCGGGTTGTGTCTTTGTGTTGAGCTCTTTAATAGGGGTGGGCAAACGGGTCGAGGATCCGCGGGTTCAAATCGAATCGGATCGTTTAATCGGATTTTAATTATGTGTTTTTAGATACGGTTTGGATCGATCTGGGTCCGTTATAAAACGGTCTGGTCCCAATTTCTATTTTTAAAAAGGAAACTGTCCGAGTTGGACCCGTTTCAAATCAAATTAGTAAACACCTAATGGAACTAAGAGTGTAAGACTCTTTAGTCTTTACTCTTCTTTAGTCTTTAGTCTTTAGCACCCGCAGTCCCAGAGGAGAAGAGAAGCCGCCTCCCCCGCACCGCAGGCCGCCTCCCCCTCTCGCATCCTCCGCTAACGGCCGCTAAAGAAGGTAAGAGATTCGTGATCTTCTTCTCCTCGCTGATTTCTCAATCAGGTTCGTTTTCTTCTCAGATTGATCTGATTTCTTTTTTTTTGTAGAAGAACTGATCTGATTTCTCCTGCGGTCTGCTCTGATTTCTTGAAGAATTGATCTGTAGAAGAAGAATGAACTGATTTCTTGAAGAACTGATCTCAGATTGCTCAATCAGGTTCGTCTGAACTCTACCTCCTCATTCCTTCTTTTTTTTTTGTATGAAGTTGAGAAGGTTGGATCTGAAGAAAAAAAATTAGAATTGAAGTTGAGAAGGTTGGATCTGAAAAAATATGAAGTTGAGAAGAACTGATTTTTTTGTATGGTTAGATTTCATTGAGTTTTCATGCTTTATTTCATTGAGTTTTCATGCTTTATTAAATTGACTAGAATACATTGATTAACGTGAGAGGAAAGCTGATTAAGACCACCACCCCATTCTTGGTACCCAATTCTGATGGACTGAAAAATGAAATGTCTGTGTTTGGACAACCTGTCTCTAGTGTGATGGCTTAACAGAGATGTTCAGATGTTCTAGTTTTCTATTTCAAATGATACTTGGGAAATCATTTTGTAACTTTCAATGATACTCGGAAGAACATTTTACAATTTTCAAATGAACACCCAGAAAATCATTTGTAAGTTAACCAAGGGAATGCAATGCATAGAACTTGTAACAGTAAATTTGAGCTTTGTTTGAATAATTACTAAGCAGTAAGCACGGATTCAGAGAGGATTAGATTGAAAATATAGTCTATATGTAGTGAGTTTTGTTGGAACCGTTTGGAACCGTAGGAACCAGACCGTTCCAAACGATTCGAGTTAGGTTCGGTTCCAATGTTCAAAATGAGGGGATCCGGACCGGACCGAATCCGTTAATTTTAAACGGTTCGAGTTAGGTTCCTCCAAATTTGGAACCGATTCGGACCGTGCCTACCCCTACTCTTTATTCATAAATTAGATAATGGTCCCCTTTAATGTGAATTTTAAGTAAGTCTAGCCAGTCGGATTTGGTAGTCACTTTGGGCTAAGTTTTAGTTTTTTTACTCTGTCCTTAAAGCACAATCACAAACACCGTCTATAGAAAATGGCATAAGTTTAAAAAAATCAAAATTTGGCCCAAAAGTGACTACCAAACCTGATTGGCTAGAATTGATGCTGAACTTTAGGGAACGACCCTATTTAGACTCGCGACTGGCGATGTTGAGCATAAGACCGCGGACTAAGTCTAGCCAGCCAGGTTTGATAGCCATTTTTTGGCAAGTTTTGATTTTTTACACTATTTATCCATTCTCTTTAAAACACAACTATAAACATCATCTATATAAGGGGTAGAAGTGTATTAAAAAAAATCCAAACTTGACCCATAAATGACTACCAAACCTGGTTGGCTAGAATTGTTGAAGGCGCCGCCTCTAAAGCCATGGCAAGGAGAAACAATGAGTTGCTGCAACGGAGTCATTTTTTTATAGGATAGTGATTTTAATGTAGTAACTTCTGACTAGCGTCTTTGTAGTGCTCTAAAGTTAGGGGGAGGTGTTAGTAAAAACAAAGCCTTTAGAGCTCGGACGAAGCCCCAACAACATAGCTCTTGGGTTTGTATGAGTCAAGCGTAGATTGATTACTTAAGGGTTTGTTTGATAGCTTGAAAACTTTGGCTAGATAATCATTTTCCAAGTAAAATCTCGTTTTCTAGTGTTTGATTGGCACTGATGTAGTCGAATCTTCTTCTCATCGACCTTGACCTGACATGAACCTGCACAGGAAACACACGTGAGCCAAAGACCACCATTGTGGTGGCCGATGGCACTCCGATGCTAAAGTGAGACAATGTTTGATAAAGGCTTAAAGTTGTAAATTGAGTTTTGTAGTGTACATTTCTTCGTCAAACCTGTGTCTTATTTATAATGCGAGATCATTTCCTAGTTGGGAGTCGTCCATGTAGGAGAGTTTCCCTACACAACTTGTGTTCCTAGATCTGTGGGTGAGGTTTCCCTTTTGGAGTGTTGTCCATGCAATAAAGTTTTCATGCACGACTCATACTCTGGTATTTATTTTCTAGTCGTAACCAATGTTTTGTTGGTATGCTCGTTTTAGGTTATCCCCCAGATACTTGCCTGATTAGGCCTTACGGCTATTGGACTTTACCGTATGACGTGTTGGCTTTATATGACGCTGCAATTTTGATCCAACCTTCTGGATTCTGCCAAAACGGGCTTAGTGTTGTCTGGGCTTTGCCAGATTGGGTGGGTAATCAGGCCCGTTTTGTTATACTGACAAAATCACCATGACACGCATACGGCGCGAATTAAAGGACGGTTTGGTTTATCATCAGCTGCTCCCCCCGAGTTAGTGGACCATCACGTCGGTCCACTAAGTCACTTCAATAGGAATTGTACAATCGTGATGATAGATTCCAAAACGTTGTCTCGAGCGGTGAACGTCATTAAATGAGCTTGTGACTGCTCAAAAAAAGAGGGCTCGACTTCCTGGCTCTATATAAGTTGCCCATTTTTGTAGAGGAGAGTTATTTTACTTCTGTAACTTTTCTGAAACTTCTTTTAGCTTTCTTGCTTCTATGTTCTTGCTGCAAGTGCATTCAACAGTTCAAACTTTCTTTTATGACGGACATTGTTGAACTCAACCTTGGGTAGGAGTTGTCTCATGCCTGCCTTAACTTTTATCAGGAACAGAAGGTTGGCGAATCTGATTGGTTAAGCTCCGAGACAAATACGGAATTCATGAAGACTTGGAACTTAACCCATTGGGAGCTGCCCAAATCCGTTAATTCCTCCGTAATGATTCATCGCCTTGCATAAAGGCATGTTTCAATCCGGGCTTCATTTTTCAGTTATAGAAGATATTTGGCACTTCCTGGCGTATCTTCGCATTCATCCCACTCAGATGGTACCAAACAGGTTCATGACTTTGATTGTTGTTCTTATAAGGGCAAAGGATGTTGGCCTTCGGTTAACTCTGCAGGTCATCCATTCGTTGACTTCCCCTCAGCTGAACAGTCACGGAGCTTGTTGGCTGAGTACGCTGGATTGCTTGGGCTCTCTGTCGGACGATTTCAAGTCTTGTCAGAAGTTTTCTGGCTTCTTCGAACTCTTCGTACTTTAAACTGGAGGGGCGTCCGATTGTTAGATACTTCAAATTCGATTGTGACGAGCGTAATGTCCCTCATCCTTTTTTTTGTCTAATCTCTGCAAATATTGACATGTCATTCTATTATTTTTGATGTAAAATTTGTAACTCCAACTCTTACTGAGGAGGAGGAGTCGATGAGGAAGATGTTGAATAAGCTTCCTTTTATGACCATTGAGAAGGTTGTGGCTTCGAACAACATTGTGCGGAGTGGGTTGTTCAAGTACTTCCATGTAGCCAATGGTAGCCTGGTTGGATGGTTAAGGCTGTGGTGGTTTAAACCCCACGTCTTGGGTTTTATACCCACTGGCGGCACGCTTACCTTTCAAAAAAAAAAAAGTACTTCCATGTAGCTCCTACTTTGTTTAGGTCATTGCCAAGGGAGGATGGCAGTAGTCGTTCAAAGAAAATGAAGATCAGGATGCCTAGTCCGTATGAGATAGGCTGAGTTGGAGGCGACCTTGCCACCCATTGGTCGGCCCAAGGAAGCGAGCCTGTTGCAAATTTGGTTCCTCTTTTGATCCGCTGACTTCGTTAGAGAAGAAAGTGACCGTCGTAGAACCTGGAATTAAACAGTCCGCTCAAGAGATATTTCTGAGAGGGAAGGGAGCGGTACTTGAACCTCTTGCTCCCGTCGTTGTCTTGGAGGGGAATTGTTTGGAGACGGCGGACCTCGGCAAGGTCGAAGCTTTGTGTCTGGTCGGGTCCTTAGATATGGATCCTGCCATCAAATCTACTGATGCTCCTCGTTTTGCCAAAGTTGGTGCCTTGGGGAGTGAATTTTCTCTTTATTTCCGTCCCTTAGACCCCGGTGTTGAGCATTGGGCTGAGTTTCCAATTGATAAGGCCTCGGCTGCGGAGTTGGTGTTTTTGAAGGGTTCCCTCGGGATAGTGTTGACATCCAGGAACGAAGCCGGCATGTCATTGGATCAAAGTGAGCTGCACCCTGACACTAGCAATAGAGTACATGCTTTGAAAAAGGCTTCTGCGAAACTGCTAAAGTCATACTCGGATACGTTTTATCGAACATATTCCTTAAGCAAGCAGTTGGAGGAATATGGTGCTGAAACGGGTTCCGAATCGATGCAGATCACTCGGGCTGATTTTGAGGCCGAACTGAATCTGACCAAGGCTGGCTTGGCATCCGTTGAAGCGGAGTTGGGGTGCACTCGGGAGGAGTTGAAGAGCGTGGAAAAGATGGCGGTCAAGGCGCAGCTGATCTGCAAGCCCGAGTCATTGAACGGAAGCGAGATGAGTCCGAGTCGACTGCCTTGTGCCAGGAGTTTGAATCTGAAGTGTCTGACAGACATCGGCGTATCCATGCAACGGATAATCAGTTTGTTTTGGTTGTGTTAAATATGCTAAGACAACAACTGATAGAAGAGTAATCTCATGTGGCTGCGTTTACAGATAGGCTGAAGAAGGCGGATACGAGCCTAGCGTAGTCCAAAGCTCAGGAACAAGAGCGGCATGCAACTTTGGAATTCACTAAGATCGTCCGGGGTAGGATAGAACTGCTAGGTTTGATTGAAGAAGAGAACCCCGGCCTTGAGCTCAATTTTGCGCGCTACAGGACATCTGCTTATTGAAAGAATGATAAGATAAAAGCTTCTGATCTTGTGTCCCCGACTAGCAACTCGGGACAGACCTCGGACGATGCTAACTTATCCCCCGCAATCCCTTCTGATGTAACTGGTTCTTCGGCCTCTAGAGTGAATTATCCAAAACAGTTGTAATCCTTAAGATGTGACTTAAAGAAAGCCTATTAAGTAGTATCTCATACTTGTACTTTCTAAAGCCTAGTTGTTTTGTCATGTTGCTGCATTGGTCTCCTAGACGCGTTACTTGCATAGTAGATTCTCAAGTCATTATACTTCGGATTTCTTGAACCATCTACATCTGCTTATTAGCAGTCGAGACAATGAATCGGACCAGAAGTTGTTGTCATTAGTCGGAACTGACTAAGCTTTGGTCGGGTTTGATGATCAGTGTCTGGGAAAGAACATTGATCCCTAGCAAGCCATCGTCATCAGGCTCGATGAACACTGACTAGACTCTCACTTTCTAACCCATCGTCATCCCCGCTAAACGAACTAGGCGTTAGAGCAAACCAGAAGCCATCGTTATCAGTCAAAACTGACTAAGCTTTGGTCAGGTTCGGCAATCACTGTCTGTGGAAAGACATTTATCCCTAGCAAGCCATCGTCATCAGCGTCTTTGTAACCCAACGTCTTTGTCACTCGACGGAGTAGGCGTTAGAGAGGACCAGAAGTCATCGTCATCAGCTGGAACTGACTAAGCTTTGGTCAGGTTTAGCAATCACTATCTACAGAAGGACACTGATCCCTGGCAAGCCATCGTCATCAGGCTCGATGAGCACTGACTAGACTCTCACTTTCTAACTCATCGTCATCTACGCTCGACGGACTAGGAATTAAAGCGGACCAAAAGCCATTGTCATTAGTCGAAACTGACTAAGCTTTGGTCAAATTTGATAAGTCTGACTTTGGTGTCCTGACTCGTGCAATTCTCTGAGTGGTCTGACATGGGGACCGGTTCAGTGGACCGAGACGAGAGCTAGACAATAATAGATTGATTGGGTGCAGAGCTAGACAACAGTGCAAGTTTTAGTAAAAGCAAATACCCTTTATTAATAATATTTTTTAAGGTGTTCTACATTCCAAGGCCGCATAAGGCTTTTACCGTCCATGTCTTCCAATCAATATATCCCTAGTCTGTTGATCTTGGTCATTCTGTAAGGCCCTTCCTAATTTGGGTTTAGCTTGCCTGAGCTTGGTTCTTTAGTGTTTTCTGGGGAAGGGACTCTTCCCAGCTACCGATCTCCTTCTGTGGGTGGAGGGGTTCTGCTGAGTGAGCTTCTCCACCGCTCGTGCAATTTGTTATATCTGGGTTCACAGTAGACCCACCCTGGGGTCCGCCATGGCTGTTACCGACGCGGGGGTCTGATTTTGCTCCCCTTTCGCAGTGTCGAAACTGGCGGTGCTCCTCCAATATGAGAGTTTGAGGGCTCAGGGACGTTTCCAATGTTGCAAGATCTCGTGGTCACCATATCTATGTACTGTGAGGAAGGGCAATATCACTGTTTTTTCAAGGAACTTCGTTGTTCCCCATGGACGACACCGAACTGATGTAGTCAAACTTGTTCTCCTCAACCTTGACCTGACTTGAATCTGCATAGGGAATGCACGTGAGCCAAAGACCACCGTTGTGGTGGCTGATGACACTTCGATGCTAAAGTCAGACAAGGCTTGAGAAAAGCTTAAAGTTATAAATTGAGTTATGTAGCGCACATTTGTTCATCAACCCTGTGTCTTATTTATAATGTGATAGTCTTTGTTCGGCTAGATCTTTGGTGGCATAGTTTAGGGAAAGAAATCTTGCTGAATATCATTTCCTAGTTGAGAGTCGTCTATGTAGGAGAGTTTCCCTACACGACTTGTGTTCCTAGATTTGTAGAAGAGGTTCCTTTTTGGAGTGTTGTCCATGTGAGGAAATTTTCATGCGTGTCTTATACTCTGGTATTTTTTTCCTAGTCGAAACCATTGTATTGTTGGTCTGCCTGTCTTAGGTGATCCCCCAGATACTTGTCTGATTAGGCCTTACAGGTATTGGGCTTTATCATGTGACGTGTGGGCTTAGTAGGGCACTGCAATTTGGATCCAACTTTCTGGATTCTGCCAAAATGGGCTTAGTGTTGTCTGGGCTTTGCCAGATTGGGTGGGAAATCGGGCCTACTTTGTTATGCTGACAAGATCATCATGACACGCTTATGGCGCAGATTAAAGAATGGTTTGGTGCATCATTAGGCACATAAGTAGGAAAATAGTTTTCTGAATTTACTTGATTTTCCTTCATTTTCCTGACTTTTTTTTTCAGACATCCTCTCTAAGAATTTTTTTTTCTGGATAAGCATGAAAACTTTATTACGAAAAAGTTGTTAAAAAAACTCTCAAGCCCATATACAACAAAACCTGATTCAAGGCTAAATTTGTAACAATATATTCATGACAAAAATAGTTTAGAGTATAATTTTTTGGTCACAATCAAACACTAGAAAATCTTTTTCCTAGTAAACTAACTTTTTTCAGTTTTTTCCCCCGAAAAAGTCATTTCCCTAGAAAACAATTTTCTGGGTTATCAAACACACCCTAGCATGCAACACCCTTATTTGGGGTGGAGCTCCCCATTGAGCTTGCAGGTCCTGAGGGCGATGCTGGGAAATGAGGGAGGTGTTTGGAAAGA
The DNA here is from genome assembly GCA_963556465.1 of Berberis vulgaris. Taxonomy (NCBI): domain Eukaryota; kingdom Viridiplantae; phylum Streptophyta; class Magnoliopsida; order Ranunculales; family Berberidaceae; genus Berberis; species Berberis vulgaris. The sequence goes on along the minus strand of OY747129.1, from coordinate 10,327,446 downwards.
ACCACAATATTTCTAGAACGTTTTTAAGTGTTCCTTCTTTAAATAGGAATATGTATTGTTATTGACAGTTTATTAAGCGTGTTTTCTCGAGGGAAATATTTACTACTTATGCAGTCTATTTCTACTTATTGCTTGACCTTGACCTTCTAACTTGCACAAGGAACGCACACGAGCCACAGACCACCGTTGTGGTAGTCGATGGCACTCCGATGCTTAAGTCAGACAGGGCTCTGAGAAAGGCTTAAAGTTGTGGAGATGGAGTTTTTAGCGTACCTTTATTTACCAACCTCGTGTCTTATTTATAGTGTCAGAGTCCTGGTTCGGCCAGGTCATCGATGGCGTAGTTTAGGGAATGAGATATTCTTGGAGATCCTTCTCTAATTAGGAGTCGCTTTGTGGAGGAAATGTTCTTTGTTAGACCTGTGCTCCTAGATACACGTGATATAGTTCTCTATTGAAGTGGTGTGCATATGCGAAAGTTTTCATATATGACATATACTCTAGTATTTATTTCCAAGTTGGAGACAAAGTACAGCTGGCTTGCCTGTCCAAAGCTGATCCCCGAGATACTTGCCTCAATAGGACTTACGGGAATTAGGGATGGTTGTGAGACGTGTGGGCTTAGCATGACATAGTAATTCGGGTCTAGCCAGCGGACTGCACTTCACGGGCTTGATGCTGCTTGGGTCGGATCAGTGCTAGACAGATGCTTAGGCCTGTTATTCCTTGAGATCATCATGACACATGTACAATGTAGATGAAAAGACGTTTCAGTGTATCATCAGCTGCTCCCCCAAGTTTTTGGGCCACCTAGTCGGTCCACTAAGTCACTTCTCGAAAAGATATGTCGCTCATGATGATTGAATCTGAACCGTTACTTGAATGACACGCTTCATTAATTAAGCGTGTGTCGGTTCAGTAAAGAAGGTGGGAAATCGATCTCTATTTAGATTTCCCTTTTTGCAGAGATTGACTATTTCATTTCTTCGTTTTTAGAGACTCCGTTCTGTTCAACTTTTAATTGAAAGCTTGTTTGCTTTTTCCATGGCTCGCCAGAATCAACTCAACGATGAGCTCCTTTCTAAGGGCCTCGAGTTCTTTGAAGATAGGTCTGCCACCGAATCGAGCCTGACTGAGATTCGAAAAACATATGGGGTCCCTGAAGACGTGAAATTCATCACATTGGGTGTTGATCAGACCAATGTTTCCTCCGAAAGGATTTGTCTGTTTGCACCATGGTACGCTTCAAACGGGTGTCCATTTTCCTGTGATTGATAAAATATGGAGCTTTCTAGAATTTATTGGTATCTCGCCTGCCCAATTAGTGTCGAATGGGTACAAGATTGTTTTCCTTATATTGATCAGGGCAAAGGATACTGGTGTCCGAGTGACTCCGAGGGTAATTCAGTTATTAAAATTTCCTCAATTAAACAATCATGGTGTGTGTAAGATGAAGTCATTGACTTGTTTCGGGAAACTGCCGGATGACTTCAAGTTCTGGCAAAAACAACGCTTCCTAGCTCATTCGGACCCGAAGTATTTCGAGTTCAAGGGTCGCCCCCTTAAGCGGGAGTTCAGGCCACTTTGTAAGTATAATTTTGTCCTTTGTTTCCGTTGTGCTAATTGTATCCTGATGTTAGTGTGTTCTTTGTTGGGAGGTTTCCCACTACTCCTATTTCCTCTGAGGAGGAAGCTGTTGTGAATGCATTCTATGACATGCCTCGAATGACAAGGGAGGATGTTATCCGCACTTCCAATTTTACTTGCAGTGGGTTATGGGCCCATTGGCATGTGGCACTCATTCTCTTCAGAGTGTCGAAGGTTCAGTCTGAAGGTGGAGCTCCATCCAAGAAGATGAAGGCCTTTAAAGTTAAGGTCCCTAGCCCGTCAGACACATATGAGCTTTCTGAGACGCTTGTTTCCTTCATAAGCTCAAAGAGGTCTTGTACTGGGGTCGAGCCTACTTCCAAATGGCCCGCTCCGTCAATGGAGGAGCGCGATTCTAACCTGTCCGCCTAGGTGGAAGTTGTAGCATCTGAGGGGCGCAACCTTTGGGGTTAAGGCCTCTGTTTCTGATTTGGAAAAGAACCACTTGCAGCTAGCAAGGATTGACGAGGCGTCGCAACTGAGTACCGAGCAGGCAGAAGCTTTGAATAAGAAGCCGATGTTGGTTGTTGTGGCAGCTTCTACTTATATTGACAAATAATGACCCACAAATTCTCTCGTCCTGCTGATGGATCGTCTGATAGTCGTCCTTGTGGCATGGAACCTCCTTCTTACAGTCCGCATTGTCCCCCATCCCACTCTAGGCCGTATATTAAGATAACAGAGGGCCTGATCGATAGACAATTCACTTCCTTCTCTCTTCGAAATCTATCGAGCTGGCTCGCAACAGAGGGTTAGCTGCTGGTGGCAAGGGGAAGGAGGTGGATGAGGGCCTAGGTGCGGTGAAAACTGCAAAAGGTGGTGCCGGTGTAATTCCACATCCAGAAAAACTTCATCCAGACGTGTGGATGAGTTTGTTTGCTCTGGATGTAGTAAAAATAAGCAACCAAGCCTGGCACCAGGAGGTGGACATTGATTATGCTTCGAGGAAGCATATCAGCAAACGTTACAGCTGGCTGATGAACCACGTTTTGAAGCCAGTGAAGGATACACTGGGAGGGTGTATGGATAAATGGTTGAAACATCTTATGCTGGGGATGTCGCATTTGAGCCAAGCGGTCGTCGCGGGGACGAAAATTGAAGCGACCCGTGAGAAGGTGTATACCATGGAGCGCGTCTTCACTAATATGTAGAAGTCGTATTCTGATGCACTCTTTGAGATCGAATCACTGAGAAAGCAGCTTGAAGATAGGAGGCTGGAACAATCAGCCACTGATGCTAAGGCCCAGATGGTCATTTGGAAGCCATTGAGTCTAATTTAGCATACGCGGTGTCCGCAAGGGATAGATCCAGAGAAGAGTTGAACCTGGTCTGCCATGGTTTAGAAATTACGCAGAAAACTGCGGCTAAAGTGTGCTCTTAGTTGCGGTCTCTTATTGAAGAGAATACTAGGAAAGAATCTGAGCAGGCTGTCCAGAGACAACAATTAGAGGCTGACGTTGAAGTCAACGTTCGAGAAGTGAGAAAAGCTGGGGAGCAGATCCTCCTGGTGCAGAATGAACTTAGCGCAGTTAAAGACAACTTGAACACTGAGCATTCCTAGACTGACGCACTAACAGGCAAGCTGGAGGTGCTGAAGAGTTAGCTTGCTGAAGCAAAGGCGCGCAAAAAAGAGTTTCTCAAAGCGCAAGGCATATTTGAATTCCGCAGGATCGTGCATAGTAGGTTGGAACTGCTGGCATTGATGAAAAAAGAACATTCGGACTGGGACCTTTATTACTACAGGAAGGTGCCCTTCGCGGATTTCGGAGATCTCTCTGAGCTGTCAGAGGAAGAGGGCGATCCGGATCATGGCGCTCAAGCTGAGGCGCGCACGGATGCAACTCCTACTTCTTTTCCTGTTAAACTCCGTTCTCCTTATGAGGAGTAAATTTTGTACATTTGTACTTTCTGTTTAGACTATTAATGAAAACATATTTTTTTTCGAGTAAACTTTCGTACCCATGTTCTATCCGGTCCCCCTGTTGCATGTTTTCCCTTTCGCCTTGTCGTTTTATTTTGACGTAGGTTTTGTTGGGTTAGTGGGGAGTCGCGTGATCTATCCGTTGTTGAAAGCTCGATCGTTCATGCCGCGAGTAATTTTGAATTGTACCTCCATGAGGTCTCATAGCTACCATCTCGTAGTTATGCACGATAGTGAGCATTCTGTATGATGTGGATGGTTTGACAGTAGGTTACTTTACCCAGACTGCAGCTCATCCTCGAGGTGGGCCATTGTAGACTCAAGCTATATATATTGGATCGTCGATTGCAGTCGTTGGTATGAGTGAACTGTTAAAGTTGAGTAGATGCATTGTCATCTGTAGTTAAGCAAGGGCGCTTAGCCCGAGTTAGGCTTCATAATTTCGGCCTGATTTCTTGTGTAGTATTCATCCGTGCTTAGCAGATTATTTTTTGGGTCAGTTCAAGCGGCCATTACTGATAATGGGATGTCAGCTCATGCGGGCATGAAGGCGTTGGCTGAGCTATAATAAAATTTAGCAACCATAGTCTGAAGAAGAGCAGTGGTCTAATGGCAAGTCATAGCCATCACTCGGAACTGACTAGACTCCCACCTTCCAAACCATCTACACCCGCGCGAAGCGAACTACGGACTTGGGATGAGCAAGTTCGGCTACCATGGTTTGTAAAATAGCAGTGGTCCCGTGGCAACCGTCGACATCAGTCAGAACTAACTAGGCTCCTTCCTTCCAAACCATCCACACCCGCGTGGAGCGAGCTACAGACTTGGGATGAGCAAATTTGGCGACCATGTCTGTAAAAGAGCAGTGGTCCGGTGGCAAGTCGTCGACATCATTCGAAACTGACTATGCTCCCACCTTCCAAACCATCTACACCCGCGCAAAGCGAGCTAGAGACTTGGGATGAGAAAATTCGGTGACCATGGTCTGTAAAAGAGCAGGGGTCTCGTTGCAAGCTGTCGACATTAGTCGGAACTAACTAAGCTCCCACATTCCAAACCATCTACACTCGCACACATAGAGCTACAAACTTGGGAGATGACAAGAAGATGTCGTCATCAGTCGTCACTTACTAAGCTTACCTAATCGGGTCAGGCGATCATCGTTCGCGAGGGGGCGATGATCCCTGGCAAGTCATCGTCATCAGGCATGAGAGTGGTGACTAGACTCCCACTTCCTAAGCCATCGACATTCGCGCAGCGAACTAGGCGTCAGGGTGAACCAGAAGTCGTCGTCATCTGTTGAAAATGATTAAGCTTACCTTGTTAGGTTGAGGCTCCCCCTATTACGGGCGTGCGAGCCTACTTTCAAAATCGGATTGCATTGCACAGACTAGTTTCCATTGATTTCAATGAAAGTTATTTAAAAAGAGCAGGTACCGTAAATCAGCTGGTGATATGTAGGTGTGCTCCATGTGTCATGAGTGACCAGGGCCTCTACTGTTTGCGTTAGTGCACGTAGTAGAGTGTCACCTCGATAGTGGGCTGAGCTGGTAGCTGCATTCCTGGGTAGAATATCGGTTACTCCCCCTAATTAATGGGGTTGCTTGCAGCGTCATTAATTAATTGAATGTGGACCTGTGCGATTTTCATGGGAATCGTCACCTCCTCGTTTTTCGTACGGTATTCAATGTTTGTACTTAATGTTGACGCACCCCTTTGGTGAGCCACTACGTCTATATAATGACGTTTCTTCACAGTTGTAGGTATTATCTTCAGCAGGTGCCATCTTCAAATGCTTGTACTCAATGAATATGTTTTGTATTTTACAAAGGCTTATAGAGCGTTTCTATTCTTTGAGTTTCTGAAAGTTTTGACATTTGCAGCGATGAGCCTTGAGAAGACTTGCTATTATGTGTGGTTACTCGTTCTAGGTGAGCACTCGATTGGTTCATTGAGACCTTGTAATTTCTTCTCGTATTGCGAAGAATAAGTACGTACTTCCTCTCAAGGGACGAGTCTGTCTTTTATGTGTTGGTACCGCGTCGGCGCTTCGAACCATATAATTTTTTAGATAACACCAGCAGCCAACTTTGAAGTGGTTGTTTTCCTCCCTTCTCAACTAGCCTTGACACGTTGTTGTGTTGGAACTCGGAGTTGCGGGGCGGAATGCAGTTGGACATGGCATATCAAAGTGGGCCATTGACTCCTAAGCGCCCCTCTCATCCCTCAATAGGTGGGTGCACTCGATCCGTTTCAACGTGATTCTTGTCCCAGGTTTAGTTGATTGGGCGGATCGAGTGTGTGAGTTGGTTGTAGCTTCGGCTGGCGTGTCGCGAGGCCTCGGGTTGTTGATTTTGTACCACTTCAGGTCATCCTTGGGAGGTGGGTCTGACGAAGTATGGAATTGAGTTTGCTTTTTCATACTTTTTTGTGTACACTTGTTCTTGCTCGTAAATCATCTTCTCCAGAGAAATCGCAAGGCGGAATTCCTAGCGGGTACCGTAGTCTACCTTGGGTACCTTTGTTGTCACTTCTAAGTCTCTTCTGAAGTTGGATTATTTAAACGAATCTTTACTGTACATCGAATTGGATTTGGATACTTGTAGTTTGTAATCTTTTATACACGCCATTTGTGCAAACATTGTAACATCTTTCCAATAATCAATAGAGTGTATTTGCGTATTTCTCTTTTATTTCTAAAATAAGTCCACGTCACATAAGTTCTTAATAATTAAACCTCTAAACTGACTACTGAAAGAAAGCTAAACAACTGGATAGATTGACTTTTGGCAGAAAGAGGTTGATCTGGCCCTAAAGTAAATTCGCATGGCCCTTGCTCAGATCATAAGTACCTTTGGCGAATTGTCAAGTTTTGCTGACACCGTTGAGGTTACTAAAGAGTAAACCTTGCGTGGGAGCGTCCTCTCGCACGAGCTGACAGTTGTGGAATTGTGCTCCCATTTGCGATGAGTTATCCGCTTGGCCAGACATCCCGTCGAGCGTGAGGGTGGACCGCACATGTTTTCCATCACTAAGTCGAGACATTGTTGTTGGGTTTTGTCCCTATCTAGGAGGAGTAACTCTTCCCCAATTTCTGAGTTTGGCTCCTGATCAACTTGTCTGGCGGGTTTGAGTTGTTTCTAATAACAATCTATCTGCTTTAGCACGGCATAGTGTCAACCCCGTGTCGTTGGTTGGTCTCCGCGAATAGTTTCCTCTGAGTAATTGGCAGTATACTTGACGCACTGATGAAGGGTGGAGACCACTGCTTCCATTAGTGAAGCCAGAGCCTGCCCAAGATGAGGTTATAGATAGACGGGGCGTCTACCACCATGAAGTACTGGAATAAGACCTTCATCAGTTGTGGCTCTCCTGCCACCATGGCTAGCTTTATCTTCCCGGTGGGGAAGCATTTTTCTTCGCTAAACCCTATCAGCGGATAGTCAGAGGGTGCTAAGTTTTCTTTCTTGAGGTCCATGCTATGGAATGCGTTGTAAAATAGGATATTGAGGGAGTTTTTCATGTCTACCAGGGCCCTATTTACTTCCCACCTAGCAATAGAAACCAAAATGACAAGAGTGTCATTGTGCGGTGCGCGGACGCCTTCGAGGTCCTTATTTTTGAAAGTCAAAGCCGGGATTGGGTTTTGTACTCGAGAGTAATACACGTGTTTGTCCTCGCTAGTGGGTTGTGTCCGCATCTTAAGGAGTGTCCGCTTACGGGACTTGTTTGATTGCTCCCCTTCTTATCTGACTCCATGAAGGACATATATAATGCTCGGAGTCTTCTTTTCGATTTTTTTGACCGCCTTTCCTCTGTCCCTAGTCCGGTCCTGCCTTTTTTTTTAGCCCAAGAATTCCTTCAGCTTGCCTTTTGGATCCATTACTCGATCTCGTTCCTAAGACTCTTACAGTCGTTGGTGTCGTGGCCACCCTCCTTGTGGAATGAGCAATACTTGTTGTTGTCACATTTAGAAGTGTTTCTACGCTACTTCTGGGGCCATTTTTAGATCATCCAATTTTTCATAGAATAGAAGACGTCAGTCAAGTAGAGTTGAGGGGTGTTATGGTCCTGGATCCGACATAGTTGGAAAAATTTTCTAGCCCAGCACAGCCAGAATCCGGCCTGCAGTCGTTGCGCTTCCGTTTGTTCCTATTTTCATCCTCTTGTTTATTTCCCTTTCTTCTGTCTCTAGAACCAAAGGGTTTCTTTTCTGTTTCAGTTTCCTTCTTGGCCGCTATCATTTCATCCAAAGTGATGTATCTATGGGTGCCCTTCAAGAGGTATGTCAAATCAATGGGGGGTTTTCAAGGTGAGGAAGTCGTAAAACTTTCCCATTGTTAGCCTCGCAATAAAATTCGTAACGGAAGTATCATTACTGCAGCCATCAATGAGCGTCAGCTTGTCATTGAAGCGTGTGACATATTCTCTTAATGTATCATTTGGCTTCTGCCTTAGGGAGAGTATATAGTGTGGGCCCTTTCTGATCCGCTGGTTGCCGACAAAACGTGTAAGGAATGATTTGGCCAGTATCTAGAATGAGTCGATTGACTTTGGCGAGAGGCTATGGAACCAGGTCAGCGCCAACTTCTTCAAGCTGGTAGGGAACGTCTTGCACAACACTGATTCAAAACCTTCTTTGAGTGCCAACATATGTTGATAATGGCGCAAGTGATCGAATGAGTCACTGGTTTCGTCGTATAACTCAAACTTTGGGGAGCTAAACTTCTTTGGCAGAGCTTCGTTCATGACGTGGTCTATGAACGGGGGAACTGAAAGGCTGTACAACACATCTGGGTTGTGAGCCCCTCGACAGAGGGGGTTCTGCATAGCGGATCTGTCAGCCTTGAAAGTTGGATCTCTGTTGGCCGCGCCGCCACCTCTAGTCTAGTGAGAACTGGCGGGGCTTGACTCTCATGCGCCTGCTCTCTGTTGACGTCTGGAGATTGAGGTTGGTGCTGCTCCTGATCTCCATCGGCGGGTGGAGGATTCTTCTGAGTGAGGATCACCACCGTTTTCGCGATCTGTTGAATCTGGGATGAAAGCTCATCCATCCTGGGGTCCGTTGTTGCCGCCGCTGGTACGAGGGTGCGAGCCCGCTCCTCCTGTGTCACTGGTACCGCTAGAAGCAGTGGTACAACACCAATATGAGAGTTTGATGTGTCCCCTTGGTCTCCATTGTTACGGGATCTGGTAGTCACCATCTTCCTGAACTCTGAAGAGAGATTATGTCAATGCTTTCCTAGAACTTTGTCGAACCCACGGAGGGCTCAAAACTGATGCAATTGATTTTCGCTTCCTGCTTGACCTTGATTTACTAACCTACAAGGAACGCACGTGAGCCATGGACCACCATTGTGGTGGCCGATGGCACTCCAATTCTTAAGTCAGACAGGGTTCTGAGGAAAGCTTAAAGTTGTAAACAAGGAATTTGTAGCGTACCTTTATTCACCAACCTCCTGTCTTATTTATAGTGTTGGAGTCCTAGTTCGGCCAAGCCATCAGTGGCATAGTTTAGGGAAAGAGATCTTCCTGGAGATCCTTCTCTAATTAGGAGTCGTATTGTGGAGGAAAGTTTTCCTGTTAGACCTATGCTTCTAGATACGTGGGAGATAGTTCCTCGTTGGAGTGTTGTCCATAAGTGAAAGTTTCTACGTATGACGTATACTCTAGTATTTACTTCGTAGTTGGAGACAAAGTACTCCTCGCTTGCCCGTTCGAAATCCCCAAGATACTTGCCTCAATAGGACTTACGGGTATTGGGGATGGCTGTGAGATGTGTGGGCTTAGTAGGACACGGTAATTTGGGTCCGGCTGGCAGACTGAAATTCGCAGGCTTGATACCACTTGAGCCGGATCAGTGCTACACTTATGCTTGGGCCTGTTATTCTTTCAGATCATCATGACACATATACGGTGTAGATGAAAAGACGTTTCGGTGTATCATCAACTACTATAATCAAAATTCAAAAGGTGAATTTTTGTGTCCCTATATTTTTTTAAAACCCGAAAAAAGCTTTCCACGTGAGCTTGAGATTAAGCTATCAAATACATTTATGCCTTACGTAAGTTTAAACTACTTAAGAACCCCACTTTTTCCTACTTCTTTCTTTTTATCTCACAAGATGGTATAGATGTTGATGTAGTTAAATCTTGTTCTCCTTAACCTTGACCTCCACAGGGACACACGTGAACCAAAGACCACCGTTGTGGTGGCCGATGACACTCCGATGCTAAAGTCAAACAAGGCTTGAAAAATGCTTAAAGTTGTAAATTGAATTTTGTGGCATATATTTGTTCATCAACCTTGTGTCCTATTTATAATGCAAGAGTCCTTGTTCGACTAGGCCTTTGGCGGCGTAGTTTGGAGAAATAGATCTTCCTGGAGATCCTTTCCTTGTTGGGAGTCGTCCATGTAGGAGAGTTTCCCTACACAACTTGTACTTCTAGATCTGCGGGAGAGATTTCCCTTTTGGAGTGTTGTCCATGTAAGAGAGTTTTCATGCACGACTTATACTCTGGTATTTGTTTCCTAGTCGGAACCAATGTATTGTTGGCATGCCCGTCTTAGGTCGATCCTCCAGATACTTGCCTGATTAGGCCTTAAGGGTATTGGGCTTGACCATATGACGTGTGGGCTTAATAGGGCGCTGCAATTTGGGTCCAACCTTCTGCCAAAATAGGCTTAATGTTGTCTTGGCTCAGCTAGATTTGGCGGGCAATCGGTCCCGCTTTGCTTTGCTGACGAGATTATAATGACACGTGTACATCGCCAATTAAAGGACAGTTTGGTGTCTCATCAGATGTAAATCTTGACCCCAATGGTGTTAAAAATGAGTCTCGATTAACTTGGAAAAGTACATCTACCTCTAATACATTTATGCCCTTACTTTAAGTTTAAACTACTTAAGAACCGACTCTTTTCAACTTCTTTCTTTTTATCTCACAAGATGCCATAGTTGTAAATCTCGACCCCGATGGTGTTAAGTAATGAGTCCTCAATGACTTGGAAAAGTTTATTTACAAACTAAGCGGGACCAAGCTAAAAGTGGGTCTCAGTCACTTTTCATTACACTAGGAAGGCAGGTTAAATGTTTATTTCATTGTTTCCTATTTCGATCTTCCTTTAAAATTTTATTTCAAAATAATATGATTTATAATAATTTTGATGTCATTTAAAATTCTTTTGAACCCCGTGATGATGATAGTGTTGTTCTCTTACATAGTCAAGATGGCAAGAGAATGGGATGAAGAAGTGGAACATACAACGGAGGTAATTAAACCAACTAAGTTTTAAGGTGTGTTTTATAAATGACAAGAGGTTTAATTTTATTTTTTTAATGGTAACCCATAATTTGTTCATATTTGGTAATTTAGTGACCTATTTGAAGAGTGCCGAAGGCACGACCAAAGACCAAGGTAGCATGCCTTTGGCATGACACTGTACCTATGTACATGCTATGTGAAAGTGTACGATCATCCCGACGGCACGGCTGATACACTATTGTGTATGTATAATGGAAATAATGTTAGAATATGATAATATAGATTAGAACATCCACACTAAAATTATAATGGAATAGTAGTTCAAACATCTATATTACACTTACAGAGATTCGATGAACAACTGAATACAAAATGTTTTTAAGCATCGAGATATTTAAATGACATAAAAATACACTATATCGAAATTTTATTTTACAGAGCCCCCACTGAATTCCCACACCCAGGACAGGATTAGGAATGCAGTTTATTGACAACACAGTCGCAAGACGCTAGAAAACTACTGGAATCTTTACTGTTGGGTGGAAGACCATGTATTAGCTGCAATCCAATCAAAAGCAATTGGGCTGAGGAATTCGTCAGGGAGACCAAAGGAGTTGATCACAGCGAATGCATGCGGTCGAAGTTCACTGCATAACTTTGTCACTTCTTTCCTCACAGCAGCAGCATTTTCTGGCGATAGGTACCCATATCGAAGGAATGCTGCATCTTCCTCCAGGCAGATTAAGGCGTACATTGACCTCAAAAGCTCCATAATGTTCTGTGGAGAAGGAAGAAATGCATGTTACCGAGTTTGAGTTTTATTGGGACTGTGTTCTGATATCTGAGAACTAAAACTAACTCAGTTACAGAAAATCTGGGATTAACAGCAATTGTGGTCTTAGCAATTAGATGCACATAGAACTCGCTTATTTTTTATTTTTTAAAGGCCAGCAGGATTCCAAAACCATATATCAGAGAAGAGTTCCTGACTATAAGCAATGGAAAATGCTTACCTGGCATTAAGGATTTGAAGCAATACGCAAGGTGATGAACCTCTTAGTGTGTAATAACAACAACAACATGAATCGTAGAAAATGCAATGTGCAAATGATGGTGTTAAGAGACATTTTTAAGAAAACGAGCACGGATTTATGACTGAACAGTATTAAGGAATAAGAAGCAGCATAGGTCCAATATATATCATCCTCAATAAGCAAATATATACTTATAGTGCATTTAGTAAGCACTTGGTTAATTTGTCATGGAGCTAAGACATCGATAAGAAATTCTTGCTACTGAATCCAATGTTCACAATTCTTAAAGCTTACCTTAAGTGGACCAGCAAGCAAGGACATCTCAGTTTCCAAAAAGGTTTGCAGTATAGCTTTCTCCGAAAAAGCCCTACCTAAATCTTGTGCAAGTTGATAGCTCTGAAAAAGGGGAAACAATGGTATGAAAGATTTCAAAATGATGACAGAAAAGGGGAAACAACGAAAAAAGTATTACAGGTCATAGGGTAATGGTAGAGAAAGAAAGAAAAGAGGCAATATGATCTTAGATGACTAAAAGCGCTTACCAGGATGAATGCATACTCTTTGCTTTCTCCTCGTGCTTGGTGTTCTGATACTTCAGCCGCAAATCGAGTCAACAAATCTCGTTCTCTCAAACAGAAAATGGAAGTCTGAGACATGTCAAAAACGTAAATGTTTGATTAAAAGAAGAGTCGGACATCAAACAGAACATAGAATCTGTCACGAAAACACAGTCAAATACAAGCAAAATGCATATTTGATTAACAGAAGTCTCTAATCAAAGTTTATCACCTGAAATTGGGTACTCCTGATGACAGTGTTGGTGAGTTGAGCTGGAATAACAGGGCAAGGATTATTCATGTGCTCTAATCCCAAACCTTTAAATGGTTTCTTCCTCTTTTGAGCAGCTATATATTCACCAATTAGTGACTTGCTAACCTGACTCAAACATTCAGATCACAGATTGAGCTACTAAAGACAATGTGTTATCATACAAAAGTAACAAAACAGTAATATTCTTTCTGGACCTAAACACTCCTAGCACTTGGATATGTCAATTGGATGTTTGAGAAAAATCAAAGACACCCAAGACGATGAATGTATAAGAGCTGAAAGTCTATAACCATGTGTGTCTGGAGAAGGCAACTCTCTTAGGGTGTGTTTGGTTGGATGGAATACGAGGGGACCACTTAAATTTAAGGTTCACTCACCAATCCACCATTGCATTTTGAGATCAACGGTGGAAATGGAAGTCCCATGAACATGGGAATCACACTCCATGGTCCCCGCGAAGCATGTGATTCCCATGTTCATGGGACTTCCATTCCCACCATTGATCACAAAATGCAATAATGGATTATTGAGTGAACATCAAATTAGCTTAGATTTAGGTGGTCCCGTCATGGATTCCCATGGCATAGGATTCCATACAACCAAAAACACCCTTAGGGAGAAACTTTTATCATTGATCATTTAATAAAAGACTATATAACAACAACATGGGTAGATAGATATGGGACAGGGGTACAGGGTATCGGGCACAGTGACTAAGAAAACTCGCCAATACATGGACACATCCATACAATGTTTTCAGCTATAAACTTGTTTGTTGGTCAAATTTTTACACGTGTATATCAATGTTGCTATTTTCTATTTATTAGCTTCTCATATAATGCTAATATATATTTAAGTATTGGAACCTTCGAAAGACTGGTGATCTAAACATAGTATGCACAAACGTGTGTCTGAGTGTCGGAGTGTCCCATACTTTGGACGCGGGAATTTTTTGGAAAATGAAGTTTCCCTGATACATAAGCAAAAGAAGAGTGATGATCCAAAAACTATTATACATCACTCTAAAGAGAACCAGGACAAGAATGTAATCTGTAACCTTTGGGCTATTTCTCTATAAAAGGTTAACAAAAGTTTGTAGAAGACATATAGTGCCCAGCGTGGTCATGAACGTCACTTATGCTTAATAATACATCCATGAGAAAGTTCCAGACAATAGTTTTGTACTACATCATAAATAGAATCATTGGAATATAGCCATTACCTGTTGCATCAGAACATTGTTGTCACCCTCAAATGTGGACTGTACATCATATTCAGCTTTTAGATGACCTATACGGTTTTCAGTCTTCAGACCTTGCCCCCCACAGGCTTCTCGGCACTCCTAAAGAATGGATTGTTAAATTAAGTAAGAATATAGGCACTTGAGAGTTCGAAAAGTATATACATGGTACACACTAATTGTGACCTGAAGGGTCCTCATGTTATGCCAAGTAAATGTAGCCTTGAATGCACTGGAAACAACATGGATGGTCTTGTTTGCTTCTGGAGTCTTCTTTACATATATCCTCTTAAGATAGTTTCCTGCACAACTCATGGCGCATCTGCAAATCAGAAACACAAAAATCCGAAGATTATATATTTTATCATTGCAAAGTAAATTCAAATGCATGTGAACAGAATCAAATGCATGGCCAAGTTAAGCTGAGTCTTCTTGCACATGATTATAACTATTTAGCATGCCATGCTAGTTCGGACCTTAAAGGTGTCCTTCGTATGAACATAATTGATGGCAATTCAAATACTGAGAATATCTCGAAAATATATAAAGTTGAATGACAACAAACTAACTATAATTAAATGGATTTATCACCTGAGAATCTAAATATTTTTTATGATTCCCACGGGAAAGAAAACTTAATCTGTGGATTAATTATTCAACGTGGAAACAAAAAGAAAGAAAAACGAAAAAAAATTGACAAGCAGAACACTAATTAATGACATAAACAACAGAGGAGATATACAATGCACAAGAGTACAACAAAATTGGAGTATTATGAAGCAACACATGTGATATCTTACGTTTGTGCCAGGAGAGGTAAGAGTCGCCTTTGATGAGTAGGGTAATCAAGCAATAGAACCTCAGGCCCATTTGGTGAAACAGAGAACGCACGCCTTGTCAATGCGTACCTTATGGCAATAGCTAAACTAATCTGCAGTAAAAGTGAAAAAGTTGTAAAATATAGACACACAATTTTGCTGCAAAGGGTGAAGTAGTGCAGTTGCCCTTCAAGATGAAAGAAAATAGATACAAAAGCATTTACCTTTGCCTGGTATACTGCACTTATAGAAATGTTTACGCGACCAAATGTCAATGGGGCCAGGAATGCTGCAAACCTCTGAAAAAAAAATATTAACTTTTTCTTAAAATGGCTAGTTTCAACTGAATAAGCAAACAAAATAAATAAACTCATCGTTTTCTTGCAGTACCATTATTGTTTCCAGAGAGACGCTCAAGAGATGGAGTTAGAAGTAGTTGTCACCTGATCTGGATCTTTTATAGCACTCAAATATTGACCATCAGGTGATACATCAGCAACTGAATTCAACAAGTTCTCTCGAGGGATTCGGACATTGTCAAACCTGACATAAAAGCAGCACCATGATGAACTCAAAAGTATATATAAGCAGTTAAAATGAGAATGAACTGGGAAGTGAAAGAAATAAAAGAGCAAAAAATTTCCACTGTACCATATACGGCCATTATCAACACCATTCAGCCCAATCTTATGACCACAGTCTGCGATACGGATGTTTGGGCATACATTCCCTTCTTGATCTCTAATCTGAGCTATGAATGCATGAATCCCCTGATTCTTCCCTTGGATATTGAGTTGGGAAAAGACTATTGTATGTGTCGCATGCTGTGGGGGAAAAGGAAGAAATAGAGAACCAATAAATCAGCATCAATTGGCAACTGTCACTAAGAATAGAAAGATGTCTTGATCGTCAAAGTACTCCCTTACCTTGGCAGCTCCTCCAATCCAGTACTTTTGAGCTGATTCACAAGGCGTGTTAATGATAAACTCTCCAGTATTTGAGTCATAAGTCGTAACTGTTTCGATTCCTCTAACCTAATACATATGGGTCACAATGCAATGAGTTACAAGCATCAAGAAGTACATATAAAAAATAAAACAAACCATGCTAAGTAGCAATTGACTCAATCATTTGATCATACATTACTTCCATGCCCCAACTCCGACATTGCAAAACAGCCCTTGACAACATATTTTTCAGTATCCCTCAACCACTTTTCATGATGCCGCTGCGTACCAAAGAATTGGACTGCACCACCCCTGTGACATGATGATAGAGTGTTTATATATAAGTTTCTTCTCTATGGTGTGCAGATTATACAAATAACAAAACAAACTAAAACCATATAATATTCTGGATTCCCTAATCTTTAGTTCCATTTTGGAAGAATTTTCTTGTTTGGGAAGCTTACAGGGCTCAATAGATCAAGCTCCAAGCTAATCAGTCCAATGGACAGTCCTGGCGCTCCAGTAAAGCGAGAAACCTATTTGTGTTGTAGTTGATTGGTCAGATCTTGATCAAAGGGACTGATGAGTCAAGCAATCTGGAAGTTATAAAGTGTGGCAGCTTTTGGCTAGACTGATTGAATTTTCCACTCAACCGATCAAGCATGCTATTCCAATTCATTTAAAAATAGGAAACAGGCCTACTTAGAGGTTTCTTGAATACTCTTGTTCTGGATTTTTCTTAGGAGGTTTCAGAAACCTAGGTGCGCAAGATATCTAAAAAGATCGTAAGTTCTTGATTCTATTATAAGAAAACCAATCTTAATTGCTCGTGGCAATGTTGCCGAACCACATACGTTTTTGTTGTAATTTGTAGATTATGATTTTCTTTTGATACTTTACTGTTTGGGTATTCATTGATCCAGTTCTTGGGTGCAAGTCAGGACCGAAGGTTCCTAACTCTCGCCGAGTGGAGATTCTTTCCATTTCTCTACTATTTGCGTTATTTCACCTTCCATCTACAAAGTTATGAATTGAATTCTCCTACATCCTTTTGGAAAATCAAGCTTAATCTCATTTAATATTCGCTGATTTTTCTAATAGTGTGCTTTACATATACTATATCACATTCTCTTATCCTATGCCCAGTTATCTTTCCTCTCTATGGAAAAAGTATCAAGCTATTTCATTAGAGAAAATGCGCTAAAATTTTGTTTGACTGCACCTAAATTATCTTCATCTTCCAAAAACCAAATTGCTTCCCTAGGATAACTTCCACAATAAGTGGATGAAAAACCAAAAGATCAGCTCAATTGAAAAACTGAAATCAAATTCAAATTTATGAAGATAACCAAACAATTCAAACCCAAAGTTTCCAATACAAACCCGCAAAATTAAGACAAAGGTGACCACATTAGAACACAAAAATCGAAATTGCAAAATGGAACACGTACCATAGAAAGAAATGGACCCCGAGCTTAACACCGAGCGAGTGATCATACATCCCCATGACCTCATGCAACGCAAACTTCCTCATATCAGCATCAACACCTGTGCTTGTCAACCACCCATCAAACACACCACGATCCATCAAATACTCAATTCTCTTCATTGTCATCTGCCTCTGCTGCTCCATAGACTGATTATAATCCGGCGAAACAAACACCTTATTACCCCGAACTCTTAGGCAGAAGAGCTCGCTTTGGATCATTAACCCGAACAACCAATCCCTGTCTTTCAAATTGTGTCCGTCCATCAGCTTCCGCATCTCTTTCGTGTCGAATTCGATTGTTTCGGAGAGATCGGGCGGCGTGTATGAGACGCAGATGGATGGTTCGAGTGGAGAGGAGGTAGATGGGAGTTGGTGGAGGTGGCGGGAGAGTACGGATGCTCGCCATGAAACAAGATCTTCGGACGAATACGCCATTTAGTGATTAATGAGTGTTATTGCAAGCAAAATTGAAAATTAGGTTATAATTTTGATTCAAATTAGAAAGGTTGTTGTACTGAACGAGAGGGGATGAAGGTTGGTTTGGGTGGGTTCAGCGAATGAAGGAGGCTAACGTGCGCGGGAGAGGGGTACGGTTAGGGGAGAAGGAATTAGTAGTGTGGGTATTTTTAGCATGGGGAGATCGTGCGCTCCGGGCGTACGTTAGAATGGCCTGGTTTTTAGTTCTTTTTTTTTTTTGTGGTGTGAAAGGGAGAACAAGTTGGGGTGGCTGACTTGAGATGCGTGCTGTGGGAATCATTGTGGTATAGATCTTGTTTTTTGGATATTGATAGCTTTCTAGAAGGCACTCCACATCATCACCTAATGTATGTTCTCACACCATCATGTTTTTTTTTGTTTTTTTTCTTTTTCCAACTAAATCACTTCATCTAAAAAGCTGTTTTTTTTTTTAAATAATAACATAAAAATAGAGTAATTTTCGACTAATTTAAACCCTCAATTGAAACCGATTATCAACCTCATCAAAATACGAAAATTGTAGTACTCTGAATTATCTAATAAACACAACTTTAATCAATTGAAAATGTTTTGAAATGAAAAAGTTGTGGTCATTTTACTAAAGTCATGCAAATCTGTCCTGCAATGAAAATTGGATAGTGTCCCTGACTTTCGGCCAACTTTATGCTTGATCAAGACCGATTCTCAACCGAATAAAAACACAAAAATTGTAGTACTATGAGTTATCTAATAAACACACTTTGAATCACATGAAAATGTTTTGAAATGAGCAAGTTATGTTCATTTTACTAAAGTCGCAAATTTATCGCAATGAAAATGAGGTAGTATCCCTGGCTTTCGGCCAACTTATATGCTCGATCGAGACCGATTCTCAAGCTGATCAAACCCCATAAATTGTAGTACTTTGAGTTATCTAAAAAA
This sequence comes from Berberis vulgaris, assembly GCA_963556465.1. NCBI lineage: Eukaryota > Viridiplantae > Streptophyta > Magnoliopsida > Ranunculales > Berberidaceae > Berberis > Berberis vulgaris. The sequence continues at coordinate 10,308,855 of OY747129.1, read as the reverse complement.
CAAAATTTGAATCACTTGAAAATGTTTTGAAATGAGAAACTTATGGCCATTTTACTAAAGTCACACAAATCTGTAAGAAAAAAGTTTGTTTTCATTCATTCGCATTGGGCAATGTGAAGATTGGGCTAAACTTCACCCAGACCAATGTGAAGTTTCTCCCAATCCTCGGATTGGTGGATTGGGGTAGGGATCGGTGATGTGTTCTGTCTCGAGGTGTCCATGAGAATTGAACGAAAATAATAGTGTGTGTTGAAAGATGTAAACAAATGGGCTTGAAACTGAAGGAGATGGATTCTGATATTGAGGATGAGTTCTAATAGGATGGGGGGACTTTGGTATAACATTACATGATTAATAGAATTACTGATGGTGGGTGAAAAGGGATATTGATTCCTGATAATGTCGAGTAAAACCAATTTGATGGGTGACGACCACTAATTAAGAAAAGAAATTGATGACTGAGAAGGGTGTTCGAAACCTAGTAATGGCATAGCAATGATGAAGGTGGAGAGGATGTAAATTCACTTCAATCGAGACCTGCAAAAAAACAGAAAGATAAACAATAAACCAGCAACAGAAAAATCAACGATCACTCTTTGGAAAGAGGAAGAAGGAGGGTGAGGGGGAATCAATGGTGGGGATGAAGTAAAGGAGTTTGTTGAAAATAAAACAAGATTGATATTGGGCTAGGAGGTGAGGAAAAACTGAGTTTGAGTTCTCTGATAGTTGTAACTCAAAAACTCATGTACGATAAAAGCTTTTGTTAAATCATCTATAGGTTGTTCTTTGTTAGACCATCTCTATTCGATATGAAACCAAAGATGAATAAATTATTTCTTATCGGTTTTGATTCTTAAGTAAGATATCTTTCTTTATTGTCTGAGTAGTTGGTTGGTGTGAACTCTAGTGTGGATCTCGTTCCACTTAAATATATGTGATTAGGCGAACCTTGTTGTCATAGATGTATAGGTATAAATGAACTTGTAATTAGCATGAAGATTGCATGTATTACGTCACTCTTCTTTAACTTAAACAAACCATAATGCTAAATACCCCTTGCCTGCTTTCTCGCGAGTTTTTTTTTTATTATTATTATTATTTTTTTCATTCAGTGGTCAAGATTGATAAGTGGATGTAACCAAGTGTGGAATATACTGGTTGAGCAATACCAACATGCTACATGGTATAACCTTTTAGTATTGGTATTTTGTTTGAATGAACGTTTTAACCTAAGCACCTATAATCAAATCAAATATTATTAAAATGACCCGTACTAAATAAACCACCATTTATGTTGAAGGACGCCACCAACCTTTACCTTATGAAGGACACCACCACCTTTCTAAAGGACATCACCAATATAAACAAAAAAAACTCATAACCCATATTTTCCCCTGAAAATTACCCAAAAAACATGCAAATCTCACAAATTATTCAACTTATATGAACAACGTAAAACTTCGTTAATCTAACTAAATAAATTAATTAAATTGGCTAGCTAGTGTAAATATGAGTTATAAAAAGTAATATAAAATGTGTTTATCACATGATTTTCAGTCTATTTCACACGCTCTTCTGTAATATTATACAACCTTATAGCGCATGCGGGTGTTCATCTCGTGTGTAGTTTGCTGTGTGCACCGTATAATAATGTTATTTTTTTTTCCAAGTTTTAAAATATTTTAAGTAATAAATTTGAGGGGAATGGGTCTGAATATTCTATGCTCGGTCTTGAGAGGGGCAACTAATTATATATGTGAATTAGCGGAGTAATAAAACCTCCATTTAAGGAAGTGTAGGGGGCAAAATGGGGTGGAAGAAAAAATGCATAATTTGTAATGATGGAATCAGTAATATAACTAAGTGATTTCTACTATTCTATAGGTTAATCAACAAAGTTTTCAAAGTTGGGGGGAGGGGATTCCCCCTGTCTCCAACATGGCGCCGCCCTTGGATGAGAGGACAACAATTCACTCTGTTGCGGCATGGTGATGACATAGGTGTAACAATTCAATGCAGAAAACTTGAAGAAAGTGAAGAGTCATATAGATTATGAGGTGTTGTTTTGAGTTGAGAAAATTAGGACCAATGTCCAAATTAAGGTAAATTATCGGAATTGGGGTTGGGACCAATGTTCAAACATACATTTGAGCCTTGTCCTAATGTTACGAAGTAGCAATCCGTGCGACGCTAACAACTAGCATCTGAACTAACTAGCAAGCTTAATGTCAATATGAATCAATACAACTTCAATTACAATAATACATAACTTGAACATGCAAATATGTCTACAAACTATAAGACAAGATAATCAAAGGAAAGTTTTTGTTAATATTTAGCAAAATTACAATGAGAGAAATGTTGATTAGTTCTATACAAGGCAAAAAAACGAAAAAAAGAGTGATGGTAAGAAAGCAAGTAAACTTATAATACACATTTTCAAAAGAAAGAACCCATGATACTTTCCTCTTTTCTATACACTTCTCTCTTCTCACAAACCCTCTCTGAAAATTTCATTCTTTTTCTCTTCTTCCTCACAAACTCTCTCTCTTATCTATTTGTAATCTCTCCTCTTCCCTTGCTCTCTTCTCTCAAACCCTTTCTCACTATTTATCTGTAATCTCTCCCCTCAGCTTCCGCTCTCACTCTTTATCTTTATCTCTAGAGCACACTTATCCATTTTTATCATCAACAGTGTGGGGATAACAATTAGTACAAATCACTATCATTTCTAAATCTTGCCCTCACTCATCAACACTTGCAAAGGCTAGAAAAAACACTTCATTTCATCATCACTTGCAAAGCCAAAATCAACACTTCATTTCATCATCAAAGACTCAGGCCTTCCAACAAGATGGAAATAACCCACTGATCCCTCCAACCTCCTCACCATTTCTCCTTTTTCTAGGTATGATCCTCATCTCACTAGCGGCCTCCTCTCTCGCATTAATCTCTTTCAATCTTTGTGCGTATCTCCATCTTTAATTGGTGGGTTTGGAGTAAGCCTAAAAGGTAAATTTATCAATTGGTAGGTAGGCAATTAGGGAGTGTGAAACACATTTGTTGATTGATGAAACCCATTTTGACATCATCTGTATGTTGAAGTTGTGAAACCCAATTAAGGAGTCGGAGATCATTCATCTGTATGTTGAAGCTATGAAGCTTTCAGAAGTTACAATCTTAAAACAAGCTTTAATAGATTGGACTTTCCAATTAGGCTTAGGCATCGAAAATTCTTCCTTTTAATTCTCTGTAATAGTATTGGATCTTCCATATTGGGTCACATGCTATATTATGCTTTAATGGTTTGAACCTTTCAATTAGGCTTAGGCATTAAAAAAAAATGCCTTCCATTTAATTCTGTATAATCATACCCAGAGAGCTAGGCCCTAAGCGCTAGAGGATGTTCTCTGTAAGTGTGTTTGTGTTCGATTAGTGGAGTTATGAGAATCTCTAGGATGATGGACGATATTGAGGCTCTCTGACGCATGCCTGACGCTCCTGGCTCGTATTGGATCTCCATTGGGTCACATGCTTTAATGATATTTTTTAAAATATTTATAGTAAATCTGGCCAAATCTTTAAAAATTTATTAAAATTGTGCCAACGTCACGAATAATACATTAGAGATAAATATTGGATTACATGTGCAATTGTAATATTACACTTCATAAATAACTCGATTTTATTTCTTAAAAATCGTGCCCTTGGTAATTTGAAGAAATATAAATTGAGAGAAAACGTGACATAATCAACCATCAACAAGGAAAAGGAGATTTTAGGGTCAGAGCGTCAAAAAGGTTTGTTAGCGAAAGCGGAAAACTCTTCTTCTTCCTCGATCGGCTTCGAAGCGAGAGCGACCGAGAAAGAGAGATGGGGAGGGGAAAGTTCAAGGGCAAGCCCACCGGTCGGAGACACTTCTCTACTCCAGAAGAGATGCGTAAGACATTCTTCAAATTTAATTCTAGGGTTTCTCTTTGTTTTTCTTCTATTATATATTCATCTTCAGATCTAGTTTTGTGGAACATGTTGATGTTTTTCATTGCAATTCGCGCGGTGTTGTTTTCAATTTCCTTTGATGATAGAAATTAGAATCCATTATGTTGTTTGAAGTACCGTTTAACATTGTTACCTTGGAACTAAGAACCTGTTTGCCAAAAGCTTAGTTAACGGTATATTTAGGATTAGGACTGCAAGTGGGTAGGCTGGAAGTGTTTGTTTTTTGTTTTGAATAGACTCAAACTTCTTAATAAGAAGTGAGCACTTTATAAAATGTGTTTGTTTTTTGTTCTGAATTTCTGATTGGACTAAGCACCGTGGGGATGTTGGTCGCTTAGCACCGAGTGCTTAATGAAAAATTAATCTAGCATTGAGTGTTTAATGAAAATTTATTCTAATAATAACCTCTCAATAAATTTGTAATGATTGTTGCTAACCCTCTCCTCTATCAACCATCCCCTATTTTCTCCACCTCATCTTTATCATGAGAGCAGTGCCTCCACCGTTGCCACCACCCTTCCTAGCCTCCCCTCCCCTCCTCTTTTTCTTATTCTTATTCCTCTTTCATTTTATCTTCTTCTCTATTAAAGATTATATGAGGAATGGAGAGTGATATAGGGTGATTTCTGGTACTGGTGGAAAGAGATCTCAATGTATTTGGAAGAAAGAAAATAGGTGGAGAGGATATGGGGGTTAATGTTGGTGGCAAGGATGCACGAAACGACTTGGCAATTAAAAAAAAAAACTAGGATTCAGTGACACGTCAAACCTTATTTTTATATTTTTTGATAAAGGACAAGGACAATGAAAAGAAGTTAAATATGAAAAAACAAATAAAGGTAAAACAAACTAGAACAAGGAGAACTTACTGAAGAAAAGTTTTGCAGCTGGTATTGTAGAAGAATGAAGACATCAATCGGTGATTGACAATTAGATGTGAACTCCTCTAGAAAAAACCCTGTCACGCCCCAATTTTCGAAGAAAACGAAAATCCTAAAATCCACGTAGGATTATCCGTTTCCCCCAAAACTCGGAACGTGAAAATTCAATAACAACAGAAACAAATAGCAGCAACAACTAAACATCTGAAACAAATAAAAATCTAACCCGGAGAGACTCTGACGTTGCTAGCTCACTAGCGGAACTCCAGTAACACTGCTCAAAAGTCTCTAAATCTGAAAGGCTAATCGGCTACCCAAGAAGCAAAAGCTCACTTGGGTCAGCAAATAAGCTGGTGTGAGAAATCTTCATCCCAAAATCAATAGATCCGCATATGACAACATCAAAACAAACAAAACAATAAACAACCACATCATCAGGTAGTTCCTCAATGAGGCAAATGTGTCATCATCCTAATAAATAAATATGCATTATTTATTACTAATAAATAAAATTTATGAGTTATCAATCCTCATAAATACAACAACTATACAATTCATAATCATATTAGACTATTATTGAAATATTAACAAAACACATTTTTCTACCTTTAGAAAGACATATAGTTCTCATTCAATAGTTGAATGAGCATTTAGTTTCTTCCTTTAAGGTAATCATGCACATACACAAAAAAGAAATCTCGCTTCTTTTCCACAATCACACTATCCTCCATGTGCCGAACACACCTCACCCAAGTGTGCCTTCTTTGCCATCGAAATCACTCGGAGCGTACATGACCCAAGTGGGGTGCCACATCGAGTGTCATGTCATCTCACCCGAAGTTCGATCACTGGCAAGTATTCTTCCTAAATCTACACGTACAACCGAACGCACATGGAACGGTGCACCGATATGCAAGCAAGTCTGCATACCCATAATAATATCACACGTATACAAGCAAGTCTGTATACAAAAATTTCTTTTTTTTTTCGGAGTTGTGGAAAAGAGCATAAAAATATCAACTAAAACTCAAAACTCTTTTATGGTGACATTTTGTCAACCATAAATAAATCAAACATAGTATCCACCATTCTTTTGGGGAACAAATAATATTTGACACATTTGCCAAGTAAGCATGTCACACTCTAAATTGTACAAACAAATGAATTTAATAAGTATTAAATATACGGGGTGTTATACCCTTGCTTGATTATTCTCAATGCAGAAAAATACTACCCATCTGATGGTTGTGTTTTTATCAAGTTATCAACCAACCAAGTGATTGCGATTTAGGAAAAACTTTAGTGGTCACCCATTAAATAGTAGGTCCAAACCTGTCTTTCATGTACTGCACCGTACTAAGTAAGTTCATAAACTGCTTCAGCTATTCATAGTTCAATGAAATGGGATACTTTTGCTCACCTACACATTGTTCAGGAATCAGGGTTCCAGACAGAATACTCACCAACTCAATGAAAAGATTTTCTGTAATTTTTTTTTTTTTTTTTTTTTTTTTTTTTACATTTCTACTTTGTTGAATTGCTAAACAAATTTGGATGGCAAATCCAAATTACACTCTTTAACATACCCTGTGTTTTTGTTGTGAAGAACCACTAAATAGGTTATGCATACTTACTATGAAGGAGGTTTTGGTGGACTTATATAAATCATGACCAAGGAGGTTTTGGTGGACTTATATAAACCAGACAGGAGCTATAGTTGTTGTAGAGGTAGGGCAGTCAAACCTAATTGATATGCGCAACGTACAATGGATACTAAATTGGAGACCTTCCGCAATCTTGTTTCACATTCACATAAATCCCTCTAGTCAGTTGTCAGCACTAATGTATACTAGATGAACTCGTGCGAAATCACCATTGTCTACTAGATGGGCCTAAAAAATGCAAACCATTTTTGGAGCACTGTAAGCACATCTTACAAATCCTGACACCAAACCTTGATAATTGGTTATCAGACATCTCTGTGTATCATCTCTGTGTATCATCTCTATTTCTAAAATGTTTCCTATCATCACCACCGTCAAATGCATCCAATGCCAAAAGGTCTTGTTCCTTGACATTTTGCTAAAGCTTAAGAGCTATATTTTCTCTGTCAATCAAGACTGTGTAAACACTAATATCATCATGAGACAGAGGCTTCCGTGCATAAAAGATAGAAACAAAAGTAGGTTTGCTGTTAAAGAACATGAAAAAATAGGAAGATTTAATGTTAAATATCACATCCCACTCAGTGATGTTAGTAGTCTGGGATGGACTCTGTAAGGGGTTCAAGTGGAATGATTGAATTTCTACTTGAGTTTCTTACCATTGTTTGCAACACATCACAACAAGCTCCGCGAGTATGCCGCAACGACACTCTTATGGTCAATGTGCTTGGACCACTAGACTACTGTAGTACTCAATAACACCATGTCGCCTTTCCACTATGTGGTTTTTAACAAGTGCCACATTTTTCACTAATCAAGTGATCATTATCAAACTTAGTTAATTTTGGCAGATTTATTCTCAAGTCCTTACAATCCTTCAGACTTTAGTGAACAATCCAGTGCACTACCTATAATTGTAGCTTCATAAAACTTTACGAATATTAAACCACAGATGATGCAATTATGCAAGTTTCCACTGCTCTAATACAGCTCGTTTGCAGATGTAATGCCCATTTCTTCCCCTCCAGCCCCCAGGCTACACAACCCTCTTAAATCAAATAAAACCTTTATACCCAAATTCTCAATTGGTCTCACTAAACCTAGACACACAATCTGTAATTTATATGGTTTATACCCCAACTGAATTCAAACCAATAAAATAATGTCAATAAAATAATGTCAATGCAGAGAACGAATTCTTGTCACAAAAAAATTCAAACCCAGAAATATACTACAACCAAAACCCAGATTAGAACTTCATTTATGAAACTTGAACCCAACATCCTAATAACTTAAACTTGTCATACCAACACAGACTTGCAAAATTTAAACCCAAATGGAACTCAAAAGCTTAAGATAGAAAACCATACCACAACCCAACATATCTAACTCAATTTCATAGATTTACCCAAGCAAAAAATACATATACGTATATAAGTGGATAAAAAAACTCACCGAAATCGAGATTTGAAATCCGAAAATCCCCTTGAACAACTCCTTATTTCTTCATCTCAAAACCTTCTTCAACTCACAAACAGATCACGATCCAGCAGCCAACGCAATCATCTCATCATCCTCTCGCCTGCGAGCTGCGATTTCTCCCTCACCATTTCAATTTTATCAATGCCAACTCCTCATCGCAATCACACCAGTACCCCTCATGCAATCCCTCTATCTGTCACCTCGCCCTCAATTTATTCTTCCATTCACGCCACACAGTCAAGCAACATTCACCCTCGGAACACCCAAATCACAACAGAGCCACCATTGTCCACCCTCTATCCGCCATCTCGCCTCCTGATCGCAGCCCCTCTCGCCAGTTTCGTCTCTCACAATCAGCCGCCATCGAAGAAAGAAAACACAAGGAAGGGAAGGAGAAAGGAGGAACAGAGGAAAGGGAAAAAGGAAAAAAAGTTTTCTTCCTCTTTATAGGGTAGGTGGTTATTCGCCCCCACTAAAATTCTGAAAGCACCCACCTTCTAAAATTCTAAACTCACCAAATAAAACCCTAATCATTAGTTAAATAAAAGCCCAAAACCAAGCCCAAATATAATTGAGTAACAATCCATCAACATTAGGGTTTACAATTTTTTTGCTAAATACACACACTTTATCCTATTTAGCCATGACAAACAAAAATCTTTTTCCAAATAATTGAGATTACAGTATATGCCATAATTAATAAATAAGAAATTTTTATATTTATTTAATTAGGCGGGTATTACAAACCCACTGTCAGCAATTGGCATTCCTTCATAGTTTTTTTTTTTACTCAGAAATTCAAAAATAATTACACAGTAGGTTGGAAGTTGTACCCCTGATCCATTGTTGTGTTCAACAGGTTGGAAATTCAGAAATAATTACTCAGCATAAATAGTTGGAATCCCATTGTTATGTTCTCTGAAGATGAGCTACTTCTGTTTTGTTGGAGGACAATAGAAAATAGTGAGTGACAGAGAGAGAGGGGGAAACACAGAAGACAATAGAGAAGTTACAGAGTGTGAGAAGTGAAGTTACGGAGAGTGAGAAGAGTGAGAAACGAACCTGAGAGATGGAAAGGACAAAACACAATAGTGGGAAGACCACGAAGACATATTTGTTCGTCTTCTTCTTCTCAATAGTTCGTCTTATTCCTCTTCCAACAGTGAGAAGAGTGCGAAGACCACGAAGGCTGATTTTTCCGCCGTCATCTGCTTCATTCCGTCATCTTCTTCTGTCCGTGCGAAGACCACGAAGACGCAATAGGTAGGTAGCTTCGTCTTCTCTTCTTCCTCTTCCTTATTCCTCTTCTTCCTCGTCCTTCTTTCTCTGCAAATGGGTTTGAAAAAGAATAGAGTGGAATTAGGTTTGTAGTTTGGGGCTTTGATCTCGTCCGTCCGATTTTATCAAGATCTGAAAATGAAAGATTTCAGTTGCACCCATTTGCACCCTCACCGAGTCTGGACCAAGTTAAGTTGACTGACTCGTTGATCGCGAGTCGGATATGTGTCGGGTGAGTGTCGATCGCGTGTCTGTATCCGACACGTATCCGATTTGGATTCAGAGGTTTTTCCCGAGAGTCTGTCCTTCCTAGGTTGGTGGTTTGTGGTGAGCGGTGGGACGTGGTGTGGTAAAAAAATACTTCAAGTCAACACCTAAAAACAGAGACCTTTTAATTTTACAGTAGCTCATTTAGAAGCAAAACAAACAGTTCATTCAAAAGCTCGTTCAGAACTTGTTAGAAGTTAGGTTTTAAGCACTTAAAAGAAAAACACCACCTTACCATTTTGGATTCAAGGGGACAACAGAATCACAAACCACAAATAATTTTTTTTTAAATATTATGAATCCACTGTGACTCTTAGGGCCCTCCGTGCGACTGTTTGATCATTCCATGCCCTATACAACCTAGGTTTTGTCCACAGATTTTTCTCTGAACTTGGTGTCAAAGCAAATTGGCCTTTTTTATTTTTTATTTCTAGTTCTGGAGGATTTATTTATTTGGTTTACTTTTTGAGAACTCTGTGCAAATGTAAAGTCTCTGATAAGCTGGGGGATGTAGCATTTACTATATTTGTTGTGTTTACAGATTTAATAGTTCTACCAGATTATGTCATTTATACTTGACTTAAAAGTTACAGCTATACTAGTGCTAAATGATTACCTCATTGTAAAAGTTATTAAATCGTCAGACCACATTATGAATGACTTGAATGATTGCAGTTGCAGGTACCTCTTCCCGCCCTCGAACCTTTAGACAGGTACATAGTTTTGATCCTATTGCTGAGAACTACATATTTACTTTTTGATAAGATACCTTTTTGTATTTAATTAATTTCATTGATACGTATCATGCCTTATATCAGTCACTTAATCAGCTGCCCTAGTAATTCTCATTCCTGAATTTTTTGATGTATTGTTCATTTTTGTTTCTGGAAATCGTCATACTTACTGTAATGAAATTTAAGTCTGTATCTCACAGATGTGTCGTCAATTGTGATTACTACTAGTAAAAGGAGGCTAACCTATTTATCGCTATTAGGAGGAAGCTGAAGAGGAAGAAGAAGTAGAAACAGAATCTGAAGAGGAATCGGAAGATGAATCTGAGGTAGTTGTCTTTCCACTCGTTTTACTTTTACATCTTATTCCCTTTGCTTGAGCTTCTTGTAATTCTATATGAATTTCTCTCAACCCTCAAAATGTGGATGTTAGCAGAAAAAGAAAGGAACGCAAGGCATCATTGAGATCCAGAATCCAAATTTGGTAAAGCCAAAGAATGTGAAAGCTAGAGATGTTGATGTAAGTTTGCAACATCTCCCTTGTGATTCTCACTAAAACCATTATTAGATGCTTGAATTTTTTTTCGTTATGTAGGTAATCTTTGTTATCTTTGTTGCTGCCAGCATTGATATATGCACTACCAGATCCCATAATGAGATGACATAATGAAAATTCAAAGCACTGGGTTCACTATCTTTAGTTAATGTAAGACTTATCATGTATATGGGTGGGAGTGGGACTGAGAACTTGGAGCGTAAAAAGGGAACTCGAGTAAATTAGAAATTCAAAGAATTTGGTAATTCATTAGAGTCCTATTTTGGGAGTTACTGATGGGAGAGAACTCTGTGGGTGGAGAGAAATCCTTCTGAGAGGTTTAGGAGAAACTTGAATGCTTGTCAGGTTGTTTTGGTGCTTCCTCACTCAAGTCACCTTCACATGATTCTAGTTAATTCACATAATTCTAGTTAAATAACATATCAGACAACGACTATAACCAAGAAATTGCATATGACTGAGGATTATGCACTTTGATTTTTGGATAATTTTATCTGTTATATATTTTCTTTACATTTTTTTCAGATGGAGAAAACAACGGAACTCTCTAGGCGTGAAAGGTATGTAAAATCAGTGTCTTTTTTACCAGTACAATTGATACTTTCTTTTGAATTTTGGTTTTTTCCATTGACGGTCTTTAGTGATATTTTGCATAAAAGCTTTTGTCATCCCTGACCCGTCAGTGATGACTGAAATCCTATTCGTTTGTGTATAACGAATACGTCTAGGATACATAGTTTATCACTTCAAATTTCTCACATTTTCTTTAATGTTGTCAATAGACAAATTTATTGGTTTATATAGGATTCATATGAAGTAGGGTTGAATACTTAAATGCTTTACACTAGTGGCATCCAAACTTCTGTCATTGCCAACGTGATCATGAACCACTAACTGTGATTAGGCTTGTCGGAGTGCTTCCTATCGGGTAGCTAATCATTGGTCGGGATGATTATTTGGATGTAATTGTATGTGCCTAATGGTGTGAACTAGCCATGCATTTACAAAAAAGGGTCTGGGTCTAAAGCAAATCCATTGACACTATATGGTTTCTGTTTTAGTTTGAAGTTTTTGACAAGTATTATGTGATCAACTACTGGGGTTTCTATAATTCTAATTGATTTTTATCTTATTTTTTGGTTTTAAACTTCTGATGAATGATGTGCTTGTCTTCAACATATTTCTTATCGTGGGTTGTTCACCTTTTGTTTATTACAGTTGCTATTTTCCTCATTGTTGTTTTTATATCATTGCTATTATTTTGGTGATTTAGTTCAAAGTCCAGAAAGTAGTATAAGATCTAGAATTATACGTTTTCTTAGTATGGCTTGTGGTTCAGTAGACTTGTTATCTAGATAGATTGCCCATCTTAGTGATTCTCTAGCACACTCGTACTTGTTGAAGATTTTAATTGGTCATATTCTTTTCTGATATTGCTTGCAGAGAGGAGCTGGAGAAACAAAAAGCTCATGAGCGATATATGAAGCTGCAGGAACAGGGCAAGACTGAACAATCTAAAAAGGATTTAGGTACATTGAGAAACTCCTGATTGCTACATATTATTTTACCGAGTCTTTATTCATTTTGTTTTGGATGAGATGTCATCTGCATGATAATGTATTCTGTTTTCTTTTGTTAGAGCTTGTGAAAATAAGTTATAGCGAAATTCAAGGTTTACCTGTTAGGATTCAGGAGTCAGGATATCACCTTCTTTTGCAAATATTCTTATTTGTAAAGTTCTTTCTTGGGAAGTTTTTATTGGTGATGGTTTTGCCTTAATTACTATCCTTTGTATCAATATCTCATGATTGCCTTGACACCTCCCACCAGAGCGTCTACAACTGATACGACAACAAAGGGCTGAAGCTGCTAAAAAACGAGAGGAGGAGAAGGCTGGTATGTGCTCACATCACTTTCCCAAGTGCTTTCAAATACTCTTGCCATATTTCATCTTGAGACTTGTGTAAATTTTTACTTTTCTCAGCCAAGGAGCAGAAGAAGGTAGAATCTCGTAAATGATCTTGTGTGCTGCAAAAAGGAAAATCCATGTGATACCTGTATTTCCCTGATTGTATCTGAAATAGTTGCAACATATACAGATTATTTGATCAAGTCGAACTTTTCATTGGTTAATGATAAAGTTGCTCTCAGATATTTGATGTTGTTATTGCCCTAGTTGATGAAGGAGAATGGAATTATAGCTTTTAAATATTTTGCTTACGAAGTACTGTAAGATCACATATATTAGACTCGGAAACTGGTTATTTACCTCTTTTAGTAGATTCTGGAACTGGCTACCCCCTTTTTTTATTTTTTATTTTTTATTTTTTTATAACCGAAATTGCATTATAAAAAATAAAAAAAAATATTTAGGTTTAAAGTACATTCCATCTCAAAGCCATCATTATTACTGTTACCACTACTATCATTAGCATAGACTGATGCAACTAGTTGGTGAGCTATTGCCTTGAAACATTAAAAGTAAACTAGTTTGTGTTCTAGTCGATACTATTAAGTAACCATTCTAACCATCTGTTGTCATGATAAATGTTCGTTTCTATTATTGATCGTTTCTGCAATGTCTTTGCTATTAGTTATCGCTATAATCTTTTTGTACCATTTTGCCATCGCCCACCCTTTCCAATTTAGTTTCAAAACTTGTCATGTTTTTTTTACGCCATCCTTTACTAATCCCCATTATTTTACCATTTGCATCTATCGCGTACAAAGCATAACAAAGCAGCATCATTAACCAACATAATAAAATTATAACCTTCCTATATTTTTGCCTGCACAAAAACTTTTGAAATAACATAATTATTTGCACTTGTGGTATGTTAGTGCTGACATAAACAATATCATATTGTTGTTGTTCCATATTGCTTGAAACCTGTCAGAGATTTATCGAGCTATTGACTAAACTTGTTATTATCTGTACCCTAAGTTTTTTGTGTTAAAAAAATCAAACTGTTTCTAGCCACCCAAATTTGATCAAGGACGGCAACTGCTGTAACCATGTTTTGTTCTTTCATACCACTGTTGTGCATGTACCATAAGAACTCCAGAAAATCCTTGATGTTTCCTTTTCTAAGTTGCAAAGTGGGTATTCATTGCTCACTGATACATGATGTTGTTTAAGGACACCTCCCACATAAAATAGTCATTTGTATATTTTTCAGAGAAATAATTGAACTTGATGAAAAATCTTGAGTTTTCAAATACCTTCTATCAATCTCCTATCATCACATCTCGATGAAGAGACATTAGTCAAAACCACTGCCTCACTTCTGAAAGATCTATAAGCTGATTTCACAGTGAAAATTCCTTTGGTCTCATGCTTTCAAATAAACATATCATGCTCCTCCAAATGTTTAATGGGAGTGTCGAACTTGGCCATAGTTACTTGTTGGAGGAGAAATAGTTCTATAGTAGGCTTGTCCCATTCATTGTCCTCCCTCTTATTGAATAATTTGGTCTTTCACGGATTCAAACAAAGATGAGGTACCATGTGGAGGATTTGTTAAATATGAATAAATGATGCTTGTGTTGACGACTGATAAATGATCGATTATGTTTTATATTTCGGTTTATAACTCCTATGAGTTTACTGGAGATGAGCTTGCTTAGATGTGCATTTGCTTGAGGTCTACTTGTGAAACAATGCTACCTATGCAGGACAATCTTGCATGAGATTTTGATAACCTAATTTGTCTTTAATTTTAAACTATAGGGATAGGATATGGCAGACCCAAGCGACCCTAGGAGAAAAAACAGTGATGCAGGCTACTGTTCAACCCTCTTTCTGAGCAAAGGTTGCGTTTTTCTCAATTTCATTGAAATTTTCATTTTTTTAAATTACAAAAAGAAAAGGGCAAAAGAAAAATGACATTTTTTTTTCTGTAAAATTTGGGTTTTTTTTTTTCATAAATTTCTTTAAAATACAAAAATCAAATATCAAAATAACAATTTTTCAAAGTTTTTTCGAAACCTTTCGAAATTTTTTTCGTAAATTTCAAAGTATTTTTCATTATCATTTCTTCTAATTATTTATTGATTTTTGAAACCACCCGCTGACTTTCTAATTATCATTTCTTCTATATTGATTTTTGAAATCACCAACTGATTTTCTAATTATATATTGATTTTATGTTTATTTCATTTCTTGATATTTATGCTTCATTTAATGTGTTTAATAAATTTATTTAATTTGCATCTTAAAGTTTTTTTTCTTTACACACCAAAACATTTCTTAAATTAAGAATACTAAAATTAACTCTAAAAATAAAATTACTGTCCTTGCTTCTGACTGCCGAAACTTTGAAAATATGTGTGAAGTAGTATATAACAATGGGCTGTTGCTAAATAACACCAACAATTATGCTGAAGGACACCGTCAGTGCCTTAATTTCTGAAGAACATCACCTCATGCTGAAGGACACCACCAATATAAACAAAAAACCATACCACATCTATTCTCCTCTCATCCTCCTCCTCTTTACCACCACCACTTCTCCTCCTCCTCTTCCCATCTTCTTATTCTCATTCTCCTTTTTATTTTCCATCATTCACCACCACCACCACCACCACCCTGCCTCTTCTACTCATCCCCCCTCTTCTTCTTCTTCTTATTTTCCTCATATTCCCCTCTTCCTCCTCCTCCCTGAATCACCACCACCACCCAGCCACCTCTCTTCTTCCTCCTCCTCCCCTCTTATTCGTCTTCTTCTTCTTTTCCTCCTCTTCCTCTCCATCAAAAATTTCCCCCTTCTTCTCCATCAATCCCCACCACTACCACTTCTCATCCTCCTCTTTTTTTTTCTCATTCAATCACCACCACCATCCCGCCACCTCTCCACCTCCTCCTCCAGGGTGGTGTTGCTTCGGTGAAGAAAGAAGAGAATGTGAAGGTAGTGGTGTCCTTCAGTAGATCCAAAAAAATAAAATAAAAAAATAAGGTGATGGCATTTTTCAACAACCTTAGACAAATTGTGGCCATTCATGCTCATCAATAATTGAAGGTGAAACTTCATCTGCGATTTGTCAACAAAAATTGAAAATGGTAAGGAAAAGTGATAGATTTCGAGTTGATACTTCTTTCGTCTTAAGGTCATAACCTTGTCAACCCTGTTATGTAAATTAAGTTGGTCATGTTTAGGTTGAACATCTAAACCTTTGTTAGACCGATTTATATTGGATTGAAACTAGGGGTATTAATCGGTTCGATCGGTTCAAAATTGGATCCGAACTGAACTGAACCGAACAGGGGATTCAGTTTTTTGTTCGGGTCGATTTTCATATTTTTTAATAAAAACCTTTATTAGACCCATTTATATTTTCAACTTGAAACGATTACGAGTTACCCATTTTCGCCTCTAGAATCAGATAAAATATAGTATTGCAATAAATTCATGTGACAGCTCCTATTTTGATGTAACAAACAATTAAGATAAATTGGGACAGGGACAAATATTTTTAACACTGCATTACCCATTTCAAACAAACATTTTAACTTTAGGGGAGCAAGTGGTTGGAGATGCACTTAAAAAATTGGCACAGTAATTGCATTTTTTGGTTGGAGGAATTCATTGCGTTTTAAGTTGTTTTGTTTTTTACAACTTATTTCTACAACTCTGTTGTTGAAGTTTTGAGAATTGAAGTCATCACCTATAGACCCTCAATATCAACCTTGTTAATGTAATCAATAGGTTATGCATCCAAACATTCTCTTAAACAATGCCATATCTGGTCATGATGCTAAAGGAATAATCAACATTCTCTCCTCTTCAGGTTCACAATATATTCATTTCTGCCAGCCTCAGGATTTTACCACAGTAAAAATAGAAGATGTTTATGCTCAAAGCACTAGCTGCAAAATCCACTTGTGGTTGTTCCAAGTCCTGGACTCTGCACCAGTGAATGTGCACTACCTTTTCCCAACTTGTTTAGCAACCCCATTATGTTCTAATCTTTTCTCAATGTCCTCTCTATCACAAAACTTGCCAGTTCTTTCAAACACTTCAAATACCAGCCATCCAACACTTCAGGTTCTCCCAAACACTTCAAATACCATGGCCGGTTCATCAGCAAATGACACAAACAGGTTCTCCCAAACACTTCAAATACCAACCATGGTCGCCGGTTCATCAGCAAATGACACAAACATAACTATGCAAGACCTTGAAATCAAAGACAGCTTTCGAGTTGAAAGGGCTCAATGGGTGCTCAATACACCCAAGCCACCTGGTCTATGGCAAAAACTTGTTGGTTCTGTAAAAGACACTGTATTTCCTAATGGAAACAAGTTCTCTTCATCAACTATAAAAAAATCTGCTCCAAAACGGGTGGTTTTGCTCTTGCAAGGTCTCTTTCCGATCCTTCGTTGGGGTCATAGTTACAAAGCTGAGAAATTTAAGAGCGACTTAATGGCTGGTTTGACACTAGCAAGCCTTAGCATTCCACAGGTAAGCTTAATTCATCTGAGGAGTGGAGTCCATGCATATAGCATCAGTTTTAGTATTTTGTGTTGATATGCATTGTTTCATATACAGAGTATTGGTTATGCTGGTTTAGCAAAACTTGATCCTCAGTATGGTCTTTGTAAGTTCAATCTTCACATAACCGACTACATTTTGCATACAAAAGAGAGCACCACATATGAAGGCAGTGTTATAATCTAATTAGTCTTTTATGTTTCATTTGGTTTTGCGTTATACTTTAATTAGATACTAGCGTTGTTCCGCCTCTGATTTATGCGTTAATGGGGAGTTCAAGAGAAATAGCTATAGGTCCAGTTGCGGTTGTTTCGATGCTGTTGTCTTCTATGGTTCAGAACATAGTAGACCCTTCTGTTGATCCTGTTACTTATAGGAAGATCATTTTCACCACAACCATGTTTGCTGGTATTTTTCAAGCTGCCTTTGGATTGTTCAGGTAATTAACTAGACTTGTTCATTTGTTCAACTACAGTACGTAGCCCATGATTGAACAATTATTGAGTTTGTTTTAATTGTTACAGGTTGGGTTTTCTTGTGGATTTCCTCTCACATGCTGCAATTGTTGGGTTCATGGGAGGTGCTGCCATTATTATTGGTCTCCAACAACTAAAAGGACTACTTGGTATCAGCCACTTCACGACGAAGACTGATGTGATCTCAGTTATTGGGTCTGTTTGGAGATCAATTCATCATCCGGTAAGTTTCACTCCAAACTACAGATTTTTTTTTTTAATATATATATTTTTATATTTATACATACCCAATTGTTTCTGTGAAACGACCATTTAATCTTTCTTGAATGTCGTCATGGTCTTGATCATCGAGAACTTGATTAGAAACATTACTAGGCATTAGCATAATTCAACTTCTGTCAGTGTCTAAGGGAGACTAGTTCCATAAGTAAGCAATCCGAGTACAAACTGTTTTATCTTCTTGATGGTTATCGACGGCTACCTAATTAGACCACTAGTTTTTTTTTTTTTGTTAAATCTTTTATCATAAATTAGGCTATTATAATCAATCTCTTAATGGTTGCGAATCAAAGTGGGAAGCCCATTATTGTTGTCCAGGGGTCCCGACTAGATTTAGATTGCATTTTTTTATGTGTACATCCATGGGAATCCTCGTGTGAAGAATTTTGGTATTGTTATACCAATGTTATATTCCTATAAAAAAAAATTAAAATATAACCCCACACCTCCACTTCTGCTTGATACGAAAAGCTTGACCCACCCTAAAAGTTCGAACTTTTGGTATATGGGAATTATATCTGCAGACTGTAGCTAGAAATTGACAGTTTATGCTAGCGAGGCACTGGCCTGGGAAAGGGAGCGAGGTTGCTGCCTGGGGGGGGAATGTACACTTTTGCCCCCCCCCAAGGCAACAACCAGGCAGCGGGGCCCAAGCCAGCAAAAATCACTCCTTTACCATTCAGAAATTCTAAATGTCGAGGAAGTGGGCGAGGAAACGAGCGAGGGGAGGGAGGTGGCGGGGTGGGGACCGTTCACCTCCCTCGGGATGCGTGCCGTCTTTTTTGCACGCGCATCCCGAGGGAGGTGAACGGTCCCCACCCCGCCACCTCCCTCCCCTCGCTCATTTCCTCGCTCGTTTCCTCGCCATGTAGAATAACTCTTTACCATTACAATACCACTTGAGCAAAAATGGATCCATCACAGAACACTAACTACTTATGATGTTTGTCTATTTCTCATAAAAAAGTGTACACTAAACACCGCCAAACTGTCTGTAAGAGTTTCTTGCATAATTATGAAATAGTATTGCTTTTGAGTTTTAACCATTGTTTTCCTACAATTATGGTACAGTGGAAACCTCACAACTTTCTCCTGGGATGTTCATTCCTCATTTTCCTCCTAATTGCCAGATTTGTTGTAAGTACAGTAAAAATCCTCATAGTACATTGTTTCAGTTTTGATATTTCAATGTGCATGATTATTAGCTAAATCATACTAATTAATCATCCATATGAGAATCCCAGGGTAGAAGGAACAAGAAACTATTCTGGTTACCAGCCATTGCTCCCCTGGTATCTGTTATATTATCCACGCTAATGGTTTTCCTGACAAGAGCTGATAAACATGGAGTTACAATTGTGAAACACATCAAAGGAGGCCTAAATCCAAGTTCAGTTCATGAATTAGACTTCAAAGGTCAATATGTAGGACAATCTGCAAAATTTGGATTAATTTCTGCCATCATTGCTCTCACGGTAATACTAATTTCACAATGTTGATCATGCCGTTTCCACTATTATCAATACAACATAATTTGACAGTAAGTAATTTCAGGAAGCAATCGCTGTTGGAAGGTCATTTGCATCCATTAAAGGATACCACATTGATGGGAACAAAGAAATGCTAGCTATGGGGTGCATGAACATGGCAGGATCATTGACTTCATGTTATGTTGCAACAGGTAAGTGAGTCTCCACTGCACGGTGAACACTCACTGGCACACGCACCCACAAAAGATAGCTTTATCTATTTGCTAGAGGACTTTTTTTTTGCAATTTGCACACTATAAATTGAACCAACAAATACTTGTATTTATATTTTCAAAAGCTCATGTACAAACAGTTTTCTGACAAGAAATAATTCTTCGGTCATTTTTACTTATTTTGTCGATGTAGTCGAATCTTGTTCTCTTTGACTTGCATACCGAACAGACGTGAGCCAAGAACCACCGTTGTGATGGTCGATGACACTCTGATGCTAAAGTCAGACAAGGCTTGAGAAAGGCGCAAAACTGTAAATTGGATTCTGTAGTGTACATTTGTTCATCAACCCTGTGTCCTATTTATAATGCGAGAGTCCTTATTCGGCTAGGCCTTTGGTTGCGTAGTTTTGGAAAAGATATCTTGCTGGGGATCATTTTCCTGCTGGGAGTTGTCCATGTAGGAGAGTTTCCCTACACGACCTGTGCTCCTAGATATGCAGGAGATCCTTCCCTTTTGGAGTGTTGTCTATGCAAGGGAGTTTCCATGCATGACTTATATTCCGGTATTTGTTTCCTAGTCGAAATCAACGTATTGCTGGTCTGCCCGTCTTAGGTCGATCCCCGAGATACTTGCGTTTTTATGCCTTATGGGTATTGGGCTTGACCGTGTGACATATAAGATTAATATGGCGCTGTAATTTGGGTCCAACCTCCTGGACCTTGCCAAAATGGGCTAAGTGTCGTCTGAGCTTTGCCAGACTGGGCGAGCAATCAAGCTCACTTTGCTCTGTTGACGAGATCCTCATGACGCGTGTACGACACGGATTAAAGGACAGTTTGGTGTATCATCAGCTACTCCCCCCAAGTTAGTGAGCCATCTAGTCAGTCCACTAAGTCATGTGATGAAGGACATGCGCGGTCATGATGTTTGAGTTTGAATCGTCTCCTCGAGCGGCGCACGTCATTAATTGGGCGTGCATCTGCTAAAAATGACAGAAATTCTGCTTTATATATAGATCCCCTTCTCTGCAGAGTTTATTTCCTTTACTCTTTCGATCTCAGAGACTCTGCTTTGTCGTTCGCTCTCCGCGCTTTTGACTTTGTTCAACTTCTGTAATCGAAAGCTTGTATGTTCTTCCATGGCAGGCCAGAATCAACTTTATGATGAATTGTTTGCTAAAGGTCGTAAGTTTTTCGAGGAGAGGTCAATCTCCGAGTCGAATCTGGAGGGCCTTCAAGAGAAGTATGGGATCCCTAATGATCTGGTGCTCTTCACATTCGGCGCTGGTCAGACGTTGTTGTCTCATCCGGAAGAATTTATCTGATTACACTGAGGTATGCTTCAATCGGGCGTTCGTTTTCCTGTCATCAAGAAAATCTGGCTTCTTGGCGTACCTCGACATTCCGCCCGCTCAGCTGGTGCCAAACGGGTACAGGACGGTGATCGATATTCTGATTAGGACGAAGGATGCTGGTGTTCGAGTGTTTCCAAGGGTGATCCAACTGCTCACCTCTCATGGGGTAAATGAGCATGTTGTGTGCATGTTGACGTCGCTGGCTTGTTTTGGCAATCTACCTAACGATTTCAAGTTCTGGTAGAAGTATTGTTTCATGGCTTCTACAGACTCGAAATATTTCGAGCTTGATGGTTGTTTGATTGAGCGGGAGTTCAGGCAACTGAGCAAGTTTGATTCCATTTTTTTATCTCGCTAGTGTATATTGCATATTGAATTGTTATCCGTGCTTTCTATCTGGAAATTTCCAACTATGCCCCTTTCTTGTGAGGACGAATTAACCATGATAAATTTTGTGACATGCCTTAGATGTGGGTGGAGGATGTCGTCTAACCCTCTAATATCAAGTGTAGCGGACTGTGGGCTTACTAGCATGAGGCTCCAAGTTTTTTTAGAGTCCTAAAACAGAAGTTTGAATGCGATTCCTCTTCGAAAAAGAGGAAGCTCCCGAAGGTTAAGATTTTGAACCCGTCAAGGAGAGCGAAGTTGAATGAGGCACTTTCTTCTTCTATGCGTTCAAAAAAGCCTCATGCTGCATCTAAGCTTGCTCGTGAGTGTCCAACCCCTTCAAAGGGGGACGCAATGCTGTGGGGCAAGATCTTGATTCGTCTGCTGTGGCGGAAGCTGTTGTGTCTAAAGGGCATGGTGCTCAGATGAAGGCCCCTATTTCCCTTTTCGACTTGGAGAATGCATATATGCAAATGGTGGGGGTTGAAGATGCAACGAAGCTGAGCACTGAGCACTGAGCACTGAGCACTGAATGCCATGAACAACTTGTTGCTGCTAGAGGGTATGACAACTTCGTCTAATGCGGGTCGGACTCGTCCTTTTTCATTGGAGGATTTCAACAATTCGAATGACGTACTCCCTCTCAAGTGCCGCTAGATGTTTGAGATGACTGGGCTATCGCTCCATGTTGTGGCTCTCTGTTGCCGAGTATGGTTGGCTCGAGAGTTGTTGTTGGGTTTGAAGCATGCATACGGCTTCACCAGTGGAGGGATTGTTTTGATTGTTGTTAGGTTGAGGGTCTGTAGAGTGTTTCATTTGTTCTAAAAGTTTTTTAATCACTAATTAGACTGAGGAAGATTTCTATTGCAAATTCTCTTCTTGAAAGGAAACTGTTCTTCCCCACCGATGGTGCCAAACTCATGTCCAAAGTCTGGTCTCCTATAAGTTTGACTTGCAAAACAAATGTTAGATTGCCAAATACCACATTTTTAGTGGCCACAAACACTCTGATGCTTAAGTAAGTAACTCAGTTGGAGATGGAGATAAATCTGGACAGAACTCAGATAAAATTGCATATCTTTGTTGAATGTTTCTTTTACCTTATATAATGGTCGTTATTAATTCTCTGTGTGACTTAAGCATGTGAGACACAACGAGGGAAGACGTTCTTTGTAACAGTCTCCTCATTTATGAAGATACGTCATCGGAGGCCTAACTCCGTCCATGACTCTTTTTCTCTGTAACTTTCCTCCTTTTTAAGGGAGAATTCTATTGGGCCTGGATTTGGGCCTTTGATTATGGTTTATTCTAATGGGCCCTGTTTGGGCTTTTATGACTAGATTTGCCATTTTTGAGATTTGTGAGTTGGCTTGGTCTTGGAATATTTGATTCTCGTGATGAACGTTCCCTGCCACGTATGTGGTTGTGATAACAAGCGTATTTGATGTATCATAAGTTATTATTATTAGTTAGTGCCAGGCGCATACGTGTTGATTATATTACATAAAACCAAATAGTGAGAGTATATTATTATTTGTATGAATGAATATTTTTACACCGTAAGAAATAAGAATAGGGTGAACAATATATATTTCATATTACAGAAATCACTTCAAAAAGATGAAAACACTTTTTATTAGGGGTGGGCACGGGATGGGATGGACCTCATCCCATTCATTGGGGACCGAGACAGGATAGACGTCCCATCCCAAACGGGTTCGGGATGGGATGGGATGAGCATGTAAAATACCCTAACCCTAATTTAGAGCACCACTTTCATCCAGTCCACTCGTATGTATCGAGATTCATGTTTTATCAGATTTTTTTAAAGCAATGTTAAGTGTTCTAGCTACTTGAGCAAATGTTTATCCAAACAAAGAATACAATGAACATGTGAAAGTGATAGACTTGTTCAAATGTCTATTTCTTAGGGAAATTGATTTCCCCATCTTCATGCATCTATAGCGAAAATAACCCAATTCCCCATCTTCATTCATCCATAGTGAAAATAACACGATAGAAAATGTGAAAATTGCGTGATGTAAAAAGATGAAAAATGTGTTTATATGTCATGCCATTAAATTAGTAGAATACAAGAATATGTAAATTGATATAGTTATGACCAAAGGCAATTAGTAAAATAGATGAATGTTTTCTTTTTTATTGAACAATCCTTATGATTTGAGAGTGACATACTAACTTAATTTCTGGACGAGACAGGATGGGCGGGATTGAAAATCTTCATCTCGATCCCATCCAACTCTAGATCGGGACAGGACTGGATCGTGATGGGTTTGATCAATTCCAAAAAAACCGAGACAAAACGAGATGAGACCGACACAAGATCGAGATCGTGGGATGAGATGCCGGCCCACCCCTACTTTTCATAAACAATGCATGAATTTCAAATTCATCGCTCAAATATGAAAACAGAAAACTAAAATGGGGATGCACCTGCACCTGTGTTTGGTTTCCCTTGGACGTGTAAATTCTCACTCGTGCAAATCTATATGAAAATCTCATCGTATCCACAACGAAACATACTTGCCTTTCATTTGTTCATTTTTTTTCCTCAGGGGGATTTTTTTTTTAATTTTATTTTTTTAATGTTAATAGCAGCTTGATTAATTTACAGGTTCATTTTCGCGCACGGCCGTGAATTTCAGCTCAGGATGTCAAACGGTAGTGTCCAACATTGTGATGGCAGTGACTGTTATAATATCACTGGAATTGTTGACAAGGCTGCTGTATTACACACCTATAGCCATCTTAGCCTCCATCATTCTGTCTGCTCTTCCTGGACTCATTGATCTCCACGAGGCTTACTATATCTGGAAGCTCGATAAGTTTGATTTCCTAGCTTGCATTGGTGCATTCTTTGGGGTTTTGTTTGCCTCAGTCGAAACTGGTCTTCTGGTTGCGGTATATGTTTTTCTTAGTCTTCTGCTTAACATTCATTCATTTTACTTTATGTGCAAAAAGCATGCATGAGAATCTCATTTGCTTAAAAGATAAGCAACCAATACTAAAGTCTACAACTCAATTTGTGTTCTTTTTAAGAGCATCTGCAATGGGATTCCAAACCCAAATTGGAGGGGTGAGAATGAAATTCCAAAAGATGTCCCGAATGGTCAACAAGATTTCTTACATCTCATTATCCCACCATCTCCTCAAATAACTATAGTATTATGATCCAATCTTGGTCTACATTGTACATCTTTTTTCTTAAATGGGCGGCAAGCCAATCGTTTACCATAGCCCAAGGACACTGGAATGAATTTCGTTAAAATTATTAGCCTTTTGCAGAAAGAAAAATAAAAAGGCCACTGCCATTATCTATTTGTCACCCCTTTATACATGATAACTATGCCGGATCCATTTTCACCATTATCTTCAGTATAAATTCTGATGAGACTATAAACTTCACAATTGATTATCTTTTGGTAGGGTGATTTACAAAGAGGCTATACCATGAATGACTACACAAACAATTCCATAGGACAGCAAATATGTGGAATGAAAAGGCATGTTAATCCCTTCAATAACTGTAATAAAATGGAGAAATTGAACTAGCCGCGTAGATCAAGATTGCAGTACACAGATGAAACATAACATGGTATCAATGATCATTTACATATTTCCTAGAATAAAACATTTAAGATTTCCTGTGCATCAAAGAGTTAGGATTGGTCAAATTTACTAGACTACACAATGTGTAGCCCAACAGTAATGGTAAGTGATGCAGACCCAGAGTAAACTCAAAGCAGAATTTCTGTTTTGCAGGAAAAAACATTTTTATAATAATATTAGTATTAGCAATGCATTGGAACTAACAAATATTTAATGTGTTTTTCATTGCGCAGGTAACCATTTCATTTGTGAGAATTATACTAAATTCCATTCGACCTACTACACAATTACTTGGACGAATCCCAGGAACAGATATATTTTGCAGTACCAGTCAGTATAATATAGCTGTTAAGACGCATGGAATTCTAATACTCCGCATTGACACTGCCATGCTTTGCTTTGTCAACTCAAATTTTATTAAAGAAAGGTGCTGTATGCATAATGAGACTAGCTGACCCACTAAAGTCTGTATACTTTATATAACATCAGGGTGTAAATATTATGTAGGATAATGAGATGGGTAACAGAAGAGGAAGAAGATCAATCAATGGATGATAAAAAAGGGAACACTCATGCTTTAATCCTTGACATATCCAGTATGTTCCCCGGACTTGAATTTTATCTCTTTTGTAAGTTTATTTTCTTTGCAAATGACATTGTTCTTCAACCGATGGAATTGGATTTTGTTGGCAGACTTGATGAACATTGACACTTCTGGGATAATTGCATTGGAAGAATTATACAAGAGGCTGGCTTCCATTGGTATAGAGGTAATGTAATTCGTTTGTTTCTCCTAAGCAGAGTTGATATTGATACCGGTTTTGAGTTCTTGAACTAGTCTAATATGATTTTCAGTTAGCAATAGCTAATCCAAGCTGGCAAGTAATTCACAAACTGAAGTTAGCCAAGTTTGTGGATAAAATGGGAGGATGGGTTTTCCTTACAGTTGGTGATGCCGTGGATGCATTCCTTGGGTCTAAGAAAGTTTGCTTGAAATGCTAATGGCGATGGTTTTTAGCGCTGTTCCGAGTAAGTTTTATTGTTTGTTTGCTTGCTATGGGCTTGAATAAATGGAATCGTGGACAGACTGAACTGTAATGTGTATGCTTGCTTGTTGTAACAGTTGAGATAAGGCTATCCTGTTGTGGCTTTCTGTTTGTATTTAGTACAATGTACTTTGCTACAACCAGACAAATAAAAATTGCCGAGCAAGACTGTTATCTGATTTCATGTTCCTCTCCGTTTGATCATGTTTGGTTTATCAGGCAGGTCGAAACGTGCAGCTAAATTATAAAATAAGATATTAAAAAAAAAGGATTTATTGCTGCTGATACCCTTTAGAATATAAGCCGAAACTAATTGTTGTACAAGGTCATTCAATCAAACAAATAAATGAATAATGTAATGGTTAGCTGCCCTTGTTTACATTTGGGGAAGGATTATGTGCAGTTTGATTATTTTGTTTAATTCAAGTTAAATGATCCAAATGCAACTAGTATATCGTCAGTCTTTCTCGTGCATTTGAAACATGCAACCCATAAAGGTTGTCTTTGTCTTCGTCTTTATTGCTTAAGATTGAAGCGAATCAATGAAAAATCTGTTAGAGCACCTCAGTTGTCCTTCTTAATCATCTGAGTACCAAATGTGAATGCTTGAGGAGATTGCCAAGAGGCTGGCTTCCTTGTGCTTTATGCAACACATTCTTCATGCTCTCAGTCATCTGTTTCATATAAAAGTCCGACCATTAGATTTAACAAATAGTGATTGTTTATATACGCATATCTTTATATGAATAAGAAAATGTAAACCTTTCCAAACTTGCTCAATGGGTAAGGACCTGCTCGTTGGTACCCAGCAGATGTAGGAGGATATTTTCTACTAGACTCTCCATCATTCACCGGCTTAATAGTAGTTCTACTTCTTGTCATTATCGTAGGAGAGCCCTGACTTGTGCTAGTCGTCAATAAATTTGGAAGGCTCGCCTCCTGATTATAAAACGTACAGTTACAAGATTAGAAACATAGAAATTCTGAAAAAAATAAAACAATGAAATTTTATATGGGCAAAGGAAAAAGAGTATTTTTACCAAGAACAATACTGTGGCACAGTGTTTTAGGACTTCCAAATTCATGCGAACGTCTGCGAGGCTTCTGAAAGGGAGTTAAAACCATGGTTCAGTTTTCACATGCTATTGTTCAAGAACTACCTTAACAGTTCAAAATGACATGCAATAGTCTACCTGTGCTTCTGTTGGCCAAGCCCAAAATATGAGGCCAATGTTGCCATCTGAAAGAGGAAACAATCAAATACTAAGTTGTTTTAGCAATAAAATAAAATAAAGTTTACAGTTTGTAGGAATTGGCATCATATTTGACAGAAAAAATACAAATTGAAATACCTTCATATTTCCAGCCCTTCGACCGAACTTTTGTGTCAGAACTCCCAAGGAATCAATCATCCCAACAGGCACTGGAGCAGGTCGACCAGTATCTGCAAACGCCTCCCTGATACGTGCACAATCGAATCTTTGAATATTATGTCCTGCCCACACTCTACCATCCAAGATACTAAAAATACGATCAGCAACATCCTCAAACATTGGGGCAGTAGCAACAGCCTCACGCGTTATTCCTTCAGTACGCCCTGAAGTTAATGAAACCACAGATAGGTCTTTGGGTCTAATCAGAGTACAATAACTCTCCAATTCAACAAGCTTTCGTGGGCAAACAACAATTGCTCCAAACTCTAGTACACAGAATTTGGTTCTTGTTCGACTAGGTACCGTTGTTTCTAAGTCAAAGAAAACGATTTCTGTGGCAGTTTCACCATTTGAATTAACACCTGCCATTTTAATCTCAATATGAATACCGACAAATAATACCAACTCTGGATGAGTTTGAACCATGTCCATGGTGAAGAGATTATAAATGGTGGCCTGAAGAGGCAGGGATTGTATGGAGAGAAAGAATACTTGTTTGTATGAGGTTAGATTTTCTTGTAGTTAAAGTTAACAGCCTAGAGGAAGGAGTCCTTAGCTTCTTGTGGATGTTCTGCGAAGCAAACAGAGTTTGAGAGGAATAACCACATATAAGATGAGGTTTTCTCTTGTGAGACCTTTTGAAAGATTCTAGGTTTATGGAACCAGTTTGGTTTTCCGTCAACTTTTTTTGGCTTGGTAGGTGTTGGTGCATTAGGGGGGGTGGAAGTTACCTATAGAAAATTTGATTTGCTTGGCTTGCCTTTGCATGAATGGTATTGAGTCAATGCAACTGGAAATGGTATATATTCCTCTTAAAGCAAGGAAGGAGAAAGAGTGTTTTACAACAAAAGTTGGCAATGGCCTTAACCCTTTATGAAGGGTCTTTATATGGGAATCATTTGTAGACTTCTTACATAACCATTTCATGTTACTTTTCTTTCCTTATTTTTTAACCCCATAAAATTTCTCCTTTTTGAATTTGTATACTAAAATTTTAACAAATTCGACCAGTAATTTACATGTAAACTTATTTGACCATTAGATCAACACAAACTCACCTCATCCACTTAATTTCTTAGTTTGCCGTATGCTTGTTACAACTGACATAACAATCCTCAAACACTAACATTTCATATATAGATTTCCAATATATGCATCTCAACTGTTAGAATTTCTTAATAAAAAATTTCAATTGCAACCCAATCCGCCGCTACTCAACCATTGAACACACCTTTGACCCGACATATCATTTTTATCATAATCATTGGATAATAAAGTTTTTTTGGTTTGATTGGCTCTTCAATGAAAGAAAAAATAAAGAAAACTAAAATTCAATCATGCAAACTCGTTAAATTACATACCTACTTGTACAAATCAAAGAGACACTGATCACCCTCACAAGAACTTATTAACCATATCTCGTTGACACACTTTACCTGCATTAGGTATTGAATTTCAAGTCATTTTCATCTAATATCCAAAATAGTTACAACTAACCCATGTTGTAGGTACATACAAATGCTTTGAATTGCTACAAGCACCTAAACAAATAATATTGAATATCAATAAACTTAATAATCTGAGCATGTTAAAAGACTACATGGATATTAATGTTTAAGAAAAAATAAAAATGATACAACTTGTGCCGAAACATCTCACAAATCTAATTGCAATTTGACATTGTGTTCCCCTCAAACCCTGAAAGTCATGATGGACCTAGGAACGGTTTCTCCAACAAAATAAAAATTTTAAATAACAAAAGTTATCAAGCCAATATAGAAGATGAGTCCGGTGATTTGAAACTTATACTTAGGGTTTAGGGATTATTTATTTATTTGATGGGAATTGAACGTGGAATTCATTGTTCTGAGTCAAGTTGGAGTTGTTTTTCGAACATGTTAACAGACTATATGGAAATTAATGCTTTGAATTGTTGTAAGTGTCCAATGATCATTGTTGAGTAAGAATGGAATAAGGGCATTATTGAGTTTGAGAGGAGATGGACATCACATCGCAAGTGTTTGGACTATCTGTAGACTGTTTGGTATTTGCATAAAGAATTCTTTGTGAATGTATGGACCAATAATTTCATGCATTTTGGCCAATGGACAACTGATTGCATTGAAATTGCACATTATAGGTTGAAGAAATGTTAGAGAATTTCCAATGGACATTTTATAATGTATGGATGAAAATGCATAACATGATCCAATTCCAACTTGTAGAGATTGAAGCGTCCTTCAGAAAAAGTTCCTGGAAGGTAAAAAAAAAAGAAGCATATTGTTTCATTATTTGGAAACTTTCACGGGTCCGTGTCTCATAAGGCTTTTGACTTGTATTGGTTTTGTATTTTATCGACAAATTATATTTTACATTTCATGAAGATTTGTATTGGTTTTGTATTTTATGGGTGACTAGTTGCACGAATGATTTATATCATGGTAATGGGTAAAAGTAAACTTATATTAACTTAAACATGACAAAAAATTTCAAACGGCAAAATGGAAAACAAAAAATGAAATTTTTTTGATAGCAGAAAAATTAGACCGCTATCAAAATTTCAGACTGCAAATGCACGAGTCGCTATGAGTATGACAATCATACTTGCAGTGACCATTGCAACTACAGTAAAACCAATCACAAACTAAATTGCGATTGATGTCTGAAAACTAATCAACAACAAATGACAGCAAACGCAGTGGTTACTACTATGACGAGAGATATAATCGCAGCTTCTGCTACGTTTAGACAGAAAGCACTCAGTACAAATTTGTGATTTTTTGAATTTCAATTTATTTTCCCATTTTTTTTCAATTCCTAGAGGTTTGCTACACTATTCGCATACTTGATTTTTATTTCTAAACCCCAATTTGGAACACCCAAACTTGAGAAGGTCAAAAAGAGAGTTTACAATAAAACAAATATGCCAATAGTGTTTCAAACCCATAGGAATTGAAAAGAATTGAAAAAATATTCAAATTCAAAAAATCCAAATTTTTGACCGAGTTAATTTTCTGTCCAAATGCAGCAGTCACTGTGATTATGTTTATCCCATTCGCAGTGACTGATGCGTTTGGACAGAAAACTGACTATATCCAAAATTTGGATTTTTTTAAATTTGAATCTTTTTTCAATTCTTTTCAATTTCTATGGATTTGATACACTATGGCATATTTGGTTTATTGTTAAACCTCAATATGGAACACCCCAACTTGAGAAGGTCAAATGTAGGGTTTTGCAATAAATCAAATATGCAATAGTATATCAAACTCATAGGAATTGAAAAAAAAAAAAAAAAAAAAAAAACCAAAATTTTAACATATTTTGTTTTCTATCCAA
This sequence comes from Berberis vulgaris, assembly GCA_963556465.1. Lineage (NCBI taxonomy): Eukaryota > Viridiplantae > Streptophyta > Magnoliopsida > Ranunculales > Berberidaceae > Berberis > Berberis vulgaris. The sequence goes on along the minus strand of OY747129.1, from coordinate 10,277,859 downwards.
ATGCAACAGTCACTGCGATTATGTTTATCCCACTCACAATGACTACTACGTTTGGATAGAAAACATACTCTGTCCAATATTTGAATTTTTTGAATTTGAAACTTTTTTCCAATTTTTTTTCAGTTTCCATGGGTTTGATACACTATTGGCATATTTGATTTATTATTAGATCCCAATTTGGAACAACCCAACTTGAGAATGCTAAAAGTGGGGTTTTGTAATAAATAAAATATGCCAATAGTGTATGAACCCATAGGAATTTTAAAAAATGAAAATTCAAAAAATCACAAAATTGGACAGAGTTTGTTTTCTGTCCAAACGCAGCGGTCACTGTGATTATGTTTGATGATACATAAAAACAGTCACACTCCTAAGCCGAACACGTGTCATGATGATCTTGAGGAACTACAGCTCCAGCTAGGGGTGGGCATCCCATCCCGCGATCCCGAACCCGTCCCGTCCTGGTTTTTTTGGGTCCTTTTGGGATTGATCAAACTCATCCCGATCCCGTCTCGTCCCGATCTAGAGTAGGATGAGATCTGGATGGAGATTTTCAATCTCGCCTATCCCGTCCCAAATTTATTTATTTAATATTTATTATTATTAATTTTAATCAAATACTCTTCTAAATTAAAGTTTAGGATGTGTTGAAATTAAATCAATGTAAGATGAAATTCTATATGAAATCTAAATGAATTGAATCATTAATTCTAAATGAAATTTAATATTTAATTGTCTTTCAAAAAATGTTTAATATTTATTTATTTATTTAATATCTATTATTATTTATGATGTAAGTTATATGTATATAAATTTGACATTATTGGTGTGTGAGTAATGTGAGACAAAACTATTTTTGTTTTTTTTTATTTGAGGACTATTTAGTACGTGCTCATCCCGTCCCGTCCCGTCCCGATCCTGTTTGAGATGGGACCAGGTCGGGATGAGGTTTATCCCGTCCCGTCCCGATTCCGAATAAACAGGATGGGTTCATCTCGTCCCATCCCGTCCCGTGCACACCCCTAGCTCCAACCCAAGCGGATCTAAGCCCGCTCAACTTCAGCCCGCCAAGTGGACCCGGGATCTCACAACATGTTAGGCCCACACGCCTCACAACCATCTTCAATACCTATAAGCCCTCTTTAGGAAAGTATCTTGAGATTCAGCTTCAGACGGGCAACTACAACTGCTATCTGCTGTCAAATAGGAAGCAAACATCAGAGTATCTTCCACACAGGGAAACTCCCTTCTATGGATTGCTCTTGGATTGGAAACTATCTCACGCGTATCTAGGAGTGCAGAGCTAACGGGGAACTTTCCTCCTACAACACGACTCTTAATTAGAGATGGATCTCTACTAAGATCTCTTCCATAAACTACACCTACGATGGCCTGGCCCGATTGAACCAGGACTCCTTGCACTATAAATAAGACATAAGGTTGGTAAGCTAAGGTATGCTACAAATTCCTTGTTATAGCATTACACCTTCCTTAGATCCCTATCTGACTTTAGCATCGGAGTGTCATCGGCCACCCCACGGTCGTTTGTGGCTTACGTGTGTTACTTGTGCAGGTCAGCTGGAACAAAGTCAAAGCAGGGAGCGAAAATTGACTGCATCAGTTTGACACCGTCTGTGGGGACGACATAGTTCTTAACTTTACACTAAGCATCGTCTCCTACCAAATCCTAGAGAGATGGTGACCACCAGGTCACACAACAATGAACAAAGGGACACGTCCAATGCTTTCGCTGTCCCTATACTAGCTCCTGCCATGCATAGGCAGCTTACTCACGCCCCTGCACCACCGGCAGTAACGGTGGACCCTAGAATTGAGGTATTGACATCTCAAATGCAGCAGGTCATTAAGGCGATGGAGACGCTCACACGACAGAATCCACCCGCTGCTAATGGAGACCAAGAACATCACAGACCTTCACCTCCAGCGGACGATAGGGAACAAGCGCAAGAGAGCCAGGTCCCAGCAAGTTCCCATTGGACTAAGGGAGGCTGCGCGGCAAACGATAATCTAGCAGCCATGACATAGAGGCTCGGTCCAGGGAACCCTCTACGCAGAGGAGCGCACGACCCGGACGTACTATATCGCCTCTACGTCCCACAATTTGTAGACCAGATCATGAGTGAAGCACTTCCAAAAAAGTTCACTCCCTCGAAGCTCGATTCTTAAGACGGGACCGTCGATCCTTTCGATCATCTACGCCATTACCAACACGTAATGGTGTTCAAGTAAGGATACGAATCCGTCATGTGTAGAACTTTTCCCACCAGTCTTAAAAACCCTGCATTGATGTGGTTCCACAACCTTCTGCCGAAATCCATCGACTCCTTCAAAACATTGGCAAAGGAATTCTTGACACGTTTCGTCGGAAGCCAGCGTTTCATAAAAGGCCCACACTACATACTCTATCTAAGGCAGAGGTCCGGCGAGACGTTCCGAGAGTATGTCACACGCTTCAACAATGAGCTGACCTTCATCGATGGGTGCAACGACGATACAGTTGTGACGACATTCACTGTGGGCCTCAAACAGGGAAAGCTCTTTGAGGACCTCAGCTTGGAGCCCCATCTAGACATGGCAGAACTCCTCAAGAACGTTCAGAGACACATCACCTTGGGAAATCAAGGACCGATAAGAGGGCGACCGAAGGCAACAGGAAGCCCTCAGTTTCTAGGGGCAAGAAGGAGGGAAAAAGACACGAGAATGAGGAGCGGAGCAAGAGAAAACACACTTACAACATATTGGGTCCTGATCGTCCCAGGACAGATAAATCATCCAACTACGTTGGATCCAAAACCGTGACACCCCTAAATGCTAGTCCGTCGATGTACTCAACTCCATGAAAAATTGGGAGGAATTGAAGTGGCCTCCGAATACACGCGGGGACCCTGCCAAACGAGACAACGACAAGTACTGTGAATACCATAAGGAGGCGGCCACAACACCAATGACTACAAAAGTCTTAGGTATGAAGTAAAACACTGGATCCGCAAGGGCAAATTGAAAGACTTCTCGAAGTCTGAAAAGCAGTCAAAATAGACCAGGGACAGGGGGGGAGTCAGTCAAAGAGATAGAAAAGGATACTCTAGGGATAATATACGTCCTTCATGGAGTCGGGCCGAATGAAGACCAGCTGAAAAAATCCTGCAAGCGGACTCTACTGGATATGCAGACACGGCCCACGGATGAAGACAGACGTGTTCGCTATTCGAAAATTTAAAACCCTATTCCCACTTTGACTTTCACGGACAAGGACCTCGATGGAGTCCGAGCACTGCACAACGACGCCTTGGTAATGCTCTACAATGCTTTCCGTAACATGGACCTCAAGGAGGAAAACCTAGCGCCATCAGAGCACCCGCTGATTGGATTTAGTGGAGAGAAATGCTTTCCCATCGAAAAGATAAGATTAGCCATGGTAGATGGAAAATTGCGGCTGAAAAAGGTCCTGTTTCTAGACTTCATGGTGGTAGACACAACATCATCCTACAACCTCATATTGGGAAGACCGTGACTACACCAAATGGAAGTTTTGATCTCCACCCTTTACCAGTGTGTTAAGTATACTGCTAGCAACTCAAAAGGAACAATACGTAGAGACCAACCTACGACATGAGGCTGCCACTACACCACACTGAAATAGATAGAGTGCTCCCAGATTCAGCTACATCATACGAAGCAGCGTGACTCAGTGCAAGGTCAGAAGACGGAAGAGACATCACTTTCAGGCAACACATGAGCAACAAGCTCTCCTGCTCTGCGAGGTAAAACGACCAAGGCTAGCAGAAGCGCATACTCCAGATGCTATGTCAGTACAAAAATTCGCCCCTTTGCCAGGTATACTCTTCAGTAGCCTGTATGACGCCCAATAGTCTGCCAAAAGATCCGCAAAAGCTATCGAGTTCACTTTGAGGCCAAGATCAATTTATCTCCAGTTAGTTTGCTTTAAGTTGTTTGTTTCCCTTTCCGTAGTCAATATTGAGTTTAGAGTTCTTAAGAGACTTATGTGATTTGCAATCATTTAAGAAATAAAACACGAATTTCAGAAACAAACTCTATTGATTGTTAGAAAGATGTAACAACAAATGACTTGAGGCGGATACAAAAGGCTACATACTACGAACGCCCAAAGACAGATATAAAAGACTGAGCACTATAAGCATCTTAATATAGTGTGGTTGAAGTAAAAGACTCGCTTAGACAACTCTGCTACGTACAACGTCCGACAAAAACTTGCAAATCCTCCGATGCGAGTAATTTGTTAGTGATAACAAAGATAAAAGTTTTTCGACCCCTTCCCAAGATGACAGCGGAGTTAAGAGAATGAGGGATGCTCGACCCCTTCCCAAGATAAATAAAAAGTGTAGGAGGGGATTGAAATGACTGAACAATCAGATTACTCCGTCAAATCACTCCAGGAAAGTGTTATCCTTACAACATTGAAGACCTCACGACTTGTTGTTGATTTCCTCAAGAGGCGCCCCACAGTCTATCCAACCTTCTCAAAGGGCTTAGAAGAAGGAAGATGAGGATGGCCACAAGCAGCGACACAATTATGGTCTCACAATGCTATCAAGAGAGACCACTTTTCCCATATGCAACGGCAGGTGTGACTGAGAGCTACCACACCCGGAAACATTGCACATCGACTAACACTTCGATCAGCCAATGGTTAGAAGCGGGATCCGAGCACACGAAGACACAAGTGGTACAATGTAACACCAAGACATCTCCCTTGGTAGAAAATTTGTACTACTCCGTGATATGAAAAGAGACTACGAGACCTCAGCGGATTAACTACGTGCCCACCCACAACAGGTGACCACGCATAACAACAACTATCATCGTGACTGGTCGATATAAACGTCAAAACCTTCGGAAATCCAGTAATGGAGATCCAACTTCAGCCTTTGGAAAATCCAAAGCATTTCCCTTAGCCTTTAGAAAACCCCAGACAAGAACATTACACAGAAAATAAACTCAGCAAAAGATGGTGCCTACAACGATTGGAAAACACCATTATATAGACATAGTGGTTCACCAAACCGACATTCCAGCATTAATTGTCAAGCATTGAATGCCGTATAGGAAAATGGAAGACGAAAGTTCCCAAGGAAATTGCGCAAACCACGTCAATCAATTAATGGCGCTGCACACAACCCCAACAATTGAGGGGGAGTAACCGATACACTCAAGCGTCATGCAACCTACACCATACATGCGTCACCGCGTGATCTACGCCGTACACGAAACGCACCATGCAGGAAACCCTAGCCCTTCCTCTGCGGGCCCATGGGCTCAACCTACTATTCGAACAACACATTGTCGCATGAAATGGCTTTATGAGCAGATCGGCTATCCTTTTATTCCCTCTATGCCTAAGCCTACCTATAGTGCTGACCGAAGGGACTAATCTATGGCATGTATGCTAGGCATCCTCAGACACTTGATGCGACAATTGCAAGGCCAAAAACATGTGAAATGAGCTAAACATTCGATTAAAATTGTTGAACAATATGATTAATCGGCTTGAACAACGTTGAGAATGATTGGATGCACACTGCCTGCCCATTGCATGATGGGTCCTATGCCCACAACATGCTCATGGCATGCCCATTGCATGCATAGATGGATGCGAAGATTGATTGGTGGAACCATTCAAGGACTGATGGATTTGTGCCAAGACTGATGGAACGTTCCTTGGACCGTTCCCTGGAACGTTCTCAAAACCGTTCTGAGGATCGTTCCCAGGAACAATCCCAGTAGCGTTCCCAGGAATGTTCTGTCGCATGCTTGGCATGAGCACTGGAGGATCCTAGTCAACTTTTACATATGGACTTTACCACTCGTTGAGTTAAGGTAACTTCGTCCACACCATGAACCACTAGGTTTGCACGCCCTTCAGCAGGTGGAACCTCTAGTCAAACTGGGCAAGCATAGCCAGCCAACATTGATGACAATAGCTTTTGGTTCACCCTGACACCTAGTCTGCTTAGCGCAGGCATCGACGGTTTAGGAAGTGGAAGTCTAATCAGTGCTGCCACGCTTGGTGACGACAACTTGCCAGGGATCACTGCCCCATTCACGGTCAGTGTTCGCCGAACCTAATCAGGTAAGCCTAGCTGGTGACAACCAACAACGAAAGCTTCTAATCAAAACCTGGACTTGTAGCCCCCATTGCGAGGGTGTAGATAGTCCGAAAGGTGAGAGTCTAGTCAATTCCGAACTGATTTCGATAACTCACCACGGGACCACTGCTTTTCAGCGTGGCCGCAAAATCACCAAACCTAGACTTGTAGCCCGCGCTGTGAGGGTGTAGATAGTCTAGAAGGTGGGAACCCAGTCAGCCACGACCTGATTCTGAAGGTTTGCCACAGAACCATTGCTCTTCTATGTGGCCGCCAAACCCTCCCATATTTGTAGCTTGGTGCACTCGGGTGTAAATAATTTGGATGGTGGGAGCCCAGTTAGTCTCGAACTGATTCCGATGGCTTGTCACGGGACCACTGCTCTTCAGCATGGTCGCCAAACCCATTTCCAATATGTAGACCCCATCGCGCGGGGAGGTTGTCGACGGTTCGAAAGGTGGGAGCCTAGTTAGTCCCAAATTGATTTTGATGGCTTGCCACGGGACCACTGCTATTCAGCCTAGTTGACAAACCCTTACTCTCCGAATTTGTCGATCGCTTTGTTCGATCATAAATAATTTGAAAGGTGGAAGCCTAGTCAATCCTGAACTGATTCCGAAGGTTTGCCACAGGACCATTGCTCTCCAGCCTGGTTGCCAAACCTTTACTCTATGAATCTATCGACCGCACTACTCAGTTATAAACGATTCAGAAGGTGGGAATCTCAAATAGTTTTCCACACTACCTCTGCTCTCCCTGAGGATTGCGGATGCAACTATGAGCTTAGTTGAGTCAGCGCCTTCACTCTCGAACGAATTGACATTCTAACATTATAAAAAAGGCCACTCGTGCTGATACAAGGATAGTACAACAGGTGCCCAAATGAAAGCTAATTAGGACACCGACTCGAGCTAACGACGTCTGACTCGGTGCAAACTCTCTGACACGTACTTTCAACCACCACAGCTTGCCCGCGGAAAAAAACTACAATTGACCAGTCAAACAAACAAGAAAAAGCTCAAGCAGCTTACCTATGGGACATGATGAAACTCGGGTGACTCAACCCCCAGTTAAATTGTTCGCAACATGCCCACTATCAGACATAACTACGTAGCAATGACCCCGAGTCATTCACAATACAAAGCGGTCAAGCTCTCTGTCACAAACATACCAGACAACGTCCTATTGATTCAACTAGCTTATGTCAAAGTAAGACAACAAGGCAAAACGAAAAACATGCAATAGAGACACCAAGTATGAAACGAAGAATACTGTTTTTATTAATGGCCAAGACAAAAAGTGTACAAGCACACAAAGTTTGCTCCTAATCAGGAGAAGGTACAGAAACGGAAGAGCTAAGCCTAGGAGGAATAAGGGTAGAAGTTGCATATATACGCGCTTTGACCTGGACGTTAGGGATCGAACTGTCCTCCTTGCTCGACGACTCAGGGTAACAGATAAGTCCATATATTACATCTTTTTGTAACGGCTAAGATCCCACTCCGGATGCTCCTCCTTCATCAGTGCCAACAACTCTAGCCAACCATGAACAACCTAGCGGAACTCACATTTTCCTTGTTCATGGAGAAGTTATTCCCCTCGCACTTTTGCATCAATAATGTCACGCTCCAGTAGCTCCAACTTGCCAGTTAGCACATCAACTTGAGACTGCTCTTCACAGCACTGAGTTCATGCCATCCCAGTTCGAGTTGGTCTTCGGTCTTCCTCACCTCTTGAGCATAGAACTCCACATCGGAGTCCAACTGTTTCTCAGCAGCCCAGTCAACTTCCTTCGAAGCACTTTCTTCAGCAAAAGACTGCAGCTCAGAATGCGCTTTAACCACATCTTCCTTCTCAACCTCAACCTATAGGTGAAGTCGGCTCAACTCCTGCTTAAGTCCATCCCTCTCGGACACCGCCTCGGTCAAATTTTGTTCAAGGTCTTCCAGACAAGCCCTTTGAGCCTCAGCGGCCACGGTTGATTGATCCATCCGCATCTATTCGACATGCTTCTTAAGCCGCTCAATTTCATGGAGCTCATCAGAATACAACGCTTGCACATGAGAGAAGACACGCTCCAAAGTATATACTCTCTCGCAAGCTGCCTATACTTCCGTCCCAGCAATGGTCGCGTAGCTCATATGAGACATACCCAGCATAAGATACTTCAAACCCTTCTCCACACGCTCTTCCAACGTATCCTCCTCGGGTTTTGAAGCGTGGTCCATCAACCAACTGTGACGCCTGCTTATATGCTTCTTCAAAGCATACTCAACATCCACCTCTTGGTGCCAGACATGTGAGCTCATATTCACAAATTCCGGTGCGAACAGACTTATCCGTGCATCAAGATGAAGCTTCCCCTTATCAGGAACTATGCCAGAGCCACCCTTTACGGTCGCCACCGTCCTCAGACTCTCCTCTGTGGTTTTTTCCTTGTCAAGAACGATCGACCCTTTATCGCGAGACGACCTAACAGGATTCGTAGGCAGAAGAGGGGCTGAAGTATCCAAAGGACCTTTCAATAGTTCTAGCTGTGGCTTAGAACGAGACAGTGAGAAATACGGACTACAGAAGACACGGTCGGTACCACGGCCGCTTTCAAGTGAATCAACGGTGGGGTGATCAGATTCCACCACTTCAAGCGAATATTCAACAGAGCCTTTGATGGAGATTTTATTACCCTAAATTAATAAGTTAATAAACCCTACTTATAATACCGCAAGTGCACGGCTGTCTAACTAGTAAACAGTGAAAAATACGGGTCAATCCCACGAGGATTGACGAGACAGTCGAATTCTAAGACTTATTTGAACTAATTTAGAGTTGGGGGTTACAGCAGATGTAAATTACTAAAATTAAGAGACTAAATTGACAACTAAAATTAAACTTATAGGATGATAAGAGAGGGGACCGAGACATCGACTCCACCATATGTTCTTCGAGATTTGTGTAATCCAAATTATTGTTTTCAAGAATTAACATGACTAACCTAAAGATTAATCTAAGTTCGCAATTGATTTCAGCAAAGGTATAAACCCCTAGAATTGCGTGTCTTCTTACAACACACACAATCATAGGTTTATTTTAACTAATTCTAAACCCCTAGCATTGCATGTCTTCTTACAGCACACACAATCACATATTCATATTAATTGATTAAAGCAGGCTTTGAATATCAATAAAGGGTACTTCTAACTACCGACTAGTCTAGATAATTAATCCGGATATAATCGGTGAAAGCAAATTATTGAAACTTAGAAATTAAATGTGTTTAGCGTTCAAGTATATAGAAAATAATAAATTAAGATACGACAAACTCTAGGAAACCCTGTGGTTTTATCTTCGCCTCGGCGTGGGGTCTAGAAGATCATTGTGGCAGTGGTCACAACATCAATGGAGGTGGAAGTCATCTCTGTATGGATGCGAATCTCGAGAAATTGTTGCAAGTGTACTGTGGCGGCTCTTACAAAAATTGGGGGTGCCAATAGCGAAAATGTTTGAAAAACAATTGTTCCCGCCAGAACAGTCGCGCGTTCCTCTGGTCTTCATTTCCAGCTAGCCGCGCTCCTCGCGCTGCCTCGTCTTTGCTCCTCGCGAGCTCCTTCTTCCTCCGACCGTCGCCGATACCTGCAAAAGAGAGAGAGAAATGGAAGAACAAAGAGAGAGCGCGAAAGAGAACAAATAGGAGGGGTAGAAATAGGGGAGGTGCTCCCTATTTCTGCTCCTGTAGCTGTGGTGGTGCGTGGTCTGGTTGTGATGAAGGAGCAGAAAGAGAGAGGTGGAGGAGGAAGAGACCGTGGGGAAAAAAGGAACATAGATGATGGTGGTGTGTGTGGGTTGATAGTCGGCTGCGAGAGACGAAAACAGGGACGTCCTCCCTGTTTCTTATCTGTTTTGTGCGCGAGGTGGTGATGGTGGGGCTCGGCGGTGTGGATGCTGGACAGCGGCGAGGTGAAGAGAGAGACACGAAAACAGGGGAAGAAGAGAGGAACAGGGGGTCGTGGGCGGTGTTGTTACGGTGGTTTGCGATAGGGACAGGGGCGGTGGTTGTGTTGACGCAGGAGTTGATGATGTCTACGATGGACATGGTGTGGCATCTCCCTAGCAAGCGAGGAAGAGTGGGTGAGGGAGGAAGGCGAGGTGACGGCTGATGGTGGAGGTCGAGGAGCAGGTGGTAATGGCGGGATGATCGCACTGCCGGTTATCCTATCGAGCGAGAATTGTCGGCAGGGTGGATTGGCGTGGTGGCTGGAAAAAGATAGGAGGAGAAAAAACGTGGAAGAAGAGAGAAGATAGTTTACTCTAAAAATGGGGAAGACCTAAATATGGTTCTCTTATTTCCTTGGGCTTGGGTTTCTAGATTAGCTTTTTGGGTTTGGGCTTAGGTTAAATTAGGTGGACCTAGGTTTATTTGGGTTAGGTCTAGATATGTGACCCTCTACTTTATACCGCCGCTAGAATCAACCAATTGATTATTCCTTAAATTGTTGCTTTAATGCGATTTCATCGTTCACGCTCAAATTCCTACAAAGACATGAAAACGAAATAATTAGAATAAAATATAATAATCGAAACACTAACATATATAAATTAAGGGATATATTATGTAATAATTACGTGAATATCAACCTTCTACCGGAGCGGCCCCATTGCAACCACTAGCAGAAGCCGCCATTGCAACCGGCACCGGACAGTCATTCAGAGCCTCAACCTTCGTGTCACTAAATTTCGACCCGTCAGCAACTCCTGCCAACCACAGATAATCTTTCTCCAAGCCAGGAACATTAGTCTTCGCCTCAATAGGCCTAGCGAACTCGCACTCTTCTCTCACCAGAATGGGGGCAACGTGTCAATTGTCCCACAACCCACTACGAACGAAATTGGAAACTCTTATGACATCAACCGCCTCCCTTTTTGCCATGACGCGGAATGTCTCCATGGTGGTTTTCTCTTCTATGGTAAGGGGAGCAGTGGTAAATATAGCACCCTGTATTTTTAATACTTATTAAATTCTATAATATATCTTTGTGTGATTGTCTTTATGAAGTTATTGACATATGCTTGAGCTAGTTGTTTGTCCATGTGATGTGTGGTTTGTTTCTTAAGGAGGATTAACAGAAAATATATTATTGAATGATTTATTATTTGGACTCTAGTGTCGTTTTATTCGGTAAGTTGTTGGCTTATTATAGAATTAATTTTCTATTTACCCTTTGTCGAATCTCGGGACGAGATTCTTTTGAGTTGTATATATTGTAAGCACCCTTATCCCAGTTTATATGTTTGTCATACTATAACCATATATATAGACATGGACTGACATGCAATGTACTTGATATATTTAATTGTGCGTTTGGTTATAACTGAATAAATAATGAAATTTTCAGGATAGTAAGTTGATTTCATGGCATCTAACAACTGATTTTAAGCATGGATAACTATTCCTTGTGTTCTTATATTTCTGTAATATCCGCTTAATTAAATTGATATAAATATTGTTATTTATTAACGTGTGATATATATTATAATCTTATATATATTGGGTAAAAGATTTGTGTTTGTTTCCGTTGCTAAATAGAATACAAGAAGGAAAAAAATAGAGATTGAGAGAGTAGTATGTTTAAGAGAGATCTCTCGCAGATTAGAGAGGATGACCGTTACTAGCTGTGAGCATTGCAGCGTAGAGAGCGTTAAGGTCAGCACCGGTGATAATGTTGAAGAAATAAGCGATTCAAGGGTGAGAATCGTTGATTTTGGCTTGGATGTGATCCTCGAGATGGATGGATGCAGATCTAGAAACGAGTATATTAATTCCTCTGCCATCAATACTAATGAATTCAGATTTTTTTTTTTTTTTTTTTTTTGTCTTGTCTTCGAAATGCAAGAGCCATTTTTGTTTTAGCTTTGAGAAGATCTCCAGAGTTTTTGCAACTAAAATTTCCCTCTCCATTGCTTTCTTTTGCTTTCAATTCTGAAGAGAAGCACAGACTGGTTTAATTGGTTTGCAGAGTGCATTGGGTGTTTGTGTTTGCGCCAGAAATAGAGAAAAGAAAATAGAGAAAGAGATTAGTGAATAGAAAAGAGATGGAGAAATGGGAAAATTAGATAAAGAAGATAAATTATCTTCTCTACCGAACATGCACATGGAATAAAATAAGAGAAAAAAAATGGGAATATAGTAAGAGAAGATAAAATGAAGAGGAGTTCTCTTATTTGATTAAAAAAAGGGGAGGAAGAGAAAAGATAAGAGGAAAGAAAAAGGTGAAAAGAAAGTATAAAAAGAAGGAGAAGAGTTGACTGAAGAAGGTGTGCTCACGCACATGTCCACACGCGTGTACATGTTTGAACATGTGAGTTCGATTTTAGGTTGAATTTTGATATTTTTATTGTGGCTTGAGATGTGGGATTTGTGTGCACGTGTTCGCATTTGGTGTGTTCGACGTTATGGAGATTTTTCATTGGCTTTACGAAAATTGGATTCATCGCTTATAAATTTGTGAGTAATTCTCGCTCTCTTTTGCCTTACAAAAAAAAATACAATACATGAATGCCTTAGAGTAGTTGATAATTTTGTGATAGATGTTATTGTCAGATTTGTTTTTGAACATGCTTGATTGTAAATTAATTATGTGGTTATAGTAGGTCCGAGGTGGCTAAATGTATATGAATGTTTGCAAATTAAGTTTAGTTTGTATGTAAGTTTTGCTATTAGTTGAGCATATTGTAGGGGTATATGGGATTGCAAATTCGCTTGATGATTAGTCATATTGTAATGTATATAACTTTATTGTCTATGGTTTATTAATAAAGTTTAATCATTTTTATGACAATATGTGTACGGTTATTTCAAACGCATTCTAAGTGTGAGCTTCATTTGACGTGTGATATAAGTGACTTATGTGTGATGTTGTGAAGTGTATAACTTGAGGCTTAGTAATTATAAAAATGTTATTTGTTTCCCCAAAAGAAAGGGTGAATATTTGTGGTCGATGTGTTTATGGTTGACAAAGTGTCACCGTAAAAGAGTTTTGAGGATTAATTGATTTTTTTATGCTCTTTTCCACAACTCCAAAAAAAATGTGAAAAAAAATAAAAATTGTATACAGACTTGTTTGTATACGTGTGATATAATTTTGGGTATGCAGACTTGCTTGCATATCGGTGCACCGTTCCATGTGAGTTCAGTTGTACGTGTAGTATTTAGGAAATGCTTGCCATGGATCAAACTTCGGGTGAGATGACATGTTCCTCGATGTGGCACCCCACTTGGAACATGTATGCTCCGAGTGGTTTCGAAGGCAATGGAGGCACACTTGGGTGAGGTGTGTTCGGCACAAGGAGGATAGTGCGATTGTGGAAAAGAAGCGAGATTTTTTTTTGTATGTGCTTGATTGCCTTAAAGAAATAACCTAAATGCTCATTCGACCATTGAATGATAACTATATGTCTTCCTAAAGGCAGAAAATGTGTTTTGTTGATATTTCAATAACAGTCTAATATGCTATGATTTGTATCGTTATTTGAAAACAAATTACATTTATGAGGATTGATAACTTAGAAATTTTATCCGATTGTTTCTAACCTTTTCATTCAGGATAACAAGTCCACTCATATTTCTGCAGGTCAGACTTGCCATAGTCAACTACTACAGTGTAAGTACTAGAAAATGCATATTTTCTTATTTTGGATAATGATATGATTGCCTCATAGAGGAACTAAATTCCTTGAATTGTGTTTTTCTTGCATGATATATTTGCCTCATTGAGGAACTATCTATTGGTGTGGTTGTTTATTGTTTTGTTTTGTTTGATGTTATCACATGTGGATTTATTGATTTTGGGATGAAGATTTCTCACACCAGCTTTATTGCTTACCCAAGTGAGCTTTTGCTTCTTGGGTACATTCCTTTGGGAATGTAGCCAATTAGCCTTTCAGGTTTAGAGATTTTTTAGCAGCGTTACTGGAGTTCCGTTAGTGGGGCTAGCAATGTCAGAGTCTTTCCGGGTTAGAGTTTTTATTTGTTTCAGTAATTAAATCATGTTTTAGTTGCTGCTGCTAATTGTTTCAGCTGTTATTGATTTTTCACGCCCCGAGCTTTGAGAAAACGAATAATCCTACGTGGATTTTAGGATTTTCGTTTTCTTCGAAAATCGGGGCATGACAGTAAACCTTCCTGCAAAAGAACACAGGCAATGATCACTCAGACCGCTATCAAGCACGTCAAAGTCAAAGGAAAGGAGTTGAACTTACGAAGCTGCCTGAACTGTCGCTCAAGCGAACGACCCTTGCACCAAAAATATTTCGAATCAGTAGGGGCCAAAAAGCAGTATTTTGCCAGAACTTGAAATCACCCGGCATGTTAACGAAACAATTCAGCGACTTCATCTCGCAAACAACATTGCAATCGAGGAGCGGTCAACAACTGAATCACTCGTGGAGTCACACTAACGCCGACCTTCTTAACAATGAGCAAAAGCATGAGAATGATCCTGTATCCGTTGGGTTCCATCTAAGCTAGAAAAATGGCTAAGAAATCTAAGAACTCCCAAATCACGTCCAAGATCGAGAAACACACTCCAGTTTGAAGTATCTCTTGATGTGAACAGATGAAACCGGCCGGAGGCGACATTGGCGTCTGATCACTCGTCAGAAGGTACAACGACAAGTCTTCAGGAACTCCAAATTTTGTACGGATTTCAGCGAGACCAGGCTTAGACAGCAATCTGTCTTAAAAAAACTCTAGGCCCTTAGCCAAAACAACATCATCAAGAAGGTTTTCTCGATCCATAAAGAAGACAAACAAACCTTTCAGAATAATATCTTCAAAAGCAAGTAAAACAAAAGGGTTAATTTTAGCACTGCGGACGACCTATATAAAGGATAGGTTCCCGCCTTTTTTTTTTGCCGAACCAACGCGCGCCCAATTAATGTAGCGTGCGGCTCAAGCAACAATTTAGATTCAATCATCATGAGCACCGCATCCCTTCAAGAGATGACTTAGCGAATCAATGTGACGACCCACTAACTCGGGGGGAGTAGCTGATGATACATAAAAACTGTCACAGTCTCGAGCCAAACACGTGTCATGATGATTTCGAGGAACTACGGGCTCAAGCATCGGCCCAACACAAATCCAGTCCAAGCGAATCTAAGCCCGCTCAACTTCAGTCCTTCAAGCGGACCTGGACTTTCATAGCATGCTAGGCCCACATGTCTCACAACCATCTTCAATACTCATAAGCCCTCTTTAGGAAAGTATCTCAAGGATCAGCTTCGGGCGGGCAACTATAGTTGCTATCTGCTTCCAACTAGGAAGCAAACACCAGAGTATCTTCCACACAGGGAAACTCTCTTCTACG
Source organism: Berberis vulgaris (assembly GCA_963556465.1). Lineage (NCBI taxonomy): Eukaryota > Viridiplantae > Streptophyta > Magnoliopsida > Ranunculales > Berberidaceae > Berberis > Berberis vulgaris. The sequence goes on along the minus strand of OY747129.1, from coordinate 10,262,351 downwards.
GATTGGTCTTGGATTGGGAACTATCACCTGTGTATCTAGGAGTACAGAGCTAACATGAAACTTCCCTCCTACAACACGACTCTTAATTAGAGAGGGGTCTCTACGAAGATCTCCTCCCTAAACTACGCCTATGATGGCCTGGTTGAACCAGGACTCCTTGCACTATAAATAAGACATGAGGTTGGTAAGGTAAGTACGCTATAAATTCCCTGTTACAACATTATACTTTCCTCAGATCCCTATCTGACTTTAGCATCGGAGTGCCATCGGCCACCCCACGGTGGTATGTGGTTCACGTGCGTTACTTGTTCAGGTTAGCAGGAACAGGGTCAAAGCAGGGAGCGAAAATTGACTGCATCAATGTTTATCCCATTTCAGTGCCAGTTGCGTTTGGACAGAAAGCAGACTCAGTCCAATTTTGTGATTTTTAAAATTTTTATTTTTTCAATTCCTATGAGTTTGATACACTATTGACATATTTGATTTATTGTTAAACCCCAATTAAGATTTTCTCAAGTTTGGGTGTTTCAAATTAGGGTTTTGCAATAAAATCAAATATGCCAATAGTGTATCAAATCGATAGGAATTGAAAAAAAATAAATGGAAAACAGATTAAAAAAATCACAAATTTGAAAAGAGTCTGTTTTCTGTCCAAACACAGCGGTCATTGCGATTATGTCTCTCATGATTGCGTTGACCGCTGCGATTTTGAATATTCTCTTCGCATGCTCCGCTGTGTATGCTGTCATTTGTTATTGATTAGTTTTTAGACACCATTTGCAATTTAATCTACGATTGGTTGTACTGTATTCGCAGCGTCACTGCAATTATATAAATCAACCTCGCAGCGGATCCTACGTTTGCAGACAGAAATTTTAGATTTTCAATATAGCTGATTTTGTGTCAAAATTTTCAGGTTATTTGATAGAATTTGTTACTTTTACTTGGGCTACAGTTAACATTATAACTATTACTAAGATATACATAAATACTAATGAGAATCATAATTGATTGCATAAACGTATAATCAATTTATTTTCAGTAACTAACTACAACACAACACAACAAACAAACTTGTTTCTCAAAATTATACATCGATTCCTCTTAATCTTTTTAAGAGATTCAGTTTCAGTGATATTCTTCTCATGCCTCTTCTTCGTTCTGCTCTCAACATCACCATCAACGAGGACTTATTCATTGTCATTAGCACCACCACCAGCACCACTATCACCCCTTCCTCTACCACCACCACCACCATCACCCCTTCATTTACCACCACCATCACCCCTTCCTTTACCACCCCTAGCACCACTAGCACCACCATCAGACCTTCCTCTATTACTACAAGCACTAGCAGCAACACCACCACCCATCACCAGTTCGACTAGTTTGTTGCTCTTTTCTCATTATCTTTTAAGGAGGAGAAATGCGTAGACATTTGTTTTAGCAGGTCACCTACTTTATTTTGCCTTTTGAGCAACACAACCTTATTCACATTCCCTCATTCTTCAATAGAGGCGTCCACCAACTGAAGAATCTCATCAACCAACTTCTTCTGCAAGGAAAACATTGATCTTAGTAAAAAAAAAAAAATAATCAATTATATATTTCAAATGTGAGCAAATTTGTTAAGCTATAGATCTTACCCGATTGTGAGATATGAACAATTGATTTCTTAAGGGATGTGTCGTGCTAGTCTTTGGTGGTTGGATGAACGGATGACTAATGTCATGAAACCACTCCAATTAGTCCTTGTTGTAATCCCATGAAAGCTTTACTGGCACTCCTTGGTTTTTAATTGACACGAGATGATTTTGCCAAGTTGCAACAAACGAAGACAGTATCTCGTGCTTTATCAAGTAGTTGTCGCCAGATCAACCTCTATTCTTTATTTTGGTTTGAATGTGGGGATTTGGAATGACCTGTATCATTCTCATCTGTCTCATCACTTGATTTGGGTGATAGGGTTATTCAACATCAGGGCATAACAAGCAGTTTTGGAACCATGTAATGTTGTGAAGTGAAGTTCTTCGCTTGGATTCCACATAAGGGTCACAAATAACCTGACAATACAAACTTGAACTTATTAAATTACATGAGATGAAACATGAACTTAAATAACTAATTTTTACCTCTTCAGGAGACATGTCATCAAGACTCTCCCTAAGAGTCAAAATTTCTTCACTCACGACCCTGCTAAGTTGGCGGCAATCCCACTTAGCCATGGTGGGGAGACGATCCTTCCACGAGGCTCAGGCCGTACCCCAAATCCGAAAGTGATCGTATATCTAAAACTACAAAAAATCAAATATATCAATATTTGAAACATTAAAAAGATAATTAACTGAACAATTAACCCAAAAATTGTACCTCCAAAAGATGCAGATATCCAGATATTTGTTTGATACTCGTTCTACTAGCACAACCAAGTTGGCGATACAAGAACGCCAACGTACCAACTCCCCATACAAACTTTCCAATATCATCCACCTTCATTAGCAACTTCAAATACGCAGTGCACATTGGTTCCAGTCTTATCATCGAAAATAGTCATGCCCAGAACAAATAACAAGTAACCCCATGCAATTTGTTGTTTATTTTAAAGAGAATCACTTGTGCTCACTTTCCCACAACAATGCTCCTTAATAAATTTCATATCCACGAAATTTAGATACTTTTGGACATGCTTTTGTGTTTTGTTTGAATCCCCAAACCATTCACCAAAAGTTGAACACACTCTTCTGCCTTCATTTGAGTTTTCTTCACCATAACCGACTTACTAACAATCGGCAAATGAGTGATACGATAGACATCATCGATGGTGATGGTCATTTCTCCAAAAGAAAAGTGAACAGTGTTGATCTCAAGTTGCCAATGCTCGATGAAAGCACAAATTGTGACCTTATCGATATGATCCTTATAATGGTCTATCAACGGTCGGAGACCACTCTTATGGACCATTGATATTACTTCTCTCGGCTCGTCATTCAACCTCCAAACTATAAAATTCTTGAAATAATGTCAACATCTTAACTCGTCTCATTTCTACACAATAACAAAAACTAGTCAGCGTCCAAATAATGTAAAAACAATAAATATTGCATGTTGAAAAAAACTTGAAAATATTATAAATAGCTCCTCACCAGCCTAAATGGATTGAGAAACATGACCATCACAATCCTCTAATATGGATGTAGCTTTAGGATCGGGATAAGAAACTTTGTTAGGTTCTAGATCTTCATCGGGACCAAGTTTTACAGAAATAATTGATGACTCTTGAGACACCGCATAGCATCCACATCCCGTGACCATCCTCATCCTTCTGACCCTCTGCATCCCTTGTGTTTGCTCACCCTTTTCATTCCCCTCACCCTTATCCACTTCCTCAACGTCACAAACCACATTATCTTGATTTTGGGATAGTAATAGGAGTGTCGCCGCTTCATCCGCAACAATCAAATCATTTTCCATTTCATCTTCTCTCCTCTTCATTTCCAATTCTCGCCTCTTCATCTATTTTATTTCTCCCTCCGTTGTTGCATTTTTTTCTCTTCCATATTTATTTCTTATTTTTTACGCTATGGTCTTTCTCACAGACGTCGTCATTCGTACTCTTTCAGCTGGATGATCCCTACCACCACCACCATCAACACCACCACCAACATTACCACCAACACCATCACCACCACCATTAACCTCCAACACAACATCTTTGTTTGTCTTTGTCATACTAAACATTTAAAATAAATATGAAACAATTAAAACAAAATAATCGAACACAATGAAAGGATAAACAAGTTTACCTGAATTCATGGGTTTGGTTGACCAATTGAACAAAACGAAGCAATGAATTGACCACGCACAAAATCGACACCAACTAAGCCCTAGAATCACACACAACTCAATTGCACACCAACATACTGAATTGCACAGCAATAGACCCCAAATTGCACGAACGCACAGTGACGATAGAGGGAAAAAGTAGAGAATACAGCAAGAGAATAAAGAGTACAGGGAAAATGAGGGCGAGAAGAGTGTACGTAGTTCAAATTTTGGGAAAGGGAGATACCATTTCAATGTGGGAGAGAAAATGAATTTTTTTTTATTAAAGACTTATATTGATGGTGTCCTTCAGAAAAGTGGTGATGTCTTTTAGAAATGAGGGTGCTGATAACGTTTTTCAGTGAAATAGTAGTGTTATTTAGTAGGGGCCAAAAAACAAAATAACCACCACCAAGTCGCCGATTCTCCCCCTCCAACTGACCTACAAGTCAGTCTCTCTCTAATTCCTCGCCATGTGTTAACCACATCACCAAAAATTAGGGGTGGGCATTTAAGACCGAAAAATCAGCCCAGCCCGGGAACCGGACCGAAAAATTCGGTCTGGTCCGGGTTTTAAATTGGTATTATAAAAGTCGGTCCAAAGCCCGGCCCGACCTGAAATGCTCGGTCTGGTTGCCAGTTCCTAGTTCCAGAGCCCGACGGTTACCTGGCCCGGCCCGAGAATTAAAAAATATTTTTTTTGCTATTTTTGGGTTGAATTTCAAGGAAGATTTGAGGGAAGAGGGGAGATTTGAGGGAAGAGATGGTGAATGAATTTTGGGCTGAATTTCAATTTGGGCTTTATAAAGTGATAATGTGGGATTTGAGGGAGGAGTTTTATAAAATTCAATTTGAGCTGAAATTTGGACCTTAAAAATTCAATTTGAATGTTGCTCTTAGGACCGAGACGGCCCAAAATTGGCCCGTAATTCGGTTAACTGGGACCTCGATTACCCGGTCAACTCGGTCCGATTTCGAGTCTCATAAACACGGGCCCGAATTTTTCATACCGATTTTCGGTTTTTAGATTTTGGGCCGGTTACCCGTACTTGCCCAGCCCTACCAAAAACCATTTAACACAGGAATTGAGAGGAAGAAGAAGAAGAACACCAAAGACACCAAACATGGAGGAAGACAAGAACCCGACCCCGAGTCCGAACCCGAAACCACTAAACCACACCACCACCACTGAAACCAAAGCTCACCACCACTATCCAAACCCACCTGAAACCTCCACCCAATACTCAGGCCAAAAACCCCACTACCCAAACCCCCCGGAAACCTTACCCCCAGACCCAACCACACTGAGAGACCAATGGCGCTACGCCACCAGGCAGTACGCGAGATGGTACTCTCAAGCCTGGGGCACAGCCATCCTTGCTGGGGCCGCCTTCTTCGCCCTGGGTTGGATCATCAAGGGCTCTAATCCTCTGCCTTCAAGGCAAGATCCTGATCGCCACCATCGTCACAACAACAATGCCAACCCCTCTTCTGAGGCCAACCAAGAGCAGAGGTGAAGAGTGGGTTCGATCGAAAATGGGTGAAGAATGAAAGAGGTGAGTTGATTGTTAGACCCTTTGGTGTCTTTAGGGTTTTTAAATGGTTATAATTTGTGGGGTGTTTTTAGATTTCATTTGGATTGTTTTGTTGCTTGTTAATTTGTGGTTTTAGTTGGTAAAAATTCAATTCTTAGGATTTGGGGTTTGGTTTTAGTAGGATTGGGTGATTGGTTTTGTTTCAATTGATGTTCTGGGATGGAGTTTAAAACTATAAGGTGATAGTGAATATCTGTGAGTTGAAATTGGAAGAAAAATTCTTAGTTTAGTTAATGATTATGTAAACTCATTACATAAGGTCCTCTATGTAAGTCTACCAATAGATGTGTTGGTTCAATTGTGTATTCGGAAGCAGGTAAGCAGTGATTCATTTGTTATGAGTAGAATTTCAAATTGGCCATTTGAGATATCCAAAATATTAACAATTCATCGATACAACAATAACCTAGCACACAAAAGAAGAGTTTATATTCAAATCAGGTTCTTTCCTGTTTATCTCAAAGTCAATTCTTATTTCTATTCGCCTGAGTTTCTGTCCTAAAGTGTATTAGGAGCAGAGATGAATCTATTGTATCTTGGGAGACTAACGATCATCAACATTGCACCGAGACGGGTCAAGCCTCAAATTATCCTATCCCCTCACTGTGGTGTTGAAATTTTGATGCTACATAAAAGATGATCAAAGATTTCCAGTTGTTTTTTTGTCAAATTATTGACAGAGCTGATCAAAGATTTCCAGTTGTTTTTTTGTCAAATTATTGACAGAGCTGATAACTATTAATACAAAATGATCAACGGATTTGCTTGTGAAGAAGAGTGGACAATGGGAGACAAACTAGTTGAAGAAGTCGATGAGATGGAACTCAAGAATTAGAAGCAATAAGTCGATGAATGTATGCAAAGCAAAACAATCAATATATCTTTTTGGCTCTAACTTGAACAACAGATGAGCACAGCTCAAGTAATCTGCTAAGAGAGATATTATCATCTGTAAGACCAAAGGATAGAATGTGGAGTTAGTTGCTAAGAGAAGTTCACTTTGTTGGAGGTCTATGAAGGGTTGAGTAATAACAGTGGAAAGGATGAATGTAAATGTTTGAAAGTGACCTAATAGAAAGCTTCTATCTTGGCGATCACTCCCCAAGTAAGGATACAAGTAGCTTCAGTCCAATGCTTTTCGGTGTCACAACACGTTTTGAGTCGAGCTGTGCATGATGAAATTAGCAATGATATGTCATGCTGATCATGATAGAGATCTTCTAGTTGAGAGAAGAATAATACCATTCTCATGCTAACAAGGTTGTGTCACTTAATGATTGCAATTTTGCAATAGCTTCTTCTTGCAAGTTGCACTGTTCTTTGGTAACAAATAAGGATATAGTGCAATATGATTTTTAATATGATGGTTTGTAGTATACATGTTGATTGCATGGTTTCTATGTGATATGGATGCTAATCGTTGTATAAAGCTTAAAACCTAAACATGTATCAAAGATGATCACTTTAACTCTTAATCTATTGAAGGATGATATGCGCATAAACTAAGCTGCTGGGACATCACTGTCCGTAGAACTGTCAGCCACCACTGGGGCTGTAGGAGGTACCAACTTGTTGTGCTGTCAATTCATGGGCTGCCAGGCCTGTGGCGGCCAAAACCATTGAAAGATGTCGACCGCCACCGAAAACCACTAGGGTTGTCAAATCTGGCAGGGTTCCAGGCAGCCAACCTTAAACTAATTATTTTTAGTATTGGTTTGTCAGGACACCATCTACTAAACTCTGCCAGACCGGAAGGATATTAGGCTGTCAAGCACTTGCTACTGAATGCCATGCTACGGATCACATGTCCACTGCTAGACTGCCAGTAGAGCTAGGATGCTGTGACACTTGGGCATCATCAACGATCTGTAAACGGGGGATATAATCACTGACTTGGGAACCTCTCAATGGTGTCAGGAAAAGAATACATGATGTTTTTTAGTCAATTTGACAAAGACACTGACATCTGCAGGCTTTCTGACCAACTACGAAAATCTGTATCATGATGAGTTTTCAAAACTGATAGGTAAATGTCACTAGACTCATATTTGGTGATAGTGTGGAGTTTCTATTTTCCCAATAGATTGGATTGTTAGGACCTTGGAGAGAAAATTTAAAATGAAGGATGGATGTTATGAGTAATTGATGATACCTTTCAGTTCTTAATGTCGCCAGGATTCTCGAGGATGGTGACCTAGGCATTATGATTGTTATCGGAAAGTTTTTGATACTCTTCTATGTGGCAAATGAGGAGGAAGGGTGTGTATAGATGTGGTCAGAATTCTAGTTCTTCAAGAGATTGGTATCTCACTGATCAAACCATATTTAATGAGAAGCTATATGAAGTTTAGTTTTGTTATGGTTTTAATCATAAAGTGCACCATTCAGAACCTTATTTATTTGATAAGCAGGTCTTGTTCGCTTTAACTAGATGATCTTATTCGATACAGGGTATTAGTCTGATGTATGCCAACATGATGTAAGCTTGTCCATTACAATTTCCCAACTTTGCTATCATCCAAAGTGGAACCTGAATGTAATCAGGTTGTGTTTTTTCACATCCCCTATGATCACTTTATAATAAAGGTGTACATCGATATAGCATTTTGTATCAGAAGGCATCAGAATAGAAAGAGCTATTCTGATGACTTGATGTTATGATTGATATTAGACCAGACTTGATGTAAGTACAACACGGTGCTCATGTATGATACACCCATATACCGCCTGATCCTCATCGTTCAAATGGAATGGAAGGTGGATAAGAAGAAAGTACTTCATAGTCATCTCTTGATGCTCTGTTATACTTCTTGTGAATTGTTTTAAAACTTTTGTCAAATTTTGTCCAGCAACACTTTGTCACTTATAGTTGTCCATTTTCCATTTTCCATTTTTGTTAAGACTTCATTTTAGTTCCTTGAGGGAGACCCGTCTCTGACAGTTACTTCTTGTGGTTTTGCAGATGGTTGATACATAGACAAAGGGCAGATGCCTCAACCAAATAGGGTGAAACAAAAGGATGTATTCCTTAGTGGAATTAACCCTCCATTGTGGCTGATGTGGGGTGCTTCTCCAAGTAAGGGGGTTGAAATCTGTTAATAATTCGCACTATGGAGATCGTTTTGTCAAGCAAGTTGGCTTCTTTGTTATTTGTGGGTGTAAACTTTCTGTATGAATTGATCGCTAGTTCCAGTTACTGTGTGTGTACTGTCTTCAAAACAACTCTTTATGTTGAGACAGATATTAGTGAACAGAAGTTCACAAGACAATGAATAATAGTGAACATCAATCAATTCACAGCTCATCAAGTTATAGAAGTGTGATATAATGAAATCATATATGATACAATGTGAGTACATTTGAGATTGGTTTGATGAAATGCATTCAGAACCGGATTGAGCTGTCAAGTCTAAACACTCTTTGTCCATGAGAAGTAATTCTCTTGAATATTACCTTTACCAAAATTTGAGTCATTGAAAACAGAAAATTCTAATATCACTGGCTTTCTGGGCTGAGTGCCATACTGCGTCAGAGTAGTGAATAAGGTTAAAGGGTGGCCTTGACTTATTTAGGAAGTTCATTCCTGGAAAGGACTTGAGCGGCTGTTGTTGCCTGGAAATTGATCGATTTTGTTAGTTGCAGATCATATCTAGTGGGGTTGCAAAACATTTTTCTTTGTTTGTAAACACTGAATTTAGTAGGGCCGTGACACATAAAAGTTCTAGATGTCATGAGTTGTGCCTTCCATGTTGCATGGCTGCAAGTGTTACTAGTTCTTATGTGGCTACTAAAGGTACTGATCATGAAGATTTGAGTTCTCATGTACCAAGTGCGTTTTACATTGCCGTGATCGAGATCTTTTCTAATACCACTCCATGGTGAAGGAAAAAAGAACTATTGGGAATTTAATTTGTTGTAAGCATGTTTGTGCAAAAAATTTAGCAAGTATCAAGCATGATCATCACCAAATGTCAGTAGTGATTAGCAGCAATGGTAGAGCAAGGCTGTTGCTGTTGGTTACGATGGCAATGGTGGTTGATGCGGAAAAGAAGGGATGAGGAGGTAGATGAGCATTTTTAATCCTTGGAGGCCCTAGACATGCCTGTAGTATTATCACGACTAGTAGATGTTGAAATACTTGTTCTTACGTTATGCATGATAATATCTATTAAAATTTTCTTTGTATTCCCTAATTAAAAACCTTTTGAGTCCTCTAGGAGAAGAAACTTCAAAAGAAAATTGGTCGCTATAAAAAGATCTTTAATGATTATCATTTAGTTGCACACATTACTTATACATTGGGTTTTGAAAGATTGGCACTGGAAATTGAAATCAGAGAGGTTGTCATCACCTAGCTTAATCATACATTTCAGGGAAATGAATAAACATGGTCTTTTTATATGCTCTCTTGAAAAAGATCAAAAAAATTTATGTGTTTTTTTTGTTTTGTTAAAATAATCAATTATATGTCCTTTGACTATACTGTTTAGGGTTAATAGCCTCTTTTGTGATTTAACAACATCCTACAGTCCAAAAGAAGTGGAAAATGCCATTCTCAGCAGTAAAAACAATCAATCTAGAGATTGTTCTTCAACAATGCCATTTCACATCAACTGTGTTCAAATGGTGGACACCCTTTACACTCGACTCGAGGTGAGCATTTTGTATTATAGATGTTGTGAATGGCATTAGACAAGACTTGGTGTGTACGCCATTTGGTGCCCATATATACTAGGCCTGTAAGTGATATAACCAAACAGAATGGAAGGTGGACCTGTCGAACAATACATTGCCATCTCTTGATTCCATTTTCCCTCAATGAATTGGTTTTCTTTTTGTTTGTTATAATTGTTTGATTTACAGAATTGGCATGCATTTCATACTTTAGAAGTGCATTTATTTAAGTTTGCTCAAGAGAGAGCAGTCTCTGACGGATATTTGTTGTGGTTTTGCAGACAGTTGATCCATGAACGGAAAGAGCAGATATGTTATTACACAATTTCAATCTAATCTGATATTCTGATTGAAATCTGTAATGGACTTTACTAGGAGATGGCTTTGTTAAGCAAGTTTGCTTCTTTGTTTTAGTGGGTGTAAATGTTCTGCAGGAACTGACCACCCGTTCTAGTTCTATGATCTGTAATGTCTATCAAACAGCTCCTATTGCTTTAAGCCTGAGCCTCGGTTCACAACTCATCAAATGTGATGCGAGTAAGAGAGTGGTCCATATTGATGAAATATTACTGTGAAACAAAATCGACATTCAATATCATGTGCCGTTAAAAGAATGATATACTTCATAAAAAAATTTCAATTTCAATTGCTTGATTTGTTTCTGTTATTTATCATGATCTTTGACAGAAGTTCTACTAGAATTGAAAATATGCAAAATATACTATTAACCCTACTTTACAGTGGTAGCTCAAACTCCCTACTTCTCTTCTTGTCCCTCTTCATCTTTCAAAGGGCCAAATCATTCTTCTTATTTCTATCATTGCTTGTGAATTTAAACAAAATGAAAAAGAAGACCATGGAACCTATGCAGAACAAAGGGCATCTCATGTCCTATGGACTTAACATTGGAAACCAGTTAGTAGATGTCACGCCTGTTGGGTCAGATTTTATCTCTTCTGCCATTGTGACATAGCTCCTATTACTGCTTTATCTGAAGATATATGATCTATTATCTCACCTACAGTTATGAAATTTGGAAAAGAAATATTGAACTCATACTAGTAAACTTTGGATTTATATGGGTTCTTACTATCACTAAGGACTGACAGATTGAAGAAATTTAATTTTGAAGAAGAGACAGATTAGGAGACCGCGTCAAGAGAGACTGGTGGAAGGAGTTTTGATTCTATAAGGATAAAAGTTGCCTAAAGTAAAAATAGCAGAGTTTTTCTTTACTTTTCCTTGGAAAATAGTTTTGACCCTCCTTAACTTGGTGCTGTGAGAGTTTTCAAGGAGATTGGCCGTCCGTCAGTCCGTCCACTCCCAACCAGAGAGAACGAGCATTCAGAGCAATATCAGGTAGGGTTGGGCACGGGACGGGATGGACCTCATCCCGTTCATTCGGGATTGGGACGGGACGGGATGAGCACGTACTAATAGTCCTTCAATAAAAAATAACAAAAGAGCTTCATCTCACATTACTCACACACCAATAATGTCAAATTTATTTACATATAACTTCCATAAGGAAACGAAAGATGAAACATAAACCATAGATCAACTAAGCCCTCTCGGGGTCTTGCTTAAGAATAATAAAAATGAATGAAAAATGACTTTTAAGGCATACTTCTTCACAAAATAGACCATTTAGATATCATAGTTGATGTAATGACTAATTTATACCTACTGTTATACGTTTATGACCAATAAGGACTATTTTATTAACTCAGGTTAACTCATAAAGTTATATGACATCTTAATCATTCTTAAACAAATAGAAAACCAAATTTTATATTTTTATGATCAACAAAGACTATTTTATTAATGATTCTAATTTAAAATTTATTTTGGTTATTTTTACTTCTTTTTTTTTTACCCGTAACCCCTCCCACCCCATGCCACTGGTAGGTATCGATATTAATGATTCTAATTATAACCAACCAATTATAAATTTTTATAAGTTTTCATTGACCGACAAGTTAATCAAATTATTATATTAAGGTTTAGTAAACTTTTCATAATGTAGTTATTGATGATTACAAAGAATTTGGTTTTAATTAATTAATAAAATCAATTTGATTAACTTTTCATAAATTTGATTCGAAAAATTTACAGGTACTCATGCATTACCTTTCTTGATGATGATTAGAATTTGGTTTTAGTTATCATTGCTTCTTATTCTATAATGTAGTTAATAAATCAATTTTTCCACTTTCGAAATTTGATTTCCTATTCTTCAATGCATGGGTATGTGTAAAGTAATAAATTTTATTCTCTGTCACTATTTAGTCACAAGCTATCTACCACATAGCATGATCATAGCTTCATAGGTAAAATAGGAACCAATATTTAATAAGATAATCTCATGTAAACTAAATGGTGACAGAGAATTGAAGCAACCATTAATTGACACAAAAAATTGCTCTTCGAACTCAAATATATTTTCACGATCAGTCAAATACAAACATATTCAGAGTGACAAAACATTCATGAATAAAAAAAATACTAACATGAAAATATTAATCTAGTCATTTGTAGCTAACAAATGATATAAAATAATTGCTCAAATTGTAGTTAAAGAAATTATTTGTACAACTAATGGGAGCGGTTAAGGGTAAAAAAAGAAGTAAAAATAACAAAAAAAATTAAAATACAATAATTAATAAAAGAGTCTTTGTTGGTTATAAAAAGTATAAAATTATGTTTTCTATTTGTTTAGGAAGGGTAAATATGTCCTATAATTTTGTGAGTTAACCCGAGTTAATGAAAAAATCCTTGTTGGTCATAAAAGCATAAAATTAGGCACAAATTAGTCATTACATCAACTACGGTATCTATATTTTCTATTTTGTGAAGAAAAAAAAGGCCTTAAAAGTCATTTTCCGAAAAAGGAATCTCATGTAAATACCATGGAATAAGGTTTGATCCTTTTCATGGGGATTCCATAAATATTCTCATTTAAAGAATCAAAAGTTTGAAACAATTAGGATTTTTTTTTATTGGATGCAATTACTAATTCATGATCTGGCATGATTGAGCGAGATGCCCCGCTCGATTTTTGCTGTCCAACCTAGAATCAAATCTATTCCTTTATGCCGGGTGGTGGAACTCTCGAGCAAAAGGAAGGTTGGGTGCATGTGGGGCTTGGCCACCCGGCCTCGAATAGCATGGGGGCTTAACTTTGAATCCCTCCAAGGAGAGTTCCATTATGTAGCTAGGTACAAATAAACATGTTAAAGATGAGTAGGCAGGGTACTAAGAAGCCTCATAAGTAATAATAGATAGTAAATAAATATTAAACTTCATTTAGAAGTCATGATTTAATTTATTTAGAATTCATTCATAATTTCATCTCACATTAATTTAATTTCAACACATCCTAAACTTTAATTTAGAAAAATATTTTGATTAACATTAATAATAATAAGTATTAAATAAATAAATTCGGGACGAGACAAAATAGGCAGGATTGAAAATCTTCATTCCAATCTCATCCAATCGGGATGGGATTGGGACGGGTTCAGGATCACGGGATGGGATGCCCACTTCTGATATGAGGTACTCTCTTTGAAGAAATTTGAAAAACTATACTTCTGATATGATTAGTAAGCTATACAGTTAATCATTCAAAGTCATTGTATAAAAGTTGATTTTTCTGTCCAGTCTAGTAAATCCAAAATTTTTAGGGGTTTTTCCATGGTGTCTACTCGCTAACGCTGCTGTTTTATTTTTCTTACTGTTAGAATCAATTATAGTAATTGTTTCGGTTATGCTGTTTTAAGAGGTTTTTGATAATGCCTTCAGTTTTTCCTTTTTTTTTTTTGTTAGGATGAAATCAAGTGTTGTTGAGATTGATAGAATCAGTAGTTTGCCGGATTCGGTTATTTATCACATCTCCTTCATCCCCACAAAAGATGCAACCTGCACTAGCACTTTGTGGAAGAGCTCGAAGGACACTTGGACTGGGACTTCGATTGTTGACCTCAGATTAGCAATGGTGGCCAAAACATCTAAGAAATGAGTATTGAATTTTGTGGACAGAATGTTGGTTCAACACGATGGTCACAATATAGACAAGTTTCCATTTTTTGCTTTTGTTCGCATGGGATGATCACGTCACATCATGTCTACGTTGTTAATGCAACACAAAGTTAAAAATTTGGACATCACTTGTACTTGTCTGAACAAGCCTATCTTATTTCCCCGTTCCTTCTTTACTAGTGAGTCACTTACAAGATAAATATTTAGAATACGAAGTGGAGTTCAAATTCCAATTTCGGTTTGCTTGTTAAACCTCAAGCACTGGGTTCTCTGTGATATACTGTTTTTCAGTGAAGATTTTATGCAAGAGGCTTTCTTTACTTTTCCAAACCTTGAAGACTTTGCAAATGGGAAAACACAAAACCAGTCTATATTTGCTCCCCCAAGCTTAGGAAATTGGTCATCAATGATGTTAGAATATGTAGGGCTTGTACTCAACATAGTCAAGCCCAAGTCCAAGATTAATTCATATCTACTAGAAGGAAAGTACAAGAATAGAATAGTACAATAATAGAATAGTCAAAATAGGACACAATTAGAATATTTTGTGAGGTGAATATCGATGCACCAAGTCTCATATCACTTAGTTTTTCAGGTGATTTGGTATCTAGATATTCCATATACAACCTATCCTCTCTGTCTATTGATGTTCATGGATCCAATGCAAGTGACAACCATGTAATTAAGTTTCTTATAGAGATCAGTAGTATAAAGATTCTAAGCATGTCCAATTGTACAATCTCTAAGTTTCCACTATATTCATTCTCTCATGCGTAGCGAGACTAAAAGCTTGAGAGAAGAACATTTTTTTCCCTTTGCACAATATTCAAATGGTTCCTTACTGATGCATTGTAATGTGGTTTGTTAAGACTCTGTGATGCAATTAACTCACGTCATCAGCTCAAATTTTCGAACGTGACCATTTTGAGTGTGACTGTTGGCCAATGCAGTTTGAGTTTCCTAAAGTTCATAAGATTTCTGGATATGCTTCTTAATCTTGAATTTCTTATTTTTCCAGATGTAATTGTGGAATTATCAATAAAATTTTGTGTTTTCTTTTGTATTTGTGTGTGACTCGTTCATCCTGGTGAAAAACTATTCTTTTAATTAAGCTTTTATTTTCTTACTCATGTAGGGAGTTGAGAAATTCCTTAAAAAAGAAGATGATGAAATATTTGCAACGACTCTTCCAAGTTTTCTATTGAACTTGGAAGCAATTGAAGTTGGGGGGTTTTTATGGCTATGATTGTGAGGTATTTCCAATCATAATCTTTCTCAAGCATGCAAGAGCCTTGGAGAGGATTGTTGTTAGATCATCGAAATAGTTGTTGGCAGATGCAAATAAGCACGAGGTTACTAGACGGTTATTGAATCTTCCTAGAGGCTCAACTTTTTGTGTCATGGACTTCCAGTAGAATTATTTGTATGGTTATTGAGTGTTTATTTCGTAAGTACCTAACTAGGCGCCATTCACTGAGATCCGGTCTAGGATATGTTACTCTCATCTATTTGACTTTGTTTCCCTTAGACAAAATCTGATCATCATTGTTCAAGTAGTTTATCAACATTCCACATTTAGGCTTTTGAATTTTGCTTTAGTAGGATGAGGTGGTTGATTGTATTTTGAATTGACGCTCTGTGAATAAATCAATGAAGTATTATTAGGTTCAATTGGTAGAACATGTTAGGTAAAGTTCTTTGAAGTTAATTTTCTCCTTTGAGGTTGATTTTGGCCTGCAACTTCTGGTGTTGTGAGTTTTTTTTTTATCAAATTTGTCACCTTGTAAAGGGTGTTTGTGAAATTATTTCATTTTCGTAGACAATAAATAGTAATAATTTCACTCATGAAATTTCTAGGCAGAATAGATAATACAAGTTGGCGGAAATTTGTGAACAAACGAGAAACACCGTACGAAACATGTTTACTCAATAATAAATCGTATGCCTTCATCTTTGGAACTAATATTAAGGAAGCTGATCAGATGGAACTCAAGATTGATATATGCAAAATGAAGTAGTCTGCAAGATTGATATTTTTCCATACTGCAAGTAATTTGCTAAGAAAGTTTTCAGAGCAAACCTTCAAAGCACTTACCAAGGATCAGAAGATCAAATAATTATTTGCAATGACAAATCCCATAATCTAGTAAGATTTTATTTGTTTGGTCAGAATTGGTGCAATCAATGGTATTTTTATGCGCAATAAGATTCAGTGTCAGTGACCCGTTGTTATATTTGCAATAAAAAAAATTTAATGTTACGTTAAGATCTTCAATGATCATTATCTTATTCTAGAACTGATTATGTGTTCATGATTTCAGATGGTTAACGTAGGGTATTTTGATGTTCGTGCAATTTTCAGACTTGGGCTACCCCGTGATTTTGGATCATGGATCACGTGGAAATACATTTTTTAGGATCTTAGGAAGTGTTGAATATGGGTCAGATCGTTTCCGGTTCCTATGTAGCCTTTAACCAGGAATGTGATTTCTCAAAAAATGATGAAATTACACGAAATATTTCTTTTTTCGAGTTAATGCAATTTCTTTCGAAATTCGAAATATTTTTTTTTATCAGGCCAATCTCAATTTTCATACATTTTAATCTGTTATAACCTTAGTTTAGTATTAAAATTTTGTATATAAGTGATTCTTATGCAATATGTAGTTTGTATGATATGAGTATTGTGAGACTCTTTCAATAAAATATAAAAATTTAAAATATTTAAATTAAATTGATAACTTCAAAATTATAACCGAAAATTTTATATCTTGAAATCAACTTACGGTGACATAAAGTGATAGCATATAGCCACCCTACTTTAAAAAGTGTCGTTCTTCATTTCATTTCTTCCCCATTCTTCTTTCATCTATGATTTTTGAAGGCTTTCAAAGAATATTCTCTGGATTGAAGTTGGTTCGTTCGAAGACCAGTGAGGTTAGGAGCCAAGAATTCAGCGGTTTCTAGGTGAGTGAGATCATAGATAAGTCTGATTTCTTGTGTTAATTTCTTGTTGAAACTCGAAATTGGGTTCTACGGATTATGAAATTGAGCTTTCTTGAACTGTTTCAGGTGTGCATGTGTATGATCAGTCTTTAATTTTTATTTTAGAGGGTTGCTTTGAGTATAATTTAAGGTCCATTCATGATTATTATGATTTTCCATTGGTTATAGCTTTGAATTTGACCTTGTGAATATTGCATGCGGTGTTTTTGTCTTGAATCCGCATATGGGGGCGTTTTTTATACTTCATATTACTTACTATTTATGAGTTTACAATTGTATGGTCAGGTCCAATGAATCAAGTTTGAACTGAGCACTAAAACAAGTGCTTCCATCTCTAGCAGAGATAGTAAGTATGAATTTTTGGATTTGTATTATGGGTGAGTTTTGCAAGAGTTTGTTTTGATATACCTTTATATTATAATCGCATGAGTGTTATAGGAATGTAATGGCATGATTGAGAATGGTTTCGATGGATTTATGTGTTCTAGTTGGATCATTCATGTTCCATATAGTGATGTGATCATTAAGTTAATTTAATGAATATTCTTTGCATTGGTGAACATCATGAATAGAGGGGTTAGTGAGACAATCAGTTTGATCATGTACTCTTGGTCAACCAAACTAGTTTCGCATAGCAGAAATACATTTTTTGGGTGTTGTTGGTTGGTCCATTGTGGTTTAGTTTCGGACTGTTTCTATTAAAGCTTTGAAGCTTAACTAGGGGTTGTTTTGGTTGTGTTGTTCGTGCTATTTTGGGTGGGTGGGTTGGTTGGCTGGAAATCAGAGTTTGGTTCTGATTTTGTCGGTATAAGGATGATGAAATAGGTATATTTAGGCCATCATATCTTTTGGTGTGTTAGTGTTTCAGTTTGATGTTTATACCGTTAGAAAGCTCAGTCTAAGTTTTCAGTTTGTTTTCTATTTATTTGGTTCAATGTTTGAGTTTCTAGTTATCGTTTCTGTTTTCGAGTAGTCGTGACGGGTATTTTCGGGATCACATCGTATAGAAAGGTGATTTTGTGCGGTCGGGCGTGACAAATAAAATGATGATACAATAGACAGGTTTCTCTTGGGATGGTGAAGAAAGGTGGTGAGAGGAGGGGAAACTCAGGGCACTTAAGGAATGGAACCCATTTTCCTTATTATTGATTAAGTTGTGGCAGTAGCTAGGCTGATTCTGCTGATGCACATAGGCAATATTGCTTTGTGAGTTTCTGATTTTTCTCTCTAAAATCCTGAAGAGGGATTTACTTTTTAGAGGGAATTGCAGACTGGAGATTGGAGAGACAGACAGAAAATGACGACTCAAAGCGGTGGGCGTCTCAGGTACTACTCTCTTGATCTCATAGGTTTGTTTTATTTGTTTTTGCTATAGTTATTTTTTATTTATTAGAATCAAATCCCAGTGTTGTTAGACAAATTCTTGATGGGTGTCTTCCTTTTCTCTTTTGTTGTTAGGAGGAAATGTGATGTGGTTGAGATGAATGATAGAATCAGTAATTTACCGAACTCCATAATTCAACACATTCTTTCCTTCATCCCCACAAAGGATGCGGCGCAGACCACGATTTTGTCAAAGAGGTGGAACAACATTTGGATGGGGACTCCTGTGGTTGATATCAACTTGTTGCATCTGCCCGTAGCAGTGTCTGAAACTTATAAGCAAAACTTCATGAATTTCATGGACAGATTGCTGCTTCTCCATGATGGTTGCAACATAGACAAGCTCAATCTCTCATTTTGTTTCTACTTGGATTCAGCTCGTATCACTCCGTGGACGTGGACATTGTTAACACAACATAAAGTGAAATATTTGGACCTTGGTATCAATTGTTCCATTAAGCCTTGGTTGTTTCCCAGTTCCTTCTTTACCTGTGAATCGCTTACAACATTAAAAATTAGCATACATAGTGGAATTCAAATTCCCATATCAGTCTGTATGTTAAACCTCAAGGTACTGGTTCTCGATTATACTGTGTTATCTTGTGAACATTTGACACAGCAAGTTATCTTCACTTTTCCAAACCTTGAAGAATTTTCTATAAGGCGCTGTTTATGGAAGAATATGAAATCGGTGCGTATTTGTGCTCCCAGGCTTAGGACATTGGCCATACATGATTTTATCGGTGGGGATTGTGAGGTTAGTATTGATGCACCAAGTCTCATATCAGTTAGCTTTTCAGGTGCTCTGGTACCGCAGTATTCGCTGTGCAACGTATCTGCTCTGGTTAACGCATATATCGATATTAATGCATCCAATGCAAGTGAGCACCATGTAACTAAATTTTTCAGAGAGATCTCTACTATGAAGAATCTAAGTGTATCCAGTTCTACCATCAGTGTAAGTTCCCTTATTTCTTTTGTCTCTCAGTCGTTCATTCTTTGTACCTTTCATTTTATTGGACGCATCCAGATTTGGTTTGTCAAGTTTCTGCACTATGTGATTCAGTAGACTCTGTTCAGTTTATTACCTTGCGTTATTTAAATTTGACCTTTCTGACTGTAATTTACCCACAAGGTTTGAATTCCAAAGATTTTATTAGGTTTCTCCATATGCTACCTAATGTTTAAATCTCTTATTTTTCCAGATGTGAGTCTATACATATCATACATTATTTTTTTTCCATTTCCGCGCCTTCCTCTTGGTCAGTGATTACTTCTGTTTCTTACTTGTTTATATAGAGAGTTGGACATTTCCTTAAAAAAGAAGACAATAGACTTGCAACGACTCTTGCAAGTTTTCTATCGAACCTGAGAGCAATTAAAGTGCGGTCTTTTCAAGGGGATGACCGTCAGGTGTTTGTGATTGAACTCTTTCTCAAGAACACGAGTGTCTTGGAGAGGATGACTATCAGATACAGCACAGGTTTATCGGCTACTAAGAAGAATCAAATTACTAGATTGTTACTAAATCTCCCTAAAGGCTCAACTTGTTGTACCATGGATTTTCAGTAAGAGTATTTGCACGGTTATTTAGTTTTGAACTTGTAAGTACCAACTAGGCTTATTTTCCTTTTTGACCAATATTTCTTGGTCAATTCTGTTCTCGTAAAATTTAGTGCTAAATTGTACTGTATGTGTTGCAGTCCTGATCAACATTTGCCTTCTATGCTTTTGAGTTTTTGTGTTAGTAGGATTAGGTGGGTTTCCAAATTATCATGTCAAAATTTAGGTATGACTCTTACGGTTCACACCTCTTCCAAGTCTTGGTGACATTGGTTTATTGTCAGTTTGTTTACTTACAAAGAAAATATGTTTTTACTTGCAAAGAAAATAAGCGAGTGCATCTATGAGAAGGAAGGTTTAGGATGCATGAACATGTGAGGAAAAATAGGACTGACTAGACATGCTTGTCGAAAATGGCTGAGTCAGAATTCTCATGGAAGGGGGCAACTCATTATTATGTGAATTAGTGGAGTAATAGACCCACCGTTTAAGGGAGTGTTAGGGGGTAAAATGGGGTGAAAGAAGAAATGCATAATTTTTATGGGGGTAATCGGTAGTATTGACTAAGTGGATCCCATTATTCTATAGGTAAATCAACAAAATTTTCAAAGTTGAGAGGGGGGGCAATTTTGCCCCCTTTGTCTCCAACGTAGCTCCGCCCTTGCCCGTCGAACTTATTATGACGGTTACTAGTTGTTTTTTTTTTAAGAGTAAGGGGGGTTACAAGACCCCCAAACCGTTATTTAAAGAGAAATCAGTGACGATTACAGTCGTTTATACACTTTTCCGTCAGCACCCTCAAAGATAATTTTCGTTTAAGGGGGGGTATTCAATCATGTATTTTAATGGATTCTGAAAGATTTTAAAGTCCATTAAAATATAGGGGTATTCAATTAAGTATTTAAAACAATACAATGAAATCTAGGGGTATTCAAATATAGATTTTAAATGATTGTTTTATAATCCATTAAAATCATGGGGTATTCAATCATGGATTTTAAACAATACAATGAAATCTAGGGGTATTCAAACAACAGAGAATTTTAATGGATTTGTTGACTTGATGGATTTTGAAGGACTTTGAAGGATTTATTTGTGAAAAATATAAATATCAAACTCCTTTACAAATCCGACCTCTTACCCTCGGATTTCAAATACAGCTCTCTCTCTCTCTCTGCAAAAACTCTCAAAAACACTCGAGAGAGCTCTCTCTCTCGTTCTGTTCTAATGGCTACTTCTCTATCACGACAGCACACTAGATATTACAATGTCATAAAATCCTTAACAAATCCAAACGAAGAGGAAGAAGGTCGCGCGTCTCTGCTTTGCAAGACCCCAACAATGGCATCTCTGATGAACCCATTGATTTCTCTTCACAAATTCCCAAACAATCTCTATACCCAAGATCTTACGTCTTCCCCGACACAAACCCCATTCGCCCATTTGCGCAGAAACCCTTATTCGATGCTCCAGCCTCTATCTCACCCAGCTCTGCCTCCAACTCCTCCTCTACGCTTGACTCTCTGCTCCCGTGGCTGCTTCTTCGCTTCCTCTCTCTAAGGTTTCTGAACAAAGACGAAGAAGAAGAAAGGCTGACGATATGTCGAGGAGCTCTTCGTCCCTGTTTGACCTCAAAGGTACAAACCCTTTTTCTTACAAAGATGTTCTTCAAACAGTGCTTATGTTCTTTTTTATTGTCGGACATCAATAATTTCGCTCAATTTACGTTTTTCATTTGATTTCTCGGCTCCAAATAACCTCAGGACATCCCCTGCTGATTCTAGGAAGAAATTCTCACTGAATGTTGTTTCAAAGGCAGAGATCGAAGGTCTTTATAAAGATGAAGAAGGACTTCGCTCAGTAGTTACAGGTAATTACAAAAACTCAACATTGCTGAAGATCTTTATGAAGAAGGTCCCACCCCCCTTGAAATAAGGTCTTTATAAACTCCTTCTTCTGATCTTTCGGTAGACTCAACATTACTAACATTTTGCCTTCTTCTTCTTCATTTCATTTCGGTCTTTATGAAGAAGGTCTTTATAAAGAGTTCGAAATTTCGGTAGAGAGAGAGAGTTTTTAATATTGCTGAAGATGTTAGTCAGGTATAAAAATTCAACATTTTTTTAATGGAATTTCAATCTGGGTTTTGTGTGTTCAGTTGAAATTTGTGAGTTGGAACGAATCAAGTTTGAATCTTTATAACCCTTTTGTTTCGGAAAATCCAATAATAAAAATCCATTAAAATCCAGTGGATTCTGTAAATTCCACAAAATTCAGTCACTTAAAATACATCAAAATTCAGTGGATTCTGTAAACTCCTTTGAAATATTTTAAAATCCATAAGATTTAAAATCTTTCAGACTCTATTAAAATCCATGATTGAATACCCCCCTGTAAGTCTTCCGTGAAGGAGCTAGGAATAAAAAGATGAGTGGAGACTCATCGTTGGGCTTGGGTCAAAGGGTCCCCAAGTTTCCAAATTCAAAGGATTTGTTCTTTCACTGGGCTTGGGTCTTTCGCCCAATTCATCGTTGTAGACCAGAATGATATGCAAGTCTTCTTCTTCTTTATCGGGTATTTGATTCCTTGTTTGCAAAACAATGAAAAGTATCATACCAACCTTTGACCTTACCAACTAAAGTTGAATATAATTGAACTTTATATACCCATAGACTCTATTTGTTTCTGGCTAATAGATGTTTTTGTTATTGATATATTAGGCCATCCAAAGGGGGATGAAGCCCTTACTATTTTTACAAAGAATGAAAAAGAAGAAGAAAATTTTGCAAACAAAAACACACATGGATAAGGTTCTCTAGTTAGAAATGTATGAACCAAATGAAAAACTCTGCTATTGCTATTCAATCTTATTCATTACGGAGAGCTTTACATGTATTTATATCTATTACACATTACATCTAGGAATCAAGAACTTCTACTAACAAACTACAACTCACACTAACAGGTTGTCATAATTCACTAACTAATTACAGGTCATGCTAACAAACTATCCTAGACTCTAACAAACTACTTTCCTGAACTCTGTCTTATCTATCTTGGACTCTGTCTATCATCCCCCCTCAAGTGCAAGGGGTAGGGAACAAGACCAAGATGGGACTTGAGATAGGTAAACCGAGCACTTGGAAGATGCTTTGTGAGAAGATCTGCAGGCTGCTCACTAGTTGGAACAAATGCGAGAAGCAAATCACCACGGAGAACATGATCACGGAGAACATGATCACGGATGAAATGTAAATCAATCTCAATATGTTTGGTCCTAGCATGAAAAATTGGATTCTTGGCAAGGTGGTAAGCACTGATATTGTCATACCATAGAAGAGGAGAACCAGGAAGAGAAACACAAAGCTCCTTTAACAAAGCCTGGATCCAGATAACCTCAGAAGAGGCAAGGGCAAGACCACGATACTCAGATTCAACACTGCTTCTGGAGACAACACGCTGTTTGGTAGCAGACCAAGAGATCAAATTACCACCCAAATAAACCAAATAGCCACTGGAACTACGTTGGTCATCAGGATTAGAACCTCAGTCAGCATCAGAGAAGGGTTCTATAGCAAGATCACGAGCAGGTTGTAAGAGCAAACCATCATGAGCAGAGCCTTTTAGATAACATAGAATACGCTTGACAGCCAGCCAGTGGGATGTCGTAGGCGCATGCATAAACTGACAAGCCTTATTGACCGCAAAGGCAATGTCTGGCCTGGTCATGGTGACGTATTGGAGAGCACCAACTATGCTGCGATAGGAAGTAGCATTCATAAGGGGAGTTCCATCAGACTGGGACAAGGGTTTTCCAACAGCTTCTGGAGTAGGAGCAGGTTTGCAATCCATCATATTAGCACGGGTAAGGAGATCAGCAACATATTTTGCTTGACTGAGATGTAGTGCACCATTACAATTATGAACTTCAATACCCAAGAAGTATGACAAAGGACCCAAGTCACGAAGGGCAAAAACTGAATTCAATCGAGCAATAAGCGAAGAAATAAGCTGTGAAGAACTGCCAGTAACAATGATAGCATCCACATAAACCAACATGATAAGAACAGAATGTTTATCAAACCTGATAAACATGGAACTATCTGTCCGAGAAGCAGTGAAACCCCAGCTTAGAAGAGCACAACTCAGCTTAGAAAACCAAGCACGAGGTGACTGTTTTAGACCATACAGGGACTTCCGTAGTTGACAAACTTTAGATGGAAATCTGTTGTCTAAAAAACCAGGAGGTTGAGCCATGAATACTTGTTCTTCAAGATCTCCATTCAAGAAAACATTATGAACATCAAGCTGTCTAATATCCCATTGAAAACTGACCGCAAGAGTAAGAACAATACGAATAGTGGCAGACTTTACTATAGGACTAAACGTCTCAAAGTAATCCAAGCCATAGGTTTGATTGAATCCTTTGGCAACAAGTCGAGCTTTGTATCTGTCAATACTCCCATCAGGCTTGTATTTAAGTCTATAGACCCATTTACAACCTATAATGTTCACATTACTAGGTGGATCAACCAAAGTCCAAGTGTCATTTTTATATAAAGCAGAAATTTCATGTTCCATGGCATGAACCCAGTGTGGATCTTGAAGTGCCTGTCTCAATGTAGTGGGTTCTGAGTGTTTAACAACAGAGAGATCAAGGATGGGTTTCCTCTTTGAAATACCAGCCATAGAACGAGTAAACATGCGAGATGGAAGAGAAGTTGTAGGAAGAACATCAGTGGGAAGTGAAGGAACTGAACTATCAGACGTAGGAGACAGAGATGGAGCATTAGAAGGATTAAGAGCTGGTGCAGTAGATGGAGCATTAGAAGGATCAGTAGAAGGAGCATTAGAAGGATTATCATCTGGAACATGAGATGGAGATAAAGAGACTGAACCAGTGGAGGACTGAGGAACAAAAGAGGTAATGACATGAGACAAATCAGAGGAAACTGATGGAAGCAATGAAGTAGACTTACGTATAGGAAAACTGCATTCATCAAATACTACATTGGGAGAGACATATACTCGACCAGAATCTTGATCAAGACACAAATACCCCTTATGATCTAAACTATAACCCAGAAAAACACAAGCAACTGATCTGAATTGGAGCTTATGCTGATTATAAGGACGAATGAAGGGAAAGCATAAGTAACCAAAAACATGAAGAGCACGATAGTCAGGAAGTCTATTTAGTAGAACTTGATAAGGAGACTTATGACTAAGCACTTTAGTTGGCATGCGATTGATAAGGAAAACAGCGGCTTGAAAAGCATATTGCCAGAACTTGAATGGCATATGAGCATGAGCTAGCAAAGCAAGACCAGTTTCAACAGCATGTCTATGCTTACGTTCCACTCTACCATTTTGGGACGATGAATATGGACAAGAAAATCGATGTTCAATGCCAGAATCTAATAAAAATGATTTGAAAGCTTTGAATTCACCACCATTATCAGATTGGAGGCATTTAATGGAGGTGTTAAACTGGTTTTCAACACGTAGTTTGAACACCTTGAACATGGGTAAAGCCTGATCCTTGGTCTGAAGTGGAAACAACCAAGTGAACCTGGAAAAATCATCAACAAACAAGATAAAAAAGCGAGCACCAGAGGTGGATTTTACAAATGCAGGACCCCAGATGTCAGTATGAACAAGTGCTAAAGGACTAGAAGCATGAAAATATGATAAAGAAGTAGGCAAACGATGACTCTTAGCTAGTTGACAAGATGA
The DNA here is from genome assembly GCA_963556465.1 of Berberis vulgaris. Lineage (NCBI taxonomy): Eukaryota > Viridiplantae > Streptophyta > Magnoliopsida > Ranunculales > Berberidaceae > Berberis > Berberis vulgaris. The sequence continues at coordinate 10,236,531 of OY747129.1, read as the reverse complement.
ACAAACAGAATACTGAGATTTATTGAATGGAACATGACAAAGGTTCAATACATGATGAACAACATTCATTGAAGGATGGCCTAATCTATAATGCCATAACTGCTCATTTTGAACAATACAAGAAGTAGAGGAAACAGTAGAAGAAGAACTGGAAGAAGTAGACAAAACAGAGATGCTGGAACAGGCAGCAAGAGCAGGCTTTGAAGCAGGACAAACTGACAACTTGTAAAGGCCATTTTCAAGGCTGCCTTGAGCAAGAACCTTCCTCGAATGTGTTTCCTTCACAAAGAAACGATCAGACCAGAATTCAATGAATACATTGTTGTCAGAACAAAGTTTAGCAACACTAATCAGGTTGGTTGACAGGGAAGGGACATGAAAAATTTGTTTAAGAAGAAAAGATGAAGATGGACTATGAGAAGAAAAAGAAAAATTTAGAGAACCAACACTAGAAATAGGAAGAGACATACCATTACCAACCGTGACCTTGTCTGAGCCCATGTAGGGAGAGGAATTAGCAATAACAGCTTGATCATTGGTTAAGTGATGACTTGCTCCTGAATCCAAGTACCAGCCTTCATTGTGGAAAGAATTTGAAGCTGCGGCTAAGGCAGGCATGATTGGTTTGAAGTCAGTTGAAGTACCAGATTGCAAGGAACCAAAATGTTGAAAATTAACATCAAATCGATGATAGCAAGCAAGAGCTATATGTCCATATTTGCCACATAACTGACATTGTGGCCGATCATTGGACTGCTTATTGCTGTGATTATTGGAATGACCACTTTGTGGACTGTGATTAGAGCCATATTGCTGTCCATATTGGAGGCCAAATTGCTGACCATAGTGCTGTCCATTGAACTGTCTTGCACGACCTCGTCTTCTATTGGACTGGCCACCATAAGTTCTTCCTCTACCTCGACTAAATGACTGACCATAATGCTTACCAAATTGCTGTTTATAACTGGAATTGGCCAAATTTGCTGAAATGGGTGGAAGATTATCCACAGAGCCTTGTTGCTCAAGTCTATTTTCAAAGGACAATAGCATACTATGGACAGACTCAAGAGAGATTTGATCATCTCTGACATTGATTGCTGTGACTACTGAGTTATATTCAGTGCCTAAACCATTTAGAAGATTCATGATATGATCTTGATCTGAGACTAACTCACCAATGGCTGCTAAATTGTCTGCTGCACTCTTGATCTTCATGATATAATCAATCATGGACAGTGATCCTTTCTTGGTAGATTGTAAGTCTAATCGTAGTTGCATGATCCTAGCTCTTGAAGAAGAAGAGAAGATTTGTTCTAAAGCCTTCCAGGCTGAAAAAGAAGTGGTGTGACCAATGATTTGAGCCATTATGGCCGGTGTAAGAGATGCATAAATCCAACTTAGGATTGTGCGATCTTGCCTTCTCCAAGCAACAAAAGCAGGATTGATAACTCCTGTACTTAGTTCTTTTGTTGGACAAACCGAAACTCCTTCAATGAAATCTTCAAAACCATTTGCAAAGATTACATTCTCAATTTGAGATTTCCAAATTATATAATTGGATCTATCTAGCTTTACTGGCATAGTGTGATTCATAACTTGATAAGAAGGAGTAGAAGACACAGTAGATGTCTGACCTGTATTGAGAGAACCAGAAGAACTTTGTGTTTCCATTGATAAGAGAAACTCAGAGCTCTGATACCAAGTTAGAAATGTATGAACCAAATGAAAAACTCTGCTATTGCTATTCAATCTTATTCATTACAGAGAGCTTTACATGTATTTATATCTATTACACATTACATCTAGGAATCAAGAACTTCTACTAACAAACTACAGCTCACACTAACAGGTTGTCATAATTCACTAACTAATTACAGGTCATGCTAACAAACTATCCTAGACTCTAATTAACAAACTACTTTCCTGAACTCTGTCTTATCTATCCTGGACTCTGTCTATCATCTCTCTACTTCCAATATACAGGAATCACTAATTTTACCTGAAACACCACCTTATGAGAACCTTCCATTCCTTCTGTTTCGCATCCACACATACTAGTAACCTGCCACATTACCTTCTTATTGGAGATAGGAACCAAAATCTCCCTTCTTGTGAGAAACTTTATAAGCATTCTTATGCTAGTATTTTTGCATGTTGCCAGGCCTTGTAATGGATCGGATCACCATAGGTTAAAGGTTCAGTGGGTCAGACAAACACGACCTATTTTAGAGCTCACCTCACCATTACTTATCTACTGGAATTTTTTTTGGCGGTGATTTATTTTGGTGGGTAATATTTCTGCAGTTATCAAGTAACCATATGAACACTAAATTTCTGATACACTTCATTATAAGTGCAATTTATTTTTCCTTCTCTATACAAGCAGACTCACAGTTATTTCTGATGGTTTTGCAGATACCTCAATATATCGGCTGAAAGAGAAGGATGTGTTGCTTTAGTCTAATATTACGCATCCATATTGGGTGGATATGTTCTGTTTGATGAAATTAGTAATTTAACAGTGGTAATGGAAGTGTTCTATGAAACGGTTGCTTAGTGGGTGTGAAGGCTCTGCAGGAATTAATTTCCAGTTATTGTATGAATTTTGTACTGTCTATCAAACAGTTCTACTAGTTTATTTCTTTCAAACAATGAGCATTAGTTCATACCTCATCTACTTGTTGAATTTGATAACTTGAAATCCTACATTTACCCTACGTTTTTATGAAATCTTAGCATAGTTAAATTAGATTCTTCTTCAAGAGAAGTATTTTCTCCTTGCATGATTTCTACCAAGCTTTACATGGCACATTAGAGTACAATACTTGTTGGAAAGTGTAGTACATGTAGTTTATTTACTCCTTTTTTTAGTTTTGTTGTCCCTGCAGTATTCATGTTGATGTAGAAAGGCCATTCCTTTCATGGACTTCTGTTGTTCTTATGAGAACAACGTATCAACTGCATCTTCATAGAGTGAGAATCAGCCTATGACATATTTTATATAACATTTCAAACGGCCACTGGTGTCCTTAAATTTTTATTTAGCTTCGTGTTGGCCGCGAGCATTGTTTGATTTTCGATATACATATATAAGGAAAAGGGTGAATTTAAAGGGATGTGTTCCTATAATCTTTCACCCAAACCAGTATATTTGTCAAACATTACCATTTTAAAAGTAATGTGTCCCTCTCATACACAACTTCTTCCGTATTTGCTAAAAATGTGTCCTATAATCTTTCATTATAAAAGCATAAGAAGTTGTGTGAGAATGTAGAGTGAGGCTAGGGAACCAGGTTTTGTAATCATGTTTTACAACCAGAATGATGTGGTATCGTTAGCGGAGATTTTTTACAACCTTGAGATACATATAAACTTTTTGGGGATTTCATCGTTCTTTTAAGATCATGTCACGTCACCCTGGTTGCAAAAACCTTGTTTCCTAACATTTTTGAAGAATGTATTATTCATTTGCCTATCATCTTCAATTTCCTTGCACCTAAATCACACAAGAGTCACTTTGAATAGGTATCACTGATGAGGAACAAATATTGTATGTTTGAGGGTTTTTTTTTTTTTTTTTTTGAAAGCGAGCAGGCGTTTTGAGAATCCCCAAACCTTATAATAGTAAAAAAAAAAAAGGGGATGATGAGAATAACAATCGCTCATATGTTCACTCGTTACATCATCAACAGAAACATAAAATTACTTCAAAACCTCAACAAAGAATCTAATTAGTTCCAGTTCAGTAGTCTCCAAGTTGGAAAGTAATATTGTCAAGTGGTATGCTACGAGGTTGGTAAGCTAAGGTACGCTACAAAATCCTTGTTATAACATTACACTTTCTTCAGATCTCTATCTGACTTTAGCATCGGAGTGTCATCGGCCACCCCACGGTGGTTTGTGGCTCACGTGCGTTACTTGTGCAGATCAGTAGGAACATGGTAAAAACAGGGAGCGAAAATCGACTGCATCAGTTTGGCGTCGTCCATGGGGATGACATAGTTCTTAACTTTACACTACGCGTCTTCTCCTACCAAATCCTAAAGATATGGTGACCACCAGGTCACGCAACAACGAACCATGGGACACATCCAGCACTTCAGATGTCCCTATACCAGTTCCTGCCATGCACGGGCAGCCTATTCACGACCCTGCATCAACGGCAGCAACGACAGACCCCAGAATCGAGGTGCTGGCATCCCAAATACAGCAGGTTATCAAGGCGGTGGAGACACTCACACGACAGAATCCACCCCCTGTTGTTGGAAACCATGAACAACACAAACCTCCACCTCCAGGGGACGATAGGGAGCAAGCGCAGGAGAACTAGGCCCCCGCTTGTTCCTATTGGACTAAGGGAGGTTGTCCGACAAACGCTGATCCAGCCGCCAGGACAGAATGGCTCGGTCCCGGGAACCTTCTCCCCAGAGGAGTGCACAATCCGGACGTACTATATTGCCTCTCCATCCCACCTTTTGTGGACCAGATTATGAGTGAAACACTTCCGAGAAAATTCACTCCTCCTATGACGGAACCACCATTCCTTTCGATCATCTACGCCATTAGCAACACGTAATGGTGCTCAAGGAATGATTCGAATCCGTCATGTGCAGAACCTTTCCCACCAGTCTTAAAGGCCCTGCATTGACGTGGTTCCACAACCTTCCAACAAAGTCAATCGACTTCTTCAAAACATTGGCGAAGGAATTCTTGACACATTTCGTCGGAAGCCAGCGTTTCAAAAAATGCCCGCACTACACACTTTCTCTAAGGCAGAGGCCGGCAAGACGCTCCGAGAGTTCGACACAGGCTTCAACAACAAGCTGACCCTCATCGACGGGTGCAACGACGATACAGCTGTGATGGCGTTCACTGCGGGCCTCAAAGAGGAAAAGCTCTTCGAGGACCTCACCTTGGAACACCCTTTGGACATGGCAGAGCTCCTCAAGAGCGTCTAGAAAACACATCACCCTAGAGGAGTCAAGGACCGCTAAGAGGGAGACCGAAGGCAACAGGAAGCCCTGAGCTTCTAAGGACAAGAAGGAAGGAAAGAGACATGAGGATGAGAAGCGAAGCAAGAGGAAGCGCACTTACAACAAACTGGATCATGATCGTCTCAGGCCAGAGAAGTCATCCAACTACGTGGATCCAGAGCCGTGACACCCCTAAATGCTAGTCTGTCGAATGTACTCAACTCCATGAAAAATTGGAAGGAATTGAAGTGGCCCCCGAAGACACGCGGAGACCCTGCTAGAAGAGACAACGACAAATACTGTGCATACCACAAGGAAGGCGGCCACAACACCAATGACTGCAAAAAGTTTGAGGTATGAAGTAGAGCACTGGATCCGCAAGGGCAAACTGAAATACTTCCTGAAGTCTGAGAAGCAGCCAAAACAGACCAAGGATATGAGGCAGTCAGTCAAAGAGGTAGAGAAGGAGAATCTTGGGATAATATACGTCCTTCATGGAGTTGGACCGAATGAAGACCAGTCGCACAGGTCCCGCAAGAGGACTCTACTAGATATGCGAACACAACCCACGGATGAAGACATACGCGTTTGCTATTTGAAAATTCAGAACTCCATTCCCACTTTGACTTTCATGGACAAGGACCTCGATGGAATCCAAGCACCGCACAACGATGCCTTGGTCATCTCCTTTTCCATCGCGAAGTGGGAAGTGAAGAGAGCTCTCGTTGACACGGGAAACTCGCTCAATGTTTTGTTCTACAATGCTTTCCGTAGCATGGACGTCAAAAAGGAAAACCTAGTGTCATCAGAGCACCCGCTGATCGGATTTAGCAGGGATAAATGTTTTCCCATTGAAAAGATAAGATTAGCCATGGTAGCTGGAGAACAGCGGCTGAAGAAGATCATATTTCTGGACTTCATGATAGTAGATGTACCGTCGTCTTACAACCTCATCTTGGGAAGACCGTGGCTACACCAAATGGAAGTAGTGGTCTCCACCTTTCACCAGTGTGTTAAGTATACTACTAACAACTCAGAAGGGACAATACGTGGAGACCAACCTATGGCACGAGGCTGCCACTACGCCGCACTGAAACATATAGAGTGCTCCAAGATCCAGTTACATCATGCAGAGCAGTCTGACCCAGTACAAAGCCAAAAGACGGAAGGGAAACCATTTTCGAGCAGTACAGGAGCAATCAACTCTCTCGCCCAGCGAGTCGTAACGGCAATGGCAAGCGGGAACATATAGATCGAAAAATTGTGAACTAGTGGGAATGCTTAGCTGAATGGCCTAATACCTGCCCAATGTTGATCTCATAACTCAACTAAATAGTTTTTCATGTAAGTGATATCCTTTGATAGGGATAATTTGATGTGGTACTTAGAATATTAATGTTTCATTTTTAACTTTTGACTGAGTCATCTCAGTTTTCCGAGTCAAGCCAGTTTGACATCTCGTCAAGTTTGAATCTTGACTTTGAGTGGTCCTTCCACCTCTTGCAGTGCATTGTTTCTTCCAAACCTAAAGCCTTTTCTCAATTCTCTGTACAATTCTGTCCTGCACCTTGTTATATATCCTTTGAATTTTGCATGGTAGTTAGTTTCCCAATTTAAGTCTATGGTTCACGTTATGTACACACCTAGAGCAAACATATGAGATAAATTAACCCTCAGTCCTGAATAAGATTCTTTTAATAAGAACTTAAGCCTATAAATTAACCCTCAGCCCTGTATTTGTTTGACTTTGTCACAGTGTACCTTACCAATGTGGCTTACGACTTGAGGCTTAGTTGCAATACGTCAAACGCTTATGTCTTATGTGCCGAGGCTTCCGCCTTTGCTAATGTGTGCAATTTTGTTGTGTATAGCATCTTTAATTGTTCTAATTATGATAATGTGTAGCTTATTTTTTTATAAATTAGACCAATTTTAAGACGTTAGACAATCCCGAATTTACACCATACTTTATGCCATATTTATAAACCTCTCGTAAATATAAAGAGGTATGTCTTAAATCTTTCATTAATTTTTAATTTGCTAGTCATTTTATTTTGTATCTAATATTTATATCTATCATACATAATAGTTTTCTCTCTAGGTAGTGCATCACTTGTGAAAGTCTTATGCCTCACGCGTACGTTGAGTCTTACACCTCACACACCAGTCCATAAAAACACCACGTGTTACGCCTCTGCGTTAAAACCTTGTACCATACAGTTTGATTAAAAAAAAGTAGAGTTTAGTCATCTCTTGATGTCATAAGTCTTGGATCCTGTTGACAGATATCATTTTACAAATTTATCATGCACTTTGTGAATTTGTAAATGCATATTTATGAGGCATTCTCGATCGTAATTACCTCAAGAGGGAAACGAGCTTCTTCTGATAGTTATTTGTTGGTGTGCGTGAGGCAAATATGTATTATAAATTATAAATTATAAATTATAAATTATAAATTATAATTTTATTTTATTTAAGAAAATTTCAAAATAAATCAAAATTTTCATATCGGAATGCAATAATTGGAATATTTTCGGTTTGGAATCAGATATTTCAGAGACATTCTAATTATGTTCCAAAAATTTTGGAAATTTCAGAAATCGCCTTTTTTGAATTCAAATAACTTCGAGATCAAAATTATTTTGAACCGCATGTCATGACCTCGAAAGTCCATATTTGTGCCAATGAACCTCTCAGGATAGAATTCTTCAACATTAGTAGACCATATTTGAGGGTCATGTCCGATTGCCCATACATTCACAATGACTCTCGACTTGTTAGGGATGTAGTAACCCTTGATTGTAATGTCTTCCATGGATTCATGTGGAATCATCAATGGTCCTACGGGGTGAAGCCTCATGCTTTCTTTGATCACTAATTCCAAGTATTCAAGCTTCAATAAATCTGATTCCTCCACCATTCGATTCATGCCAACTATATTTTCTAACTCTGTTTGAAGGCGTTTCATGACTCTTGGATGTTTGAAAAGCTCTAAAAGTGTCCACTCTATTGAAGCAGTGGATGTGTCCATTCCAGCCGCAATCACGTCTAAAACAATTGCTTTGACTGTAACGCGATCTAGCTTCTCATGTACTCTTTCGGATTCCATCAAAGACAACAATGCATCAATAATGTCCCTATGCTCATGATCTTGTCGTGTTCTTAAGTGTTCATTGATAATACTTTCTAAGTACGTATCGATGAGATTGCTAACAGCCTTCATGCGTCGATGTAATCCCTGTGTAGAAATATCATTTTTAGCTTGTTAATTAAGGCATGAACATATACAATTAAATTTCTTACATCAGAATTAATCAAATAGCCACCCTACACTAATTTGTATCTGAAAACCAATCAACCATATTAGAAGTCCATACCTGAATGTCAAATGCCCCAACAAAGGGAATATAATCAGCAATGTTAAAAGCTCCAAGCAAATTCATCATCTCTTCAACAACTGTTGATTTGAAATCCAACCGATCCTCCTTACGTCCAGTTAACATCATGAATGTCATGTCTTCCATGAGCCTTCCCACTCTATCACTCACATCCACAACAGCATGCTTCTCAGCTGCATCCTTAAGCCACCTCACAAGACAGTTTACATTCTCCTTCCTCATCGGCTTCATGGACTCAATCTTTGACCCACTGAGTACCTTTAACATGCACACTTTACGTATATTTCGCCATTGAGGACCATACTCGCGAAAAGCAAGGTCCCTCTGGCCATAAAATATGTACTGAGATGCCTGAAGTTTCGGCCTACCAGCAAAGACTAGATCATGAGTCTTAAGAAACAACTCAGCAGCTTCCGAAGAGGAAACCACTATGGTTGGGACTAGACCGAGACGAATGTACATGATGGATCCAAATTTCTGGGCTAGTTTGTGAAGGTTGCGATGTGGCAGCTTACCCAACATATGAAGATGGCCTAGAATTGGGAGTCCAGATGGTCCAGGGGGTAACTTATGATGAGCATTGTCATCGTTCCTATATGTTCTTCTAAATAAATATAGGCTTGCAAGAACTACAGATAGAATCAAAGCAATCCAATCATCCATTGTTGATTAACAAAGAAGGTGAATAAACTGAGCCTTGAGAATGTGCATTTTTATAGGAGGAATTCTAAATGTCGAGGAAACGGGCGAGGGAATGGACGTGGCGGGGTGGGGACCGTCTACCCCGCTCAGGATGCGTGCTGTCATTTTTGGTGCGCGCATCCCTAGCGGGGTGGACGGTCCCCACCCCGCCACGTCCCTTCCCTCGCCCGTTTCCTCGCCCGTTTCCTCGACATTTAGAATTCTTCTTTTTATAGAGATTAGGGTGTCAATACACTCTACATACGCGGATATTTAAATTTTATTTTATTTTATTACAACAATTCAATAATAAGAAAAAATTATTCAATTTCTAAACAAAATAAATATATAAAACTTTAAGGGTATATGTATAGTTTATAAATAAATAAAGGGTTTCAAATAATTTATGTTAGTGGCATATGTATAAATAATCAATGTTTGAGAGGGGCTGATTTTGATTGTAAAAACGTTAATTGTGGAGGGAAATATGAGAAATCCAAAAATTAGATGTAATGGTTTTATTTATTTATAATTAATAAATAATTAAAGGGCTTTAAATAAATTATATTAGGAATTTATGTACAATTATTGAATGTTTACAAGGTCTAGTTTTGATTGTAAATAATTTAACTTTGGGATGGTAAAATGGTAATCACGTATAATATTGTTTTCAAAATAAGGACCTATTTATAATTTATAAATAATTAAAAAATTTTAAGTTTAATTAATAAATATTGAGAGGGATTGAATTTGATTATAAATAATATGAATTTAAAAGTGTAATAATATTTTTTAATTAAAAGACACAAATATTCCTGAAACTATTAATTAGTTTTTTGCTTTTACATGTGATTATTAAAAATTGGATATGACAAAATAGAAAAGTAATCGGTGATTCTAAATGGCGAGGAAACGGGCAAGGGAGGGGGGTGTGACCCTCCATCTCCCTCAATATTAAAGTTAACGACGTACAAATAGATAAGGTCCAAACTTGCATGTAGCATGTGAGGAGGAGATAAATCAAATCATTTATTTTTTAGGGCCCACTCTTTTAAAACAAACAAAGACTGCTCGTACACTACCAAAACGTGTGATGCAAGATCACTTTAATAGTTGAAGTTGCTTTTGTTATTACCTAAAAATATCAAACCACAATTTATTTATTTTTGTTTTGTGTGTTTAAAAAATCAATAATTTCATTGTGCTTGATGGGATGTGCCTGGAGTATTGGATTTGCAATGTCCTTCCCGTTTCGTGTCCATCCCTAGTGGTAAATATCAACTTTATTTTATAATTTTTTTTTTGAGATGAATAGTCAAGAGAAAATGATCAGACAATTATTTCTGAGATGAAACATCAGACATAAACTAGAGTTGATTAGCATGTAACAGATCGAAAACATTTGTTCCTATTTCTGTTTTAAATTTTTGTGAAACTTAAATTCGTTTCCAATTTCCATTCCAAAATTTCAGAATTAAAATTAGAAATTTTCAATCAAAATTTTTGGAATCTTCGGAAAACTTTAGAATTTTAAAGATCTGAAAATGAATTTTTAGAAAATGGGGATTAGTCTCAATCAAAATTCAAAATAGTGGTAAGACTCAATTGGGGGTAAGACTTAAAAACAAAGAAAAACCTTAACCACAACTTAAAAATGATTATATATGTGATCTTATTTTATGGTATGATAATGACTGCATACATGTATTTACAATTTATAAATTATAATATATAATTTTATTATGCAAACATGAAATCTAACTTATTTAAGAAAATATCAAAATAAATCAAAATTTTCATATCGGAATGCAATAATCGGAATGTTTTCGGATTGGAGTCGGATATTTCAGAACATTCCAATTCTGTTCCAAAAAATTTGAAAATTGTCAGAAATCACCATTCTCAAATTCAATAACTTGGAAATAGAAATTATTTTGAAAATTTTCACTTAGAAACATATTTTTCTATCAAACTTGCATCCCTAACCTAGAGAATTAACCCTATATTTTCATTTCAACACCAGACAGTTTACATAGTTAAATGGCATGCTGGTATAGATAAACCAGAATTAACCCTATATCACATGTACCATGCTGGTACTCTTAACTCATAAGTAATTGACTAATCGAAAATTAGGCGTTGCAACTAGATGTTTGGCCCTTGGCATAGTTAAACCAAAAGTCTCAGTCATATCTAAATCAGCAGTTGATACGCCACTAGGGAGCTCCCAATCAAAACAATGAACCAACTGTGCAACTACAAGTTGAACATTTGTTAAGCCTAGTTGTACCCCTGGGCACCCTCTACGACCCGACCCAAAGGGTATAAACCGCATGTCATGACCTCCAAAGTCCATATTTGTGCCAATGAACCTCTCAGGATAGAATTCTTCAACATTAGTAGACCATATTTGAGGGTCATGTCCGATTGCCCATACATTCACAATGACTCTCGACTTGTTAGGGATGTAGTAACCCTTGATTGTAATGTCTTCCATGGATTCATGTGGAATCATCAATGGTGCTACGGGGTGAAGCCTCATGCTTTCTTTGATCACTAACTCCAAGTATTCAAGCTTCAATAAATCTGATTCCTCCACCATTCGATTCATGCCAACTATATTTTCTAACTCTGTTTGAAGGCGTTTCATGACTCTTGGATGTTTGAAAAGCTCCGAAAGTGTCCACTCTATTGAAGCAGTGGATGTGTCCATTCCAGCCGCAATCACGTCTAAAACAATCGCTTTGACTGTAACGCGATCTAGCTTCTCATGTACTCTTTCGGATTCCATCAAAGACAACAATTCATCAATAATGTCCCTATGCTCATGATCTTGTCGTGTTCTTAAGTGTTCATTGATAATACTTTCTAAGTACGTATCGATGAGATTGCTAACAGCCTTCATGCGTCGATGTAATCCCTGTGTAGAAATATCATTTTTAACTTGTTAATTAAGGCATGAAAATATACAATTAAATTTCTTACATCAGAATTAATCAAATAGCCACCCTACACTAATTTGTATCTGAAAACCAATCAACCATATTAGATGTCCATACCTGAATGTCGAATGCCCCAACAAAGGGAATATAATCAGCAATGTTAAAAGCTCCAAGCAAATTCATCAACTCTTCAACTGTTGATTTGAAATCCAACCGATCCTCCTTACGTCCAGTTAACATCATGAATGTCATGTCTTCCATGAGCCTTCCCACTCTATCACTCACATCCACAACAGCATGCTTCTCAGCTGCATCCTTAAGCCACTTCACAAGACAGTTTACATTCTCCTTCCTCATCGGCTTCATGGACTCAATCTTTGACCCACTGAGTACCTTTAACATGAACACTTTACGTATATTTCGCCATTGAGGACCATACTCGCTAAAAGCAAGGTCCCTCTGGCCATAAAGTATGTACTGAGATGCCTGATGTTTTGGCCTACCAGCAAAGACTAGATCATGAGTCTTAAGAAACAACTCAGCAGCTTCCGAAGAGGAAACCACTATGGTTGGGACTAGACCGAGACGAATGTACATGATGGATCCAAATTTCTGGGCTAGTTTGTGAAGGTTGCGATGTGGCAGCTTACCCAACATATGAAGATGGCCTAGAATTGGGAGTCCAGATGGTCCAGGGGGTAACTTATGATGAGCATTGTCATCGGTCCTATATGTTCTTCTAAATAAATATAGGCTTGCAAGAACTACAGATAGAATCAAAGCAATCCAATCATCCATTGTTGATTAACAAAGAAGGTGCATAAACTGAGCCTTGAGAATGTGCATATTTATAGAGATTAGGGTGTCATTATACTCTACATACGCGGATATTTAAATTTTATTTTATTTTATTACAACAATTCAATAATAAGACAAAATTATTCAATTTCTAAACAAAATAAATATATAAAACTTTAAGGGTATATGTATAGTTTATAAATAAATAAAGGGCTTCAAATAATTTATGTTAGTGGCATATGTATAAATAATCAATGTTTGAGAGGGGCTGATTTTGATTGTAAAAACGTTAATTGTGGAGGAAAATATGAGAAATCCAAAAGTTAGATGTAATGATTTTATTTATTTATAATTTATAAATAATTGAAGGGCTTTAAATAAATTATATTAGAAATTTAGGTACAATTATTGAATGTTTACAAGGTCTAGTTTTGATTGTAAATAATTTAACTTTGGGATGGTAAAATGGTAATAACGTATAATATTGTTTTCAAAATAAGGACCTATTTATAATTTATAAATAATTAGAAAATTTTAGGTCTAATTAATGAATATTGAGAGGAGTTGAATTTGATTATAAATAATATAAATTTAAAAGTGTAATAATATTTTTTAATTAAAAACACGAATATTCCTGAAATTATTAATTAGTTTTTTGCTTTTATATGTGATCATTAAAAATTGAATATGACAAAATAGAAAAGTAATCGGTGATTCTAAATGGCGAGGAAACAGGCAAGGGAAGGGGGTGTGACCCTCCGTCTCCCTCAATATTAATGTTAACGACGAATAGATAGTGATAATTGGCCACAAATAGATAAGGTCCGTCCAGACATGCATGTAGCATGTGAGGAGGAGATAAATCAAATCAATTCAATCATTTATTTTTTAGATGATGAGCTGTTATTAGGGCCCACTCTTTTAAAACAAACAAAGACTGCTCGTACACTACCAAAACATGTGATGCAAGATCACTTTAATAGTTGAAGTTGCTTTTGTTATTGCAAAATTCTAAATGTCGAGGAAAGTGAGGTTATTTATTTTTGTTTTGTGTGTTTAAAAAATCAATAATTTTATTGTGCTTGATGGGATGTGCCTGGAGTATTGGGTTTGCAATGTCCATCACGTCTTGTGCCCATTCCTATTGGTAACTATTAACTCTATTTTATAATATTTTTTTTTTTGAGATGAGTAGTCAAGAGAAAATGATCAAACCATTATTTCTGAGATGAAACATCAGACATAAACTAGAGTTGATTCGAATGGAACAGATCGAAAACATTTGTTCCTATTTCTGTTTTAAATCTCGTTTTAAACATGAATATAACATGATGAGCTGTTATTAGGGCCCACTCTTTTAAAACAAACAAAGACTGTTCGTACACTACCAAAACGTGTGATGCAAGATCACTTTAATAGTTCAAGTTGCTTTTGTTATTACCTAAAAACTATCAAATCACAATTTATTTATTTTTGTTTTGTGTGTTTAAAATATCAATAATTTTATTGTGCTTGATGGGATGTGCCTGGAGTATTGGGTTTGCAATGTCCATCACGTCTTGTGCCCATTCCTATTGGTAACTATTAACTCTATTTTATAATATATTTTTTTTTTTGAGATGAGTAGTCAAGAGAAAATGATCAAACCATTATTTCTGAGATGAAACATCAGACATAAACTAGAGTTGATTCGAATGGAACAGATCGAAAACATTTGTTCCTATTTCTGTTTTAAATCTCGTTTTAAACATGAATATAACATGATGAGCTGTTATTAGGGCCCACTCTTTTAAAACAAACAAAGACTGTTCGTACACTACCAAAACGTGTGATGCAAGATCACTTTAATAGTTCAAGTTGCTTTTGTTATTACCTAAAAACTATCAAATCACAATTTATTTATTTTTGTTTTGTGTGTTTAAAATATCAATAATTTTATTGTGCTTGATGGGATGTGCCTGGAGTATTGGGTTTGCAATGTCCATCACGTCTTGTGCCCATTCCTATTGGTAACTATTAACTCTATTTTATAATATATTTTTTTTTGAGATGAGTAGTCAAGAGAAAATGATCAAACCATTATTTCTGAGATGAAACATCAGACATAAACTAGAGTTGATTCGAATGGAACAGATCGAAAACATTTGTTCCTATTTCTGTTTTAAATCTCGTTTTAAACATGAATATAACATGATGAGCTGTTATTAGGGCCCACTCTTTTAAAACAAACAAAGACTGTTCGTACACTACCAAAACGTGTGATGCAAGATCACTTTAATAGTTGAAGTTGCTTTTGTTATTACCTAAAAACTATCAAAACACAATTTATTTATTTTTGTTTTATGTGTTTAAAAAATCAATAATTTCACTGTGCTTGATGGATGTGCTTCGAGTATTGGGTTTGCAATGTCCATCCCGTCTCGTGCCCATCCCTAGTGGTAACTATCAACTCTATTTTATAATTTTTTTTTTTGAGATGAGTAGTCAAGAGAAAATGATCAAACAATTATTTCTGAGATGAAACATCAGACATAAACTAGAGTTGATTAGCATGTAACAGATCGAAAACATTTGTTCCTATTTCTGTTTTAAATTTTTGTGAAACTTAAATTCGTTTCCAATTTCCATTCCAAAATTTCAGAATTAAAACTGGAAATTTTCAATCAAAATTTTTGGAATCTTCGGAAAACTTCAGAATTTTAAAGATCTGGAAATGAATTTTTAGAAAATGGGGATTAGTCTCAATCAAAATTCAAAATAGTGGTAAGACTCAATTGGGGGTAAAACTTAAAAACAAAGAAAAACCTTAACCACAACTTAAAAATGATTATATATGTGATCTTATTTTATGGTATGATAATGATTGCATACATGTATTTACAATTTATAAATTACAATATATAATTTTATTAATGCAAACATGAAATCTAACTTATTGAAGAAAATATCAAAATAAATCAAAATTTTCATATCGGAATACAATAATCGGAATGTTTTCGGATTGGAGTCGGATATTTCAGAACATTCCAATTCTGTTCCAAAAAATTTGAAAATTGTCGGAAATCACCATTCTCGAATTCAATAACTTGGAAATAGAAATTATTTTGAAAATTTTCACTTAGAAACATATTTTTCTATCAAACTTGCAGCCCTAACCTAAAGTTGGCTCATAAATAAGCTTTAAAAGAGTTGCATAAATAAATTTGGAATTGTTGACAGGTCATTTAGAATTGATGAAAAAGTTGATTGTTAAAGGATTTCAATATCTACAAGCTAAAAAATGTTGGATGCTTAAAATAAAAATTAAATAGTACACCACAAATTTTGGGTATCTATTAACAAGAAACACATCCCGCTAATTTTTTGCATAGCCATGCATTCTAGTATTTTTAACTCATATGTAATTGACTACTCGAAAATTAGGCGTTGCAACTAGATGTTTGGCCCTTGGCATGTCATGACCTCGAAAGTCCATATTTGTGCCAAGAACCTCTCAGGATAGAATTCTTCAACATTAGTAGACCATATTTGAGGGTCATGCCCGATTGCCAATACATTCACAATGACTCTTGACTTTTTTGGGGATGTAGTAACCCTTGATTGTTTTCAGGTCAAAGTTCCTCTGATATATCATCTATCCCACCATGATGTAAGCCCATCTACCATAATTGCCCAACTTACTAGCATTCGAAGTGGAATGTAGTTGGGTACATGAATGATACTAAAAAATTGTTTACTCCCACCACTGTTATTGCTTAAGGTATCTATGGGGTGCAAAGGAAGGGGTAGTGCCTGAGGTCCTTCCGGTGATCTTGGATGCAGATAGCTTTCTCTATTATTGTATGGAGTTGTAAGGATATACATTGTGAAAAAGATAGGAAGTTTTCAGGTTTCAAGGCGTGCCGTGCGGGGGCAGGTGTTTGTTTTTGGAAAGCGAGCATGGTTTTGAAGATTCTCAAACATAATAATAATAATAATAATAATAATAATAATAATAATAATAATAATAATAATAATAATAATAATAATAATAATAATAATAATAATAATAATAATAATAATAATAATATAATAATAATAATAATAATAATGATGATGATGATGATAATAATAATAATAATAATAATAATAATAATAATAATAATAATAAAGGATGATGAAGATTACAATCGCTCAAATATTTACTTGTTACATTATCAACAACATAGAATTGCTTCAAAATCTCAATGAAGAACCTAATTAGTTCTAATTCAACGGTCTCTAGGTTGGGGAGTAATCTTGCAAAGTGGTATGCTATAGAAGTTGTTGCATGGTGCATTAATTTGCCATAAATTTACTATCTCATAAGCATCAATCGATCCTTTAATCACCCTTATGACTTGATTCATATATAATGTGCAACTCAAGATGTAAGAGAAGTCGATGCAAAGAACAAAAGAGCAATGAACCTTGATAAAGAAACCATTGAATGCTAGCTCTAAACTTGCATCCATACAAGATTCCAGTAGATATCTGCATTCCCATATATATATATATATATATATATATATATATATTATCGTCATCAATTATCTGAATTTAGGATTTGACCTCTTGCTTTGAGAAGATTTTCAAGGAGCGTCTTTCTTAGGTGACTTAGTTGTGGTCACCTCACATCCATCTTCAATAGTGTTTTGACCCATATAGTTGCTTCCTTTTCCAATAGAGCTTTTATTTCGATAAGTTCTGTACATTATCTTCTATCGCAGCACATTCTGTACATTCTCTTCTATCGCTTGTATGGTTGTCTTGGGTAGATGTTGTTTCAACATCATCCAGATTGTGATAAACGATGTAGACTAAAACTCAAACCATCATGTTGGTTCATACAATATTCTCCCGACATGTCTATTTATAACCCAAATTCCAGACCCTGCAACTAATTGTGCTTCATTTCCAAATTGAAAATCTCTCCACCACGCTTGTAATGAGGACTGTTCAAAAAGTAAAATTTTCTCCACTTTATCTCTATTTTAGGTTAATTTTTTTTGTTTAAATCATCCGTTTTTTAGTGTTTAAGCAATGGTTGTTCGATATTACAATGTTTAATGCTAGGGCCACTTATTGAGCTGATTTACATAGACCCTTATGCAATTTTTTGTGACTCAAGCGTTACATGATAGAGCTAGTTTAGCTTTTGTAAACACAGAGGTGGACTTCCATGAGACACAAAAAGTTGCCAAGAAGAATATCAAAAATGGTTATGCAACGAACAAAAGATCCAAGTACGGAGGTAAGGAGGACCAATGTTCTTCAATAGGTAGATATTTGTTTTACTTATGTGCAGGTATGCTATATATCACTTATTATCTTGAGTAATTGATTCACTACATCATATCATGATTAATTAAGATACAAAGTTAGCAACATGGGCTATATATGTTTGCGATGGGTTATTATGTAAACCGAATCTACCCCTTTATTAGTGTTTATTGATGCAACTTTTTTTTTGTGGTAATAGATGCACACGCACAGCACGTTCAAGAGGTCTATTTCAAAAGGGTAACTTGCAGTTTGCTCCCTAATAAATTGCTAATACAAGGTCACCCCAGAATAAATCAATATTGCACTTTATCCCCATGACTAGCAGTCAATGTGCCTTGATTGTCACGGCATAGGCTGGTTTCAAAATGACCACATTTTTAGGAAAAAAATGCCCTTAATTGAACTCACGGTTGAGATTCAAACTTTCCAATAACCATTGAAAATCCGTGGGGAAGAGGAAGGAGTTGTTGGCTTGAGCAAAGGTATTCAAAGCTTCCCATGAAATTCGAGTTCCTCACATGTTATTTTGCTATAGATCATAGGTATTTGAAATGGGAAAACCTAAGCAAACCTAGGTTTTGAACTTAAGGTTTTATCATATAAAGGTTACATAGATCCGTATATCTAAGTTATTTTATCTATAGATTTCAATTTGGAACACCATCATATAGGTAAGTCAGTGGTTTTCATTTCATTTTGACATTTTTGTTGACATTTGTTTTGAGTTGTAGGTCATCTTCAACTTCTCCCAGGTCTGTTCTATTTCAGGAGGCATTCTTAAATTCAAATTTATTATATATAGTTAAATTACCCTCGGTAATTTATAATAAGGGGTAGGTGTAATAAAACTTGTATTGTCATCTGCATCATACAAGTGAAAATTTTGAAGTATGCAAGATTTTGAAGGAATATGCAAGATTTTAAAGTCGATAACCGAATAGGATGTTTTTGAGAAGCCATGTTGATTGGATCTACATCTAAAGCACAATGTCAATTACTATTCACTGTAGATCAAATCAAATAAGTGGTTGTTACTATTCAAATGCATAACATCTTTGCAACAAAGTTTGACATAGCACAATATAAATCAAAGACCATGAACCTTCAATAAGCAAAAAAAATGGTCATTAACATGCCATGAACCAAAGTTGAGCATCTCATAAACAAACAAAATGTGATCACATGCAACACAAAATCTTCAAACCAAAAAGCAGTTTTCACTAACTTATATGCTTTGTCCTCTTGGCCTTATAGGTATCTGTTTCAAGTGCCTTGTCCCCTCCTATCCCTGCTATTGAATGTGTTCCCAGCTTGTAACACGGGATTCACTGATTGCCTCATTGGTGGGGCCCTAACTATTTATGCAAAGGGCCGAGTTGGGAACATGGATGTCCGAATGTTGTGCATAATTGGAGCTGTAGGCGTCTGAGGCTGAAATTTTGGTTATGGAGGAGCTGTGGGCATTTCCTTTAGAGGTCCACCGCTTCTTCTACTACATCTACTACCAGTCTTTCATCCCTTAGCTTGTTGTTCATAACCCTCCTGAATCTAGGTGCCTTTAACTTCTTAGATGTTTCTCATTGTCAGCAGTATGCTCCTTATGAGGGTTTTTACAGGTTCTACAGTTGTGACCCTCCATTCCACATCTTTTGCAACTTTTGGCTTCCTTCTGAATAGCTCCATATTCATCATCGTCCCTTCTTCTCTCAGTCTTTGGTCTCCTTGGAGCTTTTTTTTTTTTTTTTTACTTGAGGTGGGTTGTTCCTTCTGTTTTAAGGTCTTTTTGGCTCACATCTTACACCTCAAATGAATCTTATTAGGAGAGATGAGTTGTGTTACAAGGACAGGGTCCACATCAACTACAAGTGGGGTTGGAATGGGTTCATGGTCCATTAAACTACTCTCAAGTAAGTTGGTTTCATGAACTTGTGCTGCCAATTTAACCTCAACAAAGACATGCAAAGCCTGCATGCTTCTAAAAATATAATGTCATCATCATTGCTTATGTCCATCCTCACCTCATTCTCCAGAAAAGTATGTGTTGTCCCAAGACATGCTTATGTGGGTTGGCTATACCTTCAAGAATACTCTTGTTTAACTTATCCTAATTAAGATAATCTCATGCACTCCTACCAAATATGAACATGTCCATCACTCACCTTCCACATGCTAAGGATCTCAGCCCTCGTACTCCTCTTACCATCATAATGGACAATTAAGTTCCATACCTCTAGTTCTTGTCCTCATTTTCCATTACTATAATGACACCCATTCATCAAAATGCTCAATATTATATGATGAATACTATTGGAAACAAGCATACCCATGCGAACTAACATGAATCATAAACTCAAAACATAACAAAAGCACAATATAGACAACATGATGCAAACATCCATGGACATATATAGGTGTAATCACTCCATCAAGAATACACCGAGCAATACCCCAATCAACAACTTATTAAAACCTTGACCATTGTATTACAGTATCACATTGAACATGGTCACTGATCCATGGAGGCACCAATCAATGTCAACACTAATCGACCCACTGAATCACAATATTACAGGGAACATAGTCACTGATCCATGGAAGCACAAACCAATGTCAACACTGATCAACCCATTGTATCACAGTGAACATAGTCTCACAGTGACTAATCCATAGAAGCACCAATCGAATACACAATGGAGAAACCCTAATTTGTACAAATGAACAAAATCTTAACAAAAATAACATGAATAAGATTCTTTTAATAAGAACTTAAGCCTATAAATTAACCCTCAGCCCTGTATTTGTTTGTGTTGTTACTGCTGTATAAGATTCAAATAAAAAGTTTGGAACGAAAGTACGAATTTGTTCTTGGGTTGAGTCGCGGACTAGGTCGCTCTCTTTAAGACGTTTCGCGGCTCTGCCCAAGATTGTGCAAGCAGTGTACTAGCCCCGCCGTCCCCAGGATAAAACAGCCCAGAATCTTCTCTGTCACGTTCAAACAACTGCACATTTGATTAACGGAATACTATCACCCTTAAACACTTGTTTTTGCTCGGAATCATCAATACATTGTAAATAATTTAACAAAGCTAAAAACACTTCTTTGATTGAAATACAAAATGAATTAACTAATTGCGAAATGAAATCTCTCTTCTTGCAAAAAGGAAGAACTCTTGTTTTGTTTTTCTCTACTTTTTTCTCTTCTTCAAAACTCTAAGTTGTGTTGTATTTATAGTGAAAAGTGACATTCGTTAAAAAACGAAAAAGCGGCTAGATACATTCGTAGAGAATGCAATTTAATAAATAAAATGTTTTTTTAATAACTATAACGTGGAAAACGTTTTGGCTTTAAGATGGATAAAAATCATGTCTAGATTCATTGACATAAAGGACGCAATTAAAAACGTGGAGCAATAAATCCGGCGCAACTCATGGCAAAACGTGTGAAAAGGAAGACGTCTAGATACATGGACATTATCCCGTCTAGATTCATTCCTTCTTCATAAATCCAAAATTTATTTTCATTTAAATAAATTTGTAGCAAAAAGAATGAGTTGCTCTCTTAATGACCCGACCCGACCCGATCCGGACGGCGGCTGCGGGCGCGAGAGTCTATCTCTCCTCTCCTCACAAAAGTGTGGTACCCCAAGGGGTTCAAGCCCAAGTCCTAACAATCTCCTTATAAACTCTACCTCAAAGAGTTGTATAGTAGATATGGGACTAATATTAGAGAGAGAGATCCAGAGATCGAAACCTGTTAAATACCCATTTTCTTTTATTTACAAAGCCATATTTCCAACAATCCCCCACTTGGATTTTTAAAAACAATTTTCAACAATCCCCCACTTGGATTTAAAAACAATTTTCATCGAGCAATCTAAAAATATAAGATTGTGTATAAACAAAAGTGTCTTTCGACTTGAACTCTTGCGTAGTGTTCATGCTTTGATTATACTAGAGTAACTCGTAGTTTTGAACTCTATCTCTAACAGACATTACACGCACAACCTTACCAGGGTGAAGTGTAAAAAGCCCGTGCCTTACGGCCATGCACGTATATCCCAGTATAGTGAAGGCTCTAGGAATTTTGCCCACAAATTCCATAGGAAGCGGCCAAACTTCCACAATCACTTAGGTGAGTCTATCAAGAGTACTCCTGTAGTTAGGTACTCCACTCCACATAGAGTATAGACCTCATTAAGAGTTTTTTAACTCATCCTACAATCGCTTCAGGTATTCATGCTTTAATCTAGGAATGAGATTGCTATTATGTCAGCATGATTCACATCATATCATTCACGACTTGTTATTACCCATTGAACCTATTTCTTGGGATCTCCAGTCTATAGGTTGGGTAACCGTCATGAATAACTCATCAATCTAAGGGCATTAGTCCCATTCCTTTCGAGGTTTGCAAAACCTTCTCTATAGCTAATCCTTTCGTCAAAGGATCAGCCAAGTTCGCATAAGTTCGTACATGATCCACTCTCACAGCACCAGTAGATAGAATTCTCTAACCGTACTGTGCTTACGACGTATTTGTCGTTTCTTGCCGTTATAATAACGGTTCTGTATTTTTCGCAATAGCCGCGGTACTATCGCACTGGATCAAGACAGCTGGAATTAGTCTTTCCCATAAAGGGATCTCTGCTAGCAGGTTTCTTAGCCAACCTGCTTCTTCACTAGCCGTGGCTAATGCGATCATCTCTGACTCCATCGTGGACTATGCCAGAATGGTTTGTTTCTTGGATTTCCAAGAAACGGCTCCACCAGCTATATTGAAAATATAGCCACTGGTGGCTTTGGAGTCATCTGAAAGGGTGTTCCAATCAGCATCGCTATATCCTTCAAGGACAGCGGAAAACTTCTGATTATGTAATCCGAAGTTCTTAGTCCTCTTAAGGTACCTCATGACCTTTTCAATTGTATCTATAAGGCTCCTTGAAAGCTAAGGAAACCCTCCTCGACTGAAAAGACATAGTAATCGGGCCCAAGGTGTTTAGAAGGTCGTTTCCGTTTACTTCTCCTAGGCTCAGATTCTATGACTTTATCAGTTTCATGCATCCTTATCATAGGCACGTTATTTGAGGATGTACCCCCACTATTCCTCGAAATAATCCACACTATGCCTCGAAAATAAATGCAATTTATCTTTTCATGAATAATTCCTTGAGAAACACAAAAAATCTCTTCACAAGAAATCAGGATCCACAAAATTATTTTCAGCATATATGATGTTAAAAATATGCGTGTGCTTTCCATTAAGGAACTTTTGAACTTTGGTCCCTCTAACTATTATCATAAACATGATTAACCACTTTTTGAATGCATATTAAATGACGGTCCTTTTGCTAGCTGAAGCAGACCGTGCATTCAAATGTTAAGGACCCACACAATGAGAATAGTGAATAAAATACCCATTCTATTCACCTCGCTATTCTCATTTTCTTTTAAGTTCAAGAATCAACACAAAATATCATTAGAAAACGTACCTTAAATTCAGCTTCTGAATTTTTCAAACTTTGATGTAATCACCAAGCTATATTTGTGCATAAAAGCAACCTTAGGGAATTTAGTTGCAGACTTAGATGGTAAAGGTTCCATTGCAAAACCAAGCAATAGCTTGAATTGTTCTAGATTGCCATCTAAAAAAAAATTAGATCCACCAACATCATCATCATGAGAACACATCCTTTCCATAAGAATTCATGTCCTCTACCAAATAGTAAAACATTGAATACTAAATGAAGAAGATATAAAGATGTGGGTGGCCCTTTACTCCTAAAAACATTCATTGAATAAACATCTAACAATTCGTAAGGCACCAAATAGCTACTATGGATTTTACCCTCCAACCTTATCAAAATCAACTTTCCCTCATGCCCTAATCTTCAAATGTTAAAAAAATCAAACCATGTGAAAATCCGGCCAACTTATGGTCTGAGCAAAATCATTTATACAGTGACATCAAGAACAAAATTCACACGTCGATTTGTATACAAATGATTCCTTATAGCCTCCTTATTTCAGTTTAACATCAAACCTCAACTGTAACATTAATCACAAAGTTTTCTTTCCATCAATGATATTGAGAAATATAAGCATACCCAATTTTCACAATAGATCAATTATTGTTCTCACCAAAATAGACTGAATCATCCAAGGTGCATAACATAATTATCATAGAACCGCATACTCATTATCTAAAGAATATATGGGAGTAATGTGCATAGATTATATTGAATTCAATTGGTTCTCTTCTATTTAGTCCTCCATGGGCTTAGAGTTTAGACTAAAATTTTCATTTGTCAACAAGTGTACATGTATGTCAATCTCTAACTACGTTAATCATAATGTAAACTAATATGATTTCACAATATGGTTGTAAAGTCACCATAAAAATATCTTTAACAATACACAACATGGAAAACCACCATTATAGATAAAGATATCTGAAATTGTAAACGTAGTTGTAAAACTCTAAATCATGTGGATCTTTAAATATAACCCTCTTTCCAAACTTTTCAAATGTTACCATGGGTTGTGTCCTTGCATAGATTCTACCATAACCAATTTATAGAATAAATAAATGGAGAAAATTGCTTCCAACCCAATTTCACAACAAAACACTACTACCCAAGGATACATAAAAACAACAACCTAGCTACAAAGGTTATCCTTCCAAACCCAACAGTATTGAAAAATCACATACGTACAGGTAATGAAATCAAAATCTCCCTAGAAACACAAGGTATCATTTCAACCTCATCAATTTCATTACTTGTTCCATCTTCTTTCTATATTTCCGTAATTTATATTATGGAAAATAAAGGGATCATTCTTTCAATCTTAGTCATGGCAGAAATAAAAAGGATAATGAAAACATAACATGTATAAATTCTTTTTCGATAACATACTTGTTTTGTTATGGAAATTGGCTAGTTCTTTAACCCCACCATTCAACTAGAAATTAATCATATGAAATCACAAAATTTTATGAAAAATTCTCGTTGAGCTACTTGATAGCCTCTTATAGTTGGCAGAACTATTTTTACATTAAACTATTCAGAAAACATGAGCATGGTCGTAACCAAATCATTTTCAGATAATTGAGCTTCTTCACAATATGAATAAAACTAACATGCTTTCCTTTCGGAGCTGTAGTCATTCTATTTTATTTTTTTTTTAAATATTTGCTCCAAACTATAGCTGAACTCAATCTACAACTAAAGTCAAGAAAATGGGTTAAACCTTTTGTTCTGTTCAAGAGACCACCTCTTATGATCTGATGCCATTGAATATACAAATAAATGTATGACTATAATTTAAAAGCATGTATAATAGCAAAACAGAAAGTGTTCTTCCGCAGAGGGAAATCAGTTTTTTGTTTTTAGTAATGGCGGATCATAAAAAGAATAGTTCATCACTAATCTATATATAATTCACTTCATTAGCGATTAACTATTAATTTATTTTCATTCCTTCTTCATAAATCCAAAATTTATTTTCATTTAAATAAATTTGTAGCAAATAGAATGAGTTGCTCTCTTAATGACCCGACCCGACCCGATCCGGACGAACGGACGGCGGCGGGCGCGAGAGTCTATCTCTCCTCTCCTCACAAAAGTGTGGTACCCCAAGGGGTCCATGCCCAAGTCCTAACAATCTCCTTATAAACTCTACCACAAAGAGTTGTATAGTAAATATGGGACTAATATTAGAGAGAGAGATCCAGAGATTGAAACTTGTTAAATACCCATTTTCTTTTATTTAAAAAGCCATATTTCCAACAGTTTGACTTTGTCACAGTGTACCTTACCAATGTGGCTTACGACTTGAGGCTTAGTTGCAACACGTCAAACGCTTATGTCTTATGTGCCGAGGCTTCCGCCTTTGCTAATGTGTGCAATTTTGTTGTGTATAGCATCTTTAATTGTTCTAATTATGATAATGTGTAGCTTATTTTTTTATAAATTAGACCAATTTTAAGACGTTACACAATCCCGAATTTACACCTTACTTTATGCCTTATTTATAAACCTCTCGTAAATATAAAGAGGTATGTCTTAAATCTTTCATTAATTTTTAATTTGCTAGTCATTTTATTTTGTATCTAATATTTATATCTATCATACATAATAGTTTTCTCTCTAGGTAGTGCATCACTTGTGAAAGTCTTATGCCTCACGCGTACGTTGAGTCTTACACCTCACACACCAGTCCATAAAAACACCACGTGTTATGCCTCTGCGTTAAAACCTTGTACCATACAGTTTGATTAAAAAAAAGTAGAGTTTAGTCATCTCTTGATGTCATTAAGTCTTGGATCCTATTTGACAGATATCATTTTACAAATTTATCATGCACTTTGTGAATTTGTAAATGCATATTTATGAGGCATTCTCGATCGTAATTACCTCAAGAGGGAAACGAGCTTCTTCTGATAGTTATTTGTTGGTGTGCGTGAGGCAAATATGTATTATAAATTATAAATTATAAATTATAATTTATAATTTATAATCAATGTTTAAGGGTATATATTACTTTAAGGGTATATGTATAGTTTATAAATAAATAAAGGGCTTCAAATAATTTATGTTAGTGGCATATGTATAAATAATCAATGTTTGAGAGGGGCTGATTTTGATTGTAAAAACGTTAATTGTGGAGAAAAATATGAGAAATCCAAAAATTAGATGTAATGATTTTATTTAACGACGTATAGATAGTGATGATTGGCAACAAATAGATAAGGTCCAAACATGCATGTAGCAGAAAATTTTTAAATCTCGTTTTAAACATGAATACATGATGAGCTGTCATTAGGGCCCACTCTTTTAAAACAAACAAAGACTGTTCGTACACTACCAAAACGTGTGATGCAAGATCACTTTAATAGTTGAAGTTGCTTTTGTTATTACCTAAAAGAGTATAGCTACATGGCGAGGAAATGAGCGAGGAAACCAGCGAGGGAAGTGAGGGGGAGGGAGGGGAACCATTCACTTCCCTTGGGATGCGTGTGTTGAATTTTCTTGCACGCATCCCGAGGGGAGTGAATGGTTCCCCTCCTTCCACCTCACTCCCCTCGCTGGTTTCCTCGACATTTAGAATTCCCCTACCTAAAAACTATAAAATCACAATTTATTTATTTTTGTTTTATGTGTTTAAAACATCAATAATTTCATTGTGCTTGATGGGATGTGCTTAGAGTATTGGGTTTGCAATGTCCATCCCGTCTTGTGCCCATCCCTAGTGGTAACTATCAACTCTATTTTATAATTTTTTTTTTTTTGAGATGAGTAGTCACTAGAAAATGATCAAACAATTATTTCTGAGATGAAACATCAGACATAAACTAGAGTTGATTAGCATGTAACAGATCGAAAACATTTGTTCCTATTTCTGTTTTAAATTTTTGTGAAACTTAAATTTGTTTCCAATTTCCATTCCAAATTTTCAGAATTAAAATTGGAAATTTTCAATCAAAATTTTTGGAATCTTCGGAAAACTTCAGAATTTTAATGATCTGGAAATGAATTTTTAGAAAATGGGGATTAGTCTCAATCAAAATTCAAAATAGTGGTAAGACTCAATTGGGGGTAAAACTTAAAAACAAAGAAAAACCTTAACCACAACTTAAAAATGATTATATATGTGATCTTATTTTATGGTATGATAATGATTGCATACATGTATTTACAATTTATAAATTACAATATATAATTTTATTAATGCAAACATGAAATCTAACTTATTTAAGAAAATATCAAAATAAATCAAAATTTTCATATCGGAATGCAATAATCGGAATGTTTTCGGATTGGAGTCGGATATTTCAGAACATTCCAGTTCTGTTCCAAAAAATTTGAAAATTGTCGGAAATCACCATTCTCGAATTCAATAACTTGGAAATAGAAATTATTTTGAAAATTTTCACTTAGAAACATATTTTTCTATCAAACTTGCAGCCCTAACCTAAAGTTGGCTCATAAATAAGCTTTAAAAGAGTTGCATAAATAAATTTGGAATTGTTGACAGGTCATTTAGAATTGATGAAAAAGTTGATTGTTAAAGGATTTCAATATCTACAAGCTAAAAAATGTTAGATGCTTAAAATAAAAATTAAATAGTACACCACAAATTTTAGTGGCATAGGTATAAATAATCAATGTTTGAGAGGGGCTGATTTTAATTGTAAAAACGTTAATTGTGGAGGAAAATATGAGAAATCCAAAAGTTAGATGTAATGATTTTATTTATTTATAATCTATAAATAATTGAAGGGCTTTAAATAAATTATATTAGAAATTTAGGTGCAATTATTGAATGTTTACAAGGTCTAGTTTTGATTGTAAATAATTTAACTTTGGGATGGTAAAATGGTACTAACGTATAATATTGTTTTCAAAATAAGGGCATATTTATAATTTATAAATAATTAAAAAATTTTAGGTTTAATTAATGAATATTGAGAGGGGTTGAATTTGATTATAAATAATATGAATTTAAAAGTGTAATAATATTTTTTAATTAAAAGACACGAATATTCCTGAAACTATTAATTAGTTTTTAGCTTTTACATGTGATTATTAAAAATTAGATATGACAAAATAGAAAAGTAATGGGTGATTCTAAGGGTGTGTTTGGTTGCATGGAATCCCATGTCATGGAAATCCATGAGGGGACCACTACATTTTAGGCTAAATTGATATATCACTCCACATCCACCATTTGGTTTTGTGATCAATGGTGGGAATGAAAGTCCCATGAACATGAGAATCACATGCCTTGGGGGGGCCAAGGAGTGAGATTCCCATGTTCATGGGACTTTCATTCCCACCATTGATCACAAAATCAAATGGTGGTCAAATGGTAAATGTAAAGTGATATATCAATTTAGCCTAAAATGTAGTGATCCCCTCATGAATTCTCATGACATAAGATTTCATGCAACCAAACACACCCTAAATGGCGAGGAAACGGACAAGGGAGGGGGGTGTGACCCTCCATCTCTCTCAATATTAAAGTTCGAACATGCATTAGGGCCCACTCTTTTAAAACAAACAAAGACTGCTCGTACACTACCCAAACATGTGATGCAAGATCACTTTAATAGTTGAAGTTGCTTTTGTTATTACCTAAAAACTATCAAATCACAATTTATTTATTTTTGTTTTATGTGTTTAAAAAATCAATAATTTCATTGTGTTTGATGGATGTGCTTAGAGTATTGGGTTTGCAATGTCCATCCCGTCTCGTGCCCAACCCTAGTGGTAATTATCAACTCTATTTTATAATTTTTTTTTTTTTTTGAGATGAGTAGTCAAGAGAAAATGATCAAATAATTATTTCTGAGATGAAACATCAGACATAAACTAGAGTTGATTCGAATGGAACAGATCGAAAACATTTGTTCATATTTCTGTTTAAAATTTTTGTGAAACTTAAATTAGTTTCCAATTTCCATTCCAAAATTTCAGAATTAAAATTGGAAATTTTCAATCAAAATTTTTGGAATCTTCGGAAAACTTCAGAATTTTAAAGATTTGAAAATGAATTTTTAGAAAATGGGGATTAGTCTCAATCAAAATTCAAAATAGTGGTAAGACTCAATTGGGGGTAAAACTAAAAAACAAAGAAAAACCTTAACCATAACTTAAAAATGATTATATATGGATCTTATTTTATGGTATGATAATGATTGCATACATGTATTTACAATTTATAAATTATAATATATAATTTTATTAATGCAAACATGAAATCTAATTTATTTAAGAAAATATCAAAATAAATCAAAATTTTCATATGGGAATGCAATAATCGGAATGTTTTCGGATTGGAGTCGGATATTTCAGAACATTCCAATTCGGTTCCAAAAAATTTGAAAATTGTCGGAAATCACCATTCTCGAATTCAATAACTTGGAAATAGAAATTATTTTGAAAATTTTCACTTAGAAACGTATTTTTCTATCAAACTTGCAGCCCTAACCTAAAGTTGGCTCATAAATAAGCTTTGAAAGAGTTGCATAAATAAATTTGGAATTGTTGACAGGTCATTTAGAATTGATGAAAAAGTTGATTGTTAAAGGATTTCAATATCTACAAGCTAAAAAATGTTAGATTCTTAAAATAAAAATTAAATAGTACACCGCAAATTTTGGGTATCTATTAACAAGAAACACATCCCGCTAATAGCCATGCATTCTAGTATTTTTAACTCATATGTAATTGACTACTCGAAAATTAGGCGTTGCAACTAGATGTTTGGCCCTTGGCATGTCATGACCTCGAAAATTAGGCGTTGCAACTAGATGTTTCACTACACCACACATCCCCATTGATAGCATTTGCTAATAGCGTTTTTTACATGTATGCTATTAAAAGTCAAATTTAGTAACTTTGAAATGTAAAAACGTTGTGTAAAATTAGGCGGCCGTTTTTGGCGCTCGCCCAATATTTAACTTAGCGCGTTCTCTTCTCTTCCTACTACCCAAATATTTCACTAAACCTAAAAGTACCCCGACCCTTCTCCTCTCTCTCTACTACTGCGATCTTCGTCTCTCTCTGCTCGCCCTCTCTACCATGCCTTCTCTGCTCGCTAGTAGCAGACCTACTAAGGGACGAGAGCATATTTTCCCGCTGCTTCTCCATCTTCTTCAACCCTAATCTCCCCATACTTACATTTCTTCCATCCCTCTCTGCGTCTCTCAACGGGTATCTCCATCAAATAAAAGCCTCTCTCCGCCAAACACCGCAACCCCCTCCCCTCTTATCGCCGACCATCATCGACCTCTCACCATCTGATCCTTCTCTCCCTAATCTGCAACCTAAACAAGGGCTACGACATGCATAACCTGATTCGTTACTCCTCCAACTTCAATACCCAAGAATTTGAGACCCCGATTTCATCCTCTCCCTCGATTGATGAACAATCATCACCAACAATCACCCAACATGTTCTTGAACTTTCTTCCTCTTGAGGTAAGGTTTTTTGGGTTAGGTTAGTTTAGAAGACAATTGAGAATTTGGGTCTTTTTTTCAGGCTACTTCAAATTGACATCCAGCGCCACCACTTCCTCTTGCTAATCAGGTACCCCCCTTTTTTTTTCTTTTGTTGAATTTTGAAATTTGGGAATTACTCTGCAGGCTATTCTTCGTAATACCCATTTCTTAAATCACTTGTTTTTTGTTCAAGATCTGATTATTAATTACTTAATTTTTCTTATTTTCATCCGCCAAGAAGCAGAGGAGAAGGCCAACAAAATCATCATCTTGATGAAGAAGTAAGATTTGCATTTGCGATAACTTTCTTCTTTTTGTTTAATAGATCTATTGCTCATATTGCTTGATTCTTGTTGAATTCCTTTCGGATTGGTCAATTGATTTCTTTTTGTTGTGTATGTGATTGTAATTATGTTGAATGCAGGAATTCATCATCGAGAAGTTGCAATTGGTGGAAGTAGAGAAGAAGAAGATCATGTAGAAGTATGAGAAGGAGAAACAAGTCCAAGTTCGCAAGAAAATGTAAACATTTCTTCTTCAACTTCTAATTCATTTAATTTTCCACTTTGTTTTTTTTCTTTGTGTTTGTAGATTTAAATCACTAGTTATAAGTAACTATTGTGACAGATGAAATTTAGGTCAGATTGATTGGTTGATGTCATATTGTGAATATGACTATGGAAGGATTAAAATTCGATGCCTTCCTTGATTGATCGGATTGATTGAGTGAATTGTTCTTATCAAGGTTTGAGTTGATTTACCGTGTTTTCAAGAGTTCAATGCTAAAAAGTTGGGTTTAAAGCAATTTAACTCACTTCATCCACATAGCTATTAGGTTGTACTCAATTAAAAAATATTGTTTAGATCAGATTGATTGTGGTAGTGTATGTGTGTTTTACTTGGAAAGCAAGTGAAAACTTTTTTTTTCCTTGCAGTGAGTACTCGATGCAGCTTAATGCTTCCCAATTAAAAGTTCTTCAAGCTCAGGATGACTTGGTTAGTGCCACGAAGGAGGCTGTTGCTAAAGAATTCCTACTCGTTAGCTAGGAGCACCATACATACAAACATCTTTTGAAAGATTTCTTGCTTAACCCATCTAATGCACAACTCAACTTTACTACCTTTCATATAGTCAAATTTCTTGATGTCAAGGTGGATAACATTAAATAATCAGGATACAAAGTTGAAAAGAACTTACCTTTACTAAAGAGAACGTATACTTGTTATGGGACAACTTGCATTTGCAATTGCTAAGAGAGACCTACTAATGGTCTTTTTGTCTTAGAGAGCCCTCCCCTCACCTTTTTTTTTTTTTTTTTTTTACCTATTATGACATCAACTTTTATTAATTGGTGTAGTACTTCCAGTTGTACATTTTTTCTATTTGTTTACATATTTTTGTTTGTGTCAAAACTTGACAATATGAAAATATCACCAAACAAGCAAAGGTGTAGCAGCTAAGTTTTTTATGCTTAAAACTCTTTTACTTTTCATGATTCTAGGTTGCAAGCTGTTGAAGGGAACAACTCTAATTAACCAAAGTAAGAACTCTGCCCAGCTCATTACCAAGTCTGTACTGCCAACCTACAAAGGTAGTCACTATTACCTAAGTATAGTAGTTCATATTTTGCAAGGGAGATTAACAGAAGTATAAACTTTGTCCCAGCTCATTGAGTAAGTTAGGTTGCACTAATTAGACTTGTATAAAGTTTGAAACATTACCATGCTTGAAAAGTTTATTTCTTTGATATTGTTAGGGTTTATTGCATGTTTCAGCAAGAACCATTGTAGTTTCCCTCGTACTGTACTTGCTGCTGACATGATGATACATTTATAATCATTTGAATTTAAGAGTGCTAGTGAATGTCATTGCGGAGCCATTGAAAACTTCGTTCAGGGGAAAGTTTGCCATCAACAGTGTTGGCTCCACCTTATGGATTTTCCCCATTTAAGGTATGGAGAGACCCTCTTCTGATATGGGTCTGCAAGCTTATGTTTTGGGGTCATTTGTCTTCTCAACCCAAAGCATAAAATTTATATTCTCAGTACCTTTCTCAATTTAAAAAAGAGGTGTTGGTTCTTGGAGGGTCCTAAGGGATAAAGGAGTTCATATGAATGACTGGCAACTTACTATTTTTCTTGCTTCCCTCAACTATTATTGGTTTCTTAGTTTTGACAAATCACATTAATTAGCAATTAGATCCAAAGCAACACCGTTATCATTTATATTATACTCTTGGATGAGCTAAAGCTATGTGAATTTTCATGTAGGGTCCATCTGTTTTGATAGGAAATATTTGCCTCATGAACAGGGTTTCCTTGTCTATCGGTTGAAGGAATGGAATCTAATGAACTGCTGTGGACAAGCAGCTTGAGGTTGCCAGCTTGAACCAGAGCGCAAATCAATAAAAGTTATATGCTGGAGCTGGTGGCTATGAAGGTTCATCCTTTACCATTTGGATCATGTAAGTGGTAAATTTCATTTGTTGGTTTTATACTGTTAGATTCTAGATGAAAGAAAAATTCCAGCCATCCGATACATGTCATAGTTTTATATTATATAGAATAGTCAGGTTTGTGCAGGTACAATGTTGTTTTGGATTGTTGTACACTAGCAAAGATTCCACACAACACAACCCCTCTGATGCATGCTTTTACTCTTTATGTACCTCTATAAATACAATTTCCTTTGTAAGTGTCAATACACAAGAAGCCCAACCATTTCAACAAGGATGAAAACATCAAAGGTCCTCTATCTTATCTTCCTTCATTATCTCTTCATCTCTCTGCTATCAACACAAGCAGCTCCTACAAATTCAAATGTTAGAACTTTCAGATGTTAGAACTTTTTAAGTTCAGCCATACCAGCCTGGTTATACTGCTCCACCTCCACCTCAGGAGACCACCATTGATATTAGGCAAGTTTTTTTTGTGCATATTCTGTGTCCACTTTTATTCCTACCTAATGGGTTGTTTTAACATTCTGTGTCCACCTCCATGAACCGTGTACCGGTCGGGACCCAATTTTTTAAAAATTCAAATAAATTATTATAATTTTTTTTATAAGATTATTCTAGTAGTATAACAACTGGGCATTTGGTTAGTAGTATTATTCTAAGATTGTTTTGGTTTAACAAATTGTAACTGATGTTAAGGACTTTCAGGGAGTGATTAACAGAATGTGAATGTTCCAGTTGTTGCTGATATAGAATGTGAATGCTTCAGTTGTGAATGCTCCAGTTGTTACTGAGGTAATATGCTGCAGATGGTGGAGAATGCAAGTGCTTCTGTCAGATGGTGGATGAGAAGGGTTCTTCAGTATTCTGTTAATGGTTAGAAAAATGTTTGTTAGAAGAGTATTAATGCTCTGTTAGAAGAATAATGCTATGTTAGTTGCTCTGACCTCTGTGAGGTATGAGTATAAATAGGAGAATGGCAATAACATTGGGATTCATGATTTCACACATTGTATAATTGAGTAAATGCTTATTAGGAGATTAAGGCATCTCGAACAGCCTACATCATTCAGTTCATATTACATTGTAATTCACTCTTTTGAGTTGTATCTTGTAATTCCAATTTCAGCATTGTCAAAACAATTTCTGTTCCAGCAATTGATTGTTGAAATCTTCTAGTCTTCCATATAAGATGTAATGAAAAGTCATTTGATAGCGCAAAAAAAAAAAATTTGCTATGTATACTCTACCATAGCGTTTTTAAACCGCTATGGTAGAGTCCAGAAACGCTATGAAAGGCTCTCTATCATTCTATCATAGCGTTTTTAAACCGCTATAAAAGCCTCTACCATAGCGTTTTAAAAACGCTATAAAAGCCAAACTTACCATAGCGTTTTAAAACTGCTATAATAGACCCTGGGTCTATTATAGTGCCGACTGTCATAGCGTTTACTAAAACGCTATGGTATCCTACCATAGCGTTTTTGAAACGCTATGAATAAGCATTTTTCTTGTAGTGTTTAGATAATTAACTTATCTGTTCTACTCTTATTCGAGTACTCCTTCCTAACTCCAAAGCCCATTTTTTTCCCATAATTTTTCCAATACTCCCAACCACATTCTAATGAATCAAACATCATGCCCACACTCGGATCATCAACATCCATAGCATCCATGCCAACTAACACAAATATTATGCACAAAAACAAAAAAAATATATTCAATTTTCAAGTAGCTACATTGTTAAGAATAATCAACTATATAAAGTTTGAATGCAATATATAAAGTTTGACTTTGTCACAGCATAAATTTAACAAAGAAGTTAAATAAACACACACATCAAACAAAAACAAGATCCTTAAACTCTACCTCCAATATTATGTCCTCCTTCATTAAGTTTTCACACAAAAATTAACAATTTGATATTCACAATCTAACATAACTAATTTCCATCAACCCCATTTGATATTCACAATTTGACATGAAAGGTAACACTGAAATTAACAAAACAACTAAAATTGAGTTTAAGGTGAAGATTCGGTGAAGAGATGACCTTATGACCCAATGGAAATTGGACCCCGGGGGCTCTTGTAAGGGTGTGTTGGAGGGCATTTCCCGACTCTCTTCTTCTTCACGCTCTGTTTCCCGCCAGTTATCTTCGTTTCCCTCTCTGTTTGCAAAACAAAACTCCCTCCCTTTTCCAATTCATAAATCTCAGCCGTCGGATCTGATCCGACGGCTGTAATAGATTCAAAAACTGCCAAAGCCTTTAGCCAAAAACTTCATTTGAATTCCTTTAATATGAGCCGTCGGATGAAATCCAACGGCTCGCACGTGTGTAAACCCCCTCTCTCTCTTTTGAAATGTTACCTTTAATTAATGCTACAGTAGATCTAATTAATGCTACAGTAGATCTGACACCAAATGATTTGAAATGTTACCTTTAATTAATGTTACAGTGGATCTCTCTCTTTTCAAATGTTACCTTTCAAGCCATAATCTCAGCCGTCGGCTATAATATATTCAAAACCTGCCACCCTTTTGCTTTAAATCTGCATTTGAGTTCCGTCAATATTAGCCGTTGGATTTCATCCAACGGTTCACAACAGTGCGCAGGACGCCCTCCAGCACACCCCGCGCAGGAGCCCCCCTCGATCCGGTATCCTTTGAATTTTTCATGGTAGTTAGTTTCCCAATTTAAGTCTATGGTTCACGTTATCTACACACCCAGAGCCAACATATGAGATAAATTAACCCTCAGTCCTGAATAAGATTCTTTTAATAAGAACTTAAGCCTATAAATAAAAGTATGTGTTGAGTTGTGTAGATAAATTAACCCTCAGCCCTGTATTTGTTTGACTTTGTCACAGTGTACCTTACCAATGTGGCTTACGACTTGAGGCTTAGTTTTTTTTTTTTTTTTTTTTAAGAATGAAACGAGATATAAATTCTTTTAATGGTAAGGTAAAATCAAGACTATATCACTAAGACAAATAGGGAGTGCATTCTCGGTCCAAAGTTTAGCCTGATGGGTTCATTTGATTTGATAACAACAATATATATCACTCAACAGATTAAGTCTCCTAACCAAAATAGTTTTCTGTTAACTCTTAAGAAAGCAAAACTACAATTCAAAAAAAAAAGGCTAACAAAAAGCATGAAAACCAGTCTCTCCCCTCTGGTCCCTCTTCATTTCTTCTTGCCAGCCTTGGCAGCATCTCCTGCCTTGGTCTTCTTTACTCCTCGGATCTTCTTAGCACGGTTCTTTCTCTCCTTCATTTGCTTTCTAGATTTCTCAATCTTGGTATCCAAACCATTTCTGATGAGCCTGTACTTTGGCTCGAACTTCTTAGCATTGTCAACAGAGTCATAGATCAAACCAAAACCAGTAGATTTGCCACCGCCAAAGTGTGTTCTGAACTTGAACACAAAGATTGATTTCTGATCCTTCACTTCATACATCTTGCCCAACTTCTTCTCCTTCAACTCAGCCTTGGAAACATTTGCTCTTCCAGGGTGAAGAACATCGATGACGAACTGCTTCCTGGAGAGAAGCCTGTTGGTCATGAACTTCCTCGTTCGAATGGTGACTGCCTTTGTGTCAGCCATGATTTCCTTGCTTCGCCTCGAACCCTAAAATCGTCTACTGTGGAAGACGACTTGAGGCTTAGTTTTTTTTTTTTTTTTTTTTTTTTTTTTTAAATTAACATCCAGTAGGGAGGGGCAACTATGGGATGCCAGACCTTTATTAATTATCCAAAAAAAACTTACAACCGATGCGGAGGTACATTACGACGTTACCCGCATTTAGTAAACAAACAAAAATAACCGAAACATCTTGCAAACAATTTCCGAAAGGAATTAACAAATAGTAAACAAAACCTCTAAGGACTGAAGCTAAAAAACAAATGAGAAGATCCGAAATGGAATCGCCATTTTGCAAACAAATCCGCATAATCACCAATCCAAAGATCCAATGAAACAGAGCGCACTCTGTTATGTAAACAGAGTACCCAGCTAGAGCAATTCCTGTCCCCTGCCAGTATTGCAGCCACAGCACCACCACAGCACAGCAGTAGCAGCACCAAGATCTATTCCCTTTAAGGACTGAAACCAAAAACAGCAAGAGAAGATCCGAAATGGAATCGCCACTTCGCAAACAAAACCGCATACGCATCAATCCAAAAATCCAACGACAATTCCTGTCCCCTGCCAGAATTGTAACCACAGCACCACCACAGCACAGCAGGTGCAGCGCCAAGTTCCGCATCCATCTCTGCTCCACAACGCACCCACAGTGCATCTGATTGCAACACTCCGCAACATCCGATGAATCAACAATGCTGCTGCTCGCCATGACGAGCCGCATCAACACCATATGCGCTCTGTTTTGCAACCGAGTGTCCATCCAGCCGCACTCACTCTGCTGGTCCCTATATCCAGCCAGGCAAAACAAAAAATCCAAATGCGTGGACGCAGCGTCACAACAAGCGCCGCGCTCCTGATCGTCCCCGAGAAGGCAATCAAGTTGTACCATTTCCTCGCAAACAAAGCTGCAAGAACGCACCCACCTGCCATCCTTGCAACCACTGCACTGCAATCTGTTTTGCGACAGGGTGCTCTGCCTACACAGCACAGCAGCTTCCCCTGCATGCAGCAGATTTTCTCGCAACGTATCGCCATATCCCAGATTGCCAGAGCTGCCAGAATCCCCATTCCCTCGCAGCCACAAAACCAATACAGGAATTTACTCATCCCCATGGCGAATGTATGTCGTATGTGATCTATCGAGCACAATCAAACCGGCAACTTTCCTAGGCAAGTCTGTCCCAATGAAAGAGATTGTCCTATGATCTTTTTGAGCTCTATCCGCCAAAGAATCCGCCACTGCATTGGCTTCACGATAAATATGATGACAGACTAACGACATTGTCGCTGCCAATAACTTAATTTCTTTCAAAATATTCTCTAAATGCCAAGGTATTTTTAAATGATCCTTAAACCAACCGCAAACAAGATCCGAATCCGTTTGGATAATAACTTTTTTGAAACCCCAACCTAGGCAAAGGCGAAGACCCTCCAGAAGAGCCAAAAGTTCTGCTTTATTGTTGGAACCTACGCCAAAAAAAATTTGTTTGCCCACCACACAAAACCCTCTTGAGTTTCTGATAATCACTCCCCCAGATGCATTATCCTTGCGGGAGGCTCCATCCACATTAAGCGCTACAAAGTCTATGGGAGGAGGGTGCCAATAAACAATTCGAACCAATTTCCTTCTAACAGGAATCACATTCAAACCCAAAGCCCGTAAGGGGGCCTTATCGCTACTAACTTGCTTGGGGATAATGAAAGAATTTGCAAGTCTCAACTGACGCCTAATGTTCAAAATCGCATAGGCGGGATTTGGGGGAACATTTTCATAAACACAGTTGCATCTTTGTTTCCAAATTTCCCATAAAATGAGCATAGGAGAGAGAAAGAATAACACACCTGTTTGCGACGTGCGATTTGCTCTCTTGAACCAGGATACTATCACCGTTGAGATGGCTGCTGGGCGCCGTATATGTATATCAAAGACCCCATCAAAATGATTCCACACCTTCCTTGCCAAATCTCCGTCTAGAAAGAGATGCTGCAAGGATTCTTGCTTAGACGAACTACAACAACGACATCTGGAAGCCAGGCTGAAACCACATCTGTATAATTCCCCATCCACTGGCACTCCTCGACGGAGTAATTTCCAAACAAAGATCGATATCCTGGAGGGAAGGAGATCTTGCCAAATCATGGAACTGATGGTAGTAACCCGTCCTTTTTCCCGTAACAACTCATAGGCCGACTGAATTGAAAAAAGACCATTCTTGTTAGGAACCCACACACACGTGTCTTTTTCATGGGCCTCACCTCGTAATCTCTCTGCAAAAAGACCACGAGCCAAACTTCTAAAATCTGGATGAACCAATTCAAAATCATTCAACATCACCTCATTGACCGTAGGCCAAAAATCGTGATTAGACATTTCCGTCGATCTCTTGAATGAAGCCATCAAGTTCCAGTTTTCCTCAAAAAAGCTGCTATCCCCCATGCCAATACGCCAAAGCGAGTTACTCAAAAGGAACTGTCGCCCAAGCATAATTTCTTTAAAAAACGGAGAAGACCCAGCTTTTATAGGTTGACTATGGAGAGCAACTCCGTGAAGCCAGTATTTGCGCCTCATAAAAGTAGCCCATAAAGAGTCTGAAGTTAGCATTCTCCAAAGGGCCTTGATACGAAAGGCTTTCATTACGATCATCAAGTCCCTAACTCCCAAACCACCTTCCGCCTGAGGCAAGCAAATTGTACCCCAAGGCACCCATTTTTTCTTAAGACGGCCTTCACAATCCCCCCAAAAAAAATCTGCCATCAAGCTTTTGATTCGAGCTAAAACTGTACTTGGGACACACATGGCGCTCAGAATATAAATAGGAATCGAGGAAAGGACATGCTTAATCAGAATTAATCTACCTCCAGGAGATAATAATTTGGCCTTCCATCCCTGAATGCGAGCCTGAATCTTCGAAATTAAATCTTCAAAGTATGCAATTTTCACTCTCCCTTGGAATACTGGCCCGCCCAAATATGTCAATGGGCCAACGCGAAAATGAAAATCAGTATAACTTTTTAGTGCCACTATGCGTTCCGCTGCTACCCTATCATCCAAGGTAAAAGAACTTTTTCCCTCATTTATTTTCTGACCCGAGATCCGACAGTACCGTCGCAGAAACTCCATGCATCCCAAGACTGAAGATTGTCGGCCATTTAAAAAGACAAGTGTGTCGTCTGCATA
This sequence comes from Berberis vulgaris, assembly GCA_963556465.1. NCBI lineage: Eukaryota > Viridiplantae > Streptophyta > Magnoliopsida > Ranunculales > Berberidaceae > Berberis > Berberis vulgaris. The sequence goes on along the minus strand of OY747129.1, from coordinate 10,196,146 downwards.
CAGAAGATGAGATATAGGACTGCAATTCCTGGGGGTGTAATAATAACCTATTTTCCCCTCTTCAAAAGCTGTTTTCAACCCCCTACTCAATACTTCTGAAGCAATAATGAAAAGGAACGGTGATAAAGGGTCACCTTGCCTTAGGCCCCTAGTGGATCTGAAGAAACCTTTGTATACTCCCTGAAGAAGAACTGAAAATCCACAAAAGGCCACACAGTTGGAGATGAGGTGGCAGAATCTACCATGAAAACCGAATTTCTTAAGAACCGCAAGCAAGAAGGGCCATTCCAATCTATCATAAGCTTTTTCCATGTCGATTTTCAGCACCACATTACCTCCACTAACCTTCCTATTGATGTCTCTCATCAATTCCTGCGCCAGACCAATATTTTCACCAATGAATCTGCCTTTGACAAATGCCCCTTGCTCCTGAGAAATCAATCGAGGCAGGATATCCACCAACCTATTGCAAAGGATTTTACTGAAGATCTTATAAATCACATTACACAGACTGATGGGGCGAAAATTCGAAAAGTAAACTGGATTGTCAATTTTAGGAATCAAGGCCATAAAATTCGCCGAAAAAGACGACGGCATGGCCTCGCCTTCAAAAAACTGTATAGCTGCCTCCCAAATGTCGCTGCTCAAAAATTCCCAACAAAACTGAAAGAACTCAGCCGTAAAACCATTCGGCCCTAGCGCACTATTTTTAGGAATATCGAAAAAAGCGTCTCTGACTTCCTCCAAGGAAGGTCGTTTAACCAAAAGAATGCTTTGACCCGGATCCACCAAGTGCGGGATGCAATTTAGTAACTCCGTATCCTCTATACAAGCACCTTGAGAAGTCATCATGTTCGCAAAAAACTCGTTTGCGTTGTTAAGAATCTCACCAGGATCCGAGATAACTCTACCACACTGTAAAGTAATCTGATTGATGGCACGACGCTTTTGTTTGGACTTTGTGGAAGCAAAAAAGAATTTAGTGCAGGCATCCCCCTCCTTGAATTCTTTTTCACCTGATTTTTGAATCCAGTAAAGCTCTTCCTGTTTAAGAGCTAATCTGTACTCAGCCTGACAACGGTGTAGATTGGTGCAAGCCTGTACATCCCAATTGGCATCAGCATTGAGTCCGGTAATACTATTGTTTCCAAAACCCGCCAAAAGTGTCGTTTCCCACTGTTGCATTTCATCTTCTAGTGCCCGGATCCTACTGAACACGTTACCAAAAACCGACCTGTTCCACTGTATAAGAGCGCGACGTGTCAGTTTGAGCTTGGCATCCACTCTATCAATAGGGCGCATGGTGCCCATATCAGTCATCCACGCATCCTTGACTATATCCATGAAACCAGGATGAGTTGACCACATATTAAGGAAGCGAAAAGGAACATAACCGCATTTTGCTTGTGTCGGCATGGAAGCCAACAAAGGAGAGTGATCAGAAAATGTTCTGCTGAGATGCTCCACTTTAGGACAGCCCAAAGTTGTCAACCAAGCGGAAGTAACAAATATTCTATCAAGTCTTGCCCAGATGCGTTCACTACCCCGCCTGTTATTGCACCAAGTGAGACGGGGGCCAGAGAAGCCACAGTCAAGTAAACCACAGGTTTCAATGCAATCACCAAACTCGGACATGCTTGCCCTGGACGGCTCCATACCGCCTACTTTTTCGCCAGAATGCAAATAAGTATTGAAGTCACCTCCAACCAGCCAAGGAAAGTCATGATTGGCAGCAAAATTAGCCATATTCAACCAAAGATCTCGTCTTTCTTCCACAGAACATTTAGCATAAACAAAAGAAATTAAGAAAATTCGTGAATTAGTATCCGTTACCTGGCAATGAATGATCTGGTCAGTCCTATCCAGCACCGAAAGAGCTAAAGAGGTATCCCAATAGATCCAAATCTTGCCGCCAAGGGAGTCATTGGAGGCAAAACCTCCGAGATGGATCTTGTTACCAAGTTCCATTGATCTACTAGTATCAATCATTGGTTCCGCAATCATGAGAAGTCTGATTTTGTTATCAACTACCAGTCTTTTTAATCTCCTCCGCGTGGCCTAATTACCAATCCCACGTGCATTCCAAAACATAAAGTTATCCATCATCTTAAACTCGGGAAGAAGATTTACCCTTCTTAGTCTTACGACGATTGCCCGGGGGAGCCGCCGTTTCGACTTTGTTGTGAGTAGCCACATCAGAAAGTGCCCCCAAAGTGCAATCAGTAATAGCATGTGAGTCAAGCCCCAACTCTGAGTCCGAAACAGCTACAACGCTTTCATCTATTATACCATCAAGTGCAATGTTTGTTCTGGAATGTTTCCGTTGCTGCAAGACCCGGCTCTCCTCGAACAACTGAACGGCAACATCATACAACTCCCCATCATCCTTGTCGGTCCTCGCAGCCCCGGGAACGGCGCGCTTGGCCAGGACCTCTTGCAGTCGGTTCAGCACCGACGACCGCCCCCAAACTTCCCCAACATCCTTTAACGTGCCATGATCAAGTGCTTGTGAATCTGCGAGCATATGCTCAGGATCACCCACCGCCACCAGAGCGTGAGCTGGTTGGGGAGGCGTAACAACATCCGTGGCGAGTCTAGGAGCAAGAGCCAGCCGTGGACTGAGTTTGGTTGCGGGTTGAAATACCCCTGCGTCCCCTGCTGGAACTGATATAGTCGAGGCGTCCCCTGCGTCCCCTGCTGGAACTGAAATGATCGAGGCGTCCCCTGCTGGAACTGATATGGTCGAGGCGTCCCCTGCTGAAAAAGCTTTGGTCGAGGCCTCCCCTGCGTCCACTGCTGGAACACGATGCTGGGTAGCTGTGCACATTGCTGTCGCGGAGTCAAGCTGCTCCGAAATATAGCCTGAAATTGCTGCCCGCTCAGCGCATTGCACCATGGGAGGGGCCAGACATGGACTGTTCACGGATTGGAGACCGAGAGCGGGCAGCGACGAGGCGTCCCCTGCTGACTGAGGCAAAACCAAGACTGCACCCCCTGCTGGCAGTGGCAGAGCCACCTCTCTGCCTCCTGCTGGCTGCGACGAACTCACCCCAACATCGCCTGCTGGAATATTGGACCTAGGTGACGCTGCAAAACGCAAAAACTGATCCGAAGTGCCTGGCTTGACTGCTGAAACTGCTCCTGGATGCCCTGGAATGGGCGCTGAATCTTTCGTCTCGGAACTAGCAAGCACCAAAGCACCTCCTAGAGCTATTTGCGGCTGAGCCGCAGTGAGGGATTCCGAGCAAATAAGGTCACGTGCCACAACCTCGAACCGTCCCTTTTTAGACCCTGAGGCATCCGGTGAGGGCTGAGGCATCGGTTCATGAGTTCCAAGAACATTGTCAATCTCGGAATGTGTGTATCCCGCCTCTAAAAGGCATTCTTCTGTTGTTTCTGGTACCTGCTCGGCGCCATCAATGGCCCTTTTCTCATTCTCATCAATCTCGGTGTATGCGTGAAGCGATGCAAATTTATTAGACAAGACCACATTAACCGGTTCCCTAGCCACCGGTCGCAGCTCCCCGACAGCCTCAACAATCTCCACCCCTTGACTATTCTTTGCTCCACTCGATCCAACGGCAGGGTTTAGATTTGTAGTTTTTTTGATAACTGGAACGAACTGTTGTTTTATTGGTTTATGGTCAACTTGCGACTTTACCGCCTTCTCCGCTTTACCAGAATCCTGGCCTCCCCCTACGCCCTTAAGACCATGTTTTTTCCTACAAAACTCCTCTTGATGACCTATCAAAGAGCAATAATCGCAATATTTGAAGCCCGGATATTCCATCTACTGCCAGAAACCCCTGTTGTTAGCCCTGTCAATCCAAACTCGACTTAGAAGTTTTTCGGCTAAAGACATCTCCACACATACACGGGCATAGCCCGGGCGCGACAGGCAGCGGGTATGATCATCCATCCGCAAAAATCACCGAAAGAATTCACAATTGCTTTGAGAATTGGGGGATGAAATAAATGCAAAGGTAGGTGAGGTAGCTCTACCCAAAGAGGCACCAAAATTGGATCTTCCTTTAAACTGAAACCATCGTGCCAGCGGAAAGCTTTAAACCGAACTCCACGAATCAGGAAAGAATCTCGCGCCAGAACTTTCTTAGCTTCCATTTCCGATTGAAGTCGCACTAACACATGCCGTTGATTCAACAATCCCTGTGAAAAATCTCCCAAAATTCCCCATGTTCTGTGAATCGAATCTCTAATATCCGCCAGAGACGGACGATAACTAGAGAATTTGAGGACTATCACGTGTTTTTCCATGAAATCTTCCCCACGTACTTCATCCATGGCCGTGAGACCGATGGCGGGAGCCCCTTCTTTTCGAAACCAAGTACCTTCGACCATAGTCTCTGCAGAGTCATCTACCAAGATCTTGCCCAATATTTGAGCGAAAGAAGGCTTTAGAGCGGCCGGTACTTCACCATGACCAGGACCCGTGGGAGGAGGCAAGGAGGATGTCGAGGGCATCACATCCAAACGGACGTGGCGTCCCTGACCCAATGAAGATCACCCAAAACAGAGTCGTGCAAAAACACTGGTTCGTAACGGCGGATCGAAACGCCGTCCAGATCGGAACGGAAGCGCTCAACCCAAGCACCGAAACAACACTTAGGAGCCCTTAGATCCGTGCCGAGCCTGCCGAAACGTGATGCGATAGAGTCACGCCGGACGTCAGGAGGAAGACTTGCGCAGCCCCAGCCCACAAACCGGCCGGCGTGTCGCCTGCTGAAGCGTATCGGCGGCGGCGAAACCCTTAGGGTTCCCAACCGGGACAAAGAGCAATGGTTCAGATGTATTCCAAAAAGGCAGGAACGGCCATGATTGACAGATCTGCCTGATGGAGAAAAAAATTCCCAAAATACCCTTAGATTTCACAAAATTGCCTCAGACCTCTTCACCAGCTTCTTATACTTATTGCACAAAGTAAACAGCAGTGTTCGACTTGAGGCTTAGTTGCAACACGTCAAACGCTTTATGTCTTATGTGCCGAGGCTTCCGCCTTTGCTACGCTTCGTCGCCGATGTGTGCAATTTTTGTTGTGTATAGCATCTTTAATTGTTCTAATTATGATAATGTGTAGCTTATTTTTTATAAGTTAGACCAATTTTAAGACGTTAGACTATCCCGAATTTACACCATACTTTATGCCATATTTATAAACCTCTCGTAAATATAAAGAGGTATGTCTTAAATCTTTCATTAATTTTTAATTTGCTAGTCATTTTATTTTGTATCTAATATTTATATCTATCATACATAATAGTTTTCTCTCTAGGTAGTGCATCACTTGTGAAAGTCTTATGCCTCACGCGTTGAGTCTTTCACGTCACACACCAGTCCATAAAAACACCACGTGTTATGCCTCTGCGTTAAAACCTTGTACCATACAATCTGATTATCATTATTTGAACACAATGGAAGTTTGATTAAAAAAAAGTAGAGTTTAGTCATCTCTTGATGTCATAAGTCCTGGATCCTATTGACAGATATCATTTTACAAATTTATCATGCACTTTGTGAATTTGTAAATGCATATTTATGAGGCATTCTCGATCGTAATTACCTCAAGAGGGAAACGAGCTTCTTCTGATAGTTATTTGTTGGTGTGCGTGAGTGCCTATATCATGAAATTTTGTGAACTATTAGAATTAATTTTGCAATGGAAAGCTAGCTTAATATGATCTCAAGTTTGCATAATAGAACACTTACATTTCACCTGCATCTTCTTCATATGAAGCATAGCGATAGTGCCTTCACATGTCAGACTTGTTAGCTTCAGCAATTATACTAGTTTGTCCGTATCTACTATGACATTGCTGTACCAGCAATCATGCCTATGGTGTGTATCTAATATGACATTGTTGTACAAGCAATCATGTCTATGGTTTAATTCAATCGGTTTGATCGATTATTTGTTCAACCCTATGCATTTTGGAAGAAAAGAACACATCAAGTACATCAATGGTAGGCTCGATGTGTGTATAAAGCTGATATTCCTTTTCATGCTATCGATAATGATAACTTTCAAAAATTTGTGGAAGCGGATGGTCAATTTGGGCTGGGTTACTGACCTCCATGCCAATACCTATTAATGGAACCATTATTGAAGGAAGAGGTTGAGAGAACTAAAAATTCATTTAAGAAACAAGAAGAAGAGTGGTTTCTTAATTATGACCGATGCTTGTTCCAACAAAAAAGAAGCATCATGAATTTATGTGTCAATTGCAAGAAAGGCACAACTTTCCTTTCTCCAAAGGAAAACTCTGAGGAAGCACACATTGAGTCTTATATATTTTAATATGTTAACAAGTGTATTGAAAAAATTTGACCACAAAATGTAACTCAAGTGGTGACGGACAATGCTTCTAAGGCGGGGATGTTGAAGTTGAATGAAGATTTAAAATCTTGGGAATTTTAAAGATTTAGAAATGAATTTTTTTGAAAATGGGGATTAGTCTCAATCAAAGTTCAAAATAGTAGTCAAACGGGTAAATTAAAAAAAAAAAAAAAAAAACTTTAACCACAACTTACAAATTAATGATGTATAAGTGGTCTTATTTTATGTATGAGAATGAAGGCAAATATGTATTATAATTTTATTTTATTAATATGATGAATGCAAATATCAAAATTTTCATATTGGAATGCAATAATTGGAATATTTTCGGTTTGGAATCGGATATTTCAGAGACATTCTAATTATGTTCCGAAAAATTTGGAAATTTCAGAAATCGCCATTTTCGAATTCAAATAACTTCGAGATCGAAATTATTTTGAAAATTACCGCTCAGAATCAGATTTTTTTTCTAGGCAAAGTTGCACCCCTCACCTAAAGTTGGCTCATAAATAAGATATGGAAGAGTTGCATAAATACATTTGGAATTGTTGACTGGTTGTTTAGAACTGATGCAAAAGTTAGATGAAGAAAGATAGGTGAAAGGGTTTCAATATCTGCAAGCTCAAAAAAGTTAGATGCTCAATATCCCGCTAACTTTTTATTTAAAATAAAAATTAAATAGTACATCATAAATTTTGGGTATGTATTAACAAGAAACACACACATCCCGCTAACTTTTTGCATAGCAATGCATACTGCGGCACTGAATTAACCCTCATTTGAACACCAGACAGTTTACATAGTTAAATAGCATGCTGGTATAGATAAACCAGAATTAACCCTATATCACATGTACCATGCTGGTACTCTTAACTCATAAGTAATTGACTAATCGAAAATTAGGCGTTGCAACTAGATGTTTGGCCCTTGGCATAGTTAAACCAAAAGTCTCAGTCATATCTAAATCAGCAGTTGATACGCCACTAGGGAGCTCCCAATCAAAACAATGAACCAACTGTGCAACTACAAGTTGAACATTTGTTAAGCCTAGTTGTACCCCTGGGCACCCTCTACGACCCGACCCAAAGGGTATAAACCGCATGTCATGACCTCGAAAGTCCATATTTGTGCCAATGAACCTCTCAGGATAGAATTCTTCAACATTAGTAGACCATATTTGAGGGTCATGTCCGATTGCCCATACATTCACAATGACTCTCGACTTGTTAGGGATGTAGTAACCCTTGATTGTAATGTCTTCCATGGATTCATGTGGAATCATCAATGGTCCTACGGGGTGAAGCCTCATGCTTTCTTTGATCACTAACTCCAAGTATTCAAGCTTCAATAAATCTGATTCCTCCACCATTCGATTCATGCCAACTATATTTTCTAACTCTGTTTGAAGGCGTTTCATGACTCTTGGATGTTTGAAAAGCTCTGAAAGTGTCCACTCTATTGAAGCAGTGGATGTGTCCATTCCACCCGAAATCATGTCTAAAACAATTGCTTTGACTGTAACGCGATCTAGCTGCTCATGTACTCTTTCGGATTCCATCAAAGACAACAATGCATCAATAATGTCCCTATGCTCATGATCTTGTCGTGTTCTTAAGTGTTCATTGATAATACTTTCTAAGTACGTATCAATGAGATTGCTAACAGCCTTCATGCGTCGATGTAATCCCTGTGTAGAAATATCATTTTTAACTTGTTAATTAAGGCATGAAAATATACAATTAAATTTCTTACATCAGAATTAATCAAATAGCCACCCTACACTAATTTGTATCTGAAAACCAATCAACCATATTAGAAGTCCATACCTGAATGTCAAATGCCCCAACAAAGGGAATATAATCAGCAATGTTAAAAGCTCCAAGCAAATTCATCATCTCTTCAACTGTTGATTTGAAATCCAACCGATCCTCCTTACGTCCAGTTAACATCATGAATGTCATGTCTTCCATGAGCCTTCCCACTCTATCACTCACATCCACAACAGCATGCTTCTCAGCTGCATCCTTAAGCCACTTCACAAGACAGTTTACATTCTCCTTCCTCATCGGCTTCATGGACTCGATCTTTGACCCACTGAGTACCTTTAACATGCACACTTTACGTATATTTCGCCATTGAGGACCATACTCGCTAAAAGCAAGGTCCCTCTGGCCATAAAGTATGTACTGAGATGCCTGATGTTTTGGCCTACCAGCAAAGACTAGATCATGAGTCTTAAGAAACAACTCAGCAGCTTCCGAAGAGGAAACCACTATGGTTGGGACTAGACCGAGACGAATGTACATGATGGATCCAAATTTCTGGGCTAGTTTGTGAAGGTTGCGATGTGGCAGCTTACCCAACATATGAAGATGGCCTAGAATTGGGAGTCCAGATGGTCCAGGGGGTAACTTATGATGAGCATTGTCATCGGTCCTATATGTTCTTCTAAATAAATATAGGCTTGCAAGAACTACAGATAGAATCAAAGCAATCCAATCATCCATTGTTGATTAACAAAGAAGGTGCATAAACTGAGCCTTGAGAATGTGCATATTTATAGAGATTAGGGTATCAATATACTCTACATATGCGGATATTTAAATTTTATTTTATTTTATTACAACAATTCAATAATAAGACAAAATTATTCAATTTCTAAACAAAATAAATATATAAAACTTTAAGGGTATATGTATATTTTATAAATAAATAAAGGGCTTCAAATAATTTATGTTAGTGGTATAGGTATAAATAATCAATGTTTGAGAATGGCTGATTTTGATTGTAAAAACGTTAATTGTGGAGGAAAATATGAGAAATCCAAAAATTAGATGTAATGATTTTATTTATTTATAATTTATAAATAATTGAAGGGCTTTAAATAAATTATATTAGAAATTTAGGTACAATTATTGAATGTTTACAAGGTCTAGTTTTGATTGTAAATAATTTAACTTTGGGATGATAAAATGGTAATAACGTATAATATTGTTTTCAAAATAAGGACCTATTTATAATTTATAAATAATTAAAAAATTTTAGATTTAATTAATGAATATTGAGAGGGATTGAATTTGATTATAAATAATATAAATTTAAAAGTGTAATAATATTTTTTAATTAAAAGACAAGAATATTCCTAGAACTATTAATTAGTTTTTTGCTTTTGATGATTGGCAACAAATAGATAAGGTCCAAATATGCTGTAGCATGCGAGGAGGAGATAAATCAAATCAATTCAATCATTTATTTTTTAGATGATGAGCTGTGATTAGGGCCCACTCTTTTAAAAACTGCTCGTACACTACCAAAACATGTGATGCAAGATCACTTTAATAGTTGAAGTTGCTTTTGTTATTACCTAAAAACTATCAAATCACAATTTATTTATTTTTGTTTTATGTGTTTAAAATATCAATAATTTCATTGTGTTTGATGGATGTGCTTAGAGTATTGGGTTTGCAATGTCCATCCCGTCTCGTGCCCAACCCTAGTGGTAATTATCAACTCTATTTTATAATTTTTTTTTTTTTTTGAGATGAGTAGTCAAGAGAAAATGATCAAATAATTATTTCTGAGATGAAACATCAGACATAAACTAGAGTTGATTCGAATGGAACAGATCGAAAACATTTGTTCCTATTTCTGTTTAAAATTTTTGTGAAACTTAAATTAGTTTCCAATTTCCATTCCAAAATTTCAGAATTAAAATTGAAAATTTCCAATCAAAATTTTTGGAATCTTCGGAAAACTTTAGAATTTTAAAGATTTGGAAATGAATTTTTAGAAAATGGGGATTAGTCTCAATCAAAATTCAAAATAGTGGTAAGACTCAATTGGGGGTAAAACTAAAAATTAAAGAAAAACCTTAACCACAACTTAAAAATGATTATATATGTGATCTTATTTTATGGTATGATAATGATTGCATACATGTATTTACAATTTATAAATTATAATATATAATTTTATTTTATTAATATGATGAATGCAAACATGAAATCTAACTTATTTAAGAAAATATCAAAATAAATCAAAATTTTCATATCGGAATGTTTTCGGATTGGAGTCGGATATTTCAGAACATTCCAATTCTGTTCCAAAAAATTTGAAAATTGTCGGAAATCACCATTCTCGAATTCAATAACTTGGAAATAGAAATTATTTTGAAAATTTTCACTTAGAAACATATTTTTCTATCAAACTTGCAGCCCTAACCTAAAGTTGGCTCATAAATAAGCTTTGAAAGAGTTGCATAAATAAATTTGGAATTGTTGACTGGTCATTTAGAATTGATGAAAAAGTTGATTGTTAAAGGATTTCAATATCTACAAGCTAAAAAATGTTAGATGCTTAAAATAAAAATTAAATAGTACACCACAAATTTTGGGTATCTATTAACAAGAAACACATCCCGCTAATAGCCATGCATTCTAGTATTTTTAACTCATATGTAATTGACAACTCGAAAATTAGGCGTTGCAACTAGATGTTTGGCCCTTGGCATGTCATGACCTCGAAAGTCCATATTTGTGCCAAGAACCTCTCAGGATAGAATTCTTCAACATTAGTAGACCATATTTGAGGGTCATGCCCGATTGCCAATACATTCACAATGACTCTTGACTTTTTTTGGGATGTAGTAACCCTTGATTGTTTTCAGGTCAAAGTTCCTCTGATATATCATCTATCCCACCATGATGTAAGCCCATCTACCATAATTGCCCAACTTACTAGTATTTGAAGTGGAATGTAGTTGGGTACATGAATGATACTAAAAAATTGTTTACTCCACCACTGTTATTGCTTAAGGTATCTATGGGGTGCAAAGGAAGGGGTAGTGCCTGAGGTCCTTCCGGTGATCTTGTATGCAGAGAGCTTTCTCTATTATTGTATGGAGTTGTAAGGATATATACTGTAAAAAAGATAGGAGGTTTTCAGGTTTCAAGGCGTGCCGTGCGGGAGTAGGTGTTTGTTTTTGGAAAGCGAGCATGATTTTGAAGATCCTCAAACATTATAATAATAATAATAATAATAATAATAATAATAATAATAATAATAATAATAATAATAATAATAATAATAATAACAATAATAAAGGATGATGAAAATTACAATCGCTCAAATATTTACTCGTTACATTATCAACAACATAGAATTGCTTCAAAATCTCAATGAAGAACCTAATTAGTTCTAATTCAACGGTCTCTAAGTTGGGGAGTAATCTTGCAAAGTGGTATGCTATAGAAGTTGTTGCATGGTGCATTAATTTGCCATAAATTTACTATCTCATAAGCATCAATCGATCCTTTAATCACCCTTATGACTTGATTCATATATAATGTGCAACTCAAGATGTAAGAGAAGTCGATGCAAAGAACAAAAGAGCAATGAACCTTGATAAAGAAACCATTGAATGCTAACTCTAAACTTGCATCCATACAAGATTCCACACTACACCAAAAATACCCATTAGCAACGGTTCTAAACCGTGGGGGTAACCCATTGTCACGGCTTAGAGCCGTGGGTTGTAGAGGCGTCGCTAAATCCCTAGTAACGGCTAAAAACCGTGGCAAAAATATTATCAACGGTTTTATCTCAAGGACGGTTGATGATTTAGCCACGGTTATAAACCGTTGCAACAATCTTAGCCATGGTTATAAGCCGTGGCCAGGAGTAGCAACGGCTTAAAATCGTTGCAAGTTATGGCCACGATTCTAAGCCTTTGCAATAGCTTTAGCAACGGTTTTAAGCCGTGGCCACTACTAGCCACGGTTTTTAGCCGTTGCAATAATTAGCCACGGTTTTAAGCTGTGGCAAAATTTTTTTTTTTTTTTTTTGGGTCACGGTGTTAAGCCAATGCAGTTCTACTGACTGTGATGCAATACAGGCAATGAAGAAAAATTATAGACTGAAGAACTTGTAATTGTAATTCTGAATTGATGACAGTACATGAAATGGATTGTATTCAATAAGAAAGCTAATTCGAGATAGCTAATCTCCTGTAGAGCAAATGCTCAAGTGTACAATTTTCTTACAAATCAAATGAATCCCTTTTTCTCTCTTATGCTCTCTTATTTATAGTACTACATTTATTGACAACTAATCTAACAGAAATCCTTCCTAAACAACATTACATGTAACAACATAGCACTCTGCAACATATAGCAACCAGCTCCCTTTAGTAACAGCACTTGTGTTAGCAGCCTGCATTCCATTCATGCACAAAAGAGATGAGGGTGATAATATGAAACTGTGTTTAGTTAAATTACTTATATTATTTTATGATGTTTTACAGTTGTTATATATAAAAATGTTGCTTTAAAGCCAATTCTTCTATATATAATATGATGGAGTAATACATGCATTATATTGCCTAGGGGGATAGGACCCATTGGGAGTAGGGTTGAGTCCTTACAGACTTTGAAAAGTCTGTTCTCTATGTTTGTAGCATCATGCCTAATGGTTATAAATAGAAAACATGTATTCTACAGTTATAAGTTTAAAACTTGCTCAAAATTCTGTACAGCAGAGGGTTGATTTGAACCATATCTTGAAGTATGGACTTAAAGTACTTTTGAAGTTTCCTATCAATGGGGAATCTTTCTGATTATGTTATAGACAGTGACAATAACTAAAAAAGATTTTAGAAGGGTCATGCCCAAAGCCCTTTGAAAAGCTTTCCGTCACTCAGAAAATTTTCGCAATATAATTAACTCATTCAAGAGAAGCCATGCAGTATCTCTATAAGGCAATGGCTATCTTAAAGCTTATATGGGATCTCTATGACATCAAAACATTAATGAGAAGTACAAATATATGATGGTTATGGTATTTGTAGCACTTTTTTATAAAGGTTAAAAAACCTCATATACAATCTTCTTGTTCACGATGACCTTAATTTGACAATCTTATCTAATAAAATAGTTGATGAAAGAATCGAGTTATTCATGAATTTGATAAAAAGATGAGGACAGTGGCTTTGTGTTTAATGAGTAATGACCACTTCGATAGACACTAATATATAGGTATCCAACATTATGATATTAGGGACAAATTTGGTTTTATCTTTGAAGATAGTGGAGTCGATATCACTCCACGATTCTTCCATGGTTTAGGGTTTTCTGCAAAAATTTAATGTGTGGATCCCATTTTCTTCTTGTTTTTGATTTCTCCATGTAATGAACTATTCAAATATATGAGGATTTTGAGCTTTGGAGTACCTTAGTTCTTGCTGAATATGATCCTCTAGCGAATAACCCAGAAGGAGTAGTCTCCTCCAGTAACTCGTGCGTGTAAGGCTCGTCATGAGGACTGAAAACTCCAAGCATCTCTTTCGTGCTGTCAACTGAATAAAAAAAATCCAACGGATATAGAAATCAAGGAACTTCCTTAGTTAATCACAACGAACTCTAAGATCAAAAGAGATAAAGAATGTACTCACCTTTGACACCAGTTTTCCAAACTGTATTGGTGTATCTTAAGCCAGAGACAATGTTATTGCTCACTTTGAAAGAGAACTTTAGGCGGTAATGGCTACCCTCTTTCAGTGTAAACCATGTGCCCTTTGGATTTCCAGCCTCGGGGACTGGAAGAACAAGTTCAGGTCTATCAGGGGTGAGAATCGTAAGGCATAGGATCTTGCAGCACAAGAAGCTGAAACATTATTTGGCTGGTTGTTACCATGATCCCTTTTAATCCTCTGATTATCCAACTCCCTAACTGAATCCACTGCCACATTATTTGATGCAGAGGAACCTGTTGCTTCACTATTTTCTCTGGTTTCAAGACGCTCCATTAAGCGTGATACGCTAGCAATGCCAACATTTACCTCTCTCTTAACTTCTGAACCAATATCAGCCATGGAAGTGCTCCGAGAAAACAGCCTCTCCTTCCATCCTCTGGTATTCTTTGTAATGGAGTCTTTGTACCTGTAGACAGAGAAAGGTGAATAAATAAATAAATCAGCCAAAGACATAATCAAACATGAAGCCTGTATCATCATCATGGCCATATCCCTAGATCTAGATGCAGAGTTAGGGATCTGATTGCTCTGGGAATGAAGCAACTGTTGGATCCCTTGGTATGGATGCTTTAGCATTTCTTTCTAATCATGTGTGACATTAGGTAGATAAAAATGATTAGTCATATCAACAGTAACACTTTGAAAGACTGTAAACCTCCTTGCCATGTAAGTTCAGAAAAACAAATGACAGTATTGCAAATACTGGGGGCACTGATTCCATTGATAAGATCAAGTGACGCCATCACAATGAATGTTTTGAGCCGGTAGTTAAACAATGTTAAACATCATACAGCAGTTTCCAAAATCCTACTCATACAAGTATTGGAATTGTATATATGCCTAAAAACAGTCTCTGTCAATTAAATAATAATAATATTAATGATAAAATGAATAAAACTCAATAGAGGCCTAAAATTTTCCACCATACGCTACCTACTCCTGCCCAGATCACAACATTGATCACTGCCATTGTGATGCCCAGTCTAAAACAGTCTATGACCTCCACATAAACATAGATACCAAGGGAGAGAAAAAAAGAGGGAGTAACTAATCTACATTAATGCTGTACCAGAACATAAAAGAAGAGAACACCAATGCAGCTGCATCTGCTGTCACACAGACGTAGCTCAAGCTATACAACTGTTTGTTTAATGAGATAGCTGAAATGGACAGAGGCAGAGTATTAGACAATAAAGTCATAGAAAACAAATGTGAAACCTCAAGTTAGGAGAATTAACAGAGTAGAATTGATGTTCCATTTTTCAGTTTCAGACTTTCAACACATAACTTCCTCCCTCATAAGCGATTTTGAGGAAATTAACACAATTATCAGTGTCAGATATTATCTACAAATCAAAATGGAAATACAAGAAGCAATGAAAAACAAAACATGTTTATGGTTCCCTCAGTGGATGCAGACTAACCACTATAACTTGAAGCATATCAAAGAGATAATTAGACCGTAAATGGTTTCTAACATTCCTCAGCTCTTGTTAGTAACAAACCAACCATCAGTTTCATCTATTCTTCTAGACTTGTACCTTAAAGACCAGAGCACACTGCCCTTAAGCAATCCTTTACTTCAGCAATAGAAAAGTTTCTGAATCGATTCTAGTAATCATAGTGCATTACATTGAATCCACTTAGGAGGAAGAGAGGGTGTTAGAGGATTAAATGTAACAATGAACCTACTTCTGTACATGTTATTAACTTGACAATCAGGAAAGTATTTGAATCTATTCTGTTCATTGTTCATTAGTACTTCAAATCTAGATAGGAAGAAGCGGGAGGAGAGGATAGATAGACCGAAAAGGCCATATATGCTGTAATACAGAAAAACTAAGATTGAATGTGAACAAATCTTGTATTATTTTTTCATTATTGTAATTCACAAACTAGTGAGCACACTTACAAGCAAATTACAATAAAAGTGCATAACAAATGGGACTCCTATATTACAGTTTACATAGGTGGAACAGTTTGTCGATCAGGATCTGACACACGACTTTCATAGAATTTAGCAATGAAGGCTAAAGCTTTCCTGTCAATGTTTGGTTCAGCTACCCAATGCCCTCTGTCTTCATCGCTAGGATGTACTTTTCTCACATTAACAGCTTCATCCCATCCCATGTCATACCTATCGCGAGACTTCCTAGACTTGAAGATGCTTAAGATAGAGAAGGATTTCTTCTGCCCCATTGCTGTTCTTGCTTATACTAGTTCTACACAACAAATGTTAGCTAAAAATGATGCGTGGAAGTGTCGTCTGACAGTCTGAGTACTACTCTTGCTGATTTGAATAGCAACCATGCACTCCTCAATTTATAATACTAATAACCCTGCCAACTGGAACCCAAGTTGGCGAATCTTGAAACTTTCTAGATCATTTTGATCAATATGAATGGTTGAGACTGAACGAAATGGCGTAATGAAGAAGATTCATTCTAGTAAAACTCTTGGAAGGCACATATATTATTGTCCTCTGCTTTAGAAATTGCCCATAACAGCCTTTGTTGTCAATTATATTTCAACTTTTCATGGCTTTCCTATCACCTCCTTTCACTCTTTAAAACATCTTCCTTATTCACTTTTTCAAATACTGCCTACGGAACTACGCCTAGGTCCTTTATACTTAGGCCGTTCCACTTACTTTCACTCTGTTTTCCTTTAGTTTTCTTTGCTTTATTTTCTACACAAGTACCAACTAGTTTAAGTCTTTAAGAGATTAACTCTGCAGATAAGTCTATGAGAAAATGATTGTACCAAGACAATGTCTGAAAGGACTAATCAAGGCATAGACAAGTCACAAAACAGATCTTCCCATAAAGCCGTATTTTTAAGTACGTGTACACCTCCAATGCTGAAGTTCATGAGCTCAGGAAAAGAGGCCACTTTGACTTTGTTTGCAATAAACATATCACTATTCTTTAAGCTTTTATTAACTGTTATTTATATAAAATATCAGCTGTAAATGATTCAAAATCAAGAAAAGAGTTTCATGAGTCAACTCTGTATGGATTTTTAATATAAAATCAACTCTATATGGATTTTTACCTCATCATGGCCAAGGGAGGTATCAAAACCTTTAACAAATATAGTTTGTCCCTGGCTTTTACCACCTTTCTGATAAGACTCTTTGCTGCAAAAGACAACATAAACTTTCAATCAGTTCTAATGGCTGGTTTGAAACAAATATACATTTTAGCCACGCCAATCCAACAAGTAAGGCTTTGAAGCAAAGAATACTAAACATGTACCTCCTCTTCATCAGATTCACTTTCAGAGTCATCACTTGACTCATCTTTCTTTTTGGAGGCTACTGGCAACATTTTAGCTTTGGTGGCAGTAGGTTTCTGCATGTTCCGAAAATAAACATGATTGAATAAATAATAGAGGTAAAAAAAAATCACAATCCTAGAAGGAGATTCCCAAATACATTAGCTTACATTAGACTCACCTTTTGGGATATTGCAAATAAGAGTCACCTTGAGAAGCCAATCTTTTCAAAGCATAACTCTTAATTGTGAATAAGACCAAATCACCTGGATAGATTGCTGAGTAGATGCTGGAGAAATCAACGGAACTAGCAGCTTCACCCCATCTGCTTTTACAAAAGAGGATCTAACCAATGGTTCTTTCAACAAAGATGCTAAGCAACTAATAGCAACTGGTACACCACGAGTAGGATGGGAAAGTTTTTTTAGCTACAGTCACATGAAACGATACAAATTACTAACTGATAATAAAACATCATTAAAAATCTGACAGATAATGTTAATGGCAGAAACACACTATCACCAACTAAACGGTGCTACAGAAAAGCTGCACCACTTACATGTATGCAAGGATAATGAACCTTAGAAGCATAAAGCACCATATATATATATACATTACCTTAGTGGAGACATAGAAGTGAGCTTGGTTAAAGCGGATGGGTAATTATGTTAGATTGAAACATGTTGATGTGAGCAACATGGGATGGTAGGAGACCGCGACTCAGGACAACAATTGATCTAGGCGGGTAACTAGTTCTCCCCTTCCGTCAGCTCTTCCCCCTGCCCTGAAAGTGCAACAATTTCACTCATCCCTTTTCTCATCTTTTCGGTTGACTGCCTGGATAGAGGGAGTTCAAGTTCAAGGCCGAAAGAGAAAAGCAGAAAACCTGAAAGCACCTTTCTAGACCGGGCAAGCAGACATGACTACTACAAGATTTCCTGCCTTTGATCTAAAAAGAGAAGTTACCAATAGGCCAAGGGAACAAGTGAAAAACAAAACACTCACCAATGCCTGGGGAGAAAGCGCTGGCTGAGCAGCAGCTCCAGCTCGAGCTCACTATTACCTTTCAGGCCCTATCTTATCCCAAACCTCTAATCTTTAGCAGCTCTAGTTTCCTAATTTAGTTACAACTCATTCTTCAAATTAAAATACCTATTGAAACAAGCAGCCCTATTTTATTGATGAACGCCACTTCACCAAAATGACCACTATAGATAGTGACTGCCATATTTTCTCCCTCCTGTATTCGCACCAAATTGTTCTAGAGCTATACTCACATACTAAATACTAATATAGGTAAATGGAATGAAATTTGCAAAAGAGCTAGAATATGAACTACAATGCCGAGCAACTGCATTTTAAAGATTAGTTTCCATAAATGACTTCTCAGATTCTTTAGAGACAAGTGCTATATGAGCTTAAGGCTTAAAATTTAATAAGCAATATTAGTTATGGTGGATTGTAAGAAAAATAGCCAATCCAGAAAGTCATTCGCAAAAAATTGAAATAAAAGAGAGAAAATAAAACACTCTATAAACATTACTTGAGACTATTCCCTTTTCTTAAGGTTTGTATCGAAAGTGTGTTGTGCTATATGCCTGTATCTCATCTTATATTGGTTTTCCACTACACATTAGGGAAGCATTTTGAAGGTTCAAATCAACCAATGCAAAAGAGATACTCATGGTGTTAGACAATGAGTTGTATCAATGAAACTAAATCAAATGCATGTTGAGCATATCAGTACCACATAATGTAATAAAATGAGCATAAATTACTTTCTTTCAATGAAATACCACATGTGATCGCTCAAATACTAACCTGGGCACAAAGCCACTCAACTAATCCATGCAAAACATCATCGATACTGGTTATCTTGCTCTTCGAGTGTGAGGCTTCTCCATTTGCAACCATTCCATCTTTAGAGTTTGGTCTAGCACTATAGTCATCCAAAAGCAAATTGTTTAGAAACAAAATAAATGAACAAACAAATGTAAAAAGACATTATATGCTAATGTCTCAAGTTTTACACAAAATCCACCACACATAATGGTTAAGGGATTCCAATGTACCTCACTATCAAAGACAATATCTTACAGCTCCTCTCTTGTATGAATAAAATTTGTTCAAGAATCTGCATACCTTACAAACAATTAAGAACTCATTGCTAAGAACTAGGCCTAAAACTTCAAAAGATAGTGTTCAGGTTCAATACAAAGTAACTCTCGCAATAATAATATAAATCCAGTTATAAACCAGTCTATACTAAAGAGTAAAGATTATAATAATTAAAATATATTGTAGTTAAATAAATCATACGTACAAGACAGACAATGGGCACAGGTTGCATGCTCATGCTAATCTTGATTAATATGCCATGTGATGCATGCAAATCTTCTATAATGTTACTAGGACCACTCAACAACAACACACAAAAGAATTGATAACATTACCAAAAGCAATGTAAATAAGCACTATAAATGGAAGAAGAAACTAAACCAGTTAGCTTAATTCTTTAAAAAAAAACATTGATCTATTACCCCTTTGGCACCAGTACGAGAAAGCATCCGCACAAACATACTGCTTGGTGACTTGTTTTACATTTCTGCTATGGATCGTACCGCAGCCACGTAGGAATACTTGTTCGGCTGCCTCTTCTTAAACACATACACATGATTGGTGTTCATTTTCTCCTGAGCAAATACCAATATTCTTCCAAACCAATGGTACTAAAATCCCACCACAGCGCACATAATTTTCCAAATCAAACACAACCAAAACTCAAATTCTTCTAAACAAACACAAATTATCCCAACCCACTACTTAAATCCCACACAATAAACTTACTTGTCAAATTGTCCAATCAAATATACTAGAACTTCGAAACATTGAGTGACTGGGGGAAAAACATCACAAAATTTTAATAAAAAAATTACAATTTCAAAACTAGGCTTTGCGATTAACAACTTAGATGCATAAACTTACATAGCTGACAGTTGTGTTAGAGATGATAACGTACTTGGGATGCTTCCTGTGAACTGATTATCTGAAAGAAATCTGTCATACATGAAGAAAAAAATCTTTCATATAAGTTCCTTAGGAAAGATAGAGCTACAGATCACAAACAACATAAAGGTATTATTCAATCAGCAAATTATGTGTAAGGATCAGCTAGAGTCAAAATTTACGACTTACAAGTTTATCAAGGTAGAAGGCAGGTGAGATGGAATACTCCCTCCAATATGATTGCCGCTGAGATCTCTACCTCAAAGAATGAAAATAAAATGTAAAAGAAAAATTATAAATGATATTTATTTAAACTTAGTTGAGAATGGTGAAAATTTCAGTATGTGGCATTTGAAACATTGTCAATGCTCTTCCCTTCAAATCGCTTTCCATTTTAAACAGGGCACACTATAGCCCACTTGTTGGCTTCTAATATAGCACACAACTCACATTAGTGTCATAGCGAGTCAAGTGGGGTGTGTGAGCAGACTCTAGTACATTGTTACTACATAAATCCTCAGAGTAGGAATTGGATGCTTTCATATAAATGCCTCTATACACATGGTCTATTCACAAGGATAAATAAAAAAATATAAAGAATATCACTTACATTGTTTTTATTGCTGTAAACAATTGCAAGCTATCACCCAATCCTCCACCCAAATTTGCAGCATTAATCGTTCTGCAAAATCAAAACACTGTTACAATCATACACAACATACATTGACAAAATCCCAAATCCCCTATAAAAAAGAACACTCATACATCGAAGTTATGTTCGAATCAATACACGCAACCCCTTGCCATGCCTCCTTACAACGATCACCTCCATTCGAAATCCATCCTGGAAGAGCCGAATTCTCCATTGCGACAAATAAGCTATTTATCGCGGTAACTACACAAAATTTCACAATGCACCCAAATCAACAAAACTCAAAATACATTCACCAACACTAACAATTATCAAATTCTTCAACAAAAAAAAACACAAAATGAAATTAGTTTGACTTTACCATCTTGTGGATTAGTGAAGCCGTGCGAAACCTTCACAGTAAAACCCACCATTACAACAATTAAGATCTGAACAAAGACCCCCCATCTGAAACACCACATTACTTGAGAGATAACCAACGAAAAACCCCGAGAATCTGAAAATAAACAAGAAAAATGAATCAGAGATATCTCAACCAAACCACACAAATCCCTCATTATTTCCATCAATTGAACAGAACCCATTATCACAAACCTCAAATTGAATCTCAAAACAAGCAAAGAAAGAGATACACTCACAACAAAATTCATGTGCCCCAAAAGGGTCTCTCTATCCAATCTGATCAAACAACACAACTTCAAGCACACAAGAGATCTGACCAAAATTGTTCCAAATCAACTTCAATCTGCTGTCTAACAAGACCCTTTTCTTCAAAGTAAGCACTGATAACAGCCCATGCATCTTCCTGGGTAATCTCATTCTGTTTATCATCATCATTATACATGGCAGGATCATATTCCCCACCACCAGCACCGTACATTCTCAGAAACCCTAGAAACAAAACCAACAAAACCCTTAGTTTCTTTTCAAATTTTAATGAACCCCAAAGTATATTTTGTGTTTAACATCAAACCCCATGGGTAGAAAACCCCATTAAAGGAAGATTAAGTGTTTGTTTTACAAATGGGGTTTGTTCTAATTTTCAACAAAGACTGAAACAGCAAACCTTAGTTTTTTAACAAACCTTACGAGAGAATCTGCAGTCGCTGATCGATTTTGCAAAATGGTTTGGAGGTTGAAGACGCCGAGCAAGGAGGGAAGACCAGGGAAGGAGGGGAGGAGGGAAGTCGAGGGAGGAGCAGAGAAGTCGAGGGAGGAGGGAAGGAGGGGAGGAGGGAAGTCGAGGGAGGGAGCAGAGAGGGTCGATGTCGAGTGGAGGGAGCAGGGAAGTCGAGTGGAGGGGAGCAGGGAAGGAGGAGCTTCGAGTGGAGTGGAGGGGAGGAGGGAAGGAGGAAGTCGATGTCGAGTGGAGTCGAGGGGAGCAGGGAAGGAGGAGCTTCGAGTGGAGTCGAGGGGAGCAGGGAGGCGGGTCGATGTCAAGTGGAGGGAGCAGGGAAGGAGGAGCTTCGAGCGCGTAAAAGGGAGGAAATAATCGAGCGCCAAAAAGCCCGCCCTTTTTTTTTGAGTGTTTTTTTGTATAGCCATGATTTTGAGCCGTTGCGCATTATAACCACGGTTTTTAGCCGTGGCCATTTTTTTTTAGCCACGGTTTTAGGCCGTTGGTCAATATAGCCACGGTTTTTGGCCGTGGCAAATACACCAACGATTTTGAGCCGTGGCCATGTTTTTAGCCACGGTTTTAAGCCGTTGGTCATTATAGCCACGGTTTTTGGCCGTGGCAAATAAACCAACGGTTTTCAGCCGTGGCCAGTTTTTTTTTTGCCACGGTTTTAAGCCGTTGGTCATTATAGCCACGGTTTTTTGCCGTGGCAAATAAACCAACGGTTTAAAACCGTGGCCATCTCGGCGTAGCTAAACTGGCCTTTTGGTGTAGTGCCAGTAGATATCTGCATTCCCATATATATATTATCGTCATCAATTATCTGAATTTAGGATTTGACCTCTTGCTTCGAGAAGATCTTCAAGGAGCGTCTTTCTTAGGTGACTTAGTTGTGGTCACCTCACATCCATCTTCAATAGTGTTTTGACCCACTATAGTTGCTTCCTTTTCCAATAGAGCTTTTATTTCGATAAGTTCTGTACATTCTCTTCTATCGCAGCACATTCTGTACATTCTCTTCTATCACTTGTATGGTTGTCTTGGGTAGGTGTTGTTTCAACATCATCCAGATTGTGACAAACGATGTAGACTAAAACTCAAACCATCATGTTGGTTCATACAATATTCTCCCGACATGTCTATTTATAACCCAAATTCCAGACCTTGCAACTAATTGTGCTTCATTTCCAAATTGAAAATCTCTCCACCACGCTTGTAATGAGGACTGTTCAAAAAGTAAAATTTTCTCCACTTTCTCTCTATTTTAGGTTAATTTTTTTTTCTTTTAACCATCCATTTTTTAGTGTTTAAGCAATGGTTGTTCGATATTACAATGTTTAATGCTAGGGTCACTTATTGAGCTGATTTACATAGACCCTTATGCAATTTTTTGTGACTCAAGCATTACATGATAGAGCTAGTTTAGCTTCTGTAAACACAGAGGTGGACTTCCATGAGACACAAAAAGTTGCCAAGAAGAATATCAAAAATGGTTATGCAACGAACAAAAGATCCAAGTACGGAGGTAAGGAGGACCAATGTTCTTCAATAGGTAGATATTTGTTTTACTTATGTGCAGGTATGCTATATATCACTTATTATCTTGAGTAATTGATTCACTACATCATATCATGATTAATTAAGATACAAAGTTAGCAACATGGGCTATATATGTTTGCGACATGGGTTATTATGTAAACCGAATCTCCCCCTTTATTAGTGTTTATTGATGCAACTTTTTTTTTGTGGTAATAGATGCACACGCACACTACACCAAAAGGCTTGTTTAGCTATACGGAGGTGGCCACGGTTCTAAACCGTTGGTTTATTTGCCACGGCCAAAAACCATGGCTATAATGGCCAACGGCTTAAAACCGTGACTAAAAAAAGGCTTGGCCACGGTTCTAAACCGTTGGTGTGTTTGCCACGGCTAAAAACGTGGCTATAGTGCCCAACGGCTAAAAACCGTTGCTAAATTGCACGTGTGTTGCACGTGGATGTGTGGAGAAGCAAGTCGATTTCTCGCGGGCGAAATTTTGCGAAAAAAAATTGCTTCCCGCTCCATCTCCCCCCATCTCTGCACTTTTCAACCCTTTGTTTCAAACCCAAAAATTTGTTCCATCTCCCCACAGATCTCCCAAAAGCAAAAATCCTTTGTTTCAAACCCTAAAGTTCTTGTTTCTTTAGGGTTTCATGCATTTTGGTTCAATTTGGGTTTCTTGAGATAAAATTGGTATTTTAAAATCGATATGGGTTTTGATTTTGATTTTGATTCTGTTTTTTGTTGATTGGGGTTGTCTATTTTGGTGAAATCGATATGGGTTTTGTGTTTTGAAGGATTTTTGCAAAGATTCATGAAGATCCAAGTGAGAGAGAGAACGAACCCCCGAAAGGAAAAAAAAAATTTGTGAGAAATAAATGGAAATCCAAAGTGAGATTGTTTTGTTAGGAGTTGTAGGAGATTCGACCACTAATGGTTTTTTTTTTTTAAATTCCATGAGATTCGTACTTCTGTCCTTCTATGTGCTTTGCTTTTTTTAGTTCATGAAATGAAGAGAGGAAGAACCAAATTCCTCTGTACCCAATTCACCTTTTGCTTTCTTCTTTTATCCTCTTTTTACTCACATATTTCTGAATTTTCACATATTTCATTTGCAAACAGAGAAAAGGATGAACTGAAGAAGAAGAGAAGCTCGAACTGAAGAAGGTAATCGACCCATCGAAGAAGACGACGGCTAAATTTGTTTGAGAGGAGAAGACGACCATCGAAGATCCAACTCCAAGCTCTGTTCTGTTTCTGTGCTGTAAGTTCTATAAGCTCTGTTCTGTTTCTATTTTTGTAAATTTTCTCCTACCAAAACACTTCAGTCTGTTCCTCCTCCTTCTCCCAATAAACAAATTAAACTCCAACACTTCAGTCTGTTCTGTATTGGTCATCTTTTCTTGTTTTTTTTTTTTTGTTTTAATTGCTTCTTCTAATTATACAGTTATACTTCTTCATCTTCTTCTAATTAAAACTTAACATGTTTTGTCTGATAGAACTGCTTATGGCACATTGGAGGAGCTCTTGGAGGTCATCACTTGGGATCAACTTGGCATCCATGACAAACCTGTAAGCAACCAAAACCAAATCAAAAAACCAACCATGGAGTCTTGGTTTTTGTTACCTTCATTTGCTTGACAAAGTAAGGAAATCTGTGCAGGTGGGTTTGTTGAATGTGGATGGATATTACAACTATCTACTGACCTTCATAGACAAAGCAGTGGATGATGGGTTTATCAAGCCTTCACAGCGCCAAATAATTGCCTCTGCACCAAATGCAAAAGACCTTGTTGAGAAGCTTGAGGTGTGAATTAATGATTACCATTGTTGTTTCGTTGGTTTTTTAGTGTTTGTTTTTATTTGGGTTCAATGATATTGTTTTTTTTTGCTTTGATTGTAGGCATACGTGCATGTACATGCAACAAAAGAATCATGGCCAATCAAAACTGATGATTACTTCCCGCGAGTCATATTTTCTATAAGACTTGAATCAATTCCTCATTTATGCTTCAATTTTGTGTGGTCATAAGAACTGAATTGTTCAGTTATTAGATACGCAGATCATACAAATGCATACTGGACCGGATACTTTTCAAGTAGGCCAGCTCTGAAACAATATGTCAGAATGATCAGTGGTTACTATTGGTAAAACTTCCTCTGCAGTGCACCACTACCATCATTGTTATGTTTCATTTGATTATATGCTTGGCTTAGTTATGCAAGCATATGTGGTAAGGCATTGTTGTTTGAAAGTGCTTAAAGCTGAAAATTATTTCAAACAGGTGCAGCTGAGTGTAACCATACAGGCATTAGTGTATAACACAACAACAGTGTATACTAAGTGTTCTTTGGCAAATGGTGCATGTGGGTCGAATCTCGATTTTCTATGGTCAACTGTTGCTGTCCTAACCTCTCCTGGTCCAGACTTAGTAAGGCCTCACATTTTTCATTTATTTTTAGTTGATTTATTTTGTTAATTTTATGAAATAGTCCTATCATTGTATTTATTTCTCGATGACCATCCTTTTGATTAATGAGTTGAAGATTACCTTGGTAAAGCCTTGTTGTCTTAACTGAATGATTCAGAGTTGTTTTCTAGTATTTTATCATCTAATACATGTATAATCATGTGTCTGGTCTGATCAAGAGAAATATTATGCAGCTGCATTTTGAAGTTTAATGGTTCAGGCAGTCGCATCTCATTTTTACTTCTAAAAGCATGCCTTATTGTCACGCCCCGATTTTCGAAGGAAACGAAAATCCTAAAATCCACGTAGAAATAGCCGTTTCCCCCAAAACTCGGGACGTGAAAATTCAATAATAACAGAAACAAATAGCAGCATGAACTAAACATCTGAAACAAATAAAAATCTAACCCGGAGAAGACTGGCATGGCTAGCTCACTAGCAGAACTCCAGGAACGCAGCTCAAAATCTCTAAACCTGAAAGGCTAATCGGCTACATTCCAAAAGAAATGTACCCAAGAAGCAAAAGCTCACTCGGGTCAGCAATAAAGCTGGTGTGAGAAATCTTCATCCCAAAATCAATAAATCCGCACATGACAACATTAAAATAAACCAATCAATAAATAACCACACCATCAGGTAGTTCCTCAATGAGGCAATGGTGTTATCATCATAATAAATAAATATGCATTATTGATTACT
Source organism: Berberis vulgaris (assembly GCA_963556465.1). Lineage (NCBI taxonomy): Eukaryota > Viridiplantae > Streptophyta > Magnoliopsida > Ranunculales > Berberidaceae > Berberis > Berberis vulgaris. The sequence continues at coordinate 10,169,502 of OY747129.1, read as the reverse complement.
AATAAATAAAGTTTGAGTTATGAATCCTCATAAATGCAACAACTATACAATTCATAATCACATTAGACTATTATTGAAATATTAACAAAACACATTTTTCTACCTTTAGGAAGACATGTAGTTCTCATTCAATGGTTGAATGAGCATTTAGTTTCTTCCTTAAAGGTAATCATGCACATACACACAAAAAGAAATCTCGCTACTTTTCCACAATCGCACTCTCCTCCTGTGCCGAACACACCTCACCCAAGTGTGCCTCCCTTGCCTTCGAAACCACTCGGAGCGTACATGTTCCAAGTGGGGTGCCACCTCGAGGAACATGTCATCACACCCGAAGTTCGATCCATGGCAAACATTCTTCCTAAATCTACACGTACAACCGAACACACATGGAACGGTGCACCGATATGCAAGCAAGTCTGCATACCCATAATCATATCACACGTATACAAGCAAGTCTGTATACAAACAATTTCTTTTCTTTTCACATTTTTTTTTTTGGAGTTGTGGAAAAGAGCATAAAAAATATCAATTAAAACTCAAAACTCTTTTATGGTGACCCTTTGTCAACCATAAATAAATCAACCACAGTATCCACCATTCTCTTGGGGAACAAATAATATTTGACCCATTGCCAATACACACATCTCATATCTTTGCATCATATAAAAAAACAATATGCACACCAATTTGCATAACAATACAAATACTCAAACTAAAGCAAGTGCTCAGTTATATTCCAGCCAATATCTATTACTAGAAAATTTTCTTCTAATTTATGTTATGCAATTGGGATCAATCTCGCCAGCTATGTAAATAAGTCCAAAGAAATACTCCAAAGATAATATCTTCCAGGTCATGATCAAAAGAGCGTATGACAACGAGATACATTAGGAACTAAGCAAAAATGACTCATTTCATTCTTGTAAAACTTCCCCAAATCCATCTTCTATTTCATTAAGGAATTTCATCAAACAAATGAGCATTTTATCTATAACCCTTGACAATTAACGAGACAATATTTCTGATAGTGGCACAACACTTTGACAACCAACTTTAATAAATCATATGGACACATATGATGAATTTCAATTTTTAACCCGATGGGATTTGACAAATCCACAATGCACATACACCTACTACCTAAATGTGGTAACATCTGATCTAACCTATGAGATACAATTTGTCCAAATTTTCTTCATGATAACACTCAGGGGTTCCTTCGTCTTACACAAACCCTACCCAATCACATGCTTTTCTAATGATGATGATGATCTAGAAAACCCTGAATGCCTTGACAATTGCCTAAAATCAATGTGACTTACAATGGGTATCCATTCATTCATTCAAATCAATTAATTAAAGTAATCAAACCCCATCAATTTAATCTACCGAGTTAAGGGCAAAATCAGGAAGAAAGAAAATGAGGTTTTAATCAAAGTAGATTAAACACACAACACATAACTATCAAAACCATCACATAAAACAAACTAAGAGGGGTAAAAGAAAACTCACCGGAGAGATCGCAAACCGTAAAGGATTTCGCAACGGATCCACGCAATAACCCTTCATAGTCAACGCCATCATCCCATTCACATCCCTCATCACAACCTCACAGCTACTCGCAATTTAGCCCTTCACAGCCGTCAACATCCATTTATGCCTTTGTTCATACCCACACCACCATCATCCTCTTCGCCTCCTTGCAATCACCGTTCAGAACTCTTCTCATCCTTTCATCTCCTTTGCATTTTCTTCTGTACAACTTCTTTAACGAATGAGTATCCACAGTCAAAGGATCAGAATTAGTATCATCTCCAATATCAGCCAAAGCAAGCGAACACATTAGACGCCAAGACCGTGTTGTTTCCCCTGTTAGATTGGTTCACAATGTCCTCCCTTGTTGGTTGACTAGGAGTCTTAACATCATTAGTCCCATTGATCCTTGCCTTGACTGCTGCACCAAATTTTGTCCCAAGGATTTAATGACTGATTCTTTTAAGTGTAACACCTATCCAGAAATAGAACCAACATATTGCCCCTTGATGTGGAATAAGAAAACAATGGTGTCAATGGATAACTGTGGGGTAAGGAATAGAGGAACTCAATGATTGTGTGTTTGGATGAATAGAGTGTAGTCTTTTTGATTAATTGACTTGGTAGGTTCCTCAATTGCAACTGCACCACAGCTTTCCATTTCTTTAACCAGACATGTAAAGGTCACTACTATTCACTAAATAAAGACCTGGACTTTAGTCTGGTCCTTATATTTACATGTATAATCAATTCATAAATGTGAGATGTGTGAAAAGGGACATACTTTTTGCTCGCATAAGTGAAGATGTGAAAACTAAGTAGATATAGATAAATGTGGAATCCAGAATTCGTGCGCTTAATCTTGAGAGACAGATTAATCGAGCAATGGACACCATCAAGAAACATACATCTGACAGAAGAGAGAACCTTCCATCGGCTTTCCATCTTATCCCATCTCTGATTAGCTTCAAGAACACCACCAACCATAACTAGTGGGAAAGAATTATTTCCATCTTCACCGGATAAACCAAGTCTCTGAACAACTGCTTCAACGCTGTCAGCCAACTCTCTGACCGAAACAAGTAAGATTTTGTTTGCAACAGGATCACCTATGTTTCTCTCCAGTGATCGATCCCTCCCTCACACACAACAACATCCATCGTCTTATCTCTCTGCCACCAACTCCTTTTTCATCACAATCAATAAACAATAAACAACTGAGAAGAACACAAAACACATATCTGAACACTTACAGATTCACCAAAATCAGATTCGAAGAGAAGATGTGAACCAACACAACACAATCGCAGTTCATCTTGCAACAACACACACATCAGCACTCGCCAACAATGCTTGAGCAGTCCACTTAGCCAGCTTATTAGCATTGTTCTTCAGCTCAGTCGCCAAGGAGAAGAATTTGTGAAGAAGAGGAATTTGTGAAGAAGGGGAGAAAGGAGAAGGAAGGAGAAAAGAAAAAGGAGAAAGAGGCTTATTCTCTTTATAAGGTGGGTGGCTATTTGCCCCCACCGAACTTTCGAATGCACCCACTCTCTTTCACAAAAATAAAACCCTAATCAATATCAAACCCAACGAAGACATAGCTCAAGTCCAAAATATAAAAAAAATCAGCCCAAGCCCAAAAGAACAATAACACCAATTTATAAACTACCTCCACATTTTTATTCTATCCATTTTTATTCTATTTAGTAATGGCGAACACAAATCTTTTTTTTTTCCAATAAAAGTGATTACAATATATGCCACAATTAATAAATAGGAAATTTTTATATTTATTTAATTAGGCGGGTATTACACTTATCTAAGTGTCTTCAGCAATTTATCTACCCAGAAACTTAGATTTTATGCTTGGGATTATTGTAAATGTTGATTGTAGTTGTGGGAGTGTTCAATAAAATGTATGAGCCTTTATAATGATGTTTAAATTTTCATTGCATTTTTCAAGTCCATTAATCAATGAATCTACGGTGCAAAAGGTGAGTAGTATTCTGTCTTCATGGATATTAATATGAATTCCTTGTTGTCATCCTCTGTATGTAAATGATTTTTTTACACGATTTTCAATGTGTTCTACTCTTTTGGATATAACTGTAGGTTGAAATGTCTGTCAGGATGTTGTGTTGTTGACAAGGTATACTTTATATATAACCTCTGTCATTTCAACTTAAACTGTTTTAAGATAATAGTCATATCATTTTATTAGGAAAATGATTTAGTTGTGCCATTAGCCAGTGAAAAAAGTTTGTCAGCAAAGTAGAATGAGAATTGAGAAACTTTGTGATGCCAACACTCTTTACCAAAATTTTCAGAATTTTTTTCCCTCTGTAAATTAGAATTAAGAGAGGCAAAAAAAAAATGTCCATGCAAAACAGAGGCCCCCCACCTCACAGCACACAAAACATGCATGTTAGCTAACTTTCGGTTTCAGTATGTGCCATGGTATGATTACAAAATGGGGAACCATCCATCCATCAAACATCCCGTATTTTACTTTCTGTGATTGTCTGCTATGCTTGTTTTTATCAAAGCACATGTTCCAAGACAACATGCCAACCATAATTCAAAGTTTTATTTGAAAATTTATTGCTCCTAGCATTTGTTTTATGCATTTTCACTACCATGTTTAAGTTATACAACCAATTCCCAAACTCTGACTTCTTTTCTTATACAACCAATTCCCAAAATACAACCAACAGGATCCTTTCTCCTGTTGCATCTGCTGTTGCTGTTGCTGTTTCTGCTGTCGTTGCTGTTGTTGCAGCTGTAGATTAATAAGAGTTTGTTTTTTTCAGTAAATTATTTCAGTGCTTTCTGCTAGTTTCAAAACTATTAATTCTCAAAAACTTATGCTTTATCTTGGCTTTATATATGGTGACCAGAACATGGTCAGACATTTTCAGTGCTTTCCTCTTGGATTACCAACGAAATCTGATTTGTTTATGGAAGATTACCAACGAAATCTGATTTGTTTATGGAAGAAAATCAATTAGTTCTACTACTTATAGCAATAGTTGTTGTTTTGGGAGACAAAGGAATCATTGGAGTAGTATTAGATGTTCAACTGTTTCATCCCTCTCCCACTCCCACTCAGAAGAAGATGAAGTAATTAAGGTGGTAGAGGAGGAGGACGACGACGACTTGGGTGATGTTCAAGCTGGTGGTCCTGTAATCAAGTTCAACATGTCCGACTTTGTCATTTGTGATCATGTCAGCATCGGCCTTGGCGGTAGAGTATGTTCTTCTTCTTCTGATGTTATTTTTATCAATTTCTTCTTTCATATGTTGATTTTATTCAAATTTCAAATTACAGGGTGACGAGTTGGTTTTCCAAGCTATGGTTAAGAATCCTCAGAGGTGATGAGTTTAGTTGTTCTTCAAATTTTCTCAATCTGGATTGGGTTAAGGGGGTGTTTGCTTTCACATAAACATTCTCTATTTTGTAAAGTCTGGACCTCTCATTGAAAAACAAACACCCCCTTTCATTGATTATTGCTATTGTTGCTAATATGTTGTGCGAAATGAGAGGTTTGTAACATCACTGTGCTTCCATTGATATTCATAATGCAGTCTTTTTTTTTTTTTCGGAATAATGCAGTCCTTTATATAACTCAAGAATTGTGCTTCGAAGATTTACTAGTCCTCAAGCTCAGCGTAGAGGCCGCCGAGCCATAGAGGTGAATTCCTTGGATTCTTAACTTCTTTTTTTTTTTTTCCTCATACAAATGTTTCTGCGATATCCTCTTTGCTTCATGCATTCTATTGTGCAGGTACTGAAGAAGCTTGCTCACCGAAAGCTTCTATATCATTCATACTCGATGCAAGTTCATGGCTTTGTAGCTCCATCTGCTGGATATGATGACGTCGACAACTCACTGACCCTAGTTCATGGGGTAAGTATTTTAGGCCATCGAATCAGAACAATGCTTGCATTATTGGCATCTTATCCTTAAACTATCTTGTTCAGTAGTCCTATTTACTACTTAACTCGTTTCATGCTTCTATTAATCAAGGAAGGGTACTGCTCCCACTGATATTCATTGTACATATGTGCCACAAAAGTGGAAATAACACTTCAATGCTGTTATAAAGTAAAGGAGTTTAACTTGGGAGTTGTCCCAAGTCAGAATGAATTAAGACCGCATTTCTCTTGCTTTTGTAGTATCATGGTAGTTATTCTCTAAGGCATTGGCTTCAACTCTCGGATTGGCTTCCAACCTTAGAAGCAGCTCTTGCATTGGATGAGGAATGTGTTAAGAAGGTGGGAGATGACACAGTTGGAGGACCTGCGATTTCCCGGATTTTAATGAGGGATCTCTTGATTGGAGCATGTATTATGTTGTTATGACTTCTGTTTTTTTTTTTTCCTGAAACTTTTTTCCATGAAGTTTCCCTTTCTTGTTCTGCCAGGTAAATTATTTGCATAGCCATGGACTTGCTCACACTGAATTAAGGCTGGAGAATGTGCATATAAGCCCATTGGATCGTCATATTAAAGTATGCCCATTGATAGGGGCATAATTATGCTATTTTTAGTACCATATTTCTATATGTATTATTAGCTATTATTTGTTAATTATGGTACTAATTGCTATTTTCATGTTTGTGTAGGTTTCTAATTACAATACTTTAAAATAGAAGCAAATTGGCAAATTAGGAATACTAATTGCACAAGGACTTCACACAAGCAAGAAAACCACACCAACAAGGAAACCACAGAAAGAAGAAAACAAGAATAAAAAGGGGACATACCTGGCTTGGAGAGAAGAACCACCCATCGAGCAATAGCATTGATCCACTGCCTCCATCATCTCCTTTTCCTCCCTGATCATCCTCGCACAAACCCTAGCCGCCGTCACCCACCATCCATCTCCATCGTCCTGAACGCAAGCCATCCACCTCGCCTCCATCAAACCCAATCAAACCCCATTCTCGCAGATCCCTCATCCTCGCGATAGCCCTTCATCATCCTCTCTTCATTCAAGCAGAACCTCCTCGCACGAAAACCCTCACCTCAGTTTTCTCTCTCTCGTTGTCTCTGAATCGTCCCCATACATCGCTCTGTTTCGTTCCCATCACAGCCGCACGAACCTGTTCACAGTCTTCATCTCTCTCTCGATCGCCACCGTCTCAGTCCCTCTTCCTTCCCTCTTCGTCCCTTCTCGTTCTCAGCCAAAATCCTCGCCTACATCCATCCACAACCCATTCTCCGCCTCGCAACAGTCATCACAGTAGAGACCGAAGAAGCAGAACGAAGGGAGCTGAGGAACAGAACGAAGGAACAGATCGCGAAGGGAGCAAAGAGGGTGAAGGGATTTCGCGCTATTCGCACCCCAGTTCCACTCAGTACCACCACGGATCAGTGTTTTGTTTTCATCTCTAAACATCTATTTCTCTTAATTTTAGTTTGATTATTGATTATGGATTACTGTTTAAACATAATTAATATGTCTAGCTAAACTCCTCTTAGTTAGGGGTGGATTCGAAGCCCCGAACATGTGCTTTATAAATTAATTGAATTTAATCTTCCTTACTATTAGTGATTGTGTTTTGCTTAACTGCTTTATAGAGAACTTTTCCTTTTATATTTGTTAAGGTGGCCAACTTAGTAAGCATGCTAGGATTTGGGGCTAGAGTATAGGAGAATTTCACCTAATTGTTATGATTCTGTACTCACAAGTAGTAAATACCAAGGAACGTTGGTAAGGTTAAGTCAAAACCTAGGCAAGAACAAGATGCTGATCATACTTGTGATTCCCTAGTCAGTGTTCATATTTTCCACAAAACTTAATGATCTTAGATTGCTATTTAACTTGCGATTCCTGTTTAGATAGCATGATAAGAATAGTTTGAAAGCGACGCTTAGTTTAATTCAACGAACTTGGGAAAATAATAAGATTAATGCAGTGCGGTCACGGTTACTCTTGAGCACTGTCTCTCACGAGTTAGCAAGTGATTATTGAAGATTAATTTATAAGCATATGTTTGGTGTGTGGAGATAAAACCCTTAGCTAATTTCTCATCTTTGCCATCTCTTTAGTTTATTATCTTTACATTAATTTTCGTAGTTATTTTCATAATTTAATTTAGAAAATCCAATCCCCTTTTATTTAATTAATTAGGTTGTCAGTTGTCTTTTAATTATTATTAGTGTAATTAACAAGCCCTCTAATCCCCGGTCTAGAACGATCCCTACTTATTCTATACTACAAATTACAAAGCAGAGTTGTGTACTACTAAAATAGCGCATCACCCATCCCTTCCTTTTTTCAACATAGAATTATCTTTTTATTGTACTGTTCATCTTCATGTATATATGCGAGTGTGTGTAGATCTCTGAAGCAGAACCCTTTGTCGAAAATCAACATCATCTTAATAGTAGAGGTGATAGTAGAGGAATATGTGAGTCTAAATATCTATTTTGTTTAGTGGATATTCATTATTGTGCTGCATGCATGCTAGTTTCTGTTGTTTGCTTTTGCATTGACGTAGGACACCCAATCATGGTGAACCCTGCATACCCAAAATTAAGCCTGATCAAAACTGCTTTTCAAGTTTTGTGAACCAAGGACATGTTGATTAATTATTGGTGTAGTGTAAGTAGGCTTTCGTTCTTTCCTTGTAATCATCATTGAAGTGGTGATTTTGTGTCTATTGAAGTGAAAGCTGGCTCATTGAAAGATGATGAGGGGGTTCATTTCGATAATCCATCCCCATCCTATGATCCAAAAGATTTTGTGTCTATTGAAGTGAAAGCTGGCTCATTGGTTGTCATTCATGGTGATCTTATACATCAGAGGTTAGTTAAGTCGGATAAATTGATTAGGATACTACATCACTTATTTTCTCTTCTCATCAATGATCTTATTCTGGATTACAGCTTCGAGAATCAAACATCGAAATCAAGACATGCCTTAAGCTTGCATGTGGTGGATACTTATGGCGGTATGTGGGCACCCGACAATTGGTAAGGAGGAATGATATTTTATACCCCAATTAAATCAGATCTTTTCACATTGCTTTTTCTAGCTTTTTTGGCACATTCCCAGCTTTCAATACCTGTTCTGAATGTGTTCAATATTTGGTTGATTGAACCCCACCTACAGGATCAGAAGAAAAGTTGATCCAGAACCTCTCTATGTCGCTTGATCAAAGTTGTGGTAAGTTCCTTGTAATACGTTTCAAAGTTGTAGAAGGAAGGCAAAGTCACATTTAGTTGTGCTGGACAGATGAGTTCACAATGCTCATAGGCCAACTTAGATGGTGCACTTCAAGTTGATGCTCAGCGAATGAAAAGTTGAAGTTTTTGTTCAAGGTACATTTGTCCAAGTTGATTTGATTTTTGTACTATTAGTATAATTGGGGTTTTGGGTTTTTGTGGTTCAATGTTGATTGTGGATTGGGTTCTTGATTTTAATCTCTGAATTGAGTTGGGGTTAAACAGTTGTTTGGGCTTTGGGGTTATTGTGTTGTTAGACTGGGCTGTGTGATTCTCTTTTGGTTTGGAACTCTGGATTTGCTGAAATTTGCTGCATTGTAGATTCGTAGACCGAGTACGTTAGGGCTTAGGGGTTTTCCTTTTCTTGTTGAATGAATGAAGGTTGTGTTCTTGATTTTATTCTCTGGAATCAGTTTGGGGTCAGATAGTTATCTGGGCTTTGATAGTTATGGATGAATACTCATTTAGACTTGAGCATAATTTGTGACATAATTGTTCATCCATTATTGGTTCTATGTTTGTTTTTGCAGGCGATGATTCTGGATTACAAGCTTACCTACCCAAGTGGAACAGCGACAGCTATGTTGATAGATAGCTTTCATACACATTCTGGTGCTGAGCTTGCTAGGTAAGTAGAACTCAAATCATTTCTTTTGCTCATGTTCGGTGTTTTCACTTTTTATAGATGACTTTTTGGGGATTGGCCATTCGTAGAACTATCTTGGTTATGCTTTGGTCATCAATGTTGAACATGCCAATGCTTGTACCTGTCGATATTTCTGAAACCACTATGACAATTAACAGAATACATGCCATTCGTGGAACTATCTTGGTTATGCTTTTGCTCAAGTTGATGCTTGTATCAGCTTTTTCCATCTTTAGTGGGTTTGTACACATTGACAACTCCAACATGTTCCCATATTGGTCATACATATTACTTCACTGAAATTTTACTGATTTTTGCATCTTCAGCACTTTTTTTCCGTTGTTTGCGATTGTTCATCTGCTTTAGCTTCAATGCGGTTTCGTTATTCAGTTCATGTAGGTCTTTGAACTTGATAGAGTTGATATATTGAGATGGGTTTTTGGTTTATCTTTTTATATTCTATTTTGATGATTTTTACACTCTGTGGGATTTGGCACTTGTAATGAATTGAACAGGTGATCCTTGTTTCTTTTTCAGCTCAAGTGGTTGTTTCATACTGGGGAGATGGTGTTCTCATTTGATTTGTGTTTGGGTTTCACATAACCTCTGCAAGTCACTCTGATTGTGTTGTATTGTGATGGAGTCTTGGAACTTTGGGTCTGAAGGGAAGGGGTTTGTGTTATCTGATGAGATGCTTTCAAATACTGATGATGGTCTTGCAAGGAGCAGAACAGTGTTGATGGGTTAGGACCTGAAAACCCCATGTAACTATGACAATACTCGAGGTTTTATGGAATTGGGCTTACCTGATATCAATCCAAAACCACTTCCTGAAACTGAAAGTCTATATGAGGGGTTTTGGGGTACTAATTTATGTACTGGGAGAGTCCAATCTTCGACCTGTTTGAATTCCTCAAAAGCGACTTCCGGGAAGGATATCAAATTCCAATGTAGATTCTAACAGCCAGGAATCATCACTCATTGATTGGAAGCTGGGAAGGTTGTCTGATTACCAAGATTCAGATAATGGTAAATTTTCCAAAGAGCTGCCAGTGTTTTCATCATTTTCATCATCAACTTTGATTTTGAGAAATAATGTAGTTTATTGTGTTGTTGTGATTCGACAGAAGAGATGGTGCTATTAGTTTGGTGGATGTTGTTGTGTATATGGATAAGAGAGAAAAATGGATTCATTTGATTTGTAAGAAAATTAGCTTTCTTATTGAATACAATCCAGTCCATTTACTGTCATCAATCCAGAATTACAATTACAAGTTCTTTAGTTTGTAATTTCTCTTCATTGCCTGCATTGCATCACTGTCACTTAACACCGTGACAAAAAAAAAATTTTGAATTTTTTTTACTAGCCACGGTTTTAAACCGTGGCTAAAATTTTAGCAACGGTTTTAAGCCGTGGCAAGTCTGGCCACGGTTTTAAGCCGTTGCTAATACTTGCCACGGCTTAAAACCGTTGCTAAACTTTTAGCAACGGTTTAGAACTGTGGCTAAAGCATCAACCGTCCTGAATATAAAACCATTGCTAAAATTTTAGCCACGGTTTATAGCCGTTAAAAGGAATTTCGCGACGCCTCTGTAGCCCACGGCTCGTTACCCCCACGGTTTAAAACCGTTGCTAATGGGGATTTTTGGTGTAGTGGTACATCACGTTCAAGAGGTCTATTTCAAAAGGGTAACTTGCAGTTTGCCCCCTAATAAATTGCTAATACAAGGTCACCCCAGAATAAATCAATATTGCACTTTATCCCCATGACTAGCAGTCAATGTGCCTTGATTATCAAGGCACAGTCTGGTTTCAAAATGACCACATTTTTAGGAAAAAAATGCCCTTAATTGAACTCACGGTTGAGATTCGAACTTTCCAATAACCATTGAAAATCCGTGGGGAAGAGGAAGGAGTTGTTGGCTTGAGCAAAGGTTTTCAAAGCTTCCCATGAAATTCGAGTTCCTCACATGTTATTTCGCTATAGATCATAGGTATTTGAAATGGGAAAACCTGAGCAAACCTAGGTTTTGAACTTAGGGTTTATCATATAAAGGTTACATAGATCCGCATATCTAAGTTATTTTATCTATAGATTTCAATTTGGAACACCATCATATAGGTAAGTCAGTGGTTTTCATTTCATTTTGACATTTTTGTGGACATTTGTTTAGAGTTGTAGGTCATCTTCAACTTCTCCCAGGTCTGTTCTATTTCAGGAGGCATTCTTAAATTCAAATTTATTATATATAGTTAAATTACCCTCGGTAATTTATAATAAGGGGTAGGTGTAATAAAACTTGTTTGTTTTCCTTGCATATCTCATGCTTATATTGTCATCTGCATCATACAAGTGAAAAGTTTGAAGTATGCAAGATTTTGAAGGAATATGCAAGATTTTAAAGTCGATAACCGAATAGGATGTTTTTGAGAAGCCATGTTGATTGGATCTACATCTAAAGCACAATGTCAATTACTATTCACTGTAGATCAAATCAAATAAGTGGTTGTTACTATTCAAATGCATAACATCTTTGCAACAAAGTCTGACATAGCACAATATAAATCAAAGACCATGAACCTTCAATAAGCAAAAAAAAATGGTCATTAACATGCCATGAACCAAAGTTGAGCATCTCATAAACAAACAAAATGTGATCACATGCAACACAAAATCTTCAAACCAAAAAGCAGTTTTCACTAACTTATATGCTTTGTCCTCTTGGCCTTATAGGTATCTGTTTCAAGTGCCTTGTCCCCTTGGGTTTGTCCCCTCCTATCCCTGCTATTGAATGTGTTCCCAGCTTGTAACACGGGATTCACTGGTTGCCTCATTGGTAGGGCCCTAACTATTTATGCAAAGGGCCGAGTTGGGAACATGGATGCCCGAATGTTGTGCATAGTTGGAGCTGTAGGCGTCTGAGGCTGAAATTTTGGTTATGGAGGAGCTATGGGCATTTCCTTTAGAGGTCCACCTCTTCTTCTACTACATCTACTACCAGTCTTTGCATCCCTTAGCTTGTTGTTCATAACCCTCCTGAATCTAGGTGCCTTTAACTTCTTAGATGTTTCTCATTGTCAGCAGTATGCTCCTTATGAGGGTTTTTACAGGTTCTACTGTTGTGACCCTCCATTCCACATCTTTTGCAACTTCTGGCTTCCTTCTGAATAGCTCCATATTCATCATCGTCCCTTCTTTTCTCAGGCTTTGGTTTCCTTGGAGCTTTTTTTTTTTTACTTGAGGTGGGTTGTTCCTTCTGTTTTAAGGTCTTTTTGGCTCACATCTTACACCTCAAATGAATCTTATTAGGAGAGATGAGTTGTGTTACAAGGACAGGGTTCACATCAACTACAAGTGGGGTTGGAATGGGTTCATGGTCCATTAAACTACTCTCAAGTGAGTTGGTTTCATGAACTTGTGCTGCCAATTTAACCTCAACAAAGACATGCAAAACCTGCACGCTTCTAAAAATATAATGTCATCATCATTGCTTATGTCCATCCTCACCTCATTCTCCAGAAAAGTATGTGTTGTCCCAAGACATGCTTATGTGGGTTGGATATACCTTCAAGAATACTCTTGTTTAACTTATCCTAATTGAGATAATCTCATGCACTCCTACCAAATATAAACATGTCCATCACTCACCTTCCACATGCTAAGGATCTCAGCCCTCGTACTCCTCTTACCATCATAATGGACAATTAAGTTCCATACCTCTAGTTCGTGTCCCCATTTTCCATTACTATAATGACACCCATTCATCAAAATGCTCAATATTATATGATGAATACTATTGGAAACAAGCATACCCATGCGAACTAACATGAATCATAAACTCAAAACATAACAAAAGCACAATACAGACAACATGATGCAAACATCCATGGACATATATAGGTGTAATCACTCCATCAAGAATACACCGAGCAATACCCCAATCAACAACTTATTAAAACCTTGACCATTGTATTACAGTATCACATTGAACATGGTCACTAATCCATGGAGGCACCAACCAATGTCAACACTAATCGACCCACTGAATCACAATATTACAGGGAACATAGTCGCTGATCCATGGAAGCACAAACCAATGTCAACACTGATCAACCCATTGTATCACAATGAACATAGTCTCACAGTCACCAATCCATAGAAGCACCAATCGAATACACAGTGGAGAAACCCTAATTTGTACAAATGAACAAAATCCTAACAAAAATAACACGATTGACACCATCCAAATACATATGCACAACAAATTGAAACATCAAATGAGAATCCTAAAATAGCAAAAACACTTACAATATATTGCGCCAAACAACATGATGATGTCTTGGAAAGTGCTCACCTGGTTTGACATCCTCTTCAGTGTCTAGTGTCAAGCGAAATCTCGCCTCAGATTTGGTTCATCATCGCTTCGTAGCTCACCAAAGTCACTGAAATCATTGAACGAACTGTAACCGTTCCCATGTATGCTCGAAGCAGTGCTCCCATCATCACTGCTATGGCCACTGACGACCATGTTGAAAATGGATGTAGTTTTCCCTCCACTCTCCATTTCTAGAAGGGTACGATCGGCCAGATCTAATCCTTGTCGTCCACAGTGGATCAATTGTTGGATGGTTGGGATCAACATGTCAATCACATCGTGTGTGAGATGCACACGAGGGGTACTTTTGCAATGAAAAAGGGTGAAATGATGGCATGCGAGGTGTTGAGAGTCGAGGCATGTTGACTGCTAGTGTTGGGAAAAGTGCAATAATGATTTATTTTGGGGTGACCCTATATTAGCTATTTATTATACGGCACAAAATGCAAATAGCCTTTCTCTGAATGAAAAAATATGGGCCATATCAATCCTTGTATGTATATATTGTATTTTCGGACTGGAATTCTTCTTGTCTTTTAACTCATTTCCCTCTCTTTTCTGTTTCCTCTAGAATCCTTCCCTCAAACCAAACTACGTAGCAGATTTAGAGTTTCCCATGCAATCTTGGTTTGCAAACAGGAATATATAGAATTCTTCATATTTTGTCTTAAAAGAGTGAATAAGTAATATTACAGACTGAATATTTTGTCTTAAATACTGAATATTTTGACTAAAAATACTAAATATTATTTTTTTCTTACAGATATGTGAAGATATATGTGCGGATGAAATGGTTCGAATGCCTAAAGAGAGGTTTCACAAAGAAAACCATAATGCATCACAATTAAGGATAACCGTTTGAATCTTGTATGAAGAAAATGTGGAGTACACAAAACTACACTCATGCCTTAAGGTGAAGTAACTGAAAACAAATAAACTTGAAAATATAAAAGACTGTATAGATTAAAATGTTTCTGAGAAACTCAATTATATTTTCCTTAACTTCCTTCGAAGCTGCTAATGTCAAATATGCATCAACCAGAGAGGATAGGTTGCAGTTGTCAACTTGATTAAATTGATACAATCAAGCTGAGTCATAGGAAAAGCTAAATGAGAGATGGAACTTTTCTATATCATAACCATCATGGAGAAGTAACATTTTGTCGATAAAGCACATGAGATATTACATTTAGATGTTTCAGTCACCACTGATTCAAGCAGTCAGTTTGATATCAACAACAGCCTAGGAATCTAATTCTTCCAACTTCTTAGCAAAAAGCTACTATAGATTTTATCATTGTAAACTACTTATTCTATCAATCTCAACCACATCAGAATGGTGCACTAGTGCAAGGCATATAGAGTTGAGCCTAGTTCGGCACTTACAAGTTCAAACTCCGCAACAACGCAAACATTCTACTGGACATCCATGACACAACAAGCTGAGCCTCTAGGAAGATTTAGTAATCGTCTAGTAGTTTGCTCCTTCTCTGTAGCCGATAAACGTGAGGAGTATCGGATAGTCATCCTCTCCATGACTTTTGCATTCTTGAGGAAGAGTTCGATTATAAACATCTCATAGTGTTCTCCTCCAAAATACCTAAGTTCAATTGCTTTAGTGTTCCATAGGAAACTTGGAAGAGCTTCTGCAAGTATTTCATCATCGCCTTCTTCAAGGATTTTTCCAACTCCCTACATGAGTAGGAAAATAAAAGCTTAATAAAATAGACTCTAACCAATAAGAAGAAAGTAAAACAAGATAAGGTATGATATGTAAAGACTTACAGATGGAAAACTGAGAGATTCAAGATTAGGAAGCATAGGGAGAAATCTTAAGAACTTTTGGTAACTCAAAACGTGTGTGCCAGTCACGCTCAAACTGATCACATTCAGAAATGTGAGCTGATGAAGTGAGTTCTCTTCTTCACAAAGAGCCTTGACAAAGCATTTGATAATTTGTCAGTACAAAGGAACCATTTGAGTATACTTTGAAGTTCACTAACAGAAGAAGAAAAAAAAAAGAAAAAGGAGAAACTGGAAACCCAAAAGAAAACAAGAAACTTACAGTGATTGCAGCAAGAGATATGGTTAGATTCTTTACATTAGAGATTGCTCTAAAAAACTGAATTACATACTGCCCATTTGCTGCAGAACCCTTCAAATTAATATCTGTGCTAACCAAGGAAGATAGGTTGCGTAGCGAATACTTAGGTACCAGCTGATCATCAAGCGTAAACTTAAAGGATATGAGACTTGGTGCCTCGATAATAACCTCACAATCATCACGTTCCATAGATACATCACAGATTTCCAATCTCCTAAGCCTGGGGCTAGAAATACGGACAGACTTCATGTTCTCCCATCGACAATAGCTTAGAGACGAGCATTCAAGATTTGGAAAAGTAATGAAAACTTGCTGTGTCAAATTTTCACATGAAAACTGAGTACAATGGAGAACCAAATCCTTGAGGTTTAACACGCAAAACGAATTTGGAATTTGAACTATGCTACATATTGCTATTCTTAATCTTTTAAGTGACTCACAAGTGAATAAGGAACTGGGTAACAACAAATTCTTAGACCAACTATCGATACCGAGGTCCATATCTTCAACTTTATGCTGGGTTAACAAGGTAGATATCCATGAAGTGACAAAAGCTAAATCGATGTAGCACCTAAATGAGAGACACAACTTGTCTATATTATAACCATCATGAAGAAGCAGCAGTTGTCCATGAAAGTCATGAAGTTTTGCCTATATGCTGCAGTGACAGATGTCTGTACCAAATTGATGTCAACAACTGGAGTCCCAATCCAAGTGTTGTTCCACCTTGTTGATAAAATGCTAGTCTGGATAGCATCTTTTGTGGGAATGAAGGAGAGTATGTGCTGAAGAATTGTATCAGGTAAACTACTGATTCTATCAATGTTCTCAACCACATCGGATTTCATCCTAACAAAACAAGGTAAGGTAATGCAGTTGTCAAAATCCTTCAACAAGAGAGCAGAACAGAACGGGAAAAAAAAATTGTCCCCTAAGTTAGTTAATAAGTCTGAAAATCAAAATTTGATGTTCTATCACGCTCTGACCAAGAATTTCACAAAAAAAAAATGAAAACCTCAAAGGAGACGACACATGTCAGAATAACATCAACGAGCTTTACTAAGCACCCCGACATGAGAAAACAATAAAATAAAAACTCGAACAAAGAAAATGTAAAACATGAGAGAACTACCTATGCAATAGAAAATACCGAAATATACAAGTCTCGGAAACCCGTTTACATGGCAAGAAAAAACGTTTATGTACAAACTCATCTACAACCGAAAAGACAAGAGCATAGTTGCATACATATATAAAGTTGCATCCACGTCCATGGATTATAAATAAAACTACGATAAAAGACTACAATCTACGACACGACTCCGCTACTTGGAACACCTCCTCCACCTACACTCCAACAAGAATACACCACATGCCACAAAAAAAAAGTGTAGGTCAGCTAATGCTGGTATGAGCAGGCCATAGTTACAAAACTATAGGATGCTATGGACATATTACAAGCATTTCAATCCACACATCAGGTAACTAAGGATATGAAACTAGGTTCCATCAACCATTCTTATGACAATCAAATATTTAAAGTAAAGAACATTACAGTAAGTCTCAGTATTCCACAATAAGCTACATAAGTATTAAACTTAAGAAAACTACAACAATTTCAATACAAAGTATTTATTAAGCAAACGTCATACACGTCTCTCGAGGTAAACCACTACCTGCAAATATAGCTAATTGGTTTATCTCCCTACAAAAACCATTAAATTAATGAGGCAATAAAAAAAATCTAGAATTTTATGTCATTATCGAACACATGTCTCGAGGTAGATAATCACATGCAACCATAGTTAGTTGATCTACCCAGTGACGGAGCAAGGATTTTTTGTTGAGGGGGGGCGGAGTAATGTCATAATTAATTAAATATAATATAAAAATTAGTTACTTTAACATGAATTTTTTTTTAAATAAAGCAAAAAGGAGAGTACAACAAAGACAGTCATTGAAGATGATTACTACTATATTCATTGAAGATTATTACTACTTCTAGAAACACAACACAAAGAAAGGGTTTGACTCGAAATCCAATATATCGATGAATCAAAACCAAAAAACAACAAGAAATAACAGATTGAAAACTTGATATCAATGCAAAATAGCACCGAGAATCAGATTTAAGATCTAATTTCTTCAAACACTGCACTGTGTTTAGTGTTTTTGAAGTACTTTATTAAAGGTTTGAGCTGTGTCCGAATTAAATGGTCATCATAAACAATATTAGATGGTTATCTTATAGTATGCATATAAGTTGTTGTTGTACACATTCAAACACTAAGAAATCGTTGGGTGAAAAACAAGGATGATACTTAATAAGAAATCGTGGTTCATATATGTTTGTTTCCAGGCAAATATTTGAGCAAAAATTTCAATAAAAAGTAACATACAAATTAGCGCCAAGTTATACACAAATGTAGAGCACCAAACTGAAAAACTAGTGTATATGAACAATTACTAAAAAGAGGTTCAATTACAAGCCTTCCTTGAAAATGCAGTGGTAACACTAAAGTACCACTCATGAGAGCCATAAAATATGATGATTAAGACCAGAGAGGGGTAAATAGTTTTTTTTTTTAAATTCCTTTAATTTGAAAAACTTTTGTGGAAGAATGCAAAGGTTAATAGGCTATATGAACAATTTATATAAACTCGGTGTTCAAAATAATCTCCTAGACCTCAGTACTAATAAAACAATCAAAGATAGGGAAAGAGAATGAAATGATTCACTCAAAATTCTTAGAATCTAAAACTCGATTCTAAGGAAATACTTTTGAAAAGTACATCCAAGACTTGATGCACAAATCAAGTGAGTTAAACTATGATCTAAAAAAACAATACATCTTAAAAAACGCAATATGAGATATCAAAAGATAATAAGATAAACAGACATGATAAGTATGTAAAGAGAGGAAAATAGACAAATACTAAACACAAATATAAGGATGTTCACCTAAGCCGGGGTTTGATTGACCCTGACCAGTTACTTCCTCAGTGGAAGGGCTCACAAGCCTCAAGATTCTATTTTCTAGATTAAAAGATAATTAACTCGCAAGGTCAAGTCATTGTGATCCTCTGAGACTGACACGAATAAAATATTATGTTCCACGAGTCTTATGAATACCTTAGCGATCACGTGGGATGCAACACAACCAAGTCTTATGGACGCGTGCTAGGGATTCCAAAAGATACCATCTGGTCTTATGTTCGTACTCCGAGAGACTTATCGAATAGCCAATGATCACCCCATCATGAATTGCAACACAACCAGGACTTATCGCCTACTTGAGATCTCTTATGACACTTACTCGTATGAATCCACTTCATGGATTCAAGAACCCACACGAGGTTGGTTGAGTTAGGCAAGCTAATAATCAAAGAGGTTTCTCCAAAGATGTTTATCAAATAAACGGATAAAAGAAAGTTTAAGTTCGGATCTCTCACTTCATTGTAGAGTAGAAGTGAAGTTCACCCTTACAAATATGAATGTTTGGGGTGACAAAAGAAGGTAGAAGGCCTTTAGATCTTAAACAAAGAAGTTGTTTGGTCTAAATTAAGCTTTCAACTTAAACCCTAGATCTTTTTTTTAAGCTCACTCAAATATAGTATGGATAGATTAAGAGATTTCCTCTTGAACAATGAGGAGAAACTTGCTCTTCTTTTTATTGGATCTGCTTCTATTGAATAGCTATCACAAGTTTCCCTTGAACTCCCAAAGTTGATGATGGTAAATGATGATGCAACTATTTAAAGACTAGTCCTACAAGGGTGAAGTTGACTTCACTACCTTTAGATCAGCTTTTCAAAACAATTAGATTTAGAATATTTCTATGCTTTATCAGAACGATCGTATGTTGATAGTGACATTTTAAGTGTGCAGTCGACTCTGCCCATACAACTTTTTTAAAACAAAAGTTTTTTATTGGTCATATGTCATTGTACTTGATATGGACTTCTCCTTTAAGAACATGAGCATGTCAAAGGTTATGGAATATTTAAGAGAATATTCAATCCCATATGAGGATGTTCCAAATTCAAACTTCGAATTTTGGTTCCCACACATTTTTGCCTCCAAATAGCTTTTGGCACTTCATTTGAAATTTGGTCATCCATAAACTATTTTCGCATTGTCTTCAAATGCTACTTGTCATGGTTCACTTTCTTGGGCTTCAACCATCTTGAATTTATCTTCTTAAAGCTTTAACATCGTTTGACCGATTTTCATATCTTTGACTTCGGTTTCTTTAATTTGACTTTGTCCTTGGTTGACTTTGACTTTGATTGACTCAAGACTTGATTTCTTTATTGTTTGCCGCCT
Source organism: Berberis vulgaris (assembly GCA_963556465.1). Taxonomy (NCBI): domain Eukaryota; kingdom Viridiplantae; phylum Streptophyta; class Magnoliopsida; order Ranunculales; family Berberidaceae; genus Berberis; species Berberis vulgaris. The sequence continues at coordinate 10,149,278 of OY747129.1, read as the reverse complement.
TTGATTTAGTCTTCTTGGTTGCATTTAAATGATCTAATTTCATCGATTATTCACAATCTAGTATGCATGACTTTATAATCCAATTGATGATACATAAAAACGATCACATTCCTGAGCTGAACACGTGTCATTATGATCTCGAGGAACTATGAGCTCAAGCACCAGCTCAACACAGATCCAGCCCAAGCGGATCTAAGCCCGCTCAACTTCAGTGCACCCAGCGGACCCAGACTCTTACAGCATGCTAGGCCCACACGTCTCACAGCTATCCACGATACCCATAAGCCTTCTTCAGGCAAATATCTCGAGGATCGGCTTCGGACGGGCAACTACAGTTGTTATTTGCTTCCAACTAGGAAGCAAACACCAGAGTATCTTCCACACAGGGAAACTCTCTTCTACAGATTGTTTTTGGATTGGGAACTATCTCCCGCATATCTAGGAGTGTAGAGCTAACAACGAATTTCCCTCCTTAATTAGAGAGTGATTTCCACGAAGATCTCCTCCTTAAACTACACTTACGATGGCCTAGTCGAACCAAAACTCATTGCACTATAAATAAGACACGAGGTTGGTAACCTAAGGTACGCTACAAAATCCTTGTTATAACATTACACTTCTTCAGATCTCTGTCTGACTTTAGCATCGGAGTGTCATCGGCCACCCCACGATGGTTTGTGGCTCACGTGCGTTACTTGTGCAGATCAGTAGGAACATGGTAAAAATAGGGAGCGAAAATCGACTGCATCAGTTTAGCGTCGTCCATGGGAATGACATAGTTCTTAACTTTACACTACGCGTCTTCTCCTACCAAATCCTACAGATATGGTGACCACCAGGTCATGCAACAACGAACCATGGGACACATCCAACACTTCAGATGTCCCTATACCAGTTCCTGCCATGCACGGGCAGCCTATTCACGAGCCTGCATCAACGGCAGCAATGACAGACCCCAGAATCGTGGTGATGGCATCCCAAATACAGCAGGTTATCAAGGCGGTGGAGACACTCACACGACAGAATCCACCCCCTGTTGTTGGAAACCATGAACAACACAAACCTCCACCTCCAGGGGGCGATAGGGAGCAAGCGCAGGAGAACTAGGCCCCCGCTTGTTCCTATTGGACTAAGGGAGGTTGTTCGGCAAACGCTGATCCAGCCGCTAGGACAGGATGGCTCGGTCCCGGGAACCTTCATCCCAGAGGAGTGCACAATCCGGACGTACTATATTGCCTTTCCATCCCACCTTTTGTGGACCGGATTATGAGTGAAACACTTCCGAGAAAATTCACTCCTCCTACGACGGAACCACCATTCCTTTCGATCATCTACGCCATTAGCAGCACGTAATGGTGCTCAAGGAATGATTCGAATCCGTCATGTGCAGAACCTTTCCCACCAGTCTTAAAGGCCCTGCATTGACTTGGTTCCACAACCTTCTAACAAAGTCAATCGACTCCTTCAAAACATTGGCGAAGGAATTCTTGACACATTTCGTCGGAAGCCAGCGTTTCAAAAAATGCCCGCACTACACACTTTCTCTAAGGCAAAGGCCCAGCACACTACACCAAAAGGCCTGATTAGCTACACAGAGGTGGCCATGGCTCTAAACCGTTGGTGTATTTGCCACGGCCAAAAACCGTGGCTATAATGGCCAACGACTTAAAACCGTGGCTAAAAAAAGGCTTGGCCACGGTTCTAAACCGTTGGTGTGTTTGCCACGGCTAAAAACCGTGGCTATAGTGCCCAACGGCTTAAAACCGTTGCTACATTGCACGTGTGCTGCACGTGAATGTGTGGAGAAGTCGATTTGATTTCTCGGCTAAAAAAATTTGGGTTCCCGCTCCATCTCCCCCCAACTCTCGCGAGCGGGAGGGCGAAAGTCATTCCTCGCATTTTTGGCTCACGATTTCATCTCCTCCCTCAAACCCAACTCTCCCTCACACAAACGCAACGCATCCCTCACAAACGCAGCTCTCCCACCTCGCCTCGCCTAATTTCTATGCACAAGAGCATAGTGTTTGTATTTGATGATTTTGTTAAATCTTTGATGTGTTTTATCTTCTGATCTAGGGTTTTGGAGGTTTGGGGTTTACTGATTCTACTAAGTTGGGTGCTTCAGGAGTTGGGATTGGAAACTTTGAAGAAGTTGGTCCATTGGTGTCACGCCCCGATTTTCGAGAAAAACGAAATCCTAAAATCCACGTAGGATTATCCGTTTCCCCAAAACTCGGGACGTGAAATTCAATAACAACAGAAACATTTAGCAGCAATGACAAAATATAGTTTAGAAAATATAACAAACTGAAATTTTTAACAAAACTCTAACCAGGAAAAACTGACGTCGCTAGCCCCACTAGCGGAACTCCCGTAACGCTGCTCAAAAGTCTCTGAACCTGAAAAGCTAATCGGCTACATTCCCAAAGGAATGTACCCAAGAAGCAAAAGCTCACTTGGGTCAGCAATATAGCTGGTGTGAGAAATCTTCATCCCAAAAATCAATAAAATCGCACGTGATAAACATCAAGCGAAACACAAACAACAAAACCATCACACCAATAGGTAGTTCCTCAACGAGGCAAAGGTGTGATGCAAGAAAACACAGTCCAAAGAATTTAGTTCCTCAACGAGGCAATCATATCATCATTCTAATATGTAAATATGCATTTACCTGTACTTACCCTATAGGAGTTGACTATGGCAAGTCGGACCTGCAGAAATATTAGTGGACTTGCCATCCTGCATAAAAAGGAGTAGAAACAATGCAACGTCATTTATTCTTTTTATTTGAATTAGGTTCATCTTTTTAACGGATTGATCACTTAGACGATACCACATTCGCACCACCTCCGTGCCGAACATACATGCCCGTATGCCTCTCTCATATAAAGGAGGACTACTCCGTCATCCATGCCTAAGTGGGGACATCACATACAGGCATGCATCGCGGATACCCCTAACTATATGAGTACCAAAAGCCACCATTGCGCTATCAATGCGCATAAACTCACGTCACATTTTTGACGGATAAATATCAAAGCCTATTTTAGGCATACAATCCACCACATTTCCGCAAGACTAACCCGAAGGTTATTTTAGTTTCTCTAGTAAGAAATGGGTGCCCCAACTCCGCAAGACGACCCACTGGTCATTTAGTTTCTCTAGTAAGAGAGGGGAAATCATAAACAAAAGAGATGTGGTAGTTCTAAGTGATACAAACCCAAGTGATTTACATTTTTAGAAATCAAGGTTTACCAATATCATTTATTTTTTTGATAATTCAGAATTCTTCCACAATGACATTTTTGTCATACATGAATTGATTCACAATCTATTCACCCACATTTTTGGGGAAAACATAGCATATTCATTAATCATGCTATGTAACAATATGGCAATCAAGTCACTCCTTGATTCAAATATCTCAATTCTTCATAATGCATAAACAAGTCAAAATGCATACAAATCTCCAAATTTATCACAATGCATTAATATTCATCAACCATTCAAACACCAACCAAACAAAGTCACACCCAATCAATAAAATGGTAAACATGGGTGACCCCAAACATGAACCCAGCAAGCTAGGAAAATCTCACACATCAAACAGATCACAAATATTGGGGAGCAAGCGTTTGCAACACAAAACACCACAAATAAGGCAACCTCATTCTTAACATGTCTAAAATCTCACAATTGGATTACCTGAAATGAAACTCGTCATTTCCATACAAGCAATATACATACAGTATACTGAATTGCTCATCCAAAGAGATAAAAGGGCTAAGAGTTTCACTTACACCTTACACCCAAAACCTTTTAAATGGAATTTAAATCAAGCAATATAACAAGCCTAAGAATCCACTCCAAAATCATCAAGGACAAACAACTACAGGTCATCACACCGCCAAACCCAAAATCCAAATCATAACCACACATCCTCGCAACAAAACTCATAAACCCCATCATCAAGTCCTCACAAATACAATCACTAATTTAGTCAAGAAATAAGGATTTGCAAAATAAGAAAACTCGCAGTAAAAGAGAAAGAATGAAGAAAACTCACAGTAAAAGAGAGAGAATGAAGAAACTCACAGTAAAAGAGAGAGAATGAAGAAACTCACCAATTCCATCTGAAATACAGCTCCACAAGTGAACCACCAACAAATTGATTAGATTGCAAGCCTCTAGTGATAGCGTAGGAGTGTACCTCCTTTCCTTGTCTTAAGGCAACTAAGTCTGCACAAGCAGTGAGAGCGCTCCCTAAAGTAAAAGAATCTGCCTCAACCCCTCCTTCAAACTGTGATGCTCGAAATATCTTTAGTGCTTCATGAACATCCCATTGTTTACATATCCAGAAACCATCGAGTTCCATGAGATAATATCCTTCTTCACTCCATCAAATTCCACTTGATCAAATAGCTCTCTAGCCTTTCTAACATCACCATTTTCACAACACCCAACAATCATTGTATTAAAAGAACCCAAATTTCTGACTGAAAACTTTGAAAAGATCTTCATTGCACTTCCCATATCTGCCCACCTTCTATACACATCTATCAATCCATTAACAACAAAAGGACTGGACATAAATCCATTTCTCATGATATAGCCATGTATCTCTTTCACCCAAAAGATTGTGCTTTCCCTTTTTTTCGACCTCACTTGCAGTACAACTAATTGACTCCATTGGATGACTGTTAATTTGATTTCACATTATTCACCCCTAAAGGCATGTGAACCAGTTTTGAAACTACAGTGAAGGTAAAGATTCTGAGAGCACAGTGTGTGAGATATTGACTCCTGCAGTGAAATCTTTTGAAAAAGAGAGAACCCAAAATTCTCTTGACCATAATGAACCAAAAACTAGGAAACCTCGTAATTAAGCCTAAAGAAAAGCAAATAACATTAATTCTTCTTTTGACACACCAAATCTTTCAAACTAAAAAGTTTGACAAGCCACCATCCTATCACATTGCTTACAATGACCATCAATGAGAGCATTGTAAGTGACAACAGTAGGAACCAAGCCTTACTCAAACATTACATCCAGCATCACACATGCATCTTCCAACTTATTATCTTTCCTTGATGATTAAACAATAAAAAACCCAATGAAAATTCGCATTTATATATATGAGTAATAATTAGCTCCCAAATCTCTTTCTTTTTGCAACTCTGGAACCAACAATTTCAACAAAGGCAATGTTGTTGACTAACTTATATCCACAATGAAGTTCAAATCTCTCTGTTCCACAATTAGAACTGCTACTCTTTCTCTCAATTTATCTCTCGAAAACAACGCTGAATACTAAATTATCTCAAGTATTCAACCATATTGACCTCCAGCAATCAGAAAACCCTAACGAGTGCTTGAGTGGCACTATGGCAGAAACCCTACAGATTAATCAAGAATGAATATCACCTTATATTTCCCTAAAGATTACAAAACGCCCCATATACCACCATCAAACATTTGAGTTGAGATTGGGTTGAACACAGAATCCCATATGCAGGATTCACTGAATTCAATCAGAAACATACAAATTCCAGCAAAATCAACAGAAATCTAAACACGCCATTTTGCAGAAAACAAAGATGAATGCGTTCAACTAAGTAACAAGAAGACTCTCACAAACCTCATTATATATGGCTGGTCAAGGATTCCACTCTTAAGTGCCATGAAATGGAGTTGGCTTATGGCCAACCAAACTTCAATTAAAAAAAAACAAAAGGGGAAGAAGCTTCAATTAGACAAAGAGATGAAGAACTCACTGATTCAGCTTCTCCATCCGGGCTTTCCGCAAAGTTCCTTTCACTCTCAGCTGCAAAGATGTCTCTAAGCTCCCTGACTCCCTCATTGTTCAAAGCAGCATTCCATAGGGCTGGATCAGTTGATAGCGAAACAACCGCTCTCTGAAGAGAAGTATCTGTCTGCAGCAAATGAAATGCATCATAAACTCTTTCATTTCCCAAAGTTCTTGGATACCACAGCTGCATCGAGGGCTCAATACATTCAATCTTTGATCCAGCCGATGGAACTCCATGGCTCAGGTTTGCCCCTTTATATGTTTGGGTGATTACCTCATTGTCTGAACTAGAGGAAAATCCATCCTCGCCATACTGTGGGTATGAGGCTGGGGCAAAGAATCTATCTGTCGAAGATCGGACATGTGAACACTAAACCCAACTGTATCCAGGCTGCTTCATCACTCCATTCTTTGACATAACTTCTCTCACTTCAGCTGATTCTTGCCATTGCCCATCGCCGCCATCGAAGAATAAATCGTGAAGAAGAGAGGGAGAAAAAGAGAAGAGGGTTTGCACAAGAGAAGAAAGAAATAAGGGTTTTATAGGATGGGTGGCTATTCGCCCCCACTAACATTTTGAGAGCACCCGCCCTTTAACTCACCAAATAAAACCATAATTTCGAAATTCACATTCAATTAAATGTAACCCTATTTTATTTAATTCAAAATAAAATAAATTTGTTTTATGAAATTGAGGGGTGTTACAATTGGATACTGATTTGAAGGCCAGAAATTCAACTTGGTTGCAAAAAGCTGATCTCTTGTTTGTGGTAAGTGCATTCAATTTACTGATTCTCTACTTTTTTGTTTCCCCTTCACGGTGGGTGTGTTTGTGTTGATTTGTTATATTTTGTGGTGTTTATTTGTGTTTCAAGTGTACCCATGCTTATATTTGTTGGATTTGAGATGGGTTTTTTTGAAAATAGAGATCTGAGTATTGAAAAATAGTTTAGATGAAGTCAATTGTCTATGCAAGCAATCAATGTCTGTGTGTGTATGTGATCTTCACTGTGACATTGGTATGTATTTCTTTTGATCTAATGGACTCAGTTCTGAAGGAAGTTGAAGTCAATGAAGTATGTAGCTGCTTTGAATCATTTTGTTATTTCAATCTTGATTTGGGAATTTTGATGGATGTTGATTCAATATTGAAGTTGGTTTTAGATAAGAATCAAGAATAATATTAGAAAGTCGTTTGATGAAATGGCCGAGGACAAGTCAGTCTGAATGAAATAGGATAACTGAATAGAAATAAGATTAATAGGAACAAATTACAGTAGTTCCCTTAGGAGCTTTCTTACCTGTGCACTCAATATCTGTTTGTGTCTATAATCTTCATTGTGGCATTGGTATATGTTTTTTCTGATCTATAGACTCTGTTTTGATAATCACTGAAGTATGGAACTGCTCTGAATCACTTTGCCAAATCTTGATTTGGGAAACTCGATAGAAATGATTTGATGTTGAAGTTGGTTTTGAATAAGAAGAATCGAGAATGACATTAGGAAGGTGTTTCATGAAATGGGTCTGGGAGTACTATCAGTGTGACAAATGAAAGGAGATCACATAAACTTCGAAGTGTATCCTGAATAAAATAGAATAATAGAAATATGATTAATGTGAACAAATTATGGTAGTTCCCTTAGGAGCTCTGGTTTCAATTGGTAAATCTCTTACAAACTGCATTCCCTTTCTTTTTTCAGTCGTTTCTTATTGATCTTAGGAAAATGCATTTACCATTTAGGAAGATCCATTTGTCTCTTTGAAGTTCACAAACACATGAAAGGTATGGTATTTGAACAATTTGATGGTCACAGCTGACACATTTGTGATAAATTTGAAATTTATTTTCCAGGTACCATAGAATTGACACTTCTGTAAAGTTATGTAACATCGTGATTCACAGATAAAATAAAATAAAAACTCGAACAAAGAAAATGTAAAACATGAGAGAACTACCTATGCAATAGAAAATACTGAAATATACAAGTCTCGGAAACCCGTTTACATGGCAAGAAAAAACGTTTATGTACAAACTCATCTACAACCGAAAAGGCAAGAGCATAGTGGCATACATAAAGTTGCATCCACGTCCATGGATTATAAATAAAACTACGATAAAGACTACAATCTACCATGCTGGTACTCTTAAATCATAAGTAATTGACTAATCGAAAATTAGGCGTTGCAACTAGATGTTTGGCCCTTGGCATAGTTAAACCAAAAGTCTCAGTCATATCTAAATCAGCAGTTGATACGCCACTAGGGAGCTCCCAATCAAAACAATGAACCAACTGTGCAACTACAAGTTGAACATTTGTTAAGCCTAGTTGTACCCCTGGGCACCCTCTACGACCCGACCCAAAGGGTATAAACCGCATGTCATGACCTCCAAAGTCCATATTTGTGCCAATGAACCTCTCAGGATAGAATTCTTCAACATTAGTAGACCATATTTGAGGGTCATGTCCGATTGCCCATACATTCACAATGACTCTCGACTTGTTAGGGATGTAGTAACCCTTGATTGTAATGTCTTCCATGGATTCATGTGGAATCATCAATGGTGCTACGGGGTGAAGCCTCATGCTTTCTTTGATCACTAACTCCAAGTATTCAAGCTTCAATAAATCTGATTCCTCCACCATTCGATTCATGCCAACTATATTTTCTAACTCTGTTTGAAGGCGTTTCATGACTCTTGGATGTTTGAAAAGCTCCGAAAGTGTCCACTCTATTGAAGCAGTGGATGTGTCCATTCCAGCCGCAATCACGTCTAAAACAATCGCTTTGACTGTAACGCGATCTAGCTTCTCATGTACTCTTTCGGATTCCATCAAAGACAACAATTCATCAATAATGTCCCTATGCTCATGATCTTGTCGTGTTCTTAAGTGTTCATTGATAATACTTTCTAAGTACGTATCGATGAGATTGCTAACAGCCTTCATGCGTCGATGTAATCCCTGTGTAGAAATATCATTTTTAACTTGTTAATTAAGGCATGAAAATATACAATTAAATTTCTTACATCAGAATTAATCAAATAGCCACCCTACACTAATTTGTATCTGAAAACCAATCAACCATATTAGATGTCCATACCTGAATGTCGAATGCCCCAACAAAGGGAATATAATCAGCAATGTTAAAAGCTCCAAGCAAATTCATCAACTCTTCAACTGTTGATTTGAAATCCAACCGATCCTCCTTACGTCCAGTTAACATCATGAATGTCATGTCTTCCATGAGCCTTCCCACTCTATCACTCACATCCACAACAGCATGCTTCTCAGCTGCATCCTTAAGCCACTTCACAAGACAGTTTACATTCTCCTTCCTCATCGGCTTCATGGACTCAATCTTTGACCCACTGAGTACCTTTAACATGAACACTTTACGTATATTTCGCCATTGAGGACCATACTCGCTAAAAGCAAGGTCCCTCTGGCCATAAAGTATGTACTGAGATGCCTGATGTTTTGGCCTACCAGCAAAGACTAGATCATGAGTCTTAAGAAACAACTCAGCAGCTTCCGAAGAGGAAACCACTATGGTTGGGACTAGACCGAGACGAATGTACATGATGGATCCAAATTTCTGGGCTAGTTTGTGAAGGTTGCGATGTGGCAGCTTACCCAACATATGAAGATGGCCTAGAATTGGGAGTCCAGATGGTCCAGGGGGTAACTTATGATGAGCATTGTCATCGGTCCTATATGTTCTTCTAAATAAATATAGGCTTGCAAGAACTACAGATAGAATCAAAGCAATCCAATCATCCATTGTTGATTAACAAAGAAGGTGCATAAACTGAGCCTTGAGAATGTGCATATTTATAGAGATTAGGGTGTCATTATACTCTACATACGCGGATATTTAAATTTTATTTTATTTTATTACAACAATTCAATAATAAGACAAAATTATTCAATTTCTAAACAAAATAAATATATAAAACTTTAAGGGTATATGTATAGTTTATAAATAAATAAAGGGCTTCAAATAATTTATGTTAGTGGCATATGTATAAATAATCAATGTTTGAGAGGGGCTGATTTTGATTGTAAAAACGTTAATTGTGGAGGAAAATATGAGAAATCCAAAAGTTAGATGTAATGATTTTATTTATTTATAATTTATAAATAATTGAAGGGCTTTAAATAAATTATATTAGAAATTTAGGTACAATTATTGAATGTTTACAAGGTCTAGTTTTGATTGTAAATAATTTAACTTTGGGATGGTAAAATGGTAATAACGTATAATATTGTTTTCAAAATAAGGACCTATTTATAATTTATAAATAATTAGAAAATTTTAGGTCTAATTAATGAATATTGAGAGGAGTTGAATTTGATTATAAATAATATAAATTTAAAAGTGTAATAATATTTTTTAATTAAAAACACGAATATTCCTGAAATTATTAATTAGTTTTTTGCTTTTATATGTGATCATTAAAAATTGAATATGACAAAATAGAAAAGTAATCGGTGATTCTAAATGGCGAGGAAACAGGCAAGGGAAGGGGGTGTGACCCTCCGTCTCCCTCAATATTAATGTTAACGACGAATAGATAGTGATAATTGGCCACAAATAGATAAGGTCCGTCCAGACATGCATGTAGCATGTGAGGAGGAGATAAATCAAATCAATTCAATCATTTATTTTTTAGATGATGAGCTGTTATTAGGGCCCACTCTTTTAAAACAAACAAAGACTGCTCGTACACTACCAAAACATGTGATGCAAGATCACTTTAATAGTTGAAGTTGCTTTTGTTATTGCAAAATTCTAAATGTCGAGGAAAGTGAGGTTATTTATTTTTGTTTTGTGTGTTTAAAAAATCAATAATTTTATTGTGCTTGATGGGATGTGCCTGGAGTATTGGGTTTGCAATGTCCATCACGTCTTGTGCCCATTCCTATTGGTAACTATTAACTCTATTTTATAATATTTTTTTTTTGAGATGAGTAGTCAAGAGAAAATGATCAAACCATTATTTCTGAGATGAAACATCAGACATAAACTAGAGTTGATTCGAATGGAACTAGATCGAAAACATTTGTTCCTATTTCTGTTTTAAATCTCGTTTTAAACATGAATATAACATGATGAGCTGTTATTAGGGCCCACTCTTTTAAAACAAACAAAGACTGTTCGTACACTACCAAAACGTGTGATGCAAGATCACTTTAATAGTTCAAGTTGCTTTTGTTATTACCTAAAAACTATCAAATCACAATTTATTTATTTTTGTTTTGTGTGTTTAAAATATCAATAATTTTATTGTGCTTGATGGGATGTGCCTGGAGTATTGGGTTTGCAATGTCCATCACGTCTTGTGCCCATTCCTATTGGTAACTATTAACTCTATTTTATAATATATTTTTTTTTTGAGATGAGTAGTCAAGAGAAAATGATCAAACCATTATTTCTGAGATGAAACATCAGACATAAACTAGAGTTGATTCGAATGGAACAGATCGAAAACATTTGTTCCTATTTCTGTTTTAAATCTCGTTTTAAACATGAATATAACATGATGAGCTGTTATTAGGGCCCACTCTTTTAAAACAAACAAAGACTGTTCGTACACTACCAAAACGTGTGATGCAAGATCACTTTAATAGTTCAAGTTGCTTTTGTTATTACCTAAAAACTATCAAATCACAATTTATTTATTTTTGTTTTGTGTGTTTAAAATATCAATAATTTTATTGTGCTTGATGGGATGTGCCTGGAGTATTGGGTTTGCAATGTCCATCACGTCTTGTGCCCATTCCTATTGGTAACTATTAACTCTATTTTATAATATATTTTTTTTTGAGATGAGTAGTCAAGAGAAAATGATCAAACCATTATTTCTGAGATGAAACATCAGACATAAACTAGAGTTGATTCGAATGGAACAGATCGAAAACATTTGTTCCTATTTCTGTTTTAAATCTCGTTTTAAACATGAATATAACATGATGAGCTGTTATTAGGGCCCACTCTTTTAAAACAAACAAAGACTGTTCGTACACTACCAAAACGTGTGATGCAAGATCACTTTAATAGTTGAAGTTGCTTTTGTTATTACCTAAAAACTATCAAAACACAATTTATTTATTTTTGTTTTATGTGTTTAAAAAATCAATAATTTCACTGTGCTTGATGGATGTGCTTCGAGTATTGGGTTTGCAATGTCCATCCCGTCTCGTGCCCATCCCTAGTGGTAACTATCAACTCTATTTTATAATTTTTTTTTTTGAGATGAGTAGTCAAGAGAAAATGATCAAACAATTATTTCTGAGATGAAACATCAGACATAAACTAGAGTTGATTAGCATGTAACAGATCGAAAACATTTGTTCCTATTTCTGTTTTAAATTTTGTGAAACTTAAATTCGTTACCAATTTCCATTCCAAAATTTCAGAATTAAAATTGGAAATTTTCAATCAAAATTTTTGGAATCTTCGAAAAACTTCAGAATTTTAAAGATTTGGAAATGAATTTTTAGAAAATGGGGATTAGTCTCAATCAAAATTCAAAATAGTGGTAAGACTCAATTGGGGGTAAAATTAAAAAACAAAGAAAAACCTTAACCACAACTTAAAAATGATTATATATGTGATCTTATTTATGGTATGATAATGATTGCATACATGTATTTACAATTTATAAATTATAATATATAATTTTATTTTATTAATATGATGAATGCAAACATGAAATCTAACTTATTTAAGAAAATATCAAAATAAATCAAAATTTTCATATCGGAATGCAATAATCGGAATGTTTTCGGATTGGAGTCGGATATTTCAGAACATTCCAATTCTGTTCCAAAAAATTTGAAAATTGTCGGAAATCACCATTCTCGAATTCAATAACTTGGAAATAGAAATTATTTTGAAAATTTTCACTTAGAAACATATTTTTTCTATCAAACTTGCAGCCCTAACTTAAAGTTGGCTCATAAATAAGCTTTGAAAGAGTTGCATAAATAAATTTGGAATTGTTGACAGGTCATTTAGAATTGATGAAAAAGTTGATTGTTAAAGGATTTCAATATCTACAAGCTAAAAAATGTTAGATGCTTAAAATAAAAATTAAATAGTACACCACAAATTTTGGGTATCTATTAACAAGAAACACATCCCGCTAATTTTTTGCATAGCCATGCATTCTAGTATTTTTAACTCATATGTAATTGACTACTCGAAAATTAGGCGTTGCAACTAGATGTTTGGCCCTTGGCATGTCATGACCTCGAAAGTCCATATTTGTGCCAAGAACCTCTCAGGATAGAATTCTTCAACATTAGTAGACCATATTTGAGGGTCATGCCCGATTGCCAATACATTCACAATGACTCTTGACTTTTTTTGGGATGTAGTAACTAGGGGTGGGCACGGGACGGGATGGGACGAGATATACCCATCCCTATCCCATCCCGTTCATACGGGATCGGGACGGGACGGGATGGGAAAAACCCCATCCCGACCTCGTCCCATCCCAAACGGGTTCTGGATGGGACGGGATCAGCAGGGGATGCCCACCCCTAATCGCTGCACCAAATATGAGCTGAAAGTTCTAATATATTATGAGATGAAAAATTTACAGCTCCCTGTTTGATTGAAAAAATTCATTATCCAAAAACAAAGAGCAATTGTCATTCAGATATTAGCTGCAGGTTACCCTCTAACAAAAATAAATCGTACAAATTTTAAATCACAATCTCCTTTCTAAAAAGTATTGACCTGAAAATAATGCAGGGTATACCACTGAACATATGCCACAGAAGTACTAACTACACAACAAACTTAGTGCACGAATATCACAATGCAATGGTATATTGGTAATGCTAAGCATCATGGTTGAACATCAAAGTAATCCATTAAATGATGATAACAGATAAACACACTAAAATTTCTGACCTTTTTTGCATCTGGGTAGATCGAAAATTATTGGAGTTGCTTGTTTAAAAAAGAAATAAGAGGTTCATGAAAATCTGAGTTTTTTTGGTTGCTATATCAAAGTGAAAAAAGACTAACTAGAAAGAGGATGTTCCCAATCAGAATAAACTTTTTGAAAAGTTTACTGCTATGAAATTACGAATAAGAGTCTGCCATGGCGGCTCTGTGTTTAAGTGTAACTCATGCATGCTTCAAGCCATGGGAATCCAAATGGAGACAAGTGAATAGTCCAATCAAATCCAAGAATTTCGGCAGAAGTTTGCATTATTCTTATATGGAAGCCTACTAATATAGAAAATTAGAAATCTATAAGAGTGCAAACAAATTCCAAATAAGACACAAGGTTGAAGAACTGTTGTGACCTTAATTTTTCTTCTCTCAAAGAAAAACATTAAAGCTAAACAAAGTTCCTGATAACTGCTTGCTTTTAGCATTTACTTCATAAACATAGAGCACGAGTTCATAAAATTTGAAAAATGAACTAAAACTTGATGATTGTCCCAACGCATCATAAAAAGTTTAAACACACGGTATTCTACAAAGTTGATCATATTATTAAAGAGTTAAGACAGTTTAACAGCAAATATTACATGCATCAAACAGTGCAAAATACCTGGGGATCTGATCTGAGGATTGTTTGTAGTAGAAATAGGTAATCAGGCGTATACCCAACCTGCATTTAAAAACATCAACAAGAATAATAAATTTCAGAAATAACGTCAACCAATTCCAACTTCAAGAATCAAACAAAGACTGGAACACAAAAATATATGGCAAGTACCTGCTTCGAGTAAATCAAAATCTTGTCAAACTCCCTTCGTTCAGCAAAAGCTGCAACAACTTTTGGAGTAGCCCTTGCCTTTATGTATATTTTCAGAGCAAGATCGTTGTCAACAGTCTACAAAACAAACAAAGATAGCATGTTGAATTAGGAAAATAGCTCAAAGTGTGGAGCTGAATCAAAGTCCAGTATTGAATATTCAGATTAGTAATTGTTTTGACAAAATTGAAATTATAAAGCGTGAATGTAATTCAATATTAGATCCCTAACCATACCTTGACAAGATCTCCAAGTTCCTCACTACATTCAAGTTTATCCTCAGCCAACCAATTCTCCAAAAGATTCTTTTTGTTCTGATTCACAACTAAACGAGATAACTCCAAAGACTCAAATGCATTGAGCTTTCCTTTAGTTAACAATGTCCCAAAGTACTGCAACAATGGTGGAGTTTGCCCATCTTGCACAGGAACACTCTGCAAAAGGAAAGGTAAATATCATAAACCAATCAAATGCTATGCTTCTTTTCTGCTTCCAGGACATCAATACATAAGATAAGACACGGCAGCAGTGCTTTCCTTTCATAGGAATGAAAGCACTACATCAAAGGAATAACAGAAATTGGACATTGGCCCTAAGAAAATTTATCACTACACCAAGGAAATAAATAATAAATTTATTATAGTAAGTGAGATTCTAAATAAAAATAAATAATTAAATAAAAATATTAATAATTAATATTAATAAATTAGTTCGGGACGGGACGGGATTGGCGGGATTGAAAATCTTCATCCCATCCCATCCCATTCTAGATCGGGACGGGACGGGATCGGGATGAAATTATTCAATCCCATTAAGACCCGAAAAAATCGAGACGGGACGGGACGGGATCGGGACGGAAACGGGATCGCGGGATGGGATGCCCACCCCTAGTAGTAACCCTTGATTGTTTTCAGGTCAAAGTTCCTCTGATATATCATCTATCCCACCATGATGTAAGCCCATCTACCATAATTGCCCAACTTACTAGTATTCGAAGTGGAATGTAGTTGGGTACATGAAGGATACTAAAAAATTGTTTACTCCCACCACTGTTATTGCTTAAGGTATCTATGGGGTGCAAAGGAAGGGGTAGTGCCTGAGGTCCTTCCGGTGATCTTGGATGCAGAGAGCTTTCTCTATTATTGTATGGAGTTATAAGGATATATATTGTAAAAAAGATAGGAGGTTTTCATGTTTCAAGGCGTGCCGTGCGGGGGTAGGTGTTTGTTTTTGGAAAGCGAGTATGGTTTTGAAGATCCTCAAACATAATAATAATAATAATAATAATAATAATAATAATAATAATAATAATAATAATAATAATAATAATAATAATAATAATAATAATAATAATAATAATAATAATAATAATAATAATAAAGGATGATGAAGATTACAATCGCGCAAATATTTACTCGTTACATTATCAACAACATAGAATTGCTTCAAAATCTCAATGAAGAACCTAATTAGTTCTAATTCAACGGTCTCTAGGTTGGGGAGTAATCTTGCAAAGTGGTATGCTATAGAAGTTGTTGCATGGTGCATTAATTTGCCATAAATTTACTATCTCATAAGCATCAATCGATCCTTTAATCACCCTTATGACTTGATTCATATATAATGTGCAACTCAAGATGTAAGAGAAGTCGATGCAAAGAACAAAAGAGCAATGAACCTTGATAAAGAAACCATTGAATGCTAGCTCTAAACTTGCATCCATACAAGATTCCAGTAGATATCTGCATTCCCATATATATATTATCGTCATCAATTATCTGAATTTAGGATTTGACCTCTTGCTTTGAGAAGATCTTCAAGGAGCGTCTTTCTTAGGTGACTTAGTTGTGGTCACCTCACATCCATCTTCAATAGTGTTTTGACCCACTATAGTTGCTTCCTTTTCCAATAGAGCTTTTATTTCGATAAGTTTTGTACATTCTCTTCTATCGCAGCACATTCTGTACATTCTCTTCTATCGCTTGTATGGTTGTCTTGGGTAGGTGTTGTTTCAACATCATCCAGATTGTGATAAACGATGTAGACTAAAACTCAAACTATCATGTTGGTTCATACAATATTCTCCCGACATGTCTATTTATAACCCAAATTCCAGACCTTGCAACTAATTGTGCTTCATTTCCAAATTGAAAATCTCTCCACCACGCTTGTAATGAGGACTGTTCAAAAAGTAAAATTTTCTCCACTTTCTCTCTATTTTAGGTTAATTTTCTTTTGTTTAAACCATCCTTTTTTTTAGTGTTTAAGCAATGGTCATCTTCAACTTCTCCCATCTTCAACTTCTCCCAGGTCTGTTCTGTTTCAGGAGGCATTCTTAAATTCAAATTTATTATATATAGTTAAATTACCTTCGGTAATTTATAATAAGGGGTAGGTGTAATAAAACTTGTTTGTTTTCCTTGCATATCTCATGCTTATATTGTCATCTGCATCATACAAGTGAAAAGTTTGAAGTATGCAAGATTTTGAAGGAATATGCAAGATTTTAAAGTCGATAACCGAATAGGATGTTTTTGAGAAGCCATGTTGATTGGATCTACATCTAAAGCACAATGTCAATTACTATTCACTGTAGATCAAATCAAATAAGTGGTTGTTACTATTCAAATGCATAACATCTTTGCAACAAAGTCTGACATAGCACAATATAAATCAAAGACCATGAACCTTCAATAAGCAAAAAAAACGGTCATTAACATGCCATGAACCAAAGTTGAGCATCTCATAAACAAACAAAATGTGATCACATGCAACACAAAATCTTCAAACCAAAAAGCAGTTTTCACTAACTTATATGCTTTGTCCTCTTGGCCTTATAGGTATCTGTTTCAAGTGCCTTGTCCCCTTGGGTTTGTCCCCTCCTATCCCTGCTATTGAATGTGTTCCCAGCTTGTAACATGGGATTCACTGGTTGCCTCATTGGTGGGGCCCTAACTATTTATGCAAAGGGCCGAGTTGGGAACATGGATGTTCGAATGTTGTGTATAGTTGGAGCTGTAGGCGTCTGAGGCTGAAATTTTGGTTATGGAGGAGCTGTGGGCATTTCCTTTAGAGGTCCACCTCTTCTTCTACTACATCTACTACCAGTCTTTGCATCCCTTAGCTTGTTGTTCATAACCCTCCTGAATCTAGGTGCCTTTAACTTCTTAGATGTTTCTCATTGTCAGCAGTATGCTCCTTATGAGGGTTTTTACAGGTTCTACTGTTGTGACCCTCCATTCCACATCTTTTGCAACTTCTTAGGTGTAATTAATGAATATTGAGAGGGGTTCAATTTGATTATAAATAATATAAATTTAAAAGTGTAATAATATTTTTTAATTAAAAGACAAGAATATTCCAGAAACTATTAATCAGTTTTTTGCTTTTACATGTGATTATTAAAAATTGGATATGGCAGAATGGAAAAGTAACATTAAAGTTGAAGACATACACTTTTCGTTAATCATTTGGGGAAGATGAACGATGTAGGGCTAATTCTAGGGTGCCTGGTGCTACCAGGCACTGTAGATCCGCATCGAGATATGAATTGTCTCTTATCTCAATGCAGATCTACGGTGCCTGATAGCACAGGCACCCAACCAAACACGGTAGCATTACTCAAGGAACCCGTCTAATTGTCGAGGAAAACAGTGAGGGACCCCACCAGGGGGGGGAGTGGTGGGGTAGAGGGGGACCGTCCATCTCCCCCCCGGATGCGCGCTTGACTTTTCACCGCACGCATCCCGAGGGTTCAAACGTGCATCCCGGGGGATGGACGGGTACGTGACTGAGGATGCATTTGCTGATTGAAATCATAGCTTAGTGTGCAGTCAAACACATCATTTTGACCCGAGTTTTTCTCAGGCGTTGGCGCTTTGTTAAGTGTAAATAGAATAGCACAATTAATGTTGTTAGTTAGTTCAGCAGTCTGTTAAGCATAAATGTTGTTACTGATATTGTTAGGTTGTTATAAGAGTTGTGTTGTTGCTAGGCTGTTGCAAGCACTGCAAGTGCTGTCTATATAAACTTGTCATCAGTACATTTGTAATTCAGTATGAAATACAGAAGTTTAATCCATGTATTACTTTAGAATCTAACATGGTATCAGAGCCATGACAGAGTCATTTTGTTTCTCCTTTTCTGCAGAAGTTAACATTGCTCTTCCTTTCAATCGTTTCCTTCATTTCAAGCTTTCTTAGTATTAGCAATGGTGGATTCAACTGCTACAACTTCTTCAAATGTTGCTTCACTCACAAATTCAGTCATGATAGAGTCAAAACCAGTTGTGTTTACTCATGTTCTGTTTGTAAAACTTGATGAACACAACTATTTGTTGTGGAAACAACAAGTGTTGGCAACAATCAAAGGTCATAAACTTCAGAAATTTATTGACAAAGGTTCATCTCCACCACATTTTCTATCGGCTGAAGATCAAGCAAATAGAGTTGTTAATACAGAGTTCATTAACTGGGAGCAGCAAGATC
The DNA here is from genome assembly GCA_963556465.1 of Berberis vulgaris. Taxonomy (NCBI): domain Eukaryota; kingdom Viridiplantae; phylum Streptophyta; class Magnoliopsida; order Ranunculales; family Berberidaceae; genus Berberis; species Berberis vulgaris. Next base: position 10,130,190 of record OY747129.1, on the reverse strand, counting down.
AACTCCTCTTTTCATGGCTTCTTTCCTCTATGACTCAACCATTGCTCACAAGGTTAGTAGGATGTGAAACTTCTGAACATGTTTGGAAAACTCTTGAAACCTACTTCAACTCTCAAACCGTAGCCAAAATCTCCCAGTTTAGAACTCAATTGCATAATTTCAAGAAAGGAGATCTCTCCATCAATGATTATCTACTGAAATTGAAGTCTATTATTGATCAACTAGCATCAGTAGGACATCCATTGTCTGCAAGAGACCATATTAATGCAATCTTTGATGGATTACCACAAGTTTATGACACTTTTGTAGTCTCAGTCACTTCAAGATCTGATACTTATAGTGTAGCAGAGGTTGAGTCCTTGTTGCTTGCTCAAGAGACAAGAATTGAACGACATTTGAAAGATCTTGATATTTCTAGCTCTATAAATCTTGCTCACACCTCATACAGACCATCACCAAGGTCATTTGTCTCTAATTCACCTAGAGGTGCAAGGTATCCATTCAACTCACATAATCAATCATCAAGAGGAGGAACAATATTTGGATCAGGGCGAGGATTCAAGCAATCTGGTACTGGTTATCAGTCTGGTACTGGTAGGCCTCAGTGTCAAATATGTTGGAAATTTGGTCATCTTGCTTTTAAATGCTATAATCGGTTTGACAACAGTGTGTCAAATCCGTGGAACTCTACTCTGCAAACCTCATCATCAAGCATACCTTCTCAGTCAGCAAATCTAGCACCTCGTCATGCCTATTATGCTGCCTCTAGTCAGTATATTCATCCAAACTGGGGTGCTGAATCCTCTGTGTCAATGCAACCAAGTGGTGTTTATTCATCTGCTGATCATCGATGGTATCCTGACTCTGGGGCAACTGATCACTGTACTCCTTTTACTCAGAATTTGGCATCCTCAGTGTCGTATCATGGCAATGAACAGCTTCATGTTGGTGATGGTTCGACCCTACAAATTCAGAATATTGGTCAGTCCTCCTTACATTCTTTAAATTCTTCAAGAACACTACTTCTTAAGAACATCCTTCAGGTTCCTAAACTTACTAAAAATCTTCTAAGTGTTTCAAAGTTTGCAAGAGACAATGGAGTCTTCTTTGAGTTTCATTCTGACTTGTGTTATGTCAAAGATCAGATCACCAGTCAAGTCCTCCTGGAAGGAAAGCTTAACAAGGGACTTTATGTTTTCCCTTCCATGTTCCTTATTGCCCGAAATGCATTTTCTCCTTCAACTGCATTTTCTCCTTCAACTGCTACAAGCTCTTCTTCCACTACTTCAAGCTCTTCTGGGTACACTCAACCAGCTTCAGTTCATACAACCACATCTGAGTCACCTTCTACTTTGCATCTTTGGCATGCTCGCCTAGGACACCCCTCATTTCCACTTGTGCACAAAATTCTTACTCAATGTAATATTCATGTTTCTCACAAGAATAATGAATTGTGTTCTTCATGTTGTTTAGGAAAAATACACAAGTTTCCATTTTCTTGTTCTTCTACTGTATACAATAAACCTTTAGAACTCATTCATACAGATCTTTGGGGTCCTGCTTCCACTGTTTCTTCTAATGGATATAGGTATTATATTCATTTCATTGATGCCTGTAGTAGGTTCACTTGGGTATATCTTTTAAAGAATAAATCTGATGCTTATTCCACTTTTATTAAGTTCAAGTCCTAGGTTGAATTAGAATTTGGTCTCCCTATCAAATGTATTCAATCTGATTGGGGAGGAGAGTATCGATCTTTTTTCAAAATTTTTAACTCAGCATGGCATCTGTCATCCGTTGACTTGAGAATGTGCATTTTTATAGAGATTAGGGTGTCAACGCACTCTACATACGCGGATATTTAATTTTATTTTATTTTATTACAACAATTCAATAATAAGACAAAATTATTCAATTTCTAAACAAAATAAATATATAAAACTTTAAGGGTATATGTATAGTTTATAAATAAATAAAGGGTTTCAAATAATTTATGTTAGTGGCATAAGTATAAATAATTAATGTTTGAGAGAAGCTGATTTTGATTGTAAAAGCGTGAATTATGGAGGGAAATATGAGAAATCTAAAAGTTAGATGTAAGGGTTTTATTTATTTATAATTATAGATAATTGAAGGGCTTCAAATAAATTATATTAGAGAGTTAAGTACAATTATTGAATGTTTACAAGGTCTAGTTTTGATTGTAAATAATTTAACTTTGGGATAGTAAAATGGTAATAACATATAATATTGTTTTCAAAGTAAAAGCCTATTTATAATTTATAAATAATTAGAAAATTTTAGGTGTAATTAATGAATATTGAAAGGGGTTCAATTTGATTATAAATAATATAAATTTAAAAGTGTAATAATATTTTTTAATTAAAAGACAAGAATATTCCTGGAACTATTAATTAGTTTTTTGCTTTTACATGTGATGATTGGCAACAAATAGATAAGGTCCAAACATGCTGTAGCATGTGAGGAGGAGATAAATCAAATCAAGTCAATCATTTATTTTTTAGATGATGAGCTGTTATTAGGGCCCACTCTTTTAAAACAAACAAAGACTGCTCGTACACTACCAAAACATGTGATGCAAGATCACTTTAATAGTTGAAGTTGCTTTTGTTATTACCTAAAAACTATCAAATCACAATTTATTTATTTTTGTTTTGTGTGTTTAAAATATCAATAATTTTATTGTGCTTGATGGGATGTGCCTGGAGTATTGGGTTTGCAATGTCCATCCCGTCTCCTGCCCATTCCCAGTGGTAACTATTAACTCTATTTTATAATTTTTTTTTTTTTTTTGAGATGAGTAGTCAAGAGAAAATGATCAAACCATTACTTCTGAGATGAAACATCAGACATAAACTAGAGTTGATTCGAATGGAACATCAGACATAAAACATTTGTTCCTATTTCTGTTTAAAACTTTTGTGAAACTTAAATTCGTTACCAATTTCCATTCCAAAATTTCAGAATTAAAAATGGAAATTTCCAATCAAAATTTTTGGAATCTTCGGAAAACTTCAGAATTTTAAAGATTTGGAAATGAATTTTTAGAAAATGGGGATTAGTCTCAATAAAAATTCAAAATAGTGGTAAGACTCAATTGGGGGTAAACTAAAAATCAAAGAAAAACCTTAACCACAAATTTTATCCCATGACACCCAAACCTTAACCTCTAACTCTCAAACCTTCTTCCGCCTGTGGAAAACAAATTTTATCCCATGACACCCATTTTTTCTTAAGTCGGCCTTCACAATTCCCCCAAAAGAAGTCCGCCAACAAACTCTTTATCCGTGCTAGAACTGTCCTTGGTACACACATGGTACTAAGAATATAAATAGGAATCGAGCTAAGAACATGCCTGATCAAGATTAATCTTCCTTCTGGAGATAATAATTTTGCCTTCCATCCTTGAATGCGAACCTGAATCTTAGTGATTAAATCTTCAAAATATGAAATTTTAACTCTCCCTTGGAACAAAGGCCCGCCCAAATATTTCAATGGAGCAGCGCGAAATTGAAAATCTATGCCACTCTTTAAAGCTACAATGCGCTCCGCTGTGGCCTTATCCTCCAAAGTAAAAGAACTTTTCCCTTCATTTATTTTCTGTCCCGAGGCCTTGCAGTAGCGTCGCAGGAACTCCATACATCCCATGACTGAGGATTTTCTGCCATTTAAAAAAATTAGAGTGTCATCTGCATACAGAAGGTGGGAAACCGGGCTGCAATTCCTGGGGGTATAATAGTACCCAATTTTGCCATTCTAAAAAACTGATTTCAAACCCCTACTCAACATTTCGGAAGCAATAATGAAAAGAAAGGGGGATAGGGGATCTCCCTGCCTTAATCCCCGAGTGGATCTGAAAAAACCTTTGTAGACTCCCTGGAGCAGAACCGAAAATCCACAAAAAGCAATACAATTAGATATGAGGTGGCAGATTCTACCATTAAAGCCAAACTTTTTAAGAACTGCAAACAAAAATTTCCATTCCAGCCTATCATAGGCTTTCTCCATGTCAATTTTCAGCACCACATTGTCTCCAAAAACCTTCCTGTTAATGTCTCTGATCATTTCCTGCGCCAGGCCAATATTTTCACCAATGAACCTGCCTTTGACAAAAGTCCCCTGCTCCTGAGAAATCAACCTAGGCAAGATATCTACCAGCCTATTGCACAGGATTTTTCTAAAGATCTTATAAATCACATTACACAAACTGATTGGGCGAAAATCAGAAAAGGAACCTGGATTATCAATTTTAGGAATCAACGCCATGAAGTTCGCCGAGAAAGACGCCAGCATTGCCTCCCCTTCAAAAAATTGTACAGCTGCCTCCCAGATATCCATACTCAAAACCTCCCAACAAAACTGAAAGAAATCAGCAGTAAAGCCATCCGGACCTGGCACACTATTTTTGGGTATGTCGAAAACAACATCCCGTACTTCCTTCAAGGAAGGTCGCTTAACCAGAAGCGCACACTGACCGGATTCCAACAATGTCGGGATGCAATTTAGCAAATCCACATCCTCCCTAACATCACCTTGCGAAGACATCAGATTAGTAAAAAACTCATTGGCTTTGTCAAGGATCTCACCAGGTTTCGAAATAACTCTACCGCACGGTAAAGTAATCTGATTGATGGCTCGTCTCTTTTGTTTGGACTTGGTGGAAGCAAAAAAGTATTTAGTGCAGGCATCCCCCTCCTTGAACTCTTTTTCACCTGATTTTTTAATCCAGTAAAGCTCCTCCTGTTTGAGAGCTAATCTGTACTCTGTCTGACAACGGTGTAAATTGCAACAAGCCTGGACATCCCAATTAGCATTAACATTTAGCCCATTATTACTGTTATTTGCAAAACCCGCCAAAAGTATTGTTTCCCACTACTGCATTTCATCTTCTAATGCTCGAATCCTGCTGAACACATTACCAAAAACCGTCCTATTCAACTGTATCGGAGCTCGTCGTGCCAGTTTGAGTTTGGCATCCACTCTATCAATGGGTCTCATGGTACCTATGTCAGTCAACCACGTGTCCTTGACCAGTTCCATAAAATCATGATGTGTCGTCCACATATAAAGGAAACAAAAAGGAGCAAAACCGAATTTTGATTGAGTTGGCATGGAGGCCAACAGCGGAGAGTGATCTGAGAAAGTTCGACTAAGATGTTCCATTTTGGGGCTGCCCAAATCTGTCAACCAAGCTGAATTAGTAAAGATCCTATCCAGTCTGGCCCAAATACGCTCACTGCCCCGTCTGTTATTACACCAAGTGAGACGAGGACCCGAGAATCCACAATCAATTAAGCCACTGTTTTCAATACAGTCAGAGAAATGTGACATGCTCGCCATGGACGGCTCCACCCCCCTACTTTCTCTCCAGAATGCAAGTAAGTATTAAAATCTCCTCCGACCATCCAAGGAATGTCATGGTTTGCCGCAAAATTTGTCATATTCAACCATAGATCCTTTCTTTCATCCACAGAACATTTAGCATAAACAAAGGAAATTAAAAAAATTCTTGAAGCAGAATCCGTTACCTGGCAATGAATGATCTGATCCGACATATCCACCACCGAGAGGGCGAGGGAAGTATCCCAAAGAATCCAATTCTTGCCGCCAACTGTGTCGTTTGAGGCAAAGCCACCCAGTTGGAGTTTGTTGCCAATCTCCAAAGATCTACTAGCAGCAATCATAGGCCCCGCAATCATAAGAATTCGGACTTTGTGCTCCACCACCATATTTTTTAACCTCCTCCTCGTGACCTGATTACCAACCCCACGAGCATTCCAAAACATAAAGTTTTCCATCATCTTAAGCACGGTAGGAAGATTTACCCCTCTTAGTCTTACGACGTTTGCCCGGAAGGGCCGCCGAGTTGACTTTGTTCTGGTGATCCTTATCAGAGTGTGCCCCCAAATTTAAATCATTAATAGCATGTGTTTCCGGTCCCAACTCCGACTCCGACGCAGCCACGTCACTATCATCTGTGGCGTTATCAAAAGTATTAGTGGAATTTGGGTGTTTCTTGTTTCGCAAAACACGGTTCTCCTCAACCAGCTGGACGACAACATCATACAAGCTCCCATCCTCATCGTTTCTGACCGCCGCAGGCTTTGAAAGAGTCCGCTTGGCCATGACTGTTGTCAACTGTTCCATCACTGTCGGCTTCACTGTGGCAGTCCCTACTTCCTGAGGTAGCACGTCCCCTGGAGGTTGGGGCTTTGGACTGACCGAGACATGTGTACGTGGACTGGGAGGCCGTGAGCAGGCCATGTTCTGACTGGACGGACTGGGACAGGCTGTGTTCGGACTGGGGCAGGCCGTGTTCGGGCTGGACGGCCTTGGGCCGTGATCAGGCTGGGCCCGAGGAGACACGAGGACCGTGTTCGGGCTGATTTCTTGAGCTGGAACAAGGCATGGACTGGTGGTGATCACAGGGCATGGACTGCTCGCATTGCCTGGACTACTCGCAGGGCATGGACTGCTCGCATTGCCTGGATTGCTCGCAGAGTTTATGATGCCGTGAGCTGACTGGGACGAAAACACTCCTGCTGCCCCGACTGATGCAGCTCGTTGCGCTGATCCTGGACGCCCCAAGTGAGCGCTCCCAATATCATCATGCGTCCTTGCCACAATGTGATGTTCCCGACGGATAAAGTCATTTTTCATGTCGTCGACAAGACCACTCTTGGCCCCTAAGATGATGTCATCTGTTGGCTGTTCTTGAAGTCCAATAGCATTAGCAATCTCCGAAGTAGTATACCCCGCCTCTAGAAGGCATTCTTCCGTATTTTCTGTAACCTTCTCAGCACTAACATGAACCATAGTCTCACGCTCATCCGCAGCAGTGTTTTCAGTAAGTGACTCAAATTTGTTTGACAACATCACCTGTACCGGATCCATGGCCGTCGGCCTCTTCTCCCCAATGTCCTCATCCATTTCTTCCCCCTGGCTGTTCTTTGCTCCACTCGGGCCGACCGCTAGATTTTGAATTTTATCTTTTTTGAGAACGGGTACATAATGTTGCTTAATAGCTTTGGTTTCAACATGCGGCTTGACCGTCTTCTCCGTTTTACCAGAGTCAGGACCTCCCCCACTGCCCTTGAGACCAAATTTTTTCCTGCGAAACTCCTCTTGATGGCCTATCAAAGAGCAAAAGTCACAGTATTTAAAACCTGGATATTCTATGTTCTGCCAGAAACCCCTGTTATTAGCCCGGTCAATCCAAACTCTATTTGGTAATTTCTCCGCTAAAGACATATCCACACATACATGGGCAAAGCCCGGCTGGGTGAGACAGCGAGTATGATCATCCATCCGCAAATAACCACCAAAAGAATTCACAATAGCTTTTAAAATAGGGGGATGAAATAAATGCAAAGGTAAGTTAGGTAACTCTACCCATAGGGGCACCGAGATTGGGTCTTCCTTCAAACTGAATCCATCGTGCCAACGGAAAGCTTTAAACCGAACTCCTCGAATCAGGAAAGAGTCTCTCGACAGAACTTTCTTTGCTTCTACCTCCGAGTGAAGTCGTACTAACACATGCCGTTGATTCAACAATCCCAGCGAAAAATCGCCCAAAATTCCCCATGTTCTGTGAATCGAATCACGGATATCTGTCAAAGTCGGTCGGTAACTAGAAAATTTGAGAATAATGACATGTTTTTCCATGAAAGCTTCACCCCGCACTTCATCTGAGGCTGTGATTCCGATTGCTGGAATCCCCTCTTTACGGAAACGGGTACCTTCGATCGGAGTCTCTACAATGTCATCGACCAAAATCTTGCCCAAAATCTGGGCGAAAGAGGGCTTAGGGGATCCGGCCGTGGTTCCCCCATGACCAGGACCAGTGGGGGGAGGAACTGGCGCTGACATTACATCCAGAAAACGTGGAGTCCCAGACCCAAGGAACACGCAAATATGTGTGTCGGATATGTGTATCGGCGACTGTACCGGATCAGGGGATGTGTCGTAGCGGCTGCCAGATCGGAACAACGGCGCGTAACAGCCCTAAGTTCGTAACGGAGTCTCCTGGCGGTATTGGCTGATGCGCGGTTTCACAGATCCAACCGATCTGAACATACAAATCGTGCCTGTATCGGATCGAAACGGCGGCCTGTGGGCGTCTGGACCGTATCGGATTAAGAACCGAGCAGCTAGATGCCGGCACAAGATGCCGTATCGGGTTGCAGCGGCTAGGGTTTCTTTCGTGAGTTGAAAACTCCCATAAATTGAGAAAATCATGGATTACAGTCTTCGAATTGAGATTTGACAAAAAAAAATGGAGAAAATAGTGGGCTGCACCTTAACCACAACTTAAAAATGATTATATATGTGATCTTATTTTATGGTATGATAATGATTGCATACATGTATTTACAATTTATAAATTATAATATATAATTTTATTTTATTAATAGGATTAATGCAAACATGAAATCTAACTTATTTAATAAAATATCAAAATAAATCAAAATTTTCATATCGAAATGCAATAATCGGAATGTTTTCGGATTGGAGTCTGATATTTCAGAACATTCCAATTTTGTTCCAAAAAATTTGAAAATCACCATTCTCGAATTCAATAACTTGGAAATAGAAATTATTTTGAAAATTTTCACTTAGAAACATATTTTTCTATCAAACTTGCAGCCCTAACCTAAAGTTGGCTCATAAATAAGCTTTGAAAGAGTTGCATAAATAAATTTGGAATTGTTGACAGGTCATTTAGAATTGATGAAAAAGTTGATTGTTAAAGGATTTCTATATCTACAAGCTAAAAAATGTTAGATGCTTAAAATAAAAATTAAATAGTACACCACAAATTTTGGGTATCTATTAACAAGAAACACATCCCGCTATATTTTTGCATAGCCATGCATACTAGTATTTTTAACTCATATGTAATTGACTACTCGAAAATTAGGCGTTGCAACTAGATGTTTGGCCCTTGGCATGTCATGACCTTGAAAGTCCATATTTGTGCCAAGAACCTCTCAGGATAGAATTTTTCAACATTAGTAGACCATATCTGAGGGTCATGCACGATTGCCAATACATTCACAATGACTCTTGACTTTTTTGGGGATGTAGGAACCCTTGATTGTTTTCAGGTCAAAGTTCCTCTGATATATCATCTATCCCACCATGATGTAAGCCCGTCTACCATAATTGCCCAACTTACTAGTATTCGAAGTGGAATGTAGTTGGGTACATGAATGATACTAAAAAATTGTTTACTCCCACCACTGTTATTGCTTAAGGTATCTATGGGGTGCAAAGGAAGGGGTAGTGCCTGAGGTCCTTCCGGTGATCTTGGATGCAGAGAGCTTTCTCTATTATTGTATGGAGTTGTAAGGATATATACTGTAAAAAAGATAGGAGGTTTTCAGGTTTCAAGGCGTGCCGTGCGGGGGTAGGTGTTTGTTTTTGGAAAGCGAGCATGGTTTTGAAGATCCTCAAACATTATATTAATAATAATAATAATAATAATAATAATAATAATAATAATAATAATAATAATAATAATAATAATAATAATAATAATAATAATAATAATAATAATAATAATAAAGGATGATGAAGATTACAATCACTCAAATATTTACTCGTTACATTATCAACAACATAGAATTGCTTCAAAATCTCAATGAAGAACCTAATTAGTTCTAATTCAACGGTCTCTAGGTTGGGGAGTAATCTTGCGAAGTGGTATGCTACAGAAGTTGTTGCATGGTGCATTAATTTGCCATAAATTTACTATCTCATAAGCATCAATCGATCCTTTAATCACCCTTATGACTTGATTCATATATAATGTGCAACTCAAGATGTAAGAGAAGTCGATGCAAAGAACAAAAGAGCAATGAACCTTGATAAAGAAACCATTGAATGTTAGCTCAAAACTTGCATCCATACAAGATTCCAGTAGATATCTGCATTCCCATATATATATTATCGTCATCAATTATCTGAATTTAGGATTTGACCTCTTGCTTCGAGAAGATCTTCAAGGAGCTTCTTTCTTAGGTGACATAGTTGTGGTCACCTCACATCCATCTTCAATAGTGTTTTGACCCACTATAGTTGCTTCCTTTTCCAATAGAGCTTTTATTTCGATAAGTTTTGTACATTCTCTTCTATCGCAGCACATTCTGTACATTCTCTTCTATCGCTTGTATGGTTGTCTTGGGTAGGTGTTGTTTCAACATCATCCAAATTGTGATAAACGATGTAGACTAAAACTCAAACCATCATGTTGGTTCATACAATATTCTCCCGACATGTCTATTTATAACCCAAATTCCAGACCTTGCAACTAATTGTGCTTCATTTCCAAATTGAAAATCTCTCCACCACGCTTGTAATGAGGACTGTTCAAAAAGTAAAATTTTCTCCACTTTCTCTCTATTTTAGGTTAATTTTTTTTTTGGTTTAAACCATCCGTTTTTTAGTGTTTAAGCAATGGTTGTTCGATATTACAATGTTTAATGCTAGGGCCACTTATTGAGCTGATTTACATAGACCTATGCCCTTAATTGAACTCACGGTTGAGATTCAAACTTTCCAATAACCATTGAAAATCCGTGGGGAAGAGGAAGGAGTTGTTGGCTTGAGCAAAGGTATTCAAAGATTCCCATGAAATTCGAGTTCCTCACATGTTATTTCGCTATAGATCATAGGTATTTGAAATGGGAAAACCTGAGCAAACCTAGGTTTTGAACTTAGGGTTTTATCATATAAAGGTTACATAGATCCGTATATCTAAGTTATTTTATCTATAGATTTCAATTTGGAACACCATCATATAGGTAAGTCAGTGGATTTCATTTCATTTTGACATTTTTGTGGACATTTGTTTAGAGTTGTAGGTCATCTTCAACTTCTCCCAGGTCTGTTCTGTTTCAAGAGGCATTCTTAAATTCAAATTTATTATATATAGTTAAATTACCCTCGGTAATTTATAATAAGGGGTAGGTGTAATAAAACTTGTTTGTTTTCCTTGCATATCTCATGCTTATATTGTCATCTGCATCATACAAGTGAAAAGTTTGAAGTATGCAAGATTTTGAAGGAATATGCAAGATTTTAAAGTCGATAACCGAATAGGATGTTTTTGAGAAGCCATGTTGATTGGATCTACATCTAAAGCACAATGTCAATTACTATTCACTGTAGATCAAATCAAATAAGTGGTTGTTACTATTCAAATGCATAACATCTTTGCAACAAAGTCTGACATAGCACAATATAAATCAAAGACCATGAACCTTCAATAAGCAAAAAAAATGGTCATTAACATGCCATGAACCAAAGTTGAGCATCTCATAAACAAACAAAATGTGATCACATGCAACACAAAATCTTCAAACCAAAAAGCAGTTTTCACTAACTTATATGCTTTGTCCTCTTGGCCTTATAGGTATCTGTTTCAAGTGCTTTGTCCCCTTGGGTTTGTCGACTCCTATCCCTGCTATTGAATGTGTTCCCGTCTTGTAACACGGGATTCACTGGTTGCCTCATTGGTGGGGCCCTAACTATTTATGCAAAGGGCCGAGTTGGGAACATGGATGTCCGAATGTTGTGCATAGTTGGAGCTGTAGGCATCTGAGGTTGAAATTTTGGTTATGAAGGAGCTGTGGGCATTTCCTTTAGAGGTCCACCTCTTCTTCTACTACATCTACTACCAGTCTTTGCATCCCTTAGCTTGTTGTTCATAACCCTCCTGAATCTAGGTGCATTTAACTTCTTAGATGTTTCTCATTGTCAGCAGTATGCTCCTTATGAGGGTTTTTACAGGTTCTACTGTTGTGACCCTCCATTCCACATCTTTTGCAACTTCTGGCTTCCTTCTGAATAGCTCCATATTCATCATCGTCCCTTTTTCTCTCAGTCTTTGGTCTCCTTGGAGCTTTTTTTTTACTTGAGGTGGGTTGTTCCTTCTGTTTTAAGGTCTTTTTGGCTCACATCTTACACCTCAAATGAATCTTATTAGGAGAGATGAGTTGTGTTACAAGGACAGGGTCCACATCAACTACAAGTGGGGTTGGAATGGTTTCATGGTCCATTAAACTACTCTCAGGTAAGTTGGTTTCATGAACTTGTGCTGCCAATTTAACCTCAACAAAGACATGCAAAGCCTGCATGCTTCTAAAAATATAATGTCATCATCATTGCTTATGTCCACCCTCACCTCATTCTCCAGAAAAGTATGTGTTGTCCCAAGACATGCTTATGTGGGTTGGCTATACCTTCAAGAATACTCTCGTTTAACTTGTCCTAATTAAGATAATCTCATGCACTCCTACCAAATATGAACATGTCCATCACTCACCTTCCACATGCTAAGGATCTCGGCCCTCATACTCCTCTTACCATCATAATGGACAATTAAGTTCTATACCTCTAGTTCTTGTCCCCATTTTCCATTACTATAATGACACCCATTCATCAAAATGCTCAATATTATATGATGAATACTATTGGAAACAAGCATACCCATGCGAACTAACATGAATCATAAACTCAAAACATAAAAAAAGCACAATACAGACAACATGATGCAAACATCCATGGACATATATAGGTGCAATCACTCCATCAAGAATACACCGAGCAACACCCCAATCAACAACTTATTAAAACCTTGACCATTGTATTACAGTATCACATTGAACATGGTCACTGATCCATGGAGGCACCAACCAATGTCAACACTAATCGACCCACTGAATCACAATATTACAGGGAACATAGTCACTGATCCATGGAAGCACAAACCAATGTCAACATTGATCAACCCATTGTATCACAGTGAACATAGTCTCACAGTCACTAATCCATAGAAGCACCAATCGAATACACAGTGGAGAAACCCTAATTTGTACAAATGAGCAAAATCCTAACAAAAATAACACGATTGACACCATCCAATTTCATATGCACAACAAATTGAAACATCAAATGAGAATCCTAAAATAGCAAAAACACTTACAATATGCTAAAGAACATGATGATGTCTTGGAAAGTGCTCACCTGGTTTTACATCCTCTTCAGTGTCTAGTGTCAAGTGAAATCTCGCCTCAGATTTGGTTCATCATCGCTTCGTAGCTCACCAAAGTCACTAAAATCATTGAACGAACTGTAATCGTTCCCATGTATGCTCGAAGCATTGCTCCCATCATCACTGCTATGGCCACTAACGACCATGTTGAAAATGGATGTAGTTTTCCCTCCACTCTCCATTTCTAGAAGGGTACGATCGGCCAGATCTAATCCTTGCCGTCCACGGTGGATCAATTGTTGGATGGCTGGGATCAACATGTCAATCACATCGTGTGTGAGATGCACACGAGGGGTACTTTTGCAATGAAAAAGGGTGAAATGATGGCATGTGAGGTGTTTGAGAGTCGAGGCATGTTGACTGCTAGTGTTGGGAAAAGTGCAATAATGATTTATTTTGAGGTGACCCTATATTAGCTATTTATTATATGACACAAAATGCAAATAGCCTTTCTCTGAATGAAAAAATATGGGCCATATCAATCCTTGTATGTATATATTGCATTTTTGGACTGGAATTCTTCTTGTCTTTTAACTTCTTTCCCTCTCTTTTCTGTTTCCTCTAGAATCCTTCCCTCAAACCAAACTACGTAGCAGATTTAGATCGAGTTTCCCATGCAATCTTGGTTTGCAAGTACAACCATGATACATGAATATATAGAATTCTTCATATTTTGTCTTAAAGAGTGAATAAGTAATATTACAGACTGAATATTTTGTCTTAAATACTGAATATTTTGTCTAAAAATACTAAATATTATTTTTTCTTACAGATATGTGGAGATATATGTGCAGATGAAATGGTTCGAATGCCTAAAGAGAGGTTTCACAAAGAAAATCATAATGCATCACAATTAAGGATAACCGTTTGAATCTTGTATGAAGAAAATGTGGAGTACACAAAACTACACTCATGCCTTAAGGTGAAGTAACTGACAACAAATAAACTTGAAAATATAAAAGACTGTATAGATTAAAATGTTTCTGAGAAACTCAATTATATTTTCCTAACTTCCTTCGAAGCTGCTAATGTCAAATATGCATCAACCAGAGAGGATGGGTTGCAGTTGTCAACTTGATTAAATTGATACAATCAAGCTGAGTCATAGGAAAAGCCAAATGAGAGATGGAACTTTTCTATATCATAACCATCATGGAGAAGTAACATTTTGTCGATAAAGCACATGAGATATTACATTTAGGGTGCGTTTGGTTGCACCCATTCCATGGGAATAGGAATCTTATTCCCACTTGGAATAGCATTTTGGGTGTTTGTTTGAGATTTTATTGGTGGGTGAGGGATGCCAGCACGTGCCATAGATTCCCACCATTGGTGGGAATCGGACACCTCGCTCACACTGGCTGGGAATACGATTCACGGGACACAAAACCTCTCGTCTCCTCGTCTCTCTCCAGCATCAGATCTCCATAGAAGACCTCCATTGAAGATCTCTTTCTCCTCCATTGAAGATCTCTTTCTCCATTGAAGAGAGAAGATCTCTTTCTCCTCGTCTCTGTCCAGCATCAGATCTCCTCGTCTCTCTCCAGCATCAGATCTCCATTGAAGACCTCCTCATCTCCAGCATCAGAGACTCACGAAGATCTCTTTCTCCTCGTCTCTATGAAAGGGCTGATCGAAGACCTCTCATCTCCGCGAAGACTCCATCGCATCAGAGACTCACGAATATCTCTTTCTCCTCCACTACACCAAAAACCCCCTTTAGCTACGCCGAGCTGGCCACGGTTCTAAACCGTTGGTTTATTTTCCACGGCCAAAAACCGTAGCTATATGTACCAACGGCTTAAAACCGTGGGTAAAAAAAACCTGGCCACGGCTTAAAACCGTTGGTATATTTGGCACGGCTAAAAACCGTGGCTAATAGTAGCAACGGCTCCAGACCGTGGGCATTATTAGCAACGGCTCAAAACCGTTGCAACAAAAAACTTTAGCAACGGTTCTAAACCGTGGCTATGTCTAGCAACGGCTCAAAATCGTTGCAAAAAAAATTTAGCAACGGTTCTAAACCGTGGCTAGCTATAGCAACGGCTCAGAACCGTGGCTACATGAAAAGCTGAAAAAAAAAATTGGGCGGGCTATTTTGGCGCTCGACCTTCCCTCCACTCGACTTCCATCGACAAAAAGCTTCCCTCCTCCCCTCCACTCGACATTGTCTCCTTCCCTGCTCCCTCCCTCGACTCGACTTCCCTGCTCCCTCCCTCGACTCGACTTCCCTGCTCCTTCTCCTTCCCTGCTCCCTCCCTCGACTTCCCTCCTCCCCTCCTTCCCTGCTCCCTCGACTTCCCTGCTCCTCCCTCGACTTCCCTCCTCCCCTGGTCTTCCCTCCACTCAGCGTCTTCAAAATCGATCAGGCCCTCTCTCGTACAGGTACTCTCTCTCTCTCTTTTATTTTTTATGAAATTAGGGTTCGTAGAGTTTTTTTTATTTATGTCTCAAAAATGCCGAACAAATTGCAAGTCTTTGAGCATTGTTGACTGTTGATTGCAGAAGATGTTTTCATTTTGGGAAAAAATACAATTGGATTGGGGAAGATGAAGTTTAAAACAAACTTTCACTATTCCAAGTTTTTATAGATTTGACTTTTTTCTTGATGTTGGTCGTTTCATATTTTTGTATTTAATTTTTAATTTGAGACATGTATTATCCTTGAATTTTATTTTTATTTTTTATTGGAGATGTATACTAAGCTCATTGATAACTTACAAACAATAAATATATAAAACTGAATTTGCATGTTGAAGACTTTCTAAACTTAAAAATAGTGGCATAATTTCTTTTTAAACCGATGCTCCATCAAATAATAATTTGCTAATTAATAAATTATTGTGTAGCAAATCATATTAATGTAGAGAGATAAGACTGTAATATAATAAGGTGACATAAAATACATCTCAGTATCATCAATTTTTTTTACATATTAGGGTGTGTTTGGTTGATGGAATTTTATTATATGAAAGAAAATATAGACACATGAAGGAGTGGATTCGATGAGTTAAAAATATAAGAGATAAAAATGAGATGATATAAAAAGGTTGAAGTTACCAGAGAAAAATGAGGTTGTAGTTGATACCCCAATTTCGCATAATGTGAGAGTTACACTTTTAGTTCCCCTCAGGATCAGTCCTGAGATTTTTGAGGTCCAATGCCAAAAAATAAAATTGTTTATATGTGTCATTGATAATGAAGCTGGCCTAAATAGCACAAGTTGATTTCTGATAGAGTTTAAAAGTAGTGTATACAATTGGGTTGAGTGGGGTTTCATTTGAAAGCTTTATGGAAAAACTAGGTTTTATTGTGATGGAATTGAACCGGATAATCGAAAAAGAAGGAAAAAAAAATTTATGATTTGTTTACTGAATGTGGATTGTGTTGTAGTGCTTGATTGCGTGTTTTATTACCAACCAGACTTGCAATGGTACCAACTACAAAGATTGCATTCATGTTCTCTCCATAGACCTGAAAATTCAATATTTGCTCTTGGATTGATTCTTAAAACTGGTAGTTTATCAGTTACAAACTTAGTTTTCCTATCCACTTGAGCATTAGTGGTGTTTCTCTCTTCGTGTTTACACAATCATTAGACGTGAAAACACAATCTTAAATGGTGAATATACAGAGTGAATAGAATAGAACTTCTGGTAACCATTGTGTTTTACAATTCAAAGAAGGTATGTATCCATATATAAAGCTTGTAATAATGGAGCCTTAGACTTTGTTGTTACTTGGTGGACTTTGTTGTTATTTGGGACTCATGGTGGAAGAACTTCTTTTGATGGTCCGTAACCTAAAAAAATATTTCTATTCTGGAGGAACTTTTGTTTTCTATTGGTTAAAAATGTAAGGTTGGGTAGGTTCTTTGAAGGTCACGGCTTCAAATGAGGAAAGGTTTTTGGTGGACTATTTGAAGATTGAGGTGAATTCAGGCTTTAAAGATACAATCAGACTGAAACAAAGGAGAAGAGGTTTTGAATCAGGTGCAGGTTGTTGGTCTAAGCAAGGTGGGGACTAGGGATTAAGTTCAAGTGGACTTAAGGTAAGGCGTTATCTTGTTTTATTGATTCTTTACATGCCTGGAAAGAGGATTGTTTTTATAACAACATTGTTGGCGCAATCTCTGCGGAGATATCATTATATTCGTTCTCAAGGGACCAGTTCATATACAAACAAAAACATGATCCGGATGGTTCAGATTTTCTAATATTGCTATTGGGTTGCATTATCTGGGGATTGACGAGGTTTCGGGATGGGTTGCATTGAAGATTTAGATTGATCATTTGTAATGGCGTGGGGCCCTATTATAAAGCTTGTCCCATTTACTTTTGTTCGACTCTGGAAAGAGCTTAATCATTAAAAAGACGGAGAAAAGAGGGATTTTGCAATATATATATATATATATATATTTAATCCTATCCATTTATTGTTATATATATGTGGAAATACATGTTCACATTGGTGTTCTTGCTCAGATTATTGGACAGCATGATTGTATCCAATATTTGCAACTCCGTAGCTTCATCTAACTCCGTAGCATGATTCTATCATTTTTATTTTAATGGATACAAGATTTTTATCAATCTGATTCATAATTTGTTCTGGAGGGTTCAAATACATGACTAGTAATATCATCCACCAAAAGTTACAAGGAAGCTTTAATGGATAATTTTAACTTGTAATGTGCATTTTAAAACAAAATGTTTATATGTATGTTGGTCCACAAATTCTGTTTTGTTGATGCTAATGATAATGTTGCTTTATTGTCTATCTTCCAGCTACAGCAGGAACAAACAAGGCTGCCTCCAGTGGCAATACTTTGAACACGAGGAAGCTTGATAAAGAAACAGAAGTTCTTGCTCGTGAGTACTCAACTCTTTGGATTTTGTGGTTTCTTACAGTTTAATTGTATCATCATTAGATTGCCTCTAGCTTCGACCAAGCTATAAGGAAATGCAAGATGCCATTCCCTATTTTCTCTCAATTTTATTTTGTTTTTGGTCATCAGTGTAGTAATCATAATTTACTGGGTTATGAACGAGTTTCCATAGATATAATCAAAAGAATGAATATAAATAAATAAATAAAAAAAGATGACTAGTACAAGAATGAAATTAAACAACATCGTGATTCATTCCCAAAGCCTAACCACAGCTGGTCTCAACATTTAATTAGGACAGCCATAGGAGGTTCCATCGTTAAGAGTACAATTTGCTTCTTTTAGCTTCTTTGGACACATTATCTCATTGGCAACAAACCAACCTAAGTTATAGAGTTGATTTTTGGTGATTTAGCTATTGAGAACTTAAAATGTTGGGTGAGCTTGTTTTTAATGAGATCAGTTACTTGTGAATGTGTTAGGCTTCAGCCTCCTATCAAGTTTACCTATTCAAGGAGGAAGTATAAAACAGACAAGTGAAGTTGGGCCAGTTTATATGCTGTTAGCAGTCTGTAAAGTAGTTCTGTTAGGTGCTCTGTTAACTCAGAGTGCTCTGTTATACTTACTGTTAGTCACTGTTAGTGTTAGTTCTGTTGTTATAAATAATAGACTAGAAAGGGAAATAACATTCATTCATTTCTGTAATAACTGAGTACAATTGAGCTTTGCTCATTGAGGAGAGTGGCAATCTCGAATACTGCCTTTACATTTCAATCCTTCCATTGTAATTTTTACAGAAGCATTCAATACAAATAATCAAGTTTGCAGAATCAATCTTCATTGATTTGTTCGACTTTCTTTGGTTGTTGTTGCCTTGAATGTGTCTTGCCAGGTTACAAAACATCCAGAAATTCATCCACTCTGACCTTGGTACTGAGAGTGCACTGCTTGATTCTCCAATTCTGCAGAAATTTCATCACAAAAAGGTCAGTTCATAACAGAATGTAATTAGCTAGGTTTGTACTCATCAGGACATGTGTGTGATCTTCAATTATTATTATTGTTATTATTTTCTTCTTCAAGATTGGTAGCTAGGTTGCTTAACTTAATTAACTGAGTTAGGAGATGAGCAGGGTAATTTGATGAACGAGTAATTAATTAAATGGGCGTTCAGGGCAATGTTATTATGACTGTCCCTACCCTTATACTCAAGTCAACCACTCATCTCTTTGTTCTTCATTTCATCTCTCTTTTCTTTTTGGTCATTCTCAGCTATGGCCTTGCATGTAGGCTCAGAATGTATGGTGCAGCCAAGGATGACTTGCCGACAACTGTTTATGGGCTTCTCTAATCTTCTTTGAATATATGAAGAGTGGATCAGTAAGTGAAGTTGGCAAGTTGTCTTTGGCTACATTTTTCCATTCAGCTTGTCATGCAAGTCCTGTGCTGAAAATAATACTTGCATTCAAGGAGTTCTTCAAAGGCATGATTTATGGTTTGACAACCTTATTATTCTTGATTTGGTTCTTTACATTGCATTCTTTTCTTCTTTTATTGCTATATTATAAAGTAATGATATTAAGTATGATCTAAAGCTACTTAACTGACAAAGTTGATTATGTTGTACTAGCTCTTCTGATCCTCATATCAACTCTTACTTATTCATCAAATCATTTATAGAAAAGAAAACACTGATCTCCATGCTCAACAGATTGCCATTGCTTACCATGCATTGTTTACCTTTAGTAGGGAACTTCCCACCTATCTGGGTTGTGGAGATAGTTTTCATTTCTCATCATGAAAAGTTGTGCAAAAACAGATTATACAACATTTAAACCCCAGTCTATATTGATTTGATTAACTTAAGAGTTCCTTGGATGCATTCAGAGTGTTGTGAGAAGAACAAAGTAGAAAATTTATATATCAGAGGTCAAACCAAAACATCCTTATTACGTTGATGAGCTACAAGAGCTCTCATGTTCAGCACTGGTTACATGTTACTGATCATAAAACCACATGACTTTAGTCTAATGATGTTTGAGAGCAATGGCTTGCATGGCCAACATGACTGCACCGTTGGCTCTCCATATATAAGATGAACAGACATCTGGATCAGATTATAGTCTTCTCTGCTCCAATCCATTATCTAAGATCAATTGTAGTTTTGTACTTTGTTAGTTTGTCCTTATATATTTTTATTTTGTTTTTTCTAAGATCAGCAATAAGCATGATTGTGGTATTTTAGAAACAATTAGTTTGGATAGGAGATCCAATGTAACTCAAGTAATTGAGTTGGATTGGGAATGTAGAAAGAAGGTCAATGAAACATTGTATAGGGTACCATAACAAATACAACAACACAACTGGATGAATTGAAGTTCATTAGATTGGTCAATGATTTTCAAGCAATTTAGCAATTTAGATTCCTTTGGTCAATGACTAAAGTTAATCTTTTAATTTTTTTTGTGTGTAGAAATATCAACAATTCCTTTAGACAAGTCATGGATGAACAAACGGGGAAGTGCAATGTATATAAACGGCGTTAGACAATTCCAACAGTTTGTTGAGGATAATGCAAATGGAGAGAGTCTTTTTCCTTGCCCATGTGTTCGATGTAGGAACTCGAGGGGAAACATTAGTGTTGACGACATAGGTGTTCATTTGTTAAGCAATGGCATTGATACCAATTATGTCACGTGGATACATCATGGAGAGAATATAAACAAGCATGTGATTGGTGTACCTATGACAGAAGTGGTTGAACCTGATGATGTCTGTGAATATCCTAGGATGAGCGAGCTAGTTGATGATGTATTCCTCAACATGCAAACTGTGGAGGCTGATGATGGGATAAATGACTTGAATGACACCGTCGAAGAATGTTTTGGCGGTAATCCAGAAGGTGGTCCGGAACTTTCTCGTGAACCTGAGACAGTTATGAACAAGAAGTATCAAAAGTATAAGGAAAAAGCGACTGTGCCTTTGTACAAAGAGTGTCCTAAGGATAAGACCATGTTGTCCACCATTATTGAATTGCAGAATTTCAAGAATCGTTTTAGTTGGAGTGGTAATAGTGTGACGATGTTGTTAAAATGGCTAAAAACCTTATTGCCGGATGATTGTAATTTGCCAGATAACTACCCAAATATGAAAACCACAATTAAAGATATGGGGATGGAATGTAAGACAATACATGCATGTGCCAATGGATGCATACTCTATTGGAAAGAATATGAGGGTCTGGTTGGTTGTCCAAAATGTGGGGAGCGTAGGTATAAGGTTTGTGTGGATGTCGATGACAACGACTCCGGCAAGGTATACAGGAAAGAAGTTAAAAAGGTTGTAAAGTATTTTCCATTGATTCCAAGGTTGAAAAGATTTTTTAGCATACCGTGGATTGGTGAAGCAATGACTTGGCACAAGGATGCTTGTTCAGATGGGAATTTGATGAGACATCCATGTGATTCAGTACAATGGACTTTAACAAATATGAGATGGCCAGAGTTTGCCTCTGATAGTAGGAATTTGAGACTTGCAATATCGACTGATGGTTTTAACCCACGTGGAAATCTAAGTAATGCTTATAGTTGTTGGCCAGTAATAATAGCACCTTTGAATCTTCCACCTTCTTTATGCATGAAAAAGGAGTTTTGTTTGTTAACCTTGTTAATATCAGGGCCAAAAGCACCCGGAAAGAATATTGATGTTTACCTGGAGCCATTAGTAGAAGAGTTGAAGGAATTGTGGGCAGATGGTGTTTCAACTTGGGATGTGTGTACTAAAAGAAATTTCCGGTTGAAAGCAATGTTGTTTTGGGGTATCCATGACTTTCCTGCTTATGGGACTCTAGCTGGTTGTAATGTTCATGGTTATAATGCATGCCCTATTTGTGTTGATGATGTAGAATCTGAACGTCTTTCAAACAGTCGGAAGATATGCTATAGAGGCCATCGACGTTTTTTACCTATAAAACACAAGTTTAGAGATGACAAGGGATTCAACAAAGATGTTGAACATCGTCGTGCTCCACGACGGTTATCTGGCGAAGAATTTGAACGAAGGATAGTGGAAATTTTGGAAGGTAGTTCTACACAAGGTAGGGTTAGTGGGCAAAAACGCAAGAATATGGTTGATAATGATAACGTCAATGATGAACCAACCAATAACATTGCGCCACCGTGGTCTAGAAGGTCCATTTTATTTGATTTGCCGTACTGGAAGTTTGTTGAGCTACGACATAATATTGATGTGATGCATACTGAAAAGAATGTCATTGAACACTTATTGAACATATTGTTGAATGTCTCTAAGAAAACAAAGGATGGTGAGAATGCTCGAAAAGATATGGAAGACATGGGAACTCATAAGAGATATTGGTTGAGCCATGACAATGAAACGGGAAAAACTTCAATGCCAAAAGCATCATTTGCCTTGACCAAGAAAGAAAAAAAAGTATTTATAAATACACTAAAAGAGTTGAAATTGCCGAGTGGATTTTCATCCAAGTTGAGTAATTGCGTTCTTGGAAATCCCCTGGAGCTAAGAGGACTGAAGTCACATGATTACCATGTCATTATGCAACATTTACTTACAGTTTTGCTTAGACATGTTTTTCGTGACAAGAAGGATAAAGATTTAAGAATTGCTATTCAAAGAATTAGCTTATTCTTTAATATCTTATGTGCTAAAGTGATCAACAAAACAGATCTTCAGTTGGCACACAAAGGTGTGATTGAGGCAATGTGTGTCCTTGAAAAGGAGCTTCTGCCTTCATTCTTTGTTATAAGTGTGCATTGCATGGCTCATCTAACCGAGGAAGCGATGCTTGGTGGTCCAGTTCGATATCGATGGATGTATCCCTTTGAGCGGTAAATAAATTTTCTAATTTTAGTGCACGTCATCACGTTATCTTATTATATTATATACTAATTTCTCATTTTATTTATGATTGATAGGTTAATGAAACGATACAAAGACTATGCTAAAAATTTCAGATACATAGAAGGATCAATAGCAGAATCATACCTTGTAGATGAATCTGTTACATACTGCATGGAGTATATGAGAAAGCCACGGTTCGGAACTCACAAACACAGTCAAGAGGAGTGACTTGATGTAGATGATGAGTATGCCGATGAAAAGCCATTGGATAAAGGAAAAAACTATATGCTAAATAATGTACAATTTAAACAAGCTCGAAGATGGGTTTTCAATGCACTTGCTGATTCGAGTGATTGGGAAGAGTAAGATATATAATATTTTAGTCTTTTTTTATAACTAGAAATATAGAATTATGATAATATGGTAACTTGTGCAGAAAATACAATGAATATTGCATGGAGTTGGCTACACAAAGTAAAAAAAAAGGGTCAAGGAAAAATGTTGAGAAAGCTACAGATTTTATTCCTTGGTTGTGTGATGAGGTATATTATAATGTGTATTTATTCATATATATATATACATATATAATTTTTTTTTTTTCAGATTTCAGTTCTAAGATGATTTGTTTTACAATGTAGTTGGAGAAGGCTGGGGAAACAAATACCACACTTTGGAGGTTAGCCAATGGTCCACAATTTTTGGCAACCCGATATCCAAAATATTGTGTAAATGGTTTCACATTTGCGACAAGTTCTTTGGATGAATGTTTGGTGACACAAGATAGTGGTGTCTCCATGGATGCCATTGCTCATTTTGTTGCTAGTAAGAAAGATAAGAGGCCAAAAGACCAACTAGTCAAATGGTATGGAGTTGTTAGAGACATACTGGTGCTAGACTACATAGATTTCAAAGAAACTGTCTTCTATTGTGATTGGGTCAAAGTGGAAGATAAGAAAAATGCATATAAGGTGGACCCAATTTGGAACCATGAGATGGTAAACTTGTCGAAGCTAAAAGACAAAAGAAAGGTGGAAGAGGATCCATTCATTTTAGCTCAAGAAGCAAGTGGAGTATTTTATTCGAAAGATCAATCAAATGACGGGTGGCATGTAGTTCTACATACTCAAAGAGGCTTGAACACTAATGTCGATAAAAAGGAAATTCCCACTGTGTATCAAAGCATCTTGAAAGACAACCCCAACCTGAAGAGCTTACTGGAATTTTAATTGACTATGCTACAATATTTTTTGATGCATTTCTAATGCTATTTTAGTCATCCTCTTTGGTTGAGACCAAATATTTTGTCTTTGTTTCTTATTTAGACTTTTGAGTTGGGAAAGGGAAGCTTTGTAGCTATGTATTCAGATTGGCTTTTCCAATGCTTTATAAAAATCTATTTGTGGTGATATGTTGTGGAAGGAAATTATCTATAAATGTGGTGTATATAGTTGATTCTTATTTCTTTTTGTTTGATAATGGTTAATATCTATAATGTCATTGATAGAAATGGATAGTACTCGCGGCAATCTCTCCACCATTGATGTCACTAGATCTACAAATGATGACATTGAAGTTAAACAGACCATACAGTTCAACCTCCACGGTTTAACAGTTGGACCTGGTGCTAGAAATTTCAATAAAAACATTGGAAAGCTTGTTGAAACCCTTGTGCCCATCATTCAAGGGTTGGCACCATGTTACTGACAACTACAAAGAGGATGTGTGGAATGGCCTCAAGGTGAGATTTTACATCATTGATTTTCATAATGTCTTATTTTATTTTCAACTTATATCTCAATGGCTTATTTGCAGCGTGAATACGACATCCCAAATTATGTGAAAAAGAGTGTGCATTTGAAAATGTCTGAATATTATAGAAGGTTCAAGGCAGATCTTAGGAAGAATTATTTGGATAAGTATCCTACCATTGAGGAACAAGAGAAGCATGTTCCAAATGGTGTAAGAGAGGAGGATTGGAAGGAGTTTGTTCGCTATGAGAGCACCCCTGAAGCGAAGGCAATTAGAGCCCAAAATGCAAAAAACAAAAAGGCTTCAAAGTACGTATGGGGGGTGGCCAAAAGAGTGCTGCAGAAGTAGAGTATGAAATGGTACTTGAGTTTCTAGCTACTAGTACAATATTATATACCATTTAACTATATAGGCTGAGACTAATCTTTCAAGTATATAGGTTGAGAAGAACCCTGATGGGGAACCAGTCACACGCACTGACATATGGATTGCTTGTCACACGGGAAAGGATGGAAAACCTACGCATGGTTCTGAACAATATATGGTATGTGCCCAATGATGTCTTTTATACCCAATTCTTAATTTACTTTGTAGTTGTTTGAATATTATTTGTGTCCTGATTTATTTTATTTTTTCATTCTTTTGAAGGAACAAGTTAAAGCAAAAAAAGCTGCATTGCAAGAATCTTCAACTCAGGGTAACATTGACCTCACTATTGATGATGATCCTCTAAGCCAAGTGTTTGGCCAAGAAGCGAGGGGACGTACTCGTTGTGTTGGAACCACTGTCTCTAAAAGGAAGTATGATGCTGCACTTCCCGCTCGTTCATTGCTTTTGGAAAAAACATTGAAAGTAAAAAAATGTAGCGAAAAATATGATAGATTGGAAGAAAATGTTAGATGGATACGAGAGAGACTTGAAAGTGGAACTTATGTAAGACCATCAACAAGTGAGGGAATACAAGGAGTTGTTCAAAGAACTGAAGATACACCGTCATCCGGTGCACAATCGACAAGGCAACCAGAAAATCCATTACCTCCATCTCCATTACCACCATCTCCATTACCATCATCTTCTCAAGGTGTTGCGAGGTTTCCTTCTCCAAGCAATCCTGTTCCTTCAGTGTCAAGGAGATACAAAGTTTGTGATTGGGAAAGGAATGTCATTGCGATAGCATTAGAGGTTGTAGATCCTATCCATCAATTCTCTTGCGCTTGTCATGGATCATTGAACCCTGCAACAGAGATCAGACTTTCCTTATGCTTCAAATTCAAGACTGGGGTGAAACTTTACAAAAGTGATCCAAAAGGAGACAAGATGGGGGATTTGGACGTTGGTGATTTCTTCGTATGGTGTAGAACTCATGTGGAACTTGATGATTGATAGTTACAACTATGTTGGAAGCAATGTAATGGTGGCAGCAAAAGAGGAGCTGAGTAAAATACACTACGGGCACGTGATTGTTCATTTTAAGGTAACTAGCTGAAGCTTAAGTGCAAGTATCTATAGACTTAACCACAAAATGACTATTGCTTGCCTCATCCCATTTGAAACATTGTTTCTTCTATTTGAATTCTCATTCTCAACAATTGGTATGACCTTAGTTCATCTTTGATTGCTATGGTGCATATACTACAGTTTGCTTTGTTCTCATATTTATGTGTATTGCTTTTGATATTGATTATGATGTCTTTTTTTATACAGGAGTTCTATTTTCTACACAAAAACACCCAAAAACCAAGAGTCTAATGGTGAATTTTCTAACTATATTTACTTTTTAATGTTTATTTATGTTTACTTTTTGATTATGATGTCTTTCTTTTAATGTTTATTGCTGTACGTGCTGTTTCTGGCCGCAGCGGGTTTCAGCGTGCAATCGGGATTTTATAACTAGCCTAAATTTATAGCGTATCTTTCCGTTGGATTATATTTTCGGCATTCATCAAGAGGTATGGATTTTCCTTGAATATGTAAATGATACATCACATAAAGAAGTTACTGTCCAGAATCCACCTTTCAATTTTTCCCAATATGAGTCTATGAAACTTCAGTCCATCTTCAGTAATCCATTTAAGACAGCAAGAAAAAAACTTCAAAGTTCAGCCTCATGATATGCATGATAGTAGTACAGCCTGTCGATTTTTATTTTAAGTTACTCTTGGTAATTTAAGGAGTTTCAGCTATGAGATTCGGTTTCAGTGTTTCTTGTCCTTCTCTTGTTTGTGGCAAAAAATGAGTTTGGTTTACAAGAATGTTTTGATATTTGGACAATAGTTTGAAATTAATAAATGTTTGTATTGCACTTGGCAGGAGAAACTAGCAGGACAATTTTGTGGGAGCTAAACCTAACATGGTTTTCATTCAATTTCATAACATTGTTATAAGTAGTAGTTGCAACATCAATGGATGGAATACTATACTTTCTGGTAACAATACCTTTAGCTGTTGGTAATTAGAATAATTTCAGGAAATGTTACTCATCAAAAGAGAGGTCCTAGATTTTCAAGTGTTTCAATTGTTATTAAACTTGCTGGAAAATGTTTATGCAGAATGCAATTTAGATGTGTTAGACCCTTTTCTTCTTCAAATGAACTAGGCCATCTTTGATGGGAACTCCCAAATTATAAAAACAGAAAGATCTCAAACCCTCGGATAACATATTTTGAGAACTTGCCAACCTATACAGCTTGGTAATGAAATGGGCATTGTTGTTATGTTGCAATCAAAAACTTACACCTCACTATTTGTATGAGATCATTATAAAGATCATTATAAAAACTTACAACCGCCTGTTGTACGGTTCATGTAGGTCAGGGTCAGGCAAACCTCCATAAGCTGTATAAGACAATTTACTGATCAAACCCTGTTTTTATTGATAAAAGTTTTGCTGAGAAATACATTTCCTAATGAGAAAAGATATCCTGGTCTTTCCATTGCAGTGCCGATATGAAACTATTGAACTGATGGAGGCGTCCAACTTATAAAATCCACAAAATGAGTTCTGTATGTTTGACATAATGTTTTATTAAGCGGGATTTATGTTTATTGTATGTTTATAACTAGCCTATTCACCAATCGGGAGAATCTTTTAAGAGGGGCTAGCAAGGACCTATTGAATGAAGTGGAAAGGAACCTTCAGGTAGTGTGACAAAGAAGTTATTGTGAAAATTTTATTTGTGTTTATAAGTTTGGGTACTCAGATGGATTACTTCTTATACAGGATGCTATGTCCGTAGCACGTAACATACTAAAAAATCCAAAGCTTGTTCCTGGTGGCGGTGCTTCAGATATGACTGTATCTGCAACATTGAAGCAGAAGAGTTCATCTATTGAAGGCCTTGAAAAGGTAAAGAGTGGATTGTAGTGTGTTCAGGAGAAGTTACTTTCTTCTAGATGCCAATCCTACTAGGTTGCTTTTGTTGTTTGTGGTCAATGACTTGCTTTAGCAATGACTACACAATTTGTTTTACTTTTAATTTTTTAAATGTTTGTATGTTTTTTCAATAACAGTGGCCTTATGAAGCTGCTGCTCTATCCTTTGAAGCAATTCCAAGGACACTAGCTCAAAACTGTGGAGTCAATGTTATCCGGACAATGACTGCCTTGCAAGGAAAGGTAGAAATTGAACTGCATCTGCCTTGTTTTGTAAACTAATTGCATATATAGAGTCCATAAGATACAAAAGATAACAAAATTTCTCTTGCTATAATAATGAGATATTTCTTGCAGCATGCCAATGTCGAGAAGTGAATTGGCATTGATGGTAATACTGGGGCTATCGTAGATATGAAAGAGAGAAAGGTGCCATTATGCAGTTTTTATTATTTTACATTTCCCTCTTGTTTTTCTCCATTGTAGTGATATTTTTGTTTATTTGTTTGTTATATAAATGTTATTTTTACAGATCTGGGATGCATACAATTGTCTCCAAGGAAACACTGCAGCACAGAGCGCGTCCCAGGCAGTTTCAGCGTGCTCTGCATTGCAGACAGAGTGCGATGTTGATCCAGACAGTGCGATTCAGCATGTCTGCTGTACGTGCTGTTTCTGGCCGCAGCGGGTTTCAGCGTGCGCGGTTAGCACACTGGTTTTGAGCTGTGGTTGAGGTAATCATCCTAGAGACACAATGCACTAGTTTTTTTTTATTAATCAATCAGGTTGAACTGATTTATCATGATATCAATTATCCTATTCAGACAAGTTGGTGGTTTCCACCTCATGCTCACTCCTCCACAGTGCTGTCGATTTGATCAACGAGACCAAGCTAGATGATGAAATCAAATCATGGCTTGCATTTGCTGCACAGAAGGTTGTTGAAGTGAACGCCTTGGCGAAGGCATTGTCTGGCCAAAAGGATGAGGTATCCATTCTTATCCTTAGTTCCAAAGTTTCTATTTTTGTATGTTTGCTGTTGGCATGCATCAATCAAATTTTATGGCCCTATAATTGTTCAGTATGGTGGTTAATGTCACTTTGATGTTTTCCTAAGAACCTCGGACCCTATAGTGCATGCTATCATACTGGGACTTGGCAATTTGATTTACCCAGATCTATAAATATTTATAATTATACTGAACAGCGAATAAATATAGTTGTGTTTGTCTCACTGTATTTGCTATATTGACAGGCTTTTTTCTCTGCTAATGCTGCTGCTCAAGCTTCAAGAAAATCCTCCCCAAGGGTGACAAATGAGGGCGTTCAGAAAGCCGTAAGTGATTTGAGGATATTTTGTATTTTACTGTTTCACAACTTTTCATGCTTACTAATCTTTACTGTCTATATTTGCTCAGGCTGCTGCTTTGAAGGGCTCTGATCACCGCAGAACTACAAATGTGAGTGCCAGATTGGATGTTCAGCACAAGAAGTTAAACCTTCCAATCCTCCCGACCACGACCATTGGGTCTCTCCCTCAGACTGCTGACCTTAGGAGAGTCCGCCGTGAATTCAAGGGAAACAAGTGAGTGATCTCTAGCAATATTATCTGTTGAATCTTTCTGATAATTGTGTTAATTTCCTCAAAATTGCTTATGAGGGAGGAAGTTATGTGTTGAAAGTCTGAAACTGAAAAATGGAACATCAATTCTGCTCTGTTAATTCTCCTAACTTGAGGTTTCACATTTGATATGGATGACTTAGTCCATTTACTCTTTATTTATTGTAACAAACAATATACCCACCTAAACCCTTACAGTGATCAATTCATGCTGTTTTTAAGATGACTTAATGGCTGATGCAACTTATAGCCATGTAGAAGTTGAGATCAAATAACAAACTAATAATGCTGTTTTATTTGTTTTATATATTATTGTTATTATTTTTTTTCTGAAAATACTATAAATTTAAATTTAAGAAGAAGAAATATCTTAAAGATGTGGGCGAAATGGAGAATAAAAACCCAACTTCATCTTCTGTCATGTGTTTATTCGTATGCATCGAGTCTGATTCAATGAATGATAGAAATCAGCAATATATCTTATTTAACAAGCCTATACATGAGGCGCGGTGTGTATTTATGCATGTGCACATGGTGTCCACTTTGGCTAAATACATGGCTAGGTTGGAGCCAGGTATAGTCGTTTGCTCTATTTATTTGTATAATAGGCACAGAATATGGTAAATGCAGATTTATTACTGTTCCATATCTGTAGCAAAAAAATATAAAATCTTTTAAAATATGTAGGATGAGGATGGCGATATTATCTATGGTGATGATGGGGAAGACTTGATACATACTGATGGCACGGGTTTTATTTCAGAAGACTTGGCGTTGAAATGTCCCTTGAATGTACGTGGAGGCAATTGCTTGGTGCAACAAGAATTTCAGGTATTCATTTTTTTTTTAGTCCATATAGTGATATTGTAAGCTCACGGCTCGTGTTGGATATATGAATTAGACAGAAAGTTAGTAGTAAAGAGAACTCTTTCCATGGATCAACACAGCTCTTCATGTTCAGCCTTAAAACATTTCCTTTTTGGCTCATGCCACTTGTACATGTCACACTACAATTGCATTGTGATGTTTTTCATATTTGATAATTGATACTGTGTTATGGTTTGGTGCCTTCCAAACTTGTGTGATATTCAATGCTTGTGATTTAATGGTGTCTTTAGAGGAAGCTTGATCGTATTGAAAATGTGGGAAGATCATCTGGGTTGACAAATGCAGACTCTCGCATGCTTGAATCGGTAGGGACACCTGTTAGCTGCTGCCTTATGTTTTTTATTTTACTTTCATGTAACCTTTACACATATCACAACATGATGATGGTTTTTTTGTCCGTGTCTTACAGCCTTTGCTTATCCAAAGTCGTTTGTTTTACAATGGTCTGGCAGTAAAAGGAACTTTTCTACTTAACAAAAAGGTATGTCTGATTGACGGTCATCTCAAGAGGGGGTGTTTTCTCTTCATGTGTTTTCACTTTATTTTAAGTTGACATTTCAATAAAGCACATAGGGTGTCTTCAGCCCATTGGTTGCCTCGGCCTTGGCCATGGTATGGTACTTCAGCACTACAAGGCTGATGGTATGGTTTGTGTCTGTTATGGACAATGAGTTTCTAATGGAAATGTTATACTTTTCCTCATCAAAAATTTGAAATGGTGCTTTGCAGTCATGTCTGGTTTTGTCATTCTAACCAGAACCTGTGAAGGATTCAATTGAAAAACTTACAAATATGATTAATTTTTTTCAGATTATAAGTGTGTCAGCTGTATAAGAACAGGACTGGGGTGCAATTTATAGATACTAAATAAGAAATCTACATTCATTGCGAGAATATTTTACACCCGAGAAGATTCTTGTACCAAAGTAAGAGTCTCTTTTAAGGAAACCCTGTGTTAGATCCCAAAACCAAACTGTCAATTAGAAGTTTCAGAACTTGAGAAACAGAAACATAGACAGAAGTTCATTTGTAGACCACCAAAATCCATTCGTAGGAATGTTTGTCATTAAATTATTTTCCCACTGGAACACAGCAGTTACATTTTTCTCGTAGTGATCTCCCATGGTACCACAAGGGTTGTTTTGAACATAGTAATGTTTGAAATGTAATAGGCAAGTCCAATAGATGTTCAGGGGTTATGTCTGGACAACTTTAGTTAGTAATTTCTCTTTGTTGGCTTCTTAAGCAATTGTATGGATGCAAGAATGGCTCATTTCAATTAAAGAGGATATTTGGCAATAAGGATTAGCCTAAAAATCAGTCCAGCATGTGGCTTTTGATAGATTCGTGTTCAGCTGGGATGACATTCTTAATGACTAATGTTTTGTTTCCCCTTTCTTTTTCTACTTCTTGTAATGTGAGCAACTCACTAACTTCTGTGTCCTCTTTTTGATCATTAACAATTTTGCAGTGTGTTCTCATATAAAAAGGATGCAGCTTTATTGTTTTCTATTGTCTTGCTGCTTCTGTTATTTACATATCATTATTTTTTTCTCCTCAACATCTTCTAAGTTTCACATGTTATTACTCGGTGTCTCTTGAGTAGTTGAAAAATAGTAGAATTGGGAAGAAGATAGTTAAGTATCAAATTACTTCTCTCCTGTCATAATTACTTTGTGTGACTTTTAATTGCATAGGTCAAGATTGGGCTACGAGTTCTAACAAGACCTGTGCCAGAAAAGTTATCATAACTGCCAGGACAGTGGGTACTCTGCAGGACAGTGGGTACTCTGCAGTGAAACAGAGCGCACTCTGGTTTGCGACCAGCAGCAAGCTCGCATCAGTGAGTCCCTCGCAGAGCAGCAGTTCATCCCTCGCAGCAGCAGCAGTGATTCCCTCGCAGCAGCAGCAGCAGTGCGTACCTCGCATCATCAGCAGATCGTCCCTTGCAGTAAGTCCCAAAATCTGCTATTGTTTACTTTTTTTTTGCAGTATTTTTACGTCTTAGTTTTTAGTCTTTGAACACCACATTCTCTCTTCATATTGGAACTGGAATGTGCATAACTGAGTGAGTGGAGTGATGACATGATTTTTGCAGGAAAGTCCAACACAAATAGTAGCCGGGATTACAAAATCAAAGGAAGTCAAGTAGATAAATTCTTCCACGCATTTGGTGCCATTGCTGCCATTCTTGTTTGCAATACCTCCGGTTTGTTGCCAGAAATACAGGTTAGATTTTTTCATTCATTCCTGTTTTTTCAATGATACACACACAATATTGTTTATACTTGAAATCAGTCATTATAAAGCTTATGAATGAATATTATTTTACAGTCGACATTGCGCAAACCGTATTATATGTCTACGACATTGTGTGTGGAAAGATGAAAAACATGAGATTAGGTGTGGCAGTGGGATAAAAATGTTGAGAGAGTATTGCTGCCTTCTGGAAAACAATTGGTAATGCTTTTTAAGTTTGCCAGTTTTTTTTTTTTTTTTTTTTTCCTGGAATGTAAAATACTAATGTTTGAATTTATATAGATACCTGATTATGCAATGTCATTTGTGAAGGGAAAATCAAAGAAGTTAGTGCTTTTGAGTGACCTATATGATTTTATATATTATAATTAAAGTTTACTAACTTTTAGTTTTGTTGAACTCTTATATATTTTTAAGGCCATTTAGTCGCCTGTGGTGGGATGAGGCTGTTGGAACTGTAGTTACTAGACCTCAACCCCATAACCAGGTTAGACCTTATATGCTAGACTTATTTTTAATATATCTACTCTGAAGATTGCATGCAATCTCATTCTAATATCAAATTTGTTTGTCAGACTCTTCTGCATCCTGAGCAAGACAGAGTTCTCACTCCCCGTGAAAATGTCAGGCTACAAGGCTTTCCTGATTACTACAAGCTTTCTGGTCCTGTTGTTGAGAGGTAACTGACTTCCTCAACATGTCAAAACATCAAAATTTCTATAAATCTCTTATATTCATAGTTTCTTGTTTGATTGGAATTCATTAGTGATTTTATTCAATGGTTTTATAATTGTTAAGCACTCATACCATGATCTTGCACACCCAAAACAAGGCCTGAACTTGACTAGCTAACTGCTTTATATGCTGGTCTTCAGACTCTTCAGGCCTATCATCATACCTAGCCATTTCTACATGCCTACTAAGGATCCAGATCTGCTTCCATCTTGTTTGTACAGTCCTATTTCTATTTTGTTCAGAGTTAGAATCATAATATAAGTAATATGATTATCATCATAGGGAAGCTGCAACACTATAAATTTATTGTGCAGGCAGTGATGGTATTCAACTGCAAACACCCAATGGTTTTCATAATGGCTGCTAAGATTTGAAAACCTTCATTTTTTTCCATCTGAACTGTTTGAATCTGTAAGAAATAGTAGGAAATCAGACTATCCAAAGAGTTTAAAGGCACCAAACTTTATCTGATAAGAATTGGTAAGCAAAGTCACATTTGAAAACCAAATGGTCTTCTGTTTCAGCAGTAGAAAGAGATAAAGGGCAGGCAGGCACCCTCCACTCTTAAATGATTATCAATTGGATTACTAGTGGTTGGTAAAATACCAATCAAAGATTTCCATAAAATATTTTGATTCCTTTTAAAACATGAGGTATGTTACTGATTAATCTCATAGTTCCATCCATATAGTTTTGAATCTTCTTCTCTAAATGAAAATAGGAAAAAAAATTCTTAAAAAATTTCACATGTGTCAGTCTTTTTTGGTACATCAATGATATAGCTTGGGTGTCTCAGACAATTAATGTATCACAATAGATATACAAATCTCCAGGCATGTCTTTATGGCTAAGATTCATGCATATACTAGTACACCAGAAATTATAGGTCATGTTTGTCTGTCATTGGTTTATTAACAATCTTTATAGGTCATGTTTGTCTGTCATTGAGTACTGACTAATTTTTATACGGCAGGGCTCTGAAGGTCTGAGCCAGTACGGGCAGCAATATGTTGGACAGGAGAATGCGCATACATTGCTTGTTTCTGGGGTGCAAAGTGTGTCGTTGTATCAACCATCACCGATGCCATATACAAGCAACTACCAGGTGTTGCATTCTCATCATTTTCAGTATATTGAACAAGCAACTACCGAAAGAAATGGGGCATGTTCCTAAGGGCATCAATGTATTTTCTTACATTATAACTAGGTGGATTTGTATTGTTGGAAAAAACATAGAGAAATTCTTTTGTTTTAGATGCGAGCGAAACATGATATAACAAGGTTCCATTTGTTCAGGTTAATCCTGTTATTGTACATTAGTGCTATTTGTTTACATGTTTTTGTTTGGCGTCAAAACTTGACAAGTTCCTTTTTACGGTTGATTTTGTATTTATCTAGCATATAGTTTGGTGGAATCTTATTCTTGCCGGAGGCATGACACAAACCATAGTAAGGACTGATTTTGCAGGTGCCACGGCTGTGATTTTGATGCAGCAGCAAAAAAAATATATAAATTTTTTTTTCGATTATATTAATTTGCAACGGTATGAAACCGTTGCAACAAAACAGATTTCTTTTTTTTTTTTGAATTTTGTTTTAATTGCCAACGGCTTACAACCGTTGTTGCAGCTTGCCACGACTAGGAACCGTGGGCGTTCTTCATCAGTTGCTACGGCTTAAAACCGTGGCCAGGGTTAGCCACGGCTTAAAACCGTTGCTAGCACGTTTGCCACGGTTTATTTCTCACTGTTTAGCCACGGCTTAAAACCGTGGCCAGGGTTAGCCAAGGCTAAAAACCGTTGCTACCTTGTTAGACACGGTTTATAACCGTTGCTAATATCTACACCTTGTCACGGCTTAAAACCGTGGCTATTTTTGCCACGGCTAAAAACCGTTGCTATTGTTCATGCAACGGTTTAGAACCGTGGCTAAATGCTGAAAATCACCTCCCCCATTCAAGCATAAAACCGTTGCTACAATGTTTAGCAACGGTTTATAGCCGTTACAAGGAATTTCGCGACGCCTCTGTAGCCCACGGCTCTTAGCCGTGACAATGGCTTACGCCCACGGTATAGAACCGTTGCTAATGGGGGTTTTTGGTGTAGTGCTCGTCTCTGTGAAGGGCTCTTCGTTGCCAAACCAAACCAAACCAAACCCTATTAGCTCCACCACTTTAGCTCTCATCACCTCTGTTTTCATTCTCTTCTACATCTCTTCAACTTCAAAGCTCTTTTCCATTCACCACCATTCACATCTATCAGTTAAGCCCTCAATTGGGTTTTCAAATCACTCTTTTTTAGCCCACCCCATAATCCAATTTCCACTTTACAACTCTTCTACAAGCTATTCTGCTCCTACTGAATCCTTCAAGCCAGAAAAAACCCTGCCTTTGTTGAGTAATGGAAGTCATAGAGATGGGGATCTTCAATCGTCTTGGAGGAGTTTGGGGAGACCAATTAGCTCAAATGGTATGTGGGTTTTGAGTTTTTTGAATTAAGGTTGTTGTTTAATGATTGAATTTGTTGGAAATTTTAAGTAGAGAATTTTGGGTATAAATGAAGTGGTTAACTTGGTGTTTTGAAGATATCTAAATGAGTTTTTGATGGTGAAAATATTGTCAACTCCATTAAGGTATATTTTCAACTAGAATTGTATGTTACTAGCGTATTACCTGTGCCTACGGCACTCCTATTAATTTTTTCTTATATGACTATTTATGTCTCTAAATAATAAGTCAACATGAACCTTTAGCAGGGTCTAATGATTGGTATCATGAGTAGATGAATTTTGTAACCAGACAGCTATAGATCCTTCTACAACACTTATTCAATTGATAAATCTTGATAGGAATGTAAACTAACTTGGGTTTGAAAGACTGGATCATCAAAATCTACTATGGCAAACACTCAATTAAAGAAACCCACGTAAAGAGAACAAACACATGCTACAAAGGAGAAAATTCAATTGAAACTATAGCATTCAAAGCTGCATAGTAAGTTATACAAACACAAACAATTCCTCCAAATGCAAGTGATTATTTCAACCAAATTACTGAACATCACAGACATCAGAGAGAAATCATAAACTATACTGAAATGCAAAAATTTGAAGTAAAACATATGCAAATTCTAAAGGAAATTGGTAAGTTATGTATAGGAGAGTTGAGAACCATGAATATCTTCTGGCAGATTTTGGTGTATTTGAAATTAATCTAGAAATCTGAGATACCCATCTCATAAAACTTAACCAAATCAACACCAAACAATAGAAATCAACAAACCCATCACAAAAAACCCCAAATTTTCTTCATAATCATCTCCGAGAACACCATAAATCGAGATGCTCACTCAACAAAAACATACCCAAACCTAAAAGCCAGAATTTCTACAGACCCATCTCTTAAAACCACATAAATCAAAATACCCACACACCAAATCGTATAGAGAAACACCAACCAACACAAAACAATCTAATAAGAAGGGAATCAGGGGAATACCTTCAATTCGATCTGTTTACCCAATTCGATCGATTTCTTGATCCGAGACTTCTCTCAGTACTCTGTTCAATCTGTTTTAGCTGAATTAGATCTGAAGAAGAAAAAGTGATTTGGGGATGCACGGATCTGGGGTTTTCCTTCCCCATAGGGTTCTTGAAGACCTTGTCGATGGAAGGGATTTTATCGAATAGGGCTCTTGAGCAGCCCCTCTCTTTCGCTTGACGAATTTTTTATTTTTTTTTTTGGGTTCTGAAGGGAGGGAGAAAGAAGTGAAGTGAAAAAAATATGGGAGGAGGTGTGGAGTGAGTGAGGAAAGTATCGGGGGTGGAAGTTTTTATTTAAGTTTTGCCAAAAGACAATTCATGCCACGTAGGACAAACACTCTCTAAATACTGTTCATGAACAGTAAAAAACCCATTTGAATTGTAAGATAGATGGTGAATATTTTGCCAATTTAATTACAGGTATTTTGTTGTAAATGAGATTTCTATACAAATTATCATTGTGAATACAAGTATGAGTTACATTTATGTGAATACAAGAGTGGATGTTGCAGGCATCCCGGAATTTATTAAAGCATACATCTTTAACACAAGCCACAATTATCCATATTGGAACCGCACTGGTGGTACAGACCATTTTTATGTTGCTTTTCATTCCATTGGAAGGTCGGCCATTGAGAAAGCTAAAGAGGTGAAGTTGAATGCGATTCAAGTTGTTTGCTCTTCAAGCTATTTCCTTTCTGGGTATATCACCCAATTCAGGTACAATTTCCTTCCCACTAGTAGTTTACGTGTTTAAATAGTCTATATGGGTCGATGAGGTCGTTGGTGAGTCTAATTACAACTTACTAGTTTAATGGTAATTGTTGGTGTAGTACAAGAGAAAGGTATGGCAAAAGCCAAAAGGATCATTGCAGGTCAGTGCAAAGAAGATAAGAGGTGATTAAGATGTGTTCTTCAATGGGTCTGGATGTTTCCTATATGTCCAAAAAAAAAAACAGGTGAGTTAGACCTTGAATTGTCACCATCTGATATCGAAATCCATTTGCAATTTTTGTGATTATTGTCTGGGAATCAATGCTTCTAAGCATCACTAACTTCTTGCCGACTAATTAAATTCATAATTAGAAAAACCAGTATCTGTTGCTAATTGTATCATATTCACATAGCAACTCTGAAGTATGATGTCTGAACCAGTCTCTAGGGACTTTTAGACAACTTTTTTTTTTTTTTTTCCCTTTTTAGTTGATTAATTGATTTGTATATGAACACTAGATCAACTGCTCATTGTTTATCAACTTTTATTCCTCGACAACAAATGAATGATAAGAGTTAATTTGACTTATGTGAAAATGACTTGTATCCTTGCAACGTGTTGAACCCCATAGGTTGAATTGAATTGCTTACTCTGATTGAACTTGAATAAAGTTCTCCAATAGAAGTTTCTAAGTCACTTTAATGTTGTTTTATGAACCATACCAACAATGTATCTTTAGATATATCCATATAATTATCTGATGCAAATATGTTATAGGCTTCGTTCCTATTTTTTCCTGGATCTGATGCAAGAGTATGTGTTGTATGGATCCTATTCATGTTTCTACGTTAAGAGAACTAATCAGTATTTCAGAGCTATCATAGTTAATGGTTGTGTTCCTCAATACTTTCCATCCTTATCTAATATTTATGTCATTGTTATTATTTTTA
This sequence comes from Berberis vulgaris, assembly GCA_963556465.1. Lineage (NCBI taxonomy): Eukaryota > Viridiplantae > Streptophyta > Magnoliopsida > Ranunculales > Berberidaceae > Berberis > Berberis vulgaris. The sequence continues at coordinate 10,091,514 of OY747129.1, read as the reverse complement.
AGAGAGCTATTAAGCATTTGGTCTATCATAGTTGATGGCTATTCAAAATGCATCTTTACTTATCATGCAGTATTTCTTGAATCTGATATAGGAGTATGTGATATTTAGTTGGTAATTTACTGCATTGAGTACCTGGAGTTTAAGTGCACAATTCCTGATCTGCTGGTCCCAAATATGAAAATCCATTATCTACGACTTTAATTCTGAGTCCTAGGTATAATGGTATTAGCCAGTATTAGCAGTTTAATATTTCTATTTCCTTTGTTGCATTTATTAGTTGTTTATTTATAAGACTGTCTAAATAGAGTTTTTCTAGCCAGAAAAGTTACTTTCACTGTTATACTACGATTTGACAAGTTACGATGGAGTTATCTAAAGGAGCTCCAAAAACAAGTCTTTAATCGAATTATCATATGAGCTTTGCTAGAAAGCTAGGCCCGCGCCAGCTGGTCCATCACCATCCATCATCTTAGAGATGCTGAAAATAACTCCATCTCTAGGATGATGGATAGTGATGAGCCAGCCTGACGCTGCAAGCCTGGTTCTCTAGAATTAAACCATATCAATATATTGTTATATACATTATTCAATTTTATTTATTTTCTCCTGTGGATTCAAAATTTTCTTCCTTCCAATTCTGGGTTGAATCACTTCTTTATTTTGCTACCATCCCTCTTTAATTGGTTCTTTGGCTTCACAATGCACGAAGCCATCCATCTTCCATTAGAAAGGGCCGGGGTGTGTTAATGGGTGAAACCACAATTTCTGTTGATTCTTTAATTTTTTGTTAAATGACCTTCCCGCGAGAATCATCAATTTTACCTTCGCAAGCACACACACACACCTAGTCATTAGTTCATCATATCTACATAATTGATGTCACCGTTCTCCTTGTCATTGTCAAAACCTTGTGAGGATAGATGCAGAAGTCAAGTAACCTTTGCACCACACTCATCTTCATTTCTTACGATCGATTTAATTTTTTTCATATCCTTCATCTTTACTTTGATGCAAGGTTCCCTGTCAAATTAAAACAATACTAACAGTGCATCACTCCTTACAACAAAATGGGCAGATTACAGTCCAAAAATCTCCTTTTCTTTTTACATTTCAACACTTCTATTTAATTTTTTTCACATCTTTACTTTCAGCATTAGTTTGTTTAACTATAGAATTGATAGAAGCTTACATGTACAAGTATGTTATGAGCTGAACTATCGGTCAAACTCTGTATTTGTGGCCAACAACAGCAGCAGATCAAAATGGGATGCCCAACCCAGGAGAGAGCATTCTCACATTGATTGAGGGCAATATGTACCAAAAGTCATAAATTCAACTTCGTGATTATAGTCAGACACCATTGCAATGATCTCTTCAGGCCCCTCATTCCTCTGCTGGCAACACTGATGAATGGCTATCAATCTCCTCTCTGCACAGATTCAAAGACAGTAAACAAAAAATAAATGAGAAGAATGACTCTGGATCACAGGCCTTTTTCAGTGTGATCATGGGTTAATTATTCTGGATTTCTTCTATAAATTTGTATAGAAGGGGAGAGGTAATCCGTGGATACGTTTATGCATTTCCATTGTTAGCATATAATTTACTATTAGCATATAATTTCGATTGTTGATAGTAAATATCAGCTTTGCAAAATTCCTTATTGATGTTCAATTTTCTGGATATCTCACCAAGCATCAGCAGAAAGTTTGCAAATACATATTCTTAGACTTCCCCGCATGAAATACATTTGAAACAAATAGGCAATTGCTCGTCTATGTGATTGACATAGTTGTTTATAATGCAAGTTGCTGTGTGACTGTTGCTTTCCCAGCAACCCCATTACTTCTAGCTAGGGCGCGAATCTGCATATCTGCCGCTCACTATAGAAAAGACCTGGTGAAAGTTTTGGAGGTAATTTATTTTTTGCAATATCTTTTCATATATAACTAGCTTTGGAGCCCGTGCTCAGCACGAACATTTCTTTTTCATACACTTATGGTATTTCATTTTGAAATATTCATATACCACTTCCCTAGTTTTATGGAATTAATTGAAAGTAGTTTTTATTCCCCGGTGCGAATCTTTATTGAATTAGAAATCATTTTCTCCCTCGTATAATAAGACGTATACGAAAAAGGCATAGTAAGGTTATTTTTTATTTTTATTTTTTTCACTTAGTCACTGGATGAGCTCGAAGAAAATACAAACAAATAAACAAACAGTCTTTCAAGTTTTGAGATCAAACTCCCCCACATAAGAATAAATAAGTATGGAGATATAAACCTAATTAAATGGACTTATGTGTATTGAGTTCGTATACCTTGTATGTAACTGTGTGTCTGATTAGAAAAGGAAAAACTTCCCTACATGAAAACGTATTGCTACTTCAGTAGATTAGAATGAGAAAAGAAGATGAGAGTCACTTGAGACCAATTGATATATAAACTGAAAGATCATTTGAACCCCAAAAAAAATTTGCGCATGGTAACAGCATTTTACTAAGGTAGACAACCAAAACAAGAAAAAGAGAAGAAACTTCTCAAAGTACATGGTATGCGAGAACATGGACGTGGCATAGATTTCATAATTTTCGGTAACCAGATTTGCAAGCAGTGGTTGTTTTGAATATGTAAAGAGAGACTGCAAATTCACTTTGTATCTCCAGAGTTTGACGAAAACACATGGTAAACTAATACTAGATCAAATCATCCAACAATATTAAACTCCTGCTAGAGTAGCTAGCAATCTGGCAAGCTATACATGATTAAGATAACATGTTACCAACATTAGAGAATCTACTAACAAATACATAGAGTGCTTACAGGATGTTTTTTTTATACAAAGTCTATGTGTATGGGTTGAACCTGTTTACCTTTCTTAGTTTTGTGACTTGTGTTCATTTGGTAATTGATATCTATTAGTATATGTTTCTCTTGCTTTTGATAATTGATAGGTTATCTTTGTAGGTATGGCATCCAAATTACAATGAAGTGATTCGATGGATTTGGTTTTGATAATTGATAATCTCACAATATGGTAATTACCCACGATCATGTTCGGTCGAGGCTGAAGACCTTCAAAAAGCAATATTTGGCAGTCCGAGAAGTTCACAAGCAAAGTGGGTTTGGATTCGACTATAGTAGCAGACTCATCACTGCAGACAACGAAGTGTGGGAAGACTATGTTGCGGTAAGCTTTCTTAAGCATGGTTCAATATGGTTCGGTAGGACCTCATGGGAGTTATTTTTCAATGTCATTGAGAATGCCAGTTAGAATTTATTGAGAATATTAGTTTTCTAATCTTTATTGAAAACTTTTCTCCAACTATTTTTATTTTGTTGATTGTTCTAATATTTTTGTTAAATTAGATTGTTTTCTCAATTATATTTCTTAACATTGTTTAGGCACACAAGGAAGCAAAAAAAGTTTGTGGCAAAATCTTTCCATACTATGGCAACCTTGCAATCATCATAGGAAATGATCAAGCAACTGGCGATCGTTCTATAGCAAGTCGTGATGATGACAATGTACCCATGGTTGAAGCAAGTGAAAGTGTCCATACAGACACTGAAGACAGGGAAGATGTTGCCTCGGGTTCTACTACATTGTCTCGCAAACACAAGCGAATGTGTAACAACGATGATCCCGAGTTTGCTAAGGCCATATCGAGTATATGCAAGGCATTTGAACAAGCGAGTGCTATGCCTATACGATTGAAAACCTTCCCTTGGCAAGAAGTTGAGAAGGCTGTAAGGGCGGTTCTTGGACTTACCAAACGTCAAATTTTAAAAATCATGAGAAAGTTCAATGGGAACGTAGAGCTTGGTACTTTCTTTTTAGGATTGACCGAAAAAACAAGGGAGGGTTGGCTTCTTGCAGAGTTGGAGGATAATTAGTTTGGAGCAAAAGTAATTGGCTTCTTGTCTTTAATCCTTTTTATGTGTTTTGATTAGTAATCAAGGAGTTAGAAAGTTTGGATTTTGTTTAATTGGTGTTTGGGAGTATGTGGTTTAGGACTTGTTATGTTTATGCAATAAACATGATTTCACTTTGAAAATTTTAGTCAAAATATATATTGCTAATTTTTTTTTATTAGAATTCTGAATACCAGTATTGAACGTTGATTTCTCATTGAAAGATTTAAGCAGACGTCGAGTTTAAAATTATACTGTAAGGATGTTTTGCAGGAAGCAAAATCAAAACCATATTCTAGTTTATATATAAAAGTAGAATTATTGGATCTTCAAAATGAAAAAAAAATTCTCATGATTAGTTTTGGACAACCAAACACTTACAATAGGAATTGGAATCTAATTCCCATGAACAACCAAACATCAAAGTTGGTCAAGTCCATGGCATGGGATGCCATGGAATGGAATTCCAATTCCCACCTTAGGATTCCATGCAACCAAACACACCGTTAGATGTTTCAGTCACCACTCATTCAAGCAGTCAGTTTGATATCAACAACAGCCTAGGAATCTAATTCTTCCAACTTCTTAGCAAAAAGCTACTATAGATTTTATCATTGTAACTACTTAGTCTATCAATCTCAACCACATCAGAATGGTGCACTAGTGCAAGGCATATAGAGTTGAGCCTAGTTTGGCACTTACAAGTTCAAACTCCGCAACAACGCAAACATTCTACTGGACATCCATGACACAAGTTGAGCCTCTAGGAAGATTTAGTAATCGTCTAGTAGTTTGCTCCTTCTCTGTAGCCGATAAACATGAGGAGTATCGGATAGTCATCCTCTCCATGACTATTGCATTCTTGAGGAAGAGTTTGATTATAAACATCTCATAGTGTTTTCCCCCAAAATACCTAACTTCAATTGCTTTAGTGTTCCATAGGAAACTTGGAAGAGCTTCTGCAAGTATTTCATCATCATCACCTTCTTCAAGGATTTTTCCAACTCCCTACATGAGTAGGAAAATAAAAGTTTAATAAAATAGACTCTAACCAATAAGAAGAAAGTAAAACAAGATAAGGTATGATATGTAAAGACTTACAGATGGAAAACTGAGAGATTCAAGATTAGGAATCATAGGGAGAAATCTTAAGAACTTTTGGTAACTCAAAACGTGTGTGCCAGTCACGCTCAAACTGATCACATTCAGAAATGTGAGCTGATGAAGTGAGTTCTCTGCTTCACAAAGAGCCTTGACAAAGCATTTGATAATTTGTCAGTACAAAGGAACCATTTGAGTATACTTTGAAGTTCACTAACAGAAGAAGAAAAAAAAAAAAAAAAAAAAAAGGAGAAACTGGAAACCCAAAAGAAAACAAGAAACTTACAGTGATTGCAGCAAGAGATATGGTTAGATTCCTTACATTAGAGATTGCTCTAAAAAACTGAATTACATACTGCCCATTTGCTGCAGAACTCTTCAAATTAATATCTGCGCTAACCAAGGAAGATAGGTTGCGTAGCGAATACTTAGGTACCAGCTGATCATCAACCGTAAACTTAAAGGATATGAGACTTGGTGCCTCAATAATGACCTCACAATCATCATCTCCCATAGATACATCACAGATTTCCAATCTCCTAAGCCTGGGGCTAGAAATACAGACAGACTTCATGTTCTTCCATCGACAATAGCTTAGAGACGAGCATTCAAGATTTGGAAAAGTAAAGAAAACTTGCTGTGTCAAATTTTCACATGAAAACTGAGTACAATGGAGAACCAAATCCTTGAGGTTTAACATGCAAAACGAATTTGGAATTTGAACTATGCTACATATTGCTATTCTTAATCTTTTAAGTGACTCACAAGTGAATAAGGAACTGGGTAACAACAAAGTCTTAGACCAACTATCGATACCGAGGTCCATATCTTCAACTTTATGCTGGGTTAACACGGTAGATATCCATGAAGTGACAAAAGCTAAATCGATGTAGCACCTAAATGAGAGACACAACTTGTCTATATTATAACCATCATGAAGAAGCAGCAGTTTGTCCATGAAAGTCATGAAGTTTTGCCTATATGCTGCAGTGACAGATGTCTGTACCAAATTGATGTCAACAACTGGAGTCCCAATCCAAGTGTTGTTCCACCTTGTTGATAAAATGCTAGTCTGGATAGCATCTTTTGTGGGAATGAAGGAGAGTATGTGCTGAAGAATCGTATCAGGTAAACTACTGATTCTATCAATGTTCTCAACCACATCGGATTTCATCCTAACAAAACAAGGTAAGGTAATGCAGTTGTCAAAATCCTTCAACAAGGGAGCAGAACAGAACGGGAAAAAAAATTGTCCCCTAAGTTAGTTAACAAGTCTGAAAATCAAAATTTGATGATCTATCACGGTCTGACCAAGAATTTCACAAAAAAAAAAATGAAAACCTCAAAGGAGACGACACATGTCAGAATAACATCAACGAGCTTTACTAAGCACCCCGACATGAGAAAACAATAAAATAAAAACTCGAACAAAGAAAATGTAACACATGAGAGAACTACCTATGCAATAGAAAATACTGAAATATACAAGTCTCGGAATCCCGTTTACATGGCAAGAAAAAACGTTTATGTACAAACTCATCTACAACCGAAAAGACAAGAGCATAGTTGCATACATAAAGTTGCATCCGCGTCCATGGATTATAAATAAAACTACGATAAAAGACTACAATCTACGACACGACTCCGCTACTTGGAACACCTTCTCCACCTACACTCCAACAAGAATACACCCACATGCCACAAAAAAAAAAGTGTGGGTCAGCTAATGCTGGTATGAGCAGGCCATAGTTACAAAACTATAGGATGCTATGCATGAGATACAAAATGCATATGGACATATTACAAGCATTTCAATCCACACATCGGGTAACTAAGGATATGAAACTAGGTTCCATCAACCATTCTTATGACAATCAAATATTTAAAGCAAAGAACATTACAGTAAGTCTCAGTATTCCACAATAAGCTACATAAGTATTAAACTTAAGAAAACAACAACAATTTCAATACAAAGTATTTATTAAGCAAACGTCATACACGTCTCTCGAGGTAAACCACTACCTGCAAATATAGCTAATTGGTTTACCTCCCTACAAAAATCATTAAATTAATGAGGCAATAAAAAAATCTAGAATTTTATGTCATTATCTAACACATGTCTCGAGGTAGATAATCACCTGCAACCATAGTTAGTCGATCTACCCAGTGACGGAGCCAAGATTTTTGTTGGGGGGCGGAGTGATGTCATAATTAATTAAATATAATATAAAAATTAGTTACTTTAACATGAAGTTTTTTTTTTAAATACAGCAAAAAGGAGAGTACAACAAAGCTAGTCATTGAAGATGATTACTACTATATTCATTGAAGATTATTACTACTTCTAGAAACACAACACAAGAGAAGGGTTTGAATCATTGATTACTACTACATGAAGAAATGGAGGAGGAAATTGGGTTGCTTACGATTTTTTTGTGGAGATGACCAACACAGTGATTAATGAAGGTATCTAGTACCTAGAAGAAGAAGAATAAGGTGGTTTGGACCTTGCTGGATCTTGTGAAGATGAGCTCAAATAACTCAGTAGTTATAGATCTTTGAAGATGATGAAATATGGGGGTTTCCCTCATCTTACTCAATCGATGAAGTGTGATGAAGAAACTGTGGATTTTGGTTTCTTGGAGAGATTTGAGGGATTTTACCTCTATCTCTAACTCTAAAAGTAGAGTTTGGATTTGATATGTACATGATTTGAAGAATGAAGTGAAAAGTGAGAATAAATAGGCAAATAAAAAAACTAATTGGGGGACAAATAAAAATCTCAAAAGTCAGTGGTGGCAAGTGCCCCCACTTGCCCCCACGTGAATCCGTGCCTGGATCTACCCCCTGCAACCTTGCTGCAAGGCACAATTATTCAAGACAACAAGCATCTCAAAGAAAATATCAGAAGTTACTTCCATGTCATACCCTATCGCACCTCTCATGAGCCGAATATGTCTCTCCGATACACCCCCATAATGTGCATCAGTGGCCACTCCGAGTATGTTTGTATCTCAAATGGAGTGTCATCTTTAAGATACTTTACCTCCAATAGCTAATCACTCGGGCTGAACAAACAATCACATAAACATTGAGTGCGCTGGAAAACTGGAAAATGAGCCATGCTCTCATAACTCTTTCCTTGCTTCTCAGGAACACTCCACTATGCCTGGGATATGTACCGCACGGTAATTTAGTTTTTCCCTTTCGGAAACAACCTAACATCCCACCATATTACACGGAAAAATACTCTATATGGTGGCTTTGTTTTCCTTGTGGGAGGACAAAATTCGTACCAGAACTCAAGGCTTTGTACGGGATCAGGCCATTCATGGGCCATGCCTCAAAAGGCAAATCATAATTAAACTGAGGTCAAAATCTACTTTTCTATTCACTTATTTTCATAGACCACACTTCTCAATTTGCAAAGAACTTCATTATTCGATCAATGCACGCTTTAATCATTTGCTATGGATAGGCCATCAGCAAGTAACCATCAATCACTTCTAACACGATATCTCACATAAATCAACAACTACTCATCTTTCTCAACTTTAATCAACAAGATCTTCAAATATTGTCATCATATACATGATATGTAAGAAAGTGAAAGATCAAACATTCAATACAAAAGCAGGGACACATATACATACATATATATATATATATATGTCCACCAACTATACTTTCAAAATACCAAAATGCTAACTGAATATCTTCATATTGCATCGCGCATCTATTACATGATCACAGCAAAATGAGCAAATTACTAATGTAAGATAATTCTACATTCCAAATAAAACTACAAATTTCATAAACCAACCATTATCATGCCACTAATAAATTCTCTTTAATTTATTCATATTCAAGGTATTCTTAACTACCAAGAAATTCATCTATGAAACAATCTCATTTCACAATCATTCAATGAATTCACATATCAAGATATTGGATAAGCAAAGTGTAAAAATAAAAATTTCAAACTGTAAAAATCAATCATGTCATAAAATAGACCTTGAAGCGAGGGTCACAATGGTGAAAACCACATTACGCTTTGCATTTTAAGCTTAGTCAAAGTCTAGGTCACAATTTCGCAAAGTCCAGTCAACATGAAGACATCATCATCTCTTCCACCATAACAAAGTTCAATTAAAAGAGCAGATTTTCAATTTGAAACTCACCAACTTTGTTCATTCGCAAAAACCACATTTCTTCGTCAATAGCACATTCTATATACCATTGGAAAGCTCAGGTTGTGAGCTTTCCAATGGTATATGAATCAAGCCTAAATTCAAACAATTATGAAAGATACCACAACTTCTTCCTACCCATTTCACCATGATCCAACATGAAAATTATCATAATCGTCAACCCAAAAAATCAGACCCTTAACCAAAAAAAAACATTTGACCCTTGACCTCTCAATGAAACCTCAATCACATCTCCCTTTCAAAATTTAACACACCCACACATGAAATTTAAAAGTGATAACTTGATTACTCCGTCTCACCACTTTAATCAGAGATTTTAATAAAAAGATTCACATCAAATAAATTTATGCTCACCTGAAGCAACTGATCAAACTTGTCTAATCCAAGTCGAATCACACCTTTGAAAGAAATCGAGAACCCCCAATCCACCACAACCCAATACACTCGATTTTACTAACCAAACCAAAAAAAAAAAAAGATAATCTTTTTCCAAAAGAATAAAAGTATAATCAAATAAAATAAATAACGGGGTTTGACATGATCATTACCTTGTCTTCTTCTCTTGTCTTGCACCTCCTCGTCTCCGTTAGTTTTGATGTAAAAGCAAAGCAGTCTCTCTTCCTTTAACAAGAAGTGAAAATTTGGATCTCCCTTTTTTCTTTTCGTTCTTGTATTGGGATATGCTAGTTACACCCATAATTTTGAGTCAGTTCATCGACACACCTCATATTCCATAGACACGTCACACATTTCCAATCCCGTAAGCTTGAAGCAAGTTAGACTTGTTGGGATTTGGGAAATTAGACTTTAGTAATTTTAAAACGAGCTTTGCTAAGGGGTCGAGGGAGGGAGGGAGCGAGGTAACCACCCATCCGCTTCGAGATAAGTGCATTGGTCTTAAGATGCGCGATGTCATTAATCTCGAGGCAGATGGGTGGCTTCCATCCATCCCTCGCCCCTTTCCCTTGTTCCCTCCCTCGACCCCAAGTTAGACTCAACTCATATTTTTTTTTTATTTAAATTAGAGAATGGTCACCAAACTCACGAATTCGATGACACCCTCACGTTTTGCTCACGTGATGGATGGAAAATGACAAAAAAAACTTTTTTCCCATGCATATGACATTGTTTGAAACCCTTATTTTGCTTCTTTCCAATCATGCCCCTCTTCATATCCGATCATCAATCATAAAGTAAGGCTACGTGGACAGCAAGAGTGAAAGTCATCCTCCACACTTGATCGAAAAAGAGAGTGAAAGTCATCCTCTTCATATCTTATTTTGCTTCTTCGCAATCGATTGAAGGGCATAGTCTTCTCCATAGTCCTCCACAAAAACAAAGAAAGTCGAGCAACGAGACTGGATTATTTTGGAATTGGAGTCCGAGTGATATTTGTTTATTCAGACACAAAGAGTAGACTGGATTATTTAAAGTTAAAAAATTATGGTAATAATATTAAAAATATTATTGAGAGCTGATATTTCTTGAATTTTTGTCTACTACTTAAAAGCCTAAATGAAGGCATCAACATAGTTACAACTTACAAGTATATACCACAAAATGTCTTAAATGAGGTTTCTAATGCATCCAAGAAGAACCATACATGCCTTTGATATGGCAATAATTAAATGTTTATTTCATTCAACTGGTAGTATAATCAAGAAGTAGTAAATGAAACAATGTGTCTTTATTTGTTGGGCATTTTACATCAAACTAAGAAACTTCTCAATTAGGCCTTGATATGCATGTCTTGATCTCCAATAGTAGTACATTCTTTGATGAAAATGCAATTATAACAATACTTGATTATAACTCTTTGATGTAAAACATAATTAAGAAAAGTCATGAAGAAACCAAAAGTGCCCAATTGCTCAATGCTTATGAATTAACACTACTTGATATCTACTCAATAATTCAAAGTGTGAAACAATAACACACTATCACAACCCTATTTCGCCACATTACTCTTTTATGAATTTCGCTTATAGAAACATTGCAGTCTGAATCTCCTAGCAACAAAGCCTAGCCAAAAAGTTTCAACCATGTGTTAACCATGCACCAAGTTTGTCTAATCATCACACTTTTTGTCATGCCCCGATTTTTCGAGGAAACGAAAATCATTTTATTAACGTAGGATTAGGATCATCAGCTTCCTCAAAACTCGAGACGTGAAAAATTTAACAACAAAATCATTAAATAAAATTAACATAGACAAAAATTATAACCGGGTAACTCTTTGAATATGACTATTCCATAAAAATAAACTGCCAAAGATGCCGCCCCAAAACTTTATAACCTGAGAAAGGCCAAATGGCTACGTTCCAATAAGAACACACCCAAGAAGCAAAAACTCACTTGGGTCAGCGAGGTAGCTGGTATGAGTAATCTCCATCCTTATAAAATAAAATTATTTACATGCTTTAACATGAAAATTTCATAAAAAAGAAAATAATACTCAAAGTCATGAAGTTCCTCAACGAGGCAAACATTGTATACTAATAAGTTTATCATGCCTAAAATATACATTTATTTTACCAACACTTACAAGGTGAATGTTGAATATGGTAAGTCCGACCTGCAAAAATTGTTAGTAGATTTACCATCCTGCACGAAACGGTTAGAAACAAACAGATAAATTTTATGAGTTGTTAATTCTCATAAATGTAATTTATTTTCAAACAACGATACAAATCGTAGTCATAATAGAGTATTATTAAATTATCAACAAAATGTATTTTCTACCTTTAGGAAGACATATAGTTCTCATTCAATGGTCGAATGAGGATTTAGTTTCTTTCTTTGAGGCAATCATGCACATACAAAAAAATCTCGCTTCTTTTTCCACAATCGCATTATCCTCATTGTGCCGAACACACCTCACCCAAGTTTCAAGCGGGGTGCCACATCGAGGAACATGTCATTTCACCCGAAGTTCGATCCATGCCAAGCATTTCCTACATACTACACGTACTACCGAACTCATATGGAACGACGTACCCAATATGCAGGCAAATCTGCATAATAAAATTATATCACACGTATACAAGCAAGTCTATATACTAAAATAATTTCTTCTTTTTTCACATTTTTTTTCGGAGTTGTGGAAAAGAGCATAAAAAAATTAACTAAAACATAACTCTTTTATGGTGACACTTTGACAACCATAAATAATTCAACCACAATATTAACCCATTATTTTGGGAAAACTAGCATTTTTCATAAATAAATTTTTCATAACACAACAAGGATCAAATCTAATCAATACGAGGATACTTCTTAGCAAGTCAATTTGCATAACAGTCCAAACTACACAATCAGTACTAGTGTCATAATCTTTAGTAGTCATTGCCTCCATTCGTGTATATGTAAAGAAAAATAATTTGGACAATATACAAAGAGTGTTGACAATTTGAACATGAGTAATAACACGTTCAACCCAAACTGAACAATTCATTTTACATGATGTCACACAATCATTATATATTTCTTATACCAAAAGTATTGTATCCCCACATATTTAGTGTACTTGAAGAAAACAAACATCAAGTCTTCGACATTCTTCTACACATCACCATTCCATGGAAATAAATCAAACAAAACAATTCATTCATAAAACAATCGAAGTCCTTAACTCCACTACCCATTCCACATTCAAGGAAGCGTTGAGGAAGATGATCCCTGCAACAATTCAAATCACACACTTCGAAGTATTCAACTACAGTTTCACTGCCCAACCAAAACCTAGACAAACCATATGAAAGCCTTCCAACTCTCTAATCATTTTAAACAGCCCCAAACTCAGTTGTAACTAGCCTAGTTTTAGTCAGCAAACAGTCAGGTAAATAACCCTCCAAACAATACCTAAATGAACAAGCTGTCCTAACTTGCATGGGCGGATCCATGTATTAGGTAAGGGGGTCAATTGCCCCCCTTATCTTTTCAAAAATTTTCACTAAATTACTCATATTTTTTACATTGCCCCCCTTTAAAACTGTATGTTGCCCCCCTTATGAAATCTTGACTTCTAACTCCACTAAAAATTAAAACAACAATTTTTTTTTAACTCCACCCTCATCAATCCCAATCCCACTCAATCTCTCAATTTTTTTAATATCTCTTTATTTTAATTTTTTTAATTCCCACCCACCCTCTCTCTTTCTTTTTCTTTTTTAATCTCTCTTAATTCCTACCAACTCATTTTAATGCATTTACCCCCTACACATGCAGAGAACAACAAAGAAACCAGAAGAGATGTACCATACATAGTGGGTTTGCTTCCCATGTGATTATATTCATATTAAAATTTTTAATTGGGTTGTGGACCGGCCGAGGAAATTTTACATCGTCATCATCATTGGTTTTCTTTTGTTTTGTTAAAAAAAATAATAAAAAAAATTTATGATTATCTTACCTCTGACTCAGCTAGCATATGGTGGTAAGAATGATAAAAAAATTAGTTAACACATTAGATTAATTGGGGGTTGGGATCTGATCTGCTTTGCTTTATATCTAATCTTTCAAAATTAAAAGTAATCATTTGGGTTTGGGGCGGTTCGAAAAACACGATGGTCGTAGGTCGATTAAGTTAAGTTGTTGTTTGTATGCTTCACCTGAGCTAGCCCAAAAGGAGAAAACTCTCTCTCTATACACACATATATTTTCCTTTCGAGAAGATAGACAAGAATAAGAAGACAAAAGAGAGTGGGTTGGTTGTGTAAGAGTTATCCTTGGAGGCTCTGACTCAGGAGTGAGTTTCAAATAAGAGGAGACAGACGGACAGATAAAGCAGAAGGAGAAGAGGAAGGAGGATTCAAAAAATAAAATTGTTGTTCGACAAATTCACTTGAATCCATCCAGTCCAGTCAAGCTACTACTACTACTACCCCTTAGACTTGGACTATACCGTCCTGCTACCTCAAAGCCAGAAAGAAAGCTAGAGGTCTGCTCTTCGTCGACTCTCATCTTATACCACTATGCCTGTTTCTGTTTTCTTCAAGTATAAAGGGAAGCTCTTAATTAGCTAGCTACAATTGAATTAATCATGTCATGTATTTGTTTGTATGGTTGAATTAATTATCATTTTTTTCACGATCACGCCATGTCATCCTGATTGCAAAATATGATTGTAAAAATCCAATTTTTTAGTATTTTCGTAAATAGTCATGTATTGTTTGCCCCCCTTTGTCTGCAATCCTGGCTCCGCCCCTGCTAACTTGATAGCTTGACAAGTCATCACTCAAATGTACATAATTCTGAATTAGAACTCTAAATTGACTACCGTTGAAGGCTATAGAAAGTAGACACAAAGAGGTTTCCAACCATATATAGCATACCCCTTGATTATGTCTACAAATTACAGATTTTACAAACAGAACATGTCATCTTTCAGCATTCGTCCAGATTTACCTCTTGTCACTAAAACGAGTATATCTTTCTGCACAAAATTCAGATTGTGATACCGTAAAATCCTTTAGAAACTAGACTCTAATAGAAAAATTTTGATATATAGCATGATACAGTACACCCTAAAGAACCCAATCAAAACCAGCATAGAAAAACTGCACAGAATCCAGACTGATAGAATACACAAATAAGTTTCAGCTCATAATTGAAAAATGTTTCCGACCTTGTTTACATTTTATTTTTTTATCAAACAAGAAGACATTTTATTCTCACTGACAAGAAAATAAACTATCAAGATTTCTACAAATATAAAGTTATTCCCCTCAAACATATAGTTGTAAGTTGGCTCCAGCACATCAAAAAACCAAAATTTTATAAACATAAGGGTTCAGAGAGAGAAGACTCACTTGTGAGTGGATTCAACTGCAAAGATTGGCAAGATGCGGACCAAGATTAAAACGAACAAACTTTGTTATAAACCTCTATCTTTCGATTTGTTTGATGAAAACCCCCTATCTTTCTCATGGTTTCTCTCTTATCTTATCTTCTTGTTTTGTTTTGTTTTTTTTTTTTTTTTCCAATGATTAGAAAAGATCAGAGAAAATGAATATCTTCTCTCCCTTTTTGCTTTCTCTCCTTTTTTTTTTTTTCTAGCCGCCACACACAAAATGAATAGTCCCACTAACAAGTTAGGGTTAATAAGAAAAAAGGGTAAAAATGCAATAAGCTATATGTTGCCAATTGCCATACCTTATTTATGTATTATTGTTATTTTATTTATCTCTCCTACTTTAGCAAGAAAAAAGAAAACCCTAGTCAATACGAAACCTAATGAAAGAATGGTCCAACTCCAAAATATATAAAAATAAAGCCAAACCCAAAAGAAAAATAACATTAGTTTATAAACGAACCCCCATTTTATTAAAACTTTAATGTATGAAAAATAATACATTAATAAAAGTAATAGGGAAATATAATTTATATATAAAATAAATTTATATAGTTAGACAAATGTGGGTGTTACACTTTTTTAAGACAAAAATATGTTAATTTTTTCGTTTTCAAGTGTTATAACAGAAAGTGTATATAAATAAGTGAGTGCCAAACACTGTTAGTTGCTCACTAGTCTTGGGGTCCTAATTTTTGTTGCTTGATTTGAAGTAATATAATAAGATTGAATTAGTTAATTGATAATCTAGTTTAAAGGAGATTAGATTAGTTAATAAGAGGACAACATTTTAAACAACATTTCATCTCCATTTCAAACATACAACCATGCAAAACACCCACCAGAAGAACAAAAACTCTCCAGAAACCATATTTCTAACAGTGGCCTTGATAGGTTGCTGATGATCTTGCATAACAAGTCAATTTGCATAACAATCCAAACTACAGAATCAATACTAGTGCCATAATCTTTAGTAGTCATTGCCTCCATTCATGTATATGTAAAGAAAAATAATTCGGACAATATACAAAAATGTTGACAATCTGGACATGAGTAATAACATGTTCAACCCAAACTGCACAATTCATTCTACATGATGCCACATGCTAACAAGAAAACAATACCAATTCACACAATCAATATATATTTCCTATACCAAAAGTATTGTATCCCCACATATTTAGTGTACTTGAAGAAAACAAACATCAAGTCTTTAACATTCTTCTACACACATCACCACTCCATGGAAATAAATCAAACAAAAAAAATTCATTCATAGAACAATCGAAGTCCTTAACTCCACTACCCATTCCACATCCAAGGAAGCGTTGAGGAAGATAATCGCTGCAACAATTCAAATCATACACTCCGAAACATTCAACTACAGTTTCACTACTCAATCAGAACCTAGTCAAACCCTCTCCAAGCCTTCCGACTTTCTAATAAATTTAAACAGCCCCCAACTCAATTGTAACTAGCCTAGTTTTATTCGCCAAATAGTCGGGTAAATAACCCTCCAAAAGATACTGAAATGAACAAGTTGTCCTGACTAGACAGCTTGACAAGTCATCACTCAAATGTACATAATTCTCACATTAGAACTCCATAATTGAATATCGTTAATGGCTATAGAAAGTAGACACAAAGAGGTTTCCAACCATATAAGGCATACCCCCTGATTATATCTGTAACATTACAGATTTTACAAACAAAACATGTCATCTGTCGGCATTCGTCAAATTTACCTCTTGTCACTAAAACAAGTATATCTTTCCGCACAAAATTCAGATTGTGATACCGTAAAATCCTTTAGAAACTAGATTCCAACATGACCATTTTATATATAGCATGATACAGTACACCCTAAAAAACCTAATCAAAAGTAGCATAGAAAAACTGCATAGGATCAGGACTGATAGAATACACAAATAAGTTTCAGCTCATAATTGAAAAATGTTTCCGACCTTGTTTACATTTATTTAAACCTCTATAAACTCAATAGAGTACAACCAAAGGACATAGATACACAAATAACTCCCAGAATATAAATTGAAATACCAATCTAACAAATTGTAATCAAGCTGCCCAAAAACATTTTTTTTTATTCAGCTTAAAATGAGTTTCATATAGATTTCGTTAAAATTTCAGTTCAAGATAACATCTAGCTGCTAAAAAAATCTATGAACCAAACTCGACAACACACAACTTCAAATATCATCAATTAATAAAGAATAGTATAACGAGTTCAAACACATAAATTTTTCGAACATCATACAAAAAAAAAAAAAAAAAAACCCAGCATTCCAAGACTAATCCTTCTACTTAGATCAGCAGTTTAGGACCTGAAATAACACTTATTTATGGTCCTACTCACTTGTCTAATCTGATTCCAGCTACGAACCCAAATCACAGACTCGCCCTTCACAAACACCGATCGACTCCCTGATCTCTTGGCCACACACACCAACTCAATACCACAACGACACCTTGGCTTTGTATGTTCAATTTACCTAACTATTAGATAGTAGAAGAGGATTAAAAATATTCAAATGTCAATTGCAAGGTAGCAGATGAACTTGTTAGCATCCCTATTTATAGATTTTTTTTATCAAACAAGAAGACGTTTTTATTCTCACTAACAAGGAAATAAAACTATCAAAATTTCTACAAATACAAAGTTATTCCCCCAAACATATGGTTGTAGATTGGCTCCAAAACACATCAACAAACCAAAATTTTATAGACATAAGGGTTCAGAGAGAGAAGACTCACTTGTGATTGGATTCAGCTGCGAAGATTGGCGAGACGCGAGCCAAGAGAAGAACGAAGAGACTTTGATGTAAACCTCTATCTTTCGATTTGTTTGATGAAAGCCTCCATCTCTTTTTCATGATTTATCTCTTCTCTTCTTGTAATTTTCCTTTCTCTTCTCTTTTTTTTTTTTTCTCTATGTCTCTCTTTTCTTTCTTAAGCAATGTAAATCAAAGCAAACCTTTTTCTCCCCCATTAAGTCACATTTTTTGCCACCACCAACATAAAAACCAAACAATTTAGTAAAGAAAACCATTAAGATTAGGGTTTTATAAAGTATATGTGTACCCCCTTTTATTTTACCCTATCACTACCCTAATGCAAAGAAAAACGACCCAAGCTATGTTTAGTAAAACAAAGCCCAATTTGGGTTTCCTGGTTCACATACAATATCCAGCTCAGATTAGATTTCAATAATATTTCGCTAACCACACTCAAACACACATTTCATTCTATTTAGCAGCGGTAAACAAAAAAAAATATTTTTACCTAATATATAAGATTATAATATATCACACATAAATAAATAATAGTACTTTTATTTATTTAATTCAGTGGGTATTACACCACCTCTGGACATGACGGATCTCTTCAAGAACGCCCAGAGACACATTACCTTGGAGGAATTGAGGACCGTAAATAGGAAAACCAAAGGCGAGAAGAAACCATCCACTCCTAAGGACAAGAATGAGGGAAAAAACGCGTGGATGAAGAAAGGAGTAAGAGAAAGCGCAGTGACAACATGTCAGACCCTAATCGGTCCATGACAGAAAAGCCTCCAACTACGTTGGATCCAGAGTCGTGGCACCCCTCAACTCTAACCGGTCGAACGTACTAAACTCCATGAAAAACTAGGAAGATCTGAAGTGGTCCCCAAAGTAGCGCGAAGACCCATCCAAGCGTGACAACGACAAGTACTGCGCATACCACAAGGAGGGTGACCATGATACCAACGACTACAAGAGTCTGAGGTATGAGGTTGACTACTGGATCCGCAGGGGCAAACTAAAAGAATTCATGTACTCTGAGAAGCGACTAGAACGAACCAGTGATTATGGGGAGTCAGTTAAAAAAATAGAGAAGGAGACTCCAGGGATAATCTATGTCCTTCATGGAGTCGGACCGAGTGAAGACCAGTCGTACAGGTCCTGCAAGCGGACTCTACTGGAGATGCAGACACAACTCGCAAACGAGGACATATGCATCTGCCACTCGAGGGTTCAGAGCCCCATTCCCACCTTGACCTTTACGGACAAAGATCACGAAGGAGCCCGAGCGCCGCACAACGACGCCCTAGTCATCTCGGTCTCCATTGCAAGGTGGGAAGTAAAGAGCGCTCTGGTGGACACAGGAAGCTCGCTCAACATCCTGTTCTACAACGGGTTCTGCAGTATGGACCTCAAGGAGGACGTCCACATATTACTCGCTGATTAGATTCAGCGGGGAGAAATGTTTCCCCATCGGAAAGATAAGGTTAGCAATAGTGGCAGGAGAGCCGCAGCTAAGAAAGGTCCTGTTTCTGGACTTCATGGTAGTAGTCGCGCCATCAACCTACAACCTTATCTTGGGAAGACCATGGCTCCACCAGATGAAAGCAGTAGTCTCCACCCTTCACCAGTGCGTTAAGTACACTGCTAACCGCTCCGAAGGGACAATACATGGAAACCAACCTACGACACGAGGTTGCCATTGCGCCGCACTGAAACAAATAGAGTGCTCTTAGATCCAACTGAGTCTTACGGAGCAGCCTGAACCAATGTTAGGTCGAATGACGACAGAAGTACCACATTTGAGCCGTATAGGAGCAATTTGCTCTTCAGCCAAGCGGAACGGAGAGGCCAAGGAAAACGGGCCGGTGCGGAGATAAACCCCCTACAAAGTCTACTCTTTGGTAACCTCCGTAATGCCAGCAAAGCCCAACAGTCTGCTGAGAACACTAACGATCCACAAAGGCCATCCGAATTCACATCAGGGCCATGACCAATCTTTTTCCGTCAACAGTTAGTCTTTTTCAATTGTTCATTTTCATTTCCATAATCAATGTAGAGTTTTGGTTCTTACAACTTATGTGATTTGCAATCATTTAATAAATAAAGAAAGAATTGCGAAAACAATCTCTATTGATTACTGGAAAGATGCAACAACAAGCGCCTTGAAGCGGGTACAAAAGACTACATATTATAAGCATCTGAATTCAGTTCGACATGAAGTAAAAACTGGCTTAGACGATCAAACGACGTAAAGGTATCCGAAGAAGGCCATGCAAGCTATTTGCAAGTGACAGCAGAGATATTCAATGGACTTCGTTCGACCCCTTCCCAAGATAAAAGACAAAGTGTCAGAGGGGATTGAAAGGACTAAGCAGTAGATTACTCCGTCGAATCACCTCAGGAAGGCGCTCCTACAACAGCGATGTAGACCTTATAACAGACGGTTGACATCCTTGAAAGGCATCCTACCCCCTTGCAGACTTCCTCAAACAGTTTTTGGCCTCCTGAAGGGGAGATAGAATAAGGCAGACAAGGATGGTCGCAAGCAACGACGCAGTCAAGGTCTCACAATGTTGTCAAGCAAGGCCACTTTTCCTATGCACGATACCAGGAGTGACTCAGAGATAGAACACCCTGAAGCATCGCGCATCCGCTAACACTTTGATCATCCATGAGTTAGCAGAAGGAACCGCATACACGCGGGCACAAACAACACAAAGTAACACCAAGGGCACAAACACACCTAATCAGCATAAACAGCACAAAGTAACACCAGGGAAATTTCCTACCAAAGTAACACCAGCACAAAGTGACACCTGGGGATTGCAAACAGGTTGTATATCAAGAACTATAAAGTCCACTGGAAAATAAAATTTTCAACCTTAATGATCACATCCTCTAAATCTATGGGGACTCTAATTAACCTATATGCAAATTGCAATGTTACTTCAGTTGGTTTTAACTCATCGAGACCTAATTGCTCATAAATGAAATATGACAATAAATTAACGTTCGCCCCTAAATTCAACAATGCCTTATCAATCATATGATCACCAATAACACAAGAAATGGTTAGGCACCTGGTATCCCTATACTCAGGCGGGGTTCTGTGTTGAATAATTGAACTTAATTTCTCAGCGATGAAGGCTTTCTTTTGAACATGTAGCTTTGGCTTCTGTGTGCATAAATCCTTAAAAAACTTGGCATAGGTAAGAACTTGCTTAATAGCATTGAGCAATGGGATATTAATGTGAACTTGTTTAAAATTTTCATTACATTGTTGACATTTGTTCTTTTCTTTGCTGGAGCTAACCGTGATGGAAATCGTGCCCTAGGCAAACAAGATGCTTGAGTGGGGTCAACATCAAGAGGAACATCTTTAGAAGTTGAGTCTTTATCAGCCTCATTGTCAGATGGAGATGGAATATGCTTTGACTTAGACGGGGATGCAATGACACTCGAATCGCGCATTCGTAATCGATTGTCAACTTGTTTTCCACTCTTAAGGGTAGTAATAGATTGGACATCTTCATGACATGGCTCAGATGTGCTACCAATTGCGAATTGACCCTTTGAGTTTTGAATAGGAAATTTTCCTGGCTCTCTCTCAGGAAATGACTGAGCAATCTGACTCACAGGTACCTCAAGTCTATTGATGGCTTGAGATTGATGTCGAGTCGTGACTTTTTACTCTAATATAGCCTAAGAATCCTGCTCAAATATACTTTTTGTACGCTGCATAAAATGATGATCCGCTTTCTTTAAACTGGATGTGTTGGATGGAGAAACTTGGTTAAAATGAGGCCTAACAGGGCTAAGGGCTTGAAGAACCTGTGAGACAACAACAGGTCCCCCTTGGTGTGGGCAATGCGCCCAGGAGAGATTTGGATGCTTGAAGAACTCTAGATTGTAATAGTTGGGTTGTGGATTATTACCAAGTCGCCGTATAACATTAAATGAATTGACTTACTCAGCAAAATATGCAGAATGATCATTTTGAAAATCACAATCTACTATGGAATGACTAAGACTCAAACATGCAGCACAAGCCTCAGATGCAACATTAGTGAGAGGCGTAGGTTGAGTCATATTCAAAATTGCATCAATTTTTTGAGCCATAGTCATAACAACTGCTTCTAGCTTCAAGCTAGAAGGGGAGAAGTAACCCTTAAAGGCCTTCTTCTCAGCCATCTCCTTTTTTAGTTTTTTTTTTAAAATGCAAGCCTAACCTCTAAACGAGAATGATCTAACTCTAAATAAAAAATAAAAACCAAGGAACCCTAAATGACACCTAAATGATGCGCAAACAAGATGAATGACAAATGACCCTAGATTTTTGTTTTTAATGCAGGGCTAAAATCCAATTTAATTTACCTAACCGTGGGAAAGACACGATAATTTCCTATCAATCTGCCACTACAGAATTGTTCCTACTTTTTTTTTTCACTTTCTAGCTAAAAGTGAAATGTTAGTTCAAGAACTAATCCAAAATAGGCTATTTTTTTCACTTGACTACTTTAAGCTTTCAAGCTTCCAAAGAAGGATACTATGAGTGTGAAACTTGTCGTAGACAATTATCTTGCTACAAATTTTAAATAGTGAAGACTTAGGTTCCTAACCCTAAAATAGATGGTGGCTAACCTATCCGCCGGAGAGGGCACAAAAGTTGCAAATCAATCATGTCACTATTCAAATTTGCATGCAATACTACCTAAAACAATCAAAACACAAGTGATCACAATAGAAACCGCGTGTAGATGTGGTGGGGAGAAGTTACCTCCGGCGTGAATCTCTTTCAAGTTAGTTGCAACGCCAGCTAGAAGTCGAGTTACCGTCGATCACTTCTGTGAATAACTGTGCATGATTGTCTGTCAAACAAATGCAAAAAAAATTAAAACTTAGTACTAACAAAAATAACAAATAAACAAGTGACTCCTAGCATTGTTCCTAAACAAAGAAAATTATATATAATTTATAAACTAGTGAAAATAAACCCTAGACTTCGATTGTACCGTTACAATTCCTGGTAACGACGCAAAAAACTTGATGCAGATTTTACTAACCTAAATTAATATGCTAATTTTACCTAATTGATATACCGCAAGTACACGGTTGTTTAACTAGTAAACAATGGAAAATATGGGTTGATACCATGAGGATTGAAGAAACAATCGAACACTACAATCTATTTAAACCAATTTGAAAAGGGGTTATAACAATAAAAAATTTCTAAACTAATGGAAGCAGAAAAACAATTAAAATTTTGGTTTGAGAATCAAAGAGAAATGCTAAGGCTTTGTAATCATCCATCAGTTTCATAAAGTTATACTAATGTCAATTATTGTCTCACAGCAATGTAGTAGATTGATTTTAGCAAAGATGCAAACCTCTAACATTAGTTGTATATTTAAGGCACAACTAATCACAGGTTTAACTAATACGAATAAAATATGCTTAAACAAAAATATAGAATAATTATAACTACAATGGATGCATGACATACACGGTAAAAGTAATATTTATTTGTTCACAAATCAACCCAATGTCAAATCATACAATGTATCGAAAAACCATAAAAACCAAGAAAAAATTCTACTAAGCCTGAGGAATCATCTACGCCTTAGCAGAAAGTTTAGCAGATCATGGTGTCGAGGTCGTAGCAACAACATATGCAAAATTCATCTCCTCAACAAACATGGTGCCCTATGGTGGTACAGACTAAACAGTGGAGCGCAAATAGTGGGAAATTTTTGAAATTTAGTTTCTTAACTCCAGAATTTTTCTTCTTCTTTGTGTTGTTCTGTTTCATTGTGCGAACTCGATTTCATCGACAAAGACTGCGACAAGGAGCTATGGCGAGGTGCTCAGCAACAGTAGTGGTCATCGGTGAGATAGAGGAAACAAGGAGAGAGGCGAGAACTATTGTTTTTAATATAAAAACTCCAAAATTAATTAACTGGGTCCTTAGGAAATTTAGGGGTGTTACATTAAACACAACTAAACGGAATCTCGTCCCGAGATTCAGAAGGTAAGAGAGTTAGGTAAATTGCGAAAAATACAATTTGGCAAACATGAAGCAGGGGCGTGGATGGTTGTTGAAAAATGAAGACGATCAAAGTAAGAGATGTTGGCTAGCCATGTGTAAAAAAAAGGCGAGAAAGAGAGGACAAGGGCAGGGCGTGATGGAGAGGTCTGTTGGATCTGGCTAACGAATAAAAAGGGATGGGAAAGAGAAGAAGAGATGTTCGTTGGCTGGTTTCGGGTGGGCTTGGGCTTAGGTTTAAGTTAAGATGGTTTTGGGTTTAACTGTTCTTCCTAATTTCACCCATCACCGTCACTTTGTACCACTCTGTGAGGTTGTCAAATAATTGCTTCCGTTTTAATGTGATTTCAATGTTTTAGCTCCCAATCTATAAAATCACGAAAATGAAATAATTAGAATAAAATATGATATTCGAAACACTAACAAATATAAATTATAAGGTAATTTGAGTATAATTATGTGAATATCACGTACTTGTGTATATTCAATATCCAACAGCAGCTCAGGACAAGACAAAGTCATTCGAGCTAAAATCTAGGTTGCTTTACCATATTCAGAAGTACCATGGCCTTTTTATTGCGTTACTTAAAGGATACCCTTCACTTTGGTACTCATATTGTGAAATCAAAATATGAACATCTTTATGGATTTTCAAACATTGATTGGATGGGTGATCCAGATGATTGACGTTCCACCTCGGGCATGTGCACTTATTTTGGACCCAATCTCTCACTTGGGCAGCTAAGAAACAACCTACCGTGTCCAGATCCAGTGTGGAAACATAATATCGTGCCCTCGCTCACACGGCTGCTGATATTCAGTGGCTCCTATTTATCTTCAGAGAATTAAACATACCAATGTTGCTCATGCCTACCTTACGCCATGATAATATGAGTGTCACATATTTAGCCAGTAGTCATGTATTACATGCACGATTCAAACACATAGAAATTGATTATCATTTTCTTCGGGAGCGAGTGATTGGCTCCTTACAGATTGTTATTGTTCCTAGTGAAATGCAAATTGCCAACATATTTACCAAAGGGTTTCCATCAACGAGATTCAAGTTTCTTCGAGACATATTGACGGATCGTCCTTGTCTACCCACCAATTTGAAGGGGTGTTAAGATATCTGAATATCACGAGTAAACAGTTAACAGCTGTATTAGATAAAAGCTCTCCTGGCTTATCATACAGTTCACTATTGTGTTGTAGTAACGTTTCAAACACTGCTAGAGTGGAAGTAAATCTCTGAACAAGAGTTTGTTGTAAACTCTCACCTAATGAGAGAACATTCTATTGTACACAGTTTTATAAATTCAATAAAAACAACCAAACTAAGTGAGCAATTTTTTCACTTAGTTCTAAACTTTAACTCTATTAAGTAGAGCTGGTAGTGTCAGTGGGAAGATTAACCCTTCTCACACCCATTGCACAATCTTCTCTTCCCAAATTCGGTTGCCTGTAATTAAAACTAAATTGTCATCTACTCGAGGGCGAATCTTAATGCTACATGGACAATGGGAATGGAATTTGGTTACTCCTTTTTCATTAATTTAAATGACAACTGTAACACATAATTTTGATTTATAGATGCTACACAAATATGTTTTGTTTTTTGAAAGGTGAGCGGGATTTTTATTGGATCCCAGAACCATTGAACGTCTCGACAGGATTCGAATCCTGGACCTATTATATCATATGCCACAAGTCTGTTGAGCTAGTATGCCATCAACCTATTCAAATAGCTTTATTAATACTTTCTGCAATTCGGAGGCATCTGGATTAAAGAAATCTTTTTTCCACTTGCGGCTATCAGTGGAAAATGGATCACTTTTATGTTCTAACATTTGGACAACTCATATAATAGAGCCAAAGGGGTTGTGGTCGAGTGGTTAAGGAGTTGTGGACTTGTTCCACAGGTCCTTGCTTCGAGACCCACTGGAGGCATCTTTATTTCGGGGTGATATTTCGACCAGTAGGTCGCATCTCGGGAGTAGGTTACGGATCCTATGCTGAAAAAACCGGCTTGCCTTTCAAAAAAAAAAAAAAAAAAAAAAAAAAAAAAAAACTCATATAATAGCTAAGTTCGGTTACATCTTCTTGTTTGTGCAATAATAGCTTAAACTTCGGCATTTCTCTAGTTTGTAAAGTTGTATATATGTTAGTTGTTCTAGGAACTGGTTATTCGAAATGCCATTAGGACTCACAGATCATTACAGAAGTGGTGTCTGTGGCAGCTGCATCTCTGAACTTTAAGATGTTGTGCCATAACATGAATAATTCAACCTAGTGTTCAGTAACAGGGGTGTATTCAACCAAGGATTTTAAAATCCAGTGTATTCCATTAAGGATTTTAAAAAATACAAGTAAATCCAATGGTATTCAATATAGATTTTAAAATATCCATCAAAATTTGGAGGTATTCAATTCATAGTTTTTAAAAGTCCAAAAAAATCCATTCAGATCCCTAATTGAATCAATGTACTTGCATAAAAAATAAATAAATAAATAAAGGATTGACTCCTCTCCCAGCACGTACTACCTGTCAATATATTAGGTGATTTTGTGTGGGGGACATTGACTAATCTTTTTATCGATTAAGTATCTTAAGAACCTTTGCCTAGGGACAGGGTAAGGGACTCTATTCTGCCTCGGATGAGATTCCTTGTTCATAAAATGTTGGTCGATAAAAGTATATCCTATTCTAATTGAAAGGCATTTTATGCATCAAAATTGCATCCTTTTCTACATATCTGCAATGTTTCTCACCCCCATCATTACAACTTCGCCCATAGAACTATACCGCCTACATCTCAACACATTATAGGTGGATTTCAGAGAATATGTTTACTCCCTTTGGATCAGCAGTCCATGCAATGGTGTCACAGACATTCAAAATGTCCACTTCATCAAATATATGCCTGATTGCAGTTCCGATTTGAGGGCTTAAACTCCACTCTCGTTTGCAATAATAGTCAAAATTTTGGCATTCCTATGGAGCGTAGAGTTTTTATGTTAGTTGTTGTGGGAACTGGTTACTCAAAATGTCATTAGGACACAACAGATCATGCCAGAAGGAGTGTGTTGCTACATGAAGATTTTGGTGTTTGTTGCAGCCACATCTCTGACCTTTAAGATGTTGTGCCATAACATGGACGATTTTGAGGAATGCACATGGTATAGAATGCATTTTTAATTCCCGTTTGTTCTTTAGTACGGATTTTAACTGTACATTTTTCTTGTTGATGCTTGACTTTGAAATTGCTTCTTATTGTTTTCACTTTTTTATGCAGGTTTGGCTGGCTTGGTTTTTCACAATTCTGGGTTCTTGATCCAACATGTGTGCTCTCTGTATGGCTTTATAATCCACAATGGTTACGTAAACTACAACGGAGGGTCAGTGTACCTAATTACAATAGTCATGAAGCATTTTCGAGATGTATGCAAACTTTCACTAATCATGGCCCTGTAATAAGAGCTTTTTGGGTTGTTTATGTTCGAAGTGATTCCCCAACGCTTTAGCCACTACTATGAGGGGTAATCAACGTAGATCAATCCAGACCGGTTTGAGTGAGCCCCTTTTGGAATCAAAGGTTGAATCCCACCTAGCAAGTCTGTAAGGAAAGCACTTTATGTTGCATCGCTCTCGTGTCATTGCTCTGATCAAGGCCTTCACTCTTTGAGAGTTTACAGACACCTTCTTGTGGGTAATAAATTTAGCTTCTCTGTAAAATTGTATTTTTTTTTTATAGTGATGATCGAATGGGGTCGAGGGTGTTCAATCTATTTAAGTTTTGCCAACATTAGACATTTTGAGAATTCCAAGCATGACAATTATGATAATTAAAAAAAAAAAAAAAAAAAAACACTGAAACTCTGAATATAACAATAGACACAAATACTACATAAGCATAATTCTAGACTAGCCTTCTACAAAGAGGGCAAGTGGTGCTCCTCTCCAACCACCGTAGAATACACGCCTTATGAAACTCATGATCACAATCAAGATTTGTGACCATTTGCCCGATGTCGTATCCGTTTAGACAAACAGCGCAAATTTCAGGTTCCATGTCTTGTATATTTCCCGTATCAAGAATTCTTTTCGTCTTGAGATGCGACCATATTGTACTGGGTGGCTCACCATCAGCTTCCTGCTGTTGAAGAGCATTATCACGGAAGATCTCATGGGGAAACATAGGAAAAAGCATCCAGGGTGACTGAATTTGCTGTTCTTGAGGATGTTCATGCTGTTGTTGAATGTAGTTGTTCTCAATGGGATACAATGTGGGAAAAGGCGGTCGAGATGGCTGAGTTTGTTGTTGTCGACGACCTCCAAAGATGGCAGACATGGCTTCACAAACAAACTACGCAAACTTGTAGAGATGAAGGAAACAAGAGACGAGAGGCGAAAGAAGAAGATAATAAGCTGGTCTTGTTTGAGTTAACTAGTTTATGGAAATTATAGAGTTGAACTGTTTTAGAAACCACCCAAGATTTGGATGGAAAAGGAAATATGTTTGCCAAATCTAGTTTCTAATAACGAATCAATAGGATATATATTCTGTATCTAATTAAAATAGAAACCTACACTTGAATTGAAGTTACCACTTTCTAAATTTGTGTTGAGTTGAATTTTACCACTTTCTAAATCTGGCACTCTTCCTCAACAGTACGCTAGTTGTCAGTTATCCTGTGCCTGGCCCTCGAGCGAAGTACAGGTTCGTGTTTGTGACAGTCTAGTAGCATGTATCAGGTAAGGAAGCGTCTACACCACACCATCATATCCCCACTCTCTCTTCTTTCTTTTTTCCATTTCTTTTTTTTTTAAACTTTCTCACACCACTATTAAATATGATAAAACCTCAAAAGAAACCAAAAAAAATCGTAGAACCTTTAAAAAAAAAAAAAAAAAGGTAAAATGGTCTCCCTCCCTCCCTCAATCTCTCGCACTCCCTGCTGCGTCTCGTCCCACACTCGGCGATCAAACTTCACTTCCTCGCAAGGTTGTCATCCTCATCCTTATCCTCTTCCCTATCTCTTCCTCTTCGCAAAAATCCTAAAATCGCAAAGGGTTCATCTCCTCGTCCTCCTCCTTTTTCTATTTCTCATTCTTCCGTTGCATTTCACTACATTTCACTTGGAAGAACTTAGTTCATTTCATTAGATGAAAATGAAAGGGTTTAGTGAAGTTGATGATGTTAGAAATGAAGAATTTAAGGGTAAACATGAAGGTGAAGAAGATGACCAATCTAAAGAACAAGGACATATTTTTTCAATGGAGGTAATTTGCAAAAAAAAAAAAAAAAAATCATCTAATTTGCATGTAAATTTTTTTTCAAAATAATTGATTGATTATTGTATGATGCATTGGTGTATAGGCATTTCTAATGGATGTAATAGATATGGAGATGCCTTTTAACGATATTGAGAGTCCAGAGACGAACCATTTAAAGGTAACCGTTATTTTGTTGTTAAGTAAATTAAAATTTTAATTTATATATGAAACTAATTATAAATTGAATCATTATGCAGAATGTTGATAATAATGTTGATAGAAGTGGTGCCAATAACAATGAAGAAATATCATTGATACTGGTAGTCGATGATAGTTAGCTATTTGTCACGGACAAGGTATGTAAGTTTTGACTTATTTTCATTTTCACCATTTTCATTGTTATAAATATGTTGTTATTGACAAGTTTTTAATTTTTTTTTTGTATTCTCATCAAGATCTGCATTGATATGTTGGGTCCAAGAGATCGGTAGGGATAATAACATGGTTGTTACTATCACTAAATCGGAACCGGCTAATCAAATAAGAAAGTTTCCCTTTCGATTGTGAAAGGGGGGGGGGGGGGGGGGAAGCCTGATAAAAGGTTAAAGAATAATATTCGATCAATCAGTACAAAGAAGTGTGAGTGCAAATTTGAGTTGAGAGGGGTCCCACTGGAGAATGACCATTGAAAGTTGCAAGTGACATGTGGAACCCACAATCATCCCCGATCAGAGTCACTTGCTGGTCATTCGTTTGCTGGAAAATTGAACGAAGAGGAGATTATTTATGTGCAGAATATGGCGAAGTCCGGTGTGAGCCCTTGCAACATCTTGTCTCGGCTAAAAGAGAGGTCGCCAAATAATACCTTGACTTTGGAGCATATTTACAATCTAGTGTGTCGGCTAAATGTATTGGAACAAAGAAACATGACGGTTTTGCAACATACTCTAGAGTTGTTGGGGGAGCACAACTACATAGAATGGCATTCTATTGATCATGGGAATAGAGTCACCAACATTTTTGGGCGCATCATAAATATATTCAGTTGGCAAAGTGTTTTCCACAAGTAATGTTTATGGATTGCACGTATAAAATGAATCGCTATAGGATGTCACTGTTTGAGATTGTTGGTGTGACGTCGACTGGGAAGACCTTCAACGTTGCATTTTATTTTATGTGTTCTGAGAATGAAGAGTCATATGCTTGGGCATTGGAAAAGCTTGCAGAAATTTTCAAGCCAGACAACTTGCCAAGCGTGTTTGTGAGTGATAGAGAACTGGGTTTGATCAAGGCTATTGAGCAAGTTTTTCCCAAGGCAAGGAGATTATTGTGCACATGGCATATCAATACAAATATCGAGAAAAATTGTAAGAGACACTTTGAGGACAATGACCGGTGGGCCGACTTTATAGATTCGTTTTCAGATTCGTATAAATCAAGTTCAGAAGATAAATGGAACAAGGCCACAATTGAGTTTGATAGAAGATGGGCAAAATACCCAAAGTGTTTGGAATATCTCAAGACAGTTTGGTATCCCCATAAGGAGTACTTTGTTAGTGCATGGACAAATAAATTTATGCATTTTGGGAAACGCACAACGGGTCGAGGTTAAGATGCACACTCGAAGTTGAAGCACTCGTTGGAACACTCCCAAGAAACATTCCTTAATGTCTGAAAAAATAATACATGATATGGTCGAAGTCCAACTGGTTGAGATAGAGTCGTCATTTCAGTATAGTCTGACAAAGGTGAAGTCTGAACATAACTTCACTTTATTTTCCTTACTTCATGGGTCGATGGCGTACAGGGCAATTGATTTGATAAATTCAGAAATTCGAAGGTGTGAAAGTGTGGAGGTTGACCCTGTCAAGTGTGGTTGTGTGCTTCGAATGATGCAACGATTACCTTGCACTCATGAACTTACAAGTTATCTAACTCCCACAGGACAAATTCCAGTATGCACCGTAGACAAGTATTGGCTTCAACTTGGCACAACACCTATTTGTGAATGTGGCAATGTGATTATAAACTCAGTGTTCGACGCCCTTATGAATAGGTTCAATGAGTCAATTCATGATCAAAAGTTGGTTATGAAGAGGAAGCTTATAGAGTTGAGTTCTCCGAGTGAAAGTGTCAGATTGAACCATTAGAAGGGAGACCGAAAAATAAGAAGTTGGCTAAGCACGAGAGATCCACTAAAAGGGATCCCTCGAGTCACGAATATGCCATGACACAAGAAGAAATGAAAGGCAAAAGTAAGAAAGTGTCAATAAAAAGGGAGAAGCCGATAGTTCATAACAATATATTGATGCGGCGATTCCATCTTGGATACAGGATTATGTTTATGACGTTGTCAACGTCCCAGGCGACAGAAACTGTGGCTTTCGATGCATAGCCAAATTCCTTCAGTATGATGATGAAAACGGTTGGAAACAAGTGCGGAAAGAGCTACTGATGGAGCTTGAGTGTAATGCATAGTTGTGGCTTTCAATGTGGCACGAGGAAGGGGTAAAGGTTGTGAAAGACGCTTTAGTAATTCCAGAAAACCAGGTGCGGATAGATAGGAAAAGTTGGTTTATAGACCCCGACATGTTCGAGCTGGCAACGACCCGTTACCAATGTGTCTTTATTTGCTATGGGAACCAAAGCATTGCATGTTTTCCCTATGTTTACCCGACAACACATTTTGACTCAGGATGCGTTTGTTTCATGGCACAATTGGTTCAGAGCAGTCACTATGTCGTCCTTCACATGCAACCGAACCCACCATTGCCTCTTACAATACCAACCTCGTCGGGTCAAATGTTTCCTTTGGCCCGCTTGTTGAAGAGTCGTTTCAAGGTCCAGCTCGATATTGGTGCAACGATGGTGAACAAGTTCAATGACAAGAATAAGAAGAACGTGAAGAAGTTGAACGAGGTGGTGGTCATATTGGATTGATGCACATATTGTATTTTGCTAACCATTCTTGTGATGAAAAAATGTAAATGGCAAATGTAAATGGAAGTCGAAGCATTGTTTTGTTAGAAAAGTCACCATATTTTTTTTGATAACGGAAGACTTGTATGTTTCGAGATTTTGTTAATATATTATATGGAATTTCACTCATATTAGTTTGAGTTTTTGTTTATGTATGATGCGATAATGCGAGATCAGAAAAATGATTAGTTTTATGCGACTATGCGAAATCAGAAAAAGAAAAAAAATCAGATAAAATTTAGAAAACCCTTAGTTTTAGTTTGAGTTTCATTAATGGTAAAGAACATTGGATAATATGCATGGACAGTTTGGCGTGAGAAGGATTATAAATCATTATTAATCTTTGTTGTAGAATATTGATCGAGTTGAAGAGTTGATGTGGACTTGTTCAAATATTGTTTGCTTCCTATTATCTTCTTATCTACTTGACAACAGCACATATTGATGGTACTAGTATTTAGGCCTCCTTCAACTTGGAGTTGTAAAACTTGAAGGGCAAAACATAACCATTTCAACCATGACAGACTGGTGAGACATGCTATTATCTTAGAAAATTAGGTAAAGACAATTAATTCAATTTAGAAGAGCATACATAGCATCAATAGAGGAACAAAATGTTGATGCCTAACGTTTGATCCAAACTAGGTTTTAGGTTTAAAATATTAGAAATTTCCAAATGACCAAACAATGAGCAAAAAATCATAAAACTAAGTTTAAAAAAAAAAAAAAAAAATATTTGACAAACAGCAAAAATTTTCAATTTCAGAAAAATTGGTAGGTTTTAGGTCTGACCGCAGTGCTAAATGCGGATTATCCCAGGATTCTCGCATTGGCCACATCAGACAAAAAAAAATTTCAATTTATTTTTTATTCGCATCTGGAAATGCGGGTTATCCCAGATTGGCCGCATTGCGGACCGCAAAAATGAATTTTTTTTCCTGTTCGCAGTGGGCCATGCGGATTATTTGGGATACCCCGCATTGGCTGCAACAAACAGGAAAAAATTTTCCTGTTCGCAGTGGGCAATGCAGAGTATCTGGGATACCCCGCATCAGCTGCTGCGAACAAGAAAAAAAAATTTGTCCAAATTTTATTCAAAATCTACTACTGTGTATACTAATGGTTTGACTGGTCAAAATTAAGAAATTGGCTAGAAACCTAATATAAGTTACCATTCACTTAGAAGTAATGAATAAAGTACTTCCCCATTGAATAGGTAAATTAGTAAGCAACCATAAATGACTAGCAATTAAACATTTATAGAACAACCTCATCTTCATTCTAACAAAATTTTAGATTCCAACCTTCTAACAAAAGAAAAATAAATTCCAAACAAAATGATTTTTCGTAGCCTCTAATGCGGGGAATCCAGGATACTTCGCAATGCGCAATGCGAACAGGAAAAATATTTCATGTTCACACTACCCAATGCGGGGTATCCTTAATTAAATTCTCGCATTGGCAGATGCGAACAATACTTTTGTTTGGAAAAAATTTTCAGTATATTCTTTACATATAAATGCTATCAGGCAATGGAGTTTAAGGAAAGATGAAAAACATGACATTAGGTGTGGAAGATGAAAAACATTATGTTACTTCACCATAGAAAATGAAGATTTTATGAAGGCTTTGAAGCTACTTTCCATATTTTGGTGAGAATACAAAGATGATGATGTTGATGTATACACACACACACACAAGTTTCCAATGCGGGGTATCCTAGTTTCCAACCTTCTAACAAAAGTTTCAAATTTTTCCAAAAAAAAAATTATTGTTCGCAGCAGCCAATGCGGAGTATCCCAGACACTCCGCATTTCCCAGTGTGAACAGGAAAAAAAATTATGTTCACTGTGGGCAATGCGGAGTATTTGTGATACCCCGCATTGGCTGCTGCGAACAGGAAAAAAAATTGCATTTTTTTTCTTCTGAAACTGGCAAAATTTTCAGTGTTTGAAAAAAAAATTTAAACTTAGTTTTCAAATGAATTTGCGCATTGTCGCATCAAACCTAAACTCGAACCTTCCAAGTATTTCGAACTAATCCATCTAAAATTTGCCATGAACAACTTTTTTGTTTAGATGTGTTTGTGGACATGAAAATTCTTGAACACATTGGGTGGTTGAGTGGACATGAACACTCTTGAACACATTGGGTGACTATATTTGGATTGAACAAAACAAAATAGTTTGTTCAAAATTTTTTTGGACGTAAAAGTAGACACCTCATACTGGATGTAATAGTGCTTGCCGGATCAAACTCTATTCTTCCTTATCGCTTGGATTGGTTGGACTGGGATGACTTGTACATTTGCCATTTGTCTCATAACTCTATCGGGGTGATAGGATTCTTTTATTTCGAAGCATAACAAACATCCTATGAACCATGTGATACCATGAAGGAGAGTGTTTTTCTTGGACTCCACGTAAGGGTCTCAAAGTACCTGCGAATTATAATAATTGGGCCTTATTAATATATGACACATACATAAATATTATTTAACTTAAAGATGCATTTTTACCTCTTCAAGAGACATGTCATCGATAAGCTCCTTAAAAGTGATGATTTGTTCGTCCAAAACCCCTATAATTTGTGGGGGTTCCCACTTAGCTATGGTGGGGAGTCTAGCATCCCACGACAGTTTTGCATTACCCCAGAGTCTAAAGTGATCATATATTCATGCCTATAAACGAAACCAATATAAAAAAAATATTAGGAGATTCTTATATATTATTAGGGTAATCAAAATAAAATTTTTGAAACATACCTCCAAAAAAGGCAAATATCTGGCAATTTGACTTGTTCCCTCTCTGCTAGCACCGCCCAACTGACGAAACAAATATGCCAAACCTACTACGCCCCATGCATACTCGTTAACATCATCCACCTCCATCAGCATCTTCAAATATTCAATATAAACCTTTTTTTCCACTTTTATCGGCAAATAAAGTCATACCCAGAAGAAACAACAAGTAACCCCTACACACTTGTTGTTTTCTTTCAAGTTAATCAGCGTATGTGGCCTGTCTACAACAGTGGTCCTGAATAAACCTCATTTCCACTTATTTCTCATGCTTCTTGACATGGGCATTTGCTTCTTTACTTTCAATCCCCAAACCATCTACCAATAATATAACACATTCATCTGCCGTCATTGAAGTTGTCATTCTAACCGATTTACCAATAATCGACAAATGAGTTATATAATAGACATTGTCCAGGGTGATGCTCATATCTCCAAAAGGTAGGTGGAAAGTGTTGGTCTCAGGTTGGGATACAGACCACTATTGTAGACCATTTTCTTTACATTGTTTGGCTCTTTTTTCAAATCCCAATCCATTAAGTTCCTATATTGATGTCAACACGGCAATGCGCCTCGTTCCTAAATACAAGAAATATATACATTAAGTAATTCAATGTCCAAATATATATAAATAACGCGCTTATATAATTTAACCAACTAAAAATATTGACTTACCGACTCACCATCCCAAATGGCACGACAAATATGGCCATGGTAATCGACTAATGTGGAACAATCCACAGGACCACCGGGATAATAATCTCGTCTAGCATCTTCTTTTTTCCTTACCCTTCTCCTCTGCTTCTCTTCATCCACTGTTTCTTTCTCATCCCCTGATTCCTTCTCATCCCCTACTTCCTCCTCTAACCCCTCATATTCATGTCCAACATCAGCACCACTCGAACCTCCTTGCCCTTGTGATTGGGCTTGACTTTGCGATACAACTACTCGTTTGTATGCTTCTTGAGGATCTATTTGAATCCCCATTTGCTCCTATCTCATCTTCCTCCTTACTTCTTTGTCCCTATTTTGTTTATTTCTTAATTTTTTTCGTTCTTCTACTACTTCTTTGCCCTTTTCTGCTATCTGTTTTCTAGCAGACACTGTCATGGGTCGTCTTCTACCTCTATCACCTCCATCATCCCCACCAACAGAAGACATGATAAATCGTCAAATAAATGAAAACAAGTACTTCAAGACAATTTTTTTGTATAATATTCTACTAATTTTTTAGTAATACTATAGCCAATTTGGATGTAAAACAACATTATATATCTCATTTCTCTACATTATAATAAAAAAAATACCAATTTGGAGCCCTAGAAAAATATCAACATTATATATTTCAACATTAATGCAAAAAAAACAAAAACAATTCTACTTTAAACATGGAAACAAATACACAAATGCACAAAAGCAAACAATGGATGCTTCACTTACAATCCAAACAAAAATCCTAAATTCAAAGATAAACTCACTTACCGAAGAGTTGGAGTGCAAGAGAGATTTGTTTTGAAAGATATTTTCGAACCAAACAATGCGTTTTTTAGCATTTAGGTTTTGGAGAATTTGAGGGTTTAAGGGTATCGATTTTGAGAGATTTTCGAGGGAGATAGATGAGTTTTGCAAGAGATTTGAGTGTGTGGAGAGATTTGGAACGGACTTGAATGTGGGAGAGGGAGGAATCTCTTGTCGATTTGAATGGGGAGGGAGAAAATGTTGGGTTTTGGTTTATATAGGTGGTGTGAGAAAGAAAGTAGGTGGTGTGAGAGATGATATGGTGGTGCGGTGTAGTCGCTGCCATCAGATAAAGGTTGTTGCTAAATAACACTACCATTTCTACTGAAGGGCACCACCACCCCAATTTTTTTGGATCTTTTGAAAGACACCAGCACCCTCACATTCTCTTCTCTCTTCACCGGAGCGACACCACCCCGCTCGCCCACCACCACCTCGCCCCGCCATTTCCTGCCACTTGAGGGCGACATTGGTGGTGGTGCTTGATGGAGAAGAGAGATAAAGAGAGCAGAAGAGGAAGAGAGAAGAAGAAGAAAATAAGAAGAGGTGAGGGGGACGAAGAGGAGCAGAATAAAAAGAGGGGTGGAGGAGGAGGAGAGGTACGTAGCGAGGTGGTGGTGGTTGTGAATGAAGAAGATGGGAGGAGGAGGGGAAGGAGAGGTGGCGGGGTGGTGGTGATTGATGGAGAAGAAATGAGGAAAAGAATGGGAGAAATGAGAGGAGGGATAGTAGGAATTTTTTTGTTTATATTAATGGTGTTCTTTAGAATGTAGGGCACTGGTGATGTACTTCAGCAGAAATAGTGATGTTATTTAGCAACAACCATTAGGTAAATCCACACTAATAATTTCCACAGTGAAATCGAGCTCTCATATTGTGTTGGCCTTAAGCAGCTGTTCAAGTAGAAGTCGAAAATTCAATTCGCTGAATAGTTTGAGGGTAAAAAAATAGGTTTGAAGGAGAACTTAAGGTAGAGGTGTGACAGAGAAAAGAATCGAGAAACTATTCATGATGTGAAATTGGTGCAATTTAATTCTAGGCGTTTCGTCCTGAATTATAATGCATGTTAACTTGTTTGATAGTTCGGAAGTTAACACAGGCAGCATAAGGACTTAGCCACAGTTGGCATTGCTAAGCCTTACGTAAACAACAAACGGCTACTAAATGGTACTCGGTTCTGACAACACGAGCTAGCAAGAACAAAATTTTCTCATCAAATCTAAAGTTCTTACATATAATGGGAATGATCAGAATACATTTGTAACCCAAAGCAACCAATAATAGAGCCTTGGTGACAAGAATTTAAGAATGTATTGCAAAAAATGTTTAAAATAATTAAACAATAAGGAGTTCGCCGACAGATTGTAACAATCACAACGGACACCCCCACCTGCTCTTCAATAGATCCTAAACATCAGGATAAAACTTCAGGCAAGCTTTCACATCCCATGTGTTCAGAGAGGTACAATACGTCGTTCAAGATTCCGTGGAAGAGAAGCGGAAATATCTCAAAATCACCCTGGTATCATTTCTTTCGTTCTCAGGTTAGGCGGTTAGGAAGAGCAACATCCAACTTTTTTCACTGCTGATACATCGTCCCTAGAACCCACATTGATTGTTTGTCCCTTAGGCAAGGCTGCTGGGTCATCGCCAATATCAAGAGCCTTCCTGCTGACGACCCTGTATATTTGAGTGAGCACTTCAGTGAAGGCATTCTCGACATTCATTGATTCAAGAGCAGATGTTTCCATGAAAAAATTGCTCTCTCTTTCAGCAAAGGCCTGGGCATCCTCAGTGGAAACTGCTCGCAAGTGGCGCAGATCTGCCTTGTTCCCAACCAGCATGATCACAATATTGGAATCTGTGTGATCTCTGAGCTCTTTCAACCACCTCTCTACATTCT
The DNA here is from genome assembly GCA_963556465.1 of Berberis vulgaris. Lineage (NCBI taxonomy): Eukaryota > Viridiplantae > Streptophyta > Magnoliopsida > Ranunculales > Berberidaceae > Berberis > Berberis vulgaris. Next base: position 10,053,112 of record OY747129.1, on the reverse strand, counting down.
CAAAAGTAACATGACGAGTTACGTCGTACACAAGCAGTGCACCGACTGCTCCACGATAGTAGGCACTTGTAATTGCACGGTATCTTCATCAAAGAAATTCAAATTAAATATGAAAATATCCTAAGCAATAATTTAGCTAGCAGCACTCAACACAAACAGATCATGGAAAAAAACAGCAACCAATTTGGCACTAGAAATTTGAAACATCAAACCAAAAGGGATAAAACCAAGCAAACATTGAAAATCAACGTGATCAGCACCTCCTTCCTGTGTTTACTTTATCGAAAGATCAAGCCTGAAGGGCTAAAACCGCATTCTCCTCTGTATAAGCCAGAGAACTAAATCTTCTCTATTCAATCACTCAATAAATTCAACATAAGCCTTCTCCTCAGTACATCACTTTATCCACTGATACAATACTTGTAACTTGATACATTCTAAATTCTAGGGTTTGAGTAACAACGTCAATCGCATGTCCACCCTCTTAAGAGAATCATCATTTGAATAAAAGAATCAGATGCCTTATATAAATCAGAAGTCAGATCAAAATGATCAGTATGCAAGCCGATGCCTACCAATAGCAGAATGAAACTCCATGAAACTCTCCATCTTCCCTTCCCTCTCTAAGTTATTAACATATGTGTGATCATATCACGAGATAGCTAACATTCTCCACTCATCTGTTAACACATTCATTATCTGAAGCACCTATATAACCAATCACCAGATGGGAATTAAAGTCCAATCAAAATTTATATTCCTAGCACAGTCAATGTGTTAAACTACAACATACAAAATTAGAAGTTTCTGGAGATGCCTATTTAATGACCTGAATAACAGAACTAGAATATCATTAAAAAGGAAAGACGGTCCTTCATTAGGAGTATATCTCTTATAAACTACTAGTAATCGAGTATCAGTCAATTATTTCAGGTACAAAGGTGTCACTTTCACTGCAACATTCCTTGAGCTACAACTCACATGATATAAGAATAAGAAATAAGAATTTCACGCATAATTATGAAATATACTGTTAAAAAGTGCAATAAAATAAACTTTAAATATGATAAATAAAATAAAATACAGGATTCATCTTAGATAAAATGATCGAGTCCTCTCCTAGCATTACTTATCAATATATTAGGTGATTTTCTATGGGGGGAAATGTATTGATCTTTTTTTATCAGTAGAGTATCTTAAGAACTTCGTCAAGAATTAGGACATACTGGAATTGCCTAGGGACTGTAAAGACTATTCTGACTCAGATGAAATTCCTTATTCATAAAATGTTAGATGATAAAACTATATCTTAGCATAACTGAAAGCTATCTATGCATCGAAATACTCCATAGTTTACACTATCCTAAATATTGGAAGGGTGCTTGCTTGTTAACCTTACTGATTTAAGGTACATATTACTCGAGTCAAAGCTGTGTAGTCTACTAGTCTATAGCAGCAGTTAAGGCCCAAGACACGGGTAGTGCTGCTCCTCCATCACTGACGAAGGTAGGAATGCGTTTCATAACACTTAAGTTATAGAAAAAAAAACTCCTACAGCTTAATCTTTGGAATGTGAACATTTTATCCATCCATACCATTGCAAAAGCAAATTAAATCAGACTGTGCAAAGTTCCATAAAACTGGACTACACACAGGGTCATTTGGGGGAAAATATCTGTCTCCTGTCTGTGGCCTATTGAACAAGAACTTATTCCTATTTGATCCGCACTCCACTTAATCTCCACCCATTGGAACAATTACTCCCTCCTCTCCTTTCCCCCCGCTTCTTTATCATGCATCCCACTACCGCATTATTTCCTTCTTCACTCCCTCCCTCTCCAATCCGATTTAGAACCTTGAAAAAACATCTCCAGTAGTGCAATAAATATGTTTATACATCTGAGGTCGAATAGGAAGAACATAAAAATTTTAGAATACCACAACTAAAATGTAGCTGTCTCATTGTAAGATATTGTCTTATTATCACGGCACACGAGTACTTATACAGAGAACCAAACAAAGAATCCGCCCTCTATAGCTTGAATATTGGCCTAATCTTCTACACTATTGAAGAAACTCTAACCCTACGCTATAGCCACTGGAAAACATTTTTATTCTAAGCCCGGCTATATACATTACAAACACACGAACTACGGAAACATGAAGGATATGTAATATAAATAAATAAATAAAAAACTCTATACAATTTGCATGATCAAAATCAATAGGTTCCCTTCTTCGCCTAACTGAATTTCACTAGAGGATCATCCCACCAATAGACGATATTTCCCTCCCCATAAAACACAATTGAAATTTAAAAGCATGATGCAACTATAACTATTCAAAATAAAATTAAATCCAAACATTAACAATGCCGAACATTCCTCAATATATACAAAATGTAGATAAAATAGTCCATGCAGATCATACACAATCAACACATTCGAACAATTGAACTAACAACATATACATATAATCCCCTAAATCTCATCACAAACACCCACATTTCCAAAACCTACATGAAACAAACACAAAACATCAGATCCAGAACAAACCCAAGATCAAAATCCAAACTTAAACACAAAAACCTCAAAATTCAATTCAACAAAAAAAAAAACCCAATACCAAAATCACAAAAGGGGTGCCAAAAAACCAAACCTTTCTTGGCCAGCAGTGTCCCAAATCTGAGCCTTGACGACCTTATCATCGACATGGATGCTCCTGGTGGCGAATTCAACCCCAATGGTGGACTTAGATTCTAGACTGAACTCATTACGAGTGAATCTGGAGAGGAGGTTGGACTTCCCCACACCCGAATCGCCAATGAGAACGATTTTGAAGAGGTAATCGTAATCGTCGTCGGCTTTGTACGCCCCCATTTATTGATGTTTGGAGAAAAGGGGATCTCTCAATCTCTCTTGAAAATGGAGAAACTTCGAGGATTTGCAAATCGATCAGTAAGGGGATGTCGTTAATCTTCTTCTTGGGTGCAAATCTCGAACATTTCGAGAAGGAAGAGAGAGAGAGATTGGGTGAAGAAGAGAGGATGAAATGTGAGGAGGTGATGGATAGAAGAGAAGAAAAACAGAGAGAGGGAGAGATTAAGGAAATATGTTGTTTAAGAGTTTAATTATGGTGTGGGGTGGGGTGGCCTGCTTGCTAGCTAGGTATACCCATATTTTCATTTTGTCCTCCCACAAGTCTCGTGTGTCTCAAAACTTAGGGATGTTAACGAGTCGGGTATCGGTTATCATTTGACCTAATTTGCCATACTGTGATTTTTCTAAAACTCGATTTTTCGCTATAATTTGTTCAATTTTAAGTATAAATATCTAAAACCCAAATAAACTTGCATCACACTTGTTATTGTTTGGTAGTTATCACCTCGTTACGTTCAGTTGAAAATATAACAAACATGTTTTGGGTCGAGTCTATACCATGGGCATCTTGGTCTAACTTGAGTTAGGTAATACTTAGATATCAACATGTTTGATTATTATTTAGTGATAGGCGGTGTTCATCTCTTATTAGGATTACGTGGGGTATTCGATTTGTTTGGGCAAAATGGCATCCCTAACTACGTTCCCTTACGTACTTTCCCTTATTTATATCGGCATCCTCTGTTATCTACTTTATAATTGATTTTTAAGCCTATTCATTTTCTCCTTTGCCTCCAATGTAGGACCTAAACAAAAAAATTTATGATAGCTAATGATACATCAAATAAGACTGATATTGCAGTTGTACACGTGACAGGAATCATCCATCACGAGGATCAAGTATCTCAAAATCAGGCCAATCAGTCAAAAAAGGCGAATCCAGTAGTAAAAGCCTCAACAGGGACCGTCAGAATAAACCATAGTTAAAGGCCAAATCCAAGACTCGATAAAATTCTCCCTTAAAGAGGAATAACGTTATATATAAAAAAAAGTTGTGGAGGAAGTTACGCCTCCGAGGATGTATCTCGATAAAGAATGTGACATTTACGAAGAACGTCTTCTCTCGTTGCGCCTCATATGCTTAAGTCACGCAAGAAATTAACAACAATCATTATATAAGGTAAGGGGAACACTAGACAATGGCATGCAACTTTAACTGAGTTCTGTCCAGATTTATCTCCATCTCCAACCGAGTTACTAACTTAAGCATTGGAGTGCATTCGGCAACCAAAAAGGTGGTCTTTGACAGTCTAACATTTTTTTGCAGGTCATACTTATAGGAGAACGAATTTTGGACGCATCAGTTTGGCGTTGTCTGTGGGGAACGATAAGTTTTTCTTTCAAGAAGAGAATTTATAGTAGCAATTTTTCTCAAATCTAATCGATGATTGAGAAACCCTCAGAACAGATAGAACACTCTATAGACTTTCAACCATACAACAATCAAAACAATCCTCCCACTGGCGAAGTTGTGATGTTGGTAGTGCACACTTCAAACCCAACGACAAGTGACGAACCAATAATGCCAAACAATGGAGAGCCACAACACGCAATAGCCCAAAAATCACAGATGTCTGGTGACGCTGCCACGAACCCTCGTGTAAACCTACTCATGATCCAGATGGACCATGTGATCGAAATGGTGGAAAATTCACCTAAGAGCGTGCTCAATCCGCCGACCCCATCCAAGCGCCGCCCCAACAAAACTCCGCCAACGAAGTTTATACAGAACCTCAACAGTTGAATCTCGAAAGCAGCGAACAACTTCAAGATGGGACCCCCAAAGCGATGGGGCTCCTACTGAAATCTCATTCAGGATCGGAGTCACAAATCCTAATGTATTGTACGAACTAGCCAAACCACCATTTTCTGACGCACTCACGGTAACTTCTATGCCAAAGAAGTTCATCCAACCAATGTTTGAAGCGTATGATGGCATCACCGATTTGACAGACCATCTGAGGCACTTTCACCACATGATGGCGTTGATGGAGAGCACAAAATCCATCTTATGCAGAACGTTCCCAACTAGTCTCACCCAGTGTTCTAAAAATCGGCCTAGGCGGCCGCCTAAGCGCTAGAAGGTGGAAAACCGCCCAGATTAATGGCTGGGCGGGCAGTTTGGGCGGTTCTGGGCAGTCTGGGCGGTTCTGGGCAGTCTAGGCGGGTCTAGGCGGGGTCTGGGCGGGGTCTAGGCGGCCTAGGCGGACTCTAGGCGGGGTCTAGGCGGTCGGGGCTAGGCGGGTCTAGGCGGGATCTAGGCGGGGTCTGGGCGGCCTAGGCGGGTCTAGGCGGACTCTAGGCGGTCGGGGCGAATTTTTTTTTTTTTTTTTTTTAATAAGGCTGATTGTGTTCTTATTTTATTTTTCTTTCCTATTTTTTAGAAATAAACTATTTAATTATTTTTTATTCAGTATATGTCTAAATGTAGCAAAGGATGATTACTTAATAGAATTCTCAAAAGATCTGCCGGTAACAATTTTACTGATGTAGATTTTATCAAACATAACTGAGGTTATTCATGCAATTTGAAGAAAAATAAAAGTGTACACAAATTCAAATTTATATAAAGTACCCATCATGACCAACTTCAGTCATTTGAGTTTTAATAAATTTTGTTCATGATTGTTAATTTTTCATGTTTTTAAATTTTGCATATGTATATTGGCATTAAATTGGATGTAATTGATAAGGTATTATGCTTAATTTTTGTAAATTATTAAAGTTATAATACAAAACCTAAGACCGCCTAGGCGCCGCCTAGGCACCCGCCTAGGCCCCTGGGCGCTAGGCACCTGCTCGCCGCCCGCCCAGCGCCTAGCGATTTTTAGAACACTGGTCTCACCTCCATAGCGATGAATTTGTTTAAGAGCCTACCACCAAGGTCAATAGACTCATTCTAGGCGCTAGCTACCGCCTTCTTCACGAAGTTCATCGGCAATCAACGGATGAGGAAGGGGCTACACTACTTGCTTCATATCAAATAGAAGCCCGAGGCAACAATAATGAAGTATGTCACTTGTTTTACTAATGAGTTGACAATGATGGACAGATGCATCGACGACACGACCATCGCTACTTTCACCGCTGGACTGAAAAGATGACCTTTTTTATGTTATGAACCTAGAACCCGCAAAAAGCATGGAAATTATATTGAAGACCACTCAAAAGCGCATCACTCTCAAGGAGATGATAGCCGCTAGGAAGAAGAACGAATCCGAGAGGGAAGCCCACTAGAAGAATTGCCAATGGAAGGAAGAAAAAAGGAGAGACTACAGACCCTGGAAGGAAAACGTTCAGCCAAATAAGGCACCAAACCAATGGGAGGCTCGATTTCAACCAGCAAGAATCCGAAAAGCTGCAATTAGCAAGGCCTAGGCATGAGCGAGTAACAAGCGCGGTGAAAATGACAAACAAACCATACACGGCCTTGAACATAAGCCGAGCGAAAATACTGAAATCCATGACGAAATGGAAAGATGTCAACTGGCCATTAAAAATGAGAGGAGACCCAGAAGAGCGAGACAAGAACAAATATTGTTCTTTCCACAAGGACCACAGGCACGACACCAAAGACTGCTACAACCTGAAAGATGAAATCGAGCAATGGGTTCAAAGAGGACAATTCGACAAATTCATCGGGTTGCCTCATAAACAGCCCAAAAGGAAAAGGAAGGCGGATACTACTGCAGGATCAAAATAACAACCCACATAACTGATATACGCCCTACATTGCGCAACTTGAAGAAGAAAACAGCCAAGCCAACCGAATAAACAACCAATAACATCGCCCACTCGAGCTAATCTATATCGAAGTAGGAGCGCCAACGCCATCAAACAAGACCAGATAAATCAATACGACAATTTACAACAAGGAGTGTGGAAAAATTTGCACTTCAAATGGGGGCCAACCAACTGAAATAGTTTGAAAAACTTACTGACAAATACAAGCTTGACCCACATTATCCATGACAAAGCCAACAACACCTTCTACATTATCGACAACGAAATTGACGCAAACAAATTCTAATCGATTAATGAAGCCTTGGCACCAGGTACTAATGTGAGCATGATTGGACAATTCGAGGCTACATTTTATTTTGCTCATTCAAACCAACCTGTCAATGGCACACACCCAGTGATTCGATCAAGAAGCATTCTGAGTTTATTATCTACCTCACGATAACATTATACAAACAGCAAAACTACAGAGAATCATGAAGAAAGAAGTTACAGCGAACAAGTAAAGACCACTCAAGGCAGAACAAATCAAGCAACAGTAAAAAAGATGCAAATCGGATCCTACAAAATATCGTAACTTTATGAAAGGAACGACTACTACAACTATAGGTTGTTAAACACCCGAAATGGGGTTATCAATAAAACTCCGAGTTCAAAACTCTATTATGCCCAAAATTGAGGCATTAAAGCCAGACAATGAGAAGCAATTGGCATATCAAGCCACAAAAAATGGTCAGGACACATAAGTCAAATGCAAAACTTCAGGTCTGATCAACCACAAAGTAAAAGTTAGGATGAATAAGTCAACTTATTCAAATAAACTTCAGGTCGACCAATGCTGATGCGTCTAAAATCCAGTATCCAATAAGTTAAACCTGCAAAACAAATGTTAGATTGCCAAAAACAACATTTTTGGTAGCCGAATGCACTCCGATGCTTAAGTCAGTAACTTGAGTTGGAAATGGAGATAAAACTGGACAAAATTCAGTTAAAATTGCATACCTTTGTCGAATGTCCCATTTACCTTTTATAATGGTTGCAATTAATTCCCTGCGTGACTTAAGCATATGAGGCAACGATGGAAGATGTTCTCTGTAACAGTCTTCCCCTTTATGAATACACGTTTGTGGAGGCGTGACTCCCTCCACAACTATTTTTCTATGTAAAATTCCTCCCCTTAAGGGGGAACTTTATCCGACCTAGTTTTGGGCCTCTGATTATGATTTGCTCTGACGGGCTTGTTTGGGCTTCCATGATTGAATTTGTCTTCTTTGGGCTTTATGAATTGACCCGGTCTTGGGATATTTGATCCTCGTGATAAATGATATTTGCCACGTGTGTGACTACAATGACGGTTTTATTTGATGTATCATTAGCTACTCCCCCCCTTAGTTAGTGGGCATGTTCGCGTGGCCACTAATTGTATAACGGAGGATTTTCGATTCCACCATCAAGGTGCATTTAATGTGGTTACCAGCTGTTAGTGCTTCTGTATTTCCGATGTCTTGTCCGTCTGTCTTTTTGATGTCTCGTCCGTCTGTTCGTTTCAGCGTGATTTTTGGGATTTCGTGCGGCCGTCATATCTCATACATTTTTCCATGAGTGGGCCTTTTATCCTTATAAAGGAATAAGTTGGTACAATTTTTTTCTACGTTCCCTTCGTTCCTAGTTGTTGATCTCTTTTTCTTTTGTTTTCATCTCATAACGATGTCAAGCTCCAGGGTTTTGAGCGGCGACGTGCTTGATGCATACGAAGCTCACTACTTGCCTAAGCAAGCGACGCGGATGACCTTGGATAGCATTCGTCATGTCTGTTATTTGCCAGCTGATCTCGAGATCATCCTTCCTGAAGAGGGCGATAGTCTTTGTCGTCCTAAGACTGGATATATTACTTTGTATCCCAGCATGTTTCACTCTGGTTTCAGGCTTCTAGTTTTTTATATCATTTGGGAATACCTAGATTTTGTGGGCATTGCTCCTATTATCACCAGAGACTCTGGTAATGTTGGCTCAAGCATCAAGAAGAGGAAGGTACAGAAGCCTTCTAGTCCTTCCAAGTTGTTCGCGATTAGTTTTGGTCGTGTCTCGAAGAGGAAGAAACTTGCTACCTCGATTCGTGGTTCTACTATGACTCCCTCTCATTCGACAATTTCCTAGAAGGGTGGTCGTGATATTGGTGATCCTGCCATTCGGGAAGCTAAGGAGATGGATCAAGCTCTCGAGAAGAGAAAAAAGGACATTTCTCGTCATTTGGACGCTCGTGAAAAGAGTATTTTCTCTTCATACTACTTGCCTGGTTCTGTTAATCTGCTAGTTGATGATTCTCATGTCATCGACAACAAGATGTTTCAGCTTGGTGTTGAGTTCTCCAAGAATCCTAAAAGCACAAAGACTCTGGATGACTTCAAGTTTGATCCTCCATTGGAATATCGAGTTGTTGCTTGAGGTCAAGGCTCTAAGCCCTTTGTGTCCTCTGTTGTTGCGACTATCTCAAGATTGCCTGCTATTTCTTCCCGTTCTGTCACGGTTTTTTTTTAGAAGTTCTATTGGCCTTCTGAGATTGATGTGCAAGACAATGTTCATAATCTCATCGTTTGTTGTCATGGGTGGTTGGCTAATAGGTCTTCTATGCATGTGCGTCCGCCACGCAACCATCTCGATGAAGACCTTAAGCATCTCATGGAAGGAATGATTCCTCTCACTTATACGGCCATGATGGGGTTGGATTATAGGGCTGTCCGCGATCAAGTGGCGTTTGTTGAACGGAATCTAGAAGGGCAGGCTTTGGTTCTTTCTCATATTCTTCGTGAGTTTGATCTGCCGAAAGCGCAGTGCTCAAAATATGCAAAGGTTGTTGAGGTCGCGCGAACTTCACTGAAAGAAGTCGAGGTTGTCCAAAACAAGTTTGCTTCTGACCTCGAGACCTCCGAGGTGGAGCTAGAAAAGTTGCGTTCTCAGCTGAGTACTGTTGAGAATGAGTTGTCTGATCTGGTGGTTGAGCACAACAAGGCCAAGTGTTCTAGTGCCGAGTACTCTGCTGATCTAAAGGCTTATGTGGCAAGAGTTGTCCAGCTGAACTTCGAATTTGCTACTGCCAAGTCGGCAGCTTCTGCCAGTCTTGTCGCTACTGATAGTGAACTCATTTCGACTCGGCTGAGCTTTCATCGGTCATCAATAGGTTAAAGGATGCGAAAACAACGGATTGGAAGAGAATAGTTGATGGTCGCCACGACTTCCTGAACTTTATCGAGTCGCGAGGTTTGCATTTATCTGAGTATCGTTGCTACGCTGAGCTAGTATTCAAAGATGAAGAGGAATTCGTTCCAAATCCGCCAAGTGACCCTGTTGTTGAGGTACAGTCAGTTGCTCGCCCGTCCGAGCCTGTGCCATCGAGTGATATCATTGCTGACATAAATGTCGCTTCTTGAATACTTCATGTAATCTTTTCTGAAGATCAATGAGAATTTCTTTGTATTTTATTGTTTCTACATAGTATGTCTTCCTTTAACTTGTTAGACTTAGCCTTTTGCTTTCGACATTCCTAGTGGAATCCTGACTTGTTCGGCCAAGTTTCTATAAATGTGCGTCGATGTTCGACATATTAGTCGTATAAAAACCTCTTATGAAATCCGACTTTTTGCGTTTGGATTTTGATGTCGTACATTATAGTCGACAAGAAAAAGTTCGGCTCATATGTCCTGGTGCTTCATTACTTCATGGTTGATCATATCAGAAGTTTTATGTTCATTCCCAACTTGTTTGTCCTGATGCATGTATCTAGGTTTTACTCGTAGCTCGATACTTTGGTCGTGTTTTGTTTTTTTTCGAGTAAAATTTTTAGTCAGACTTCTTTGTCTCGACTTGACTTTTGTCTTTTGAACGCAAAATGGGGGATGTAAAGGAGTTTTATTGATAGTACTTTTTTAGGTGCTCTACATTCCACGGTCGTGGTAGTTGTTCCCCCTTCGTATTTTGCAAACAGTACGTCCCTGGTCTGTTGATTTTATCACTTTGTATGACCCTTTCCAATTCGAATTCATTTTGCCCATCCCTGGTTCCTTTGTGTTGAGTTGGATTTTTGGAGTACCCAATCGTCGATATAGAAAGTACGGGGTTTTACCTTTTTGTTATAGTAGTTGGCCATACGTTGTTGGTAGGTTGTTGCTTTGATAGAAGTCGTTTCTCGCTTTTCCTCGAAGAGGTCTAGTCCGACTCTTAGTGCTTCGTTATTGTCCTTCGCACGAAATTCCTCAATCCTGAATGTTGGCATGCCAAATTCTACAGGTATCAGTGTTTCAGACCCGTATACAAGGGCGAAAGGAGTTTTTCCTAATGGAGTTTTATTCCTTGTTCTGTAAGCCCAAAGAATAGGCAGTTCGATTGTCCATAATCCCTTTGATGCTTCAAGCCTCCTTTTGATTGCTTATAGGAATGTTCTATTGGTGACCTCGGCTTGCCCATTTTCCTGGGCGGGTGCTAAGAAGTGTTGTTGGATGTTCAGGTTTTCGCACAACTCTTTGACCTTCTTTCCTTCAAACTGCTTCTCATTGTCGGTGACAATTACATTTGGGATTCCGAATATGCATATTATGTCTTTCCAGAGGAATTTTTTGACTTGGGTTTCTCCTATTTTTGCGAACAGTTCTACTTCCACCCACTTAGTGAAGTAATCTATTGCTACGAAGAGAATTTTTTCCGTTGGATACAGGGAGTGGTCCCACGATGTCTGTTCCCCATTGTGCAAACGGCTAGGGGCTGCTCATCGGGATTAGATTATGTCCCGGTATGTGAGTGTATGGGGCAAATATCTAGCACTTGTCACAAGTGTGAACGAGTTTATCGTGGGCCAATATTATCCCAGAGTCATTGCTTTGTGGGCTAGTGTAACACGTAATCATCATACTGTGGAGGATTTCTCGGTGTCATTGCTTTGTGGGCTAGCGTATCGTGGAGGATTTCCCGTAAGACATAATCAACATCGTTGGGTGAGAGGGATCTTAACAGCGACTAGTTGCAGACTCCTGTGGAGTCTATCATTGGTCATTGTGTATTGTGCCACTCGATTTCGCAGTTTTTAGGCCTCCGTCTTATCCGTTGGAAGCTTTCTATTTGTTATATAAGATATAATCATGGTTATCTAATTGCTTTCTTGATCTGTGGCGCATGCCTTTTGTACTTGATTTTCTAATATGGAAATTTTTAACATGGTGACGAGTGGATTCTCATTTTATTTAGCCCATGATGCTTCCTTCGCTAACTTGTTGGCTCTTTTATTCTCTGCCCTTGCACACCACCGAATAGTCGCGGTTTGGAAACTTTCTACCAGCTCAGCAATTTTTCGGCAGTTAGCATTCATTGGAACATCTTTGACCTGGAAATTCGCCATTCATTTGATTGACCACCAATTTGGAGTCAGTGAAAATGTTGATCCCTTTTATTCCCAAGTGTTTTGCTAGTTGTAGCCCGACTATTACTGCTTCGTATTCGACTTCGTTGTTCGAGGCTTTGAAATTGAATTTAATCTCCTTTTTCTAACATTACGCCTTCCGAATTGTATAGGATCATTCCAGCTCTACTCCCGTCTCGTTGGATGCTCCGTCACAATGGAGGATCCATTCGTGGTTGTTTTGCTTGGTTTGTTCCTCCTCATGGTTGTTTTCCGGCTGGTGGTCGTTGCTGCCAGTGAATTCAGCAATGAAATTCGCCAATGTTTGGGTTTTTATTGCAGTTCTAAGGGCGTACTAATGTCAAAATGCCCAAGTTCTATTGCCCATTTCACCATTCTTCCGAATAGCTTCGGTTTGTGCAGTACCGACCAAGTGGTTGTTCGGTCATGACGATGATCGATGGGCTTGGAAGTATGGTCGTAGCTTTCTCGAGGATACGACCAGGGCAAATGCAAGTTTTTTCAAGGTCGGGTAGTTGTTCTCTGCATTTGTAAGCATTTTACTGATGTAATATACCGATTTTTGTGCGCCTTTTTTCCCCTTATCAATGTCGAACTCAACGCATGGTCGGATACGGATAAGTATAGGTATAGCGTGTCCCCCGTGCTTGTTTTTTATAACAGTTCTGTACTCCCCATGTATTCCTTCAAACTCTAAAAAGTTTTTTCACACTCGTTACATTTGAATGTCTTGTTTCCCTTCAAGATCTTGAAGAATGGTGGACATTTCTCTGAGGACTTAGAAATGAATCTATTTAAAGCTGTTATTTTGTCGTTAAGACTTTGCACGCCCTTTATGTTCGTTGGTGACTGCATGTTGAGAAGTGTGTGTATCTTTTTCGGATCAGCTTCGATTCCTCTTTGGTTTACCATGTATCCAGGGAACTTCCAAACGTGCATTTCTTAGGGTTCAGCTTCATCTTATATCTCCGGAGCTGTGAAAATGCTTGTTCTAGGTATTTGATGTGATCTGTTTTGCATGAGCTTTTGACCAGCATTTCATCGATGTACACCTCCATGGTTTTACCAATCTGGTCCATGAACATTTTGTTAACCAACCGTTGGTATGTAGCTCCTGTGTTCTTAAGTTCGAATGGCAGCTTCCAGTACCAGTGCGTCTCTCTCTATTATAAAAGATGTTTTTTCTTGGCTAGGAGGTACATTTGTATTTAGTTGTATCCAGAATACGCATTCATGAAGCTTAGGAATTTGTGTCCGGCAGTGGCATCTACTATCTGGTCTATGCGTGGGAGCGGGAAATTGTCTTTCAGGCATGCTTTGTTTAGATCAGTGTAATCTACACATACCTTCCACTTGTGTTTTTCTTCTTTACCAACACAGTGTTAGCTAACTAGTCTGGGTAGTGAGATTCTCTTATCATTTCTGCATTTATCAGACAGTGCACTTCCTCGTTTATTGTCTGGTTGCGTTCAGGGGCTACAGGACTTTTTTTTTGTCGGGCTGGTTGTTTGCCTAGATTAACTTGCAATTTGTGAGTGATGACAGATGAGTTTGTTCCCACCATATCTTTCATCATCCAAGCGAAAACGTCTTGGTTATCCTTCAGCAATTGAACCAACTTCATGGAGAGTTTTGGATGCATTTTTGTGTCAATCTGAACTGTTTTGTTTTCTCCGTCATCCAAGTAGATCGTTGTTGTTTCTTCTTCTGGTTGTCCAGTGTTTGGTCGACCCTTTGGACTTGTTGGGGTTGTATTATCATCCATGAGAACGGGTCTGTTTGACCAGATTGATGCAGCGGCTCCTCTGGTCGTTGCGGTAATTGATATTTGTGTGGAGCTTTAATTGTTGAATAATGACATTCGCTTGCAGCTGGCTGATCCCCTTTGATTGTTCCGACGCCACTGTCATTTTGGTACTTCAAGCATTGATACATGGAAGAGGATACCGCACCAATTTTATGTATCCAAGGCCTTTCAAGAAGCATATTGTATGTGGATGGAGAGTCGACTGCAAGGAAATCTATCAACAAGATTCGTTGTTTCCCTTGTTTTCCCGCTTCCACTGGTAGTTGGATCATTCCGATTGCATGACATTGTTCTCGAAACCTACCATTGGTTGATTGTTGGGAGAGAGCATTTCCTCGGTGAATCGCATTCTACGAAACGTCGTTAAGTACAGAAGGTTAGTCGAGCTTCCAGTGTCGACTAGTACCCTTTTGATTTCCCATTTGGCTGTTAATACTGAGATTACTAAAGCGTAATTATATGGGAAATTGACTCCTTCTGCGTCCTCATTGGTAAATGTCAGAGTTCTCTACATCGTTCTGGCTCGTCATGCAGAAGGCTTTGGTATCTAATGCTTGCTCGTAAATCCCGGATTGATCGCTTTCGAGATCGATTGGATAACTCTTCTCCTATTGCGCCATGCAGAACTTATATTAGCTCCCTTGATTGCTCTTCTGTCGCGTTTTTTCTCTCGTTGGACTCCCTCAACTTAATGAATTCTCCAAGTCATCATTTTTGGATGTGGCGCTTAATTTCGCTTTTTAAGTTGTGGCAGTCCTCGGTATCATGCCCGTAGTCATCATGGAAGGAACAATATCTTCTTTTACTTCGCCTGTTTGAATCTCCTCTTATTTTGGACGACCACCTAACGTCTTCCCATTTTGCTATAGTCTTGGGGACCTCACCTCGACTCGTTTTCAAAGTCGTGAACGATCTGCCTGTTGATTGCTCGTGTTTGAATCCGACGGGTTGTAATCTTCTAGGCTTTCATTGATCAAACTCAGAATTGCCTCTGGTTCAATGTCTTTTTGGTTAGTTATTTTCTTCTCTAGGCTTGTCATTCTTTCGTCCTTCTCGGTTGGATGAAGGTGTCTCTTTTTTTACTCATCCCTCCTCCTGGCTGTTATCATCTCCTCGAGGGTGATGTGCTTTTGAGCGGTTTTCAGTAGAATCACCATGTTCTTTGGGGGATCCAGGTTCAGATTATTGAAAAAGCTTAAGGGACCTATTTTTAGTCTGACAGTGAAAGTAACAGTGGTCATGTCGTCGCTGCATCCGTCGATCATTGTTAACTAGTTAGTGAAACGGGTAACATATTCCCTTATTGTCTTCTCTAGTTTCTGTTTGATGTGGAACAGGTAGTGCGACCCCTTTTTCATCCGTTGATTGCTAATGAAACTTGTGATGAAGGTTGTGGTCAGTGCTTGGAAAGAGTTTATTGATCACAGTGGTAAGCTATTGAACCAACTCATTGCTGCAGAAGTGAGACTGGTAAAAAATGTTCTACATAAGATGGACTCCATGCTTTCTATCAATGCCATCATGTAGTGAAAGTGTCACAAATGGAATGTTGGGTCAGAGGTGCCATCGTATGCTTTAAACTTTGATGGGGCGAACTTCGTTGGTATGGGAGTCACCATGAGTGCGTCGGATAATGGTGGTCTGGCCAGTTCATACAACACATTAGGATCTGTGACTCCAATTCTGAACAGGATTTCAGCAGGGGTCCCATCTTGAAATGATTCGCCGTTTTCGAGATTCGCCTGTCGAGGTTGTGCAAGAACTTCATTGGTCGATTTTTATTGGGTTAGCCCTTAGACAGGGTCGGCAGAGTGAGCATGTTCTTGGGTGAACTTTTCCACTGCTTTGACCATACGCTCCATCTGGACCATGAGTAAGTCTTCACGAGGGTCTAAGGTGGCGCCTCGAGGCATCTAGGATGTTTGAGCCTCTTTGTGTTGCGGCTCTCTGTTGTCGGGCATGATTGGCTCGATGTTCGTCACTGGGCTTGAGGTGTGCGCTATTGGTGGCGCAGTTTCTCCCGTGGGAGGATTATTTTGATTGTTGTCGAGTTGAGGGTTTGTAGAATGTGTCTGTTCTGAGGGCTCTTTCAGTCGTTGATAAAAAATAAAGAAATTTTATTACTATGGATTTTCTTCTTCAAATGAAAACTCGTCGTTTCCCCACAGACGGCGCCAAACTGATGTGTCCAAAATCTAATCTCCAAACTAAAACCAGCAAAACAAATGTTAGATTTCCAAAAACCACCTTTTTGGTGGCCGAAGGAACTCCGATGCTTAAGTCAATCACTCAGTTAGAGATGGAGATAAATTGGACAAAACTTAGTTAAATTGCATACCTTTGTCGAATGTTCCCTTTACCTTTTATAATGGTCGCAGTTAATTCCTTGCATGATTTAAGCATGTGAGGCGCAACGAGGGAGACGTTCTCTGTAACAGTAAACCCCCTTCATGAAGACACATTCTTGGAGGCGTGACTCCCTCCACGACTCTTTTTCTATGTAACGTTCCTCCCCCTTAAGGGAGAACTTTATTGGGCCTAGTTTTGGGTCTGGCGAGCCCTGTTTGGGCTTCCATGATTGAATTTGTCTTCTTTGGGCTTTATGAATTGGCCCGATCTTGGGATACTGGGTCATTGTGATAGACGATCCCTGTCACGAGTGTGGCTGTGATGACGGTTTTATTTGATGTATCATCAAACGCGTTAGACCAACGAAGTAAAAGTTGGAATGAATAAGTCAACTTACTCAAATGAACTTCAGGTTGACCAGTGCGTCAGACTAACGAAGTAAAAGTTGGGACAAATAAGTCAACTTAATCAACTTTGGGTCTACTAATACGTCAGACCAACGAAGTAAAAGTTGGGACGAATAAGTCAATTTACTCAAATCAACTTCGGTTCAACCAACGCGTCAGACCAACGAAGTAAAAGTTGGGACGAATAAGTCAACTTACTCAAACGAACTTCGGGTCGACCAACGCGTCAGACCAACGAAGTAAAAGTTGAGATGATCGAGTCAACTTACTCGGATAAACTTTGAGTCGATTAATAATACGCCAGACCAACGAAGTTGGACGAGCAAGTCAACTTATTTAACCCTATATATTGTATCAGAAAGTCTCGACATATAAATCAAGATGTAGTTGTAGAGGCCTTCTGGCCGATCAAAGTATTGGACCAAGAAGCAAAAACTAGAGATATGCAAGGCGACTTACTTTGACAACCACGACGGACCTAAAAATAAGATGTACGAGCCAATTCACTAACAAAACCTTCCAATCCAGCCAATCCTTCAGAACGTGAAACACATTGGCATACAAATCAATACCTATTAGAATGACCAACACACCCGACCATGAAATGAATACACGAAGATCTGAACGAGAAAAAATCCCTCAATTGAAAAGGCCAAATAAAGAAAAACTTCGGATGGTCAACAAGCAAACGTAAAAATAGAAATACGAACAAGCCTAAATTTCCAGAGTATGGAGAATGAGGCGAGTACACTTATCATATACAATGAGTCAACACAAATGATCCAAGTCGAATCACGACTTCAAAGAGAAAACATGCGAAGCAGAAAATAATATAAAAGGCAATACAACATTGTCAAAAAGAAAGGTTTTTCATTCATAAAATCACTTTGTTACATCCGGAAAATAAAATAGAACATCCGGAGAAGAAAATAGAAAATTCAGATAAGGGACAGTAGAAGCAACAAGAGCATCTGACGGAAGAGAGGCAACGACGCCAATGGCAAGAGGATACGAGGCTCTTCCTTCAACTGCGAGAGTAGATGATAGAGTTCGATCAGAAGGGTGAAGGAATGACGGTTCTTTGTCTACAAGATTGCTTGAGGGATCCGGAGTACCTTCCTCACCATCTTCATCCTCGAAGACTTGATCGACCAAATAACGATACTCGAACAAATCAATGCCAAGTCCCTCGATATAGTCGGGAAGCTCGACACATTCGTCAACAATTCTCTTCCAATCTTCCACCTCCGCAATCTTTAGTCCGACTTTCATTGCAGCAAGCTCATTCTTAGCTGAAATAAGCTTCCCTTCGATGGTGGTCAGCATGGCGCAGATATCTGACTTAACTTCATCAAGCACAATTACTATCTGCTCCACCAGTCCTTCAGCAATCCTACGGCTGACAGATTGCTCAATGACAGAATGCATGGCCTCAGCATGACCATCTTTCTCGACAGACGGCTCCTTTTCCAACTCGTTCAGTTATGCGCGAACCCCGTCCAAAGCGGTCGTCAAATACTCAAGCTCCACATAAAATTTATCTCGCGCAACATGTAATTCCCTCAGAGAAGTTAGAACAACCCCAACTGTCCTCTTCTGCTCTGCGCACTATGCTTTTACCACGTCTAATTGACGAAGAACATGATAAAACACCATTGTTCTGCCTTGTGCGTTCCGAGTCGGTATTGTTGTCAGTGTGTTTCTTCTTGTTCCCATCGCCGTCCTCTTTTTTCCCCCTCTTTCTTGTCCCTTGGGAAAAAGGGTTTCTTCTCTGACTCCGCTTCCTTCTAGGCGACCAGCATCTCGTCTAGAATGATATATCTTTGGGCATCCCTCAGCAAGTCTGCCATATTGGTTGGGGTTCCAGAGTTAGGAAGTCGTAAAACTTGTTTTTTCTTAGACCCGAAGTGAAAGTTGTGATAGTAGTGTCATCACTACAGTCGTCGATGAGGGTCAACTCATCGTTGAAACGAATGACGTACTCTCTCAACTTCTCGTTCTGTTTTTGTTTTAGGGTCAACAGATAATGTGGGCACTTCTTGATTCATTGGTTGCTCACGAAGCGTATGAGGAATGTCATCGCCAATGTCCAAAATGAATCGATAGATCTCAGATATAGGTTGTGGAACCAGGTCAGCGTTGATGTCTTCAGGCTAGCAGAGAATGATCGGCACATTATCGCATCAGACCCTTTATTGAGTGCCATAACGTGCTGGAAGTAGCGCAAGTGATCGAACGGGTCTCTTGTCCTGTAGTAAAACTTCAGCTTTGCTGGTGTGTACTTCTTTGGCATGTCTGGGATTGTGGCCCTGTTTCGGATGGGATTATGCGAGACGTGCCTGTCGACTCTAGACGTTGGGTCTTTGTTGGCCGTACATCCACCTCTGGTCTATTGAGAAACTGTAGGGGCAACGTGGCTTTCCTAAATGTGTTCTCTAGAACTCTATGAGGACTTGGCTCTTGCTACTCGCGGTCTCCTTTGACGGGTGGAGGATTCCTCTGTTTTAGTGTTTCCATTGCTTTTGTGATTTGTTGCATCTGGGTTGACAGAAGATCCACCCTTTGGTCCGTCGTGGCTGCCACCGGCGTGGGGGTCTGAGAGGGTTCTTCTCGTAGTGGTGGTGTCGGCGAAGCAAGAGGCGCTCTGCTGGTTCAAGCATTTGATGGTTCTGCAGCGTCTCCATTGTTGCGAGACCTTGTTGCCACCATCTTTCTGGTTTTCTGGGGAAAAGTGGCACTACTGTTTCTTTTGAGAAACTTTGTCATTCCACACGGACGTCGCCAAACTGGTGTAGTCGATTCATGCTCTCCTTCCTCGCCTGTACCTAGACCTGCACAAGTAGCACACGTGAGCCAAAGACCACCGTGTGGCGACTAACGACACTCTAATGCTTAGTTAGATAAGGCTTAGGAGAGGCTTAAAACTGTAAATTGGATTTTTGTAGCGTACCTTAGTTCATCGACCTTATCTCCATTTTATAGTGTGGGAGTCATTGTTCTGCTAGACCTTTAGTAGCGTAGTTTAGGGAAACAGATCTTGCTGGAAACCATTTTTTGCTTGGGAGTTGTCCATGTAGAGTAGTTTCCCTACACGACTTGTGCTCCTAGATCTACGGGAGAGGTTTCGTTTTCTAAGTGTTGTCCATGCAAGGAAATTTTCTTGCCCGACTTATACTCTAGTATTTGTTTCCTAATCGGAACCTATGTATTGTTGGTATGCATGTCTTGGGTCGATCCCCATATACTTGCCTTATCAGAGCTTACTCTTGCCTTATCAGGGCTTACGAGTAATGGGTTTGACCATTTGACGCATGGGCTTATTAAGGTGCTACAAGTTTGGTCCAATATTTTGGAATCTGCCAATAGTGGGCTCAATGTTGTCTAGGCCTAACTAGATTGAGCATGCAATCAGGCCTATTTTGTCTGTTAAAAAGATTATCATTACATGCGTACAGTACTGATTAGAGTACGGTTTGATGTATCATCACCATTAATTAAGAAAATTAAGGTTAGCAAATAAGAGAAAATCAGAAATAACGAGGTGTTGGTGGCAGTGACGATGGATGACGAAATAAAGAGAATGAGAAGAAAAGTTGGAATTCATTAACTTTGGTGTCTCCAAACAAATGTCCACGGCCAAGACACTCAGGCAAAGTAGTTCATAAACTAAACCATAATAAATGAACCTAGAGTATTGAATAATGATTTTCTCCAATAGATCCAGTATATACAACATAATTGTCAAAGATGAACAAGGAGAATGCATCATTGCCCCGACAATTGGCATTTACAGATTGATCAAACAAGGCATAATCCTTGGCACTTTTGGAGCCCAATGTAAATTTATTCCAAGGTGGTAACTCAAACAATTTAGTTGTGTAATTTTTGAAAACATTATTAAAGAGGATCTTAAATCATTTAGAGTCATGGCATACCTTGATCATAGCATTTGATTAATTCGATGTTGAAGCATCTAATTTCGAAGAGCAAGAATCATGAACTTGAAAAACAAAGAATTTACGATAAAGCCCAACATGGTGCAAATCTTGGAGCTTGGCTCAGGACAATAAGGCTCGAACTCAATTATCTGGGCTATCACAAGCCCAATGTATATCTCATATAACTCTTGATCCAATTAAGTATTGGGTCTCAAACAGAGCAAAGTGTCGAATACAACTCAGTCTTAGACGGGTAAGATCCTTAACGAGACCTCCTCCCTCCATCACTCCTCGATGATAAATTCAATGGAGTGAAATATTCACTATATAAGGTGAACAAATTGATGAGAAATGTAGGCACTATCAATCTAATTTACAATTTACATTCATCCTTACTCAGTCACCTTTTAAAAAAAAAAAAATGGGTCGTTGACCATATTAATTTATTTATTAATCTATATCCGAAGGCTACATGATTGACCTTATAGGGTTAACCAAACCAGGGTCGGAAGCTATAATGTTGTTGCCACTTGATATCCTAGTCGCCTACATCGCACATGGAGACTTGCTTTCGCTCCGGTTCATCGCCTCCACCTTGCATGAAGACTTGCTTTCGCTTCGCTCCGGTCTAATTCATCTAAGCAGCTACATTCAATACCCGAAGGCTTATCAACGGCGGAGCACACATGCAGACGAAAACTCACAAAATCCTAACAGGTGTGTCTCGAACTCGTGACCTCTTACAAGGAGAGTGGATGTCCGATCAACTGAACTGCAACTGGTGGACTAAAGCAAAATCCTTATTCAGTCACCTGACTTTAGCATCAGGGTGCCTTCGGTCACCACAATGGTGGTCATTGGCTCACTGTTGTTCATCTTTACAAGTTAGGAATAGATTAGAACGGATTTGGACGCATCAAGTTTGATAATGTATTTATGTGGGAGCCTCATTCACCCAAATTAACCTCCAAAACATCTGAAGATCGAAAAAGATTGTTAAAAGAGATAATAAAAACTAATAAAAAAAAAAAGGAATGGGTCAGGAAATTGACGATGCTTAAGGTAGAAGTACAGTATGATTATTGTCGTAAAAATGGTGACAAACATGAATGTCTTTGTTGTGGTTTCTTCATTTGAAGTGTAGGATCAATAGATGGTTTGGCGTGATCTGAATCTAGTTGTGCTATGATTTAAAGTGAGTTTAATTATTTTAGGAATCTTGTCGTTGTCCATGCTTTAGGTATGATGACGTTGAAACTGTTATTATCTACCATTTTGTCATAAGTAATGAATTTGTGCTTTTATTTAGTTTAATTTGATGGTCACAAGTTGTTGTAATATTGAACCTACAATATTATTTGTTATCTTCGGGATTCTCCATTTTTTTTCCTTCTTTTAAGTTGATATGATTTGTCCGTATGTGGTCCCCATAGAGGGTCTCATTTTCAGTAGGCTCTCTATTCTTTTGTGGCGGCCTCGATGGGGCGAGGGAGGTTCACCCTCCTGGGCATGTTCTGGTACCTGACATCCTCCCGGATCTCGGTTAGCCTCAAATCGCTATTGTCTTTCTCGAGTCATCGTTTCCACCCCCCCCCCTGTGAGACCCTGGAGTGGGCAAACCTGAGCGTGAGAGTGAGGGTTGGAGCCCAATAGGCCCAACAGACCCAATAGGCTCGAGAGAGGTTGGACAAGCTACAAAAGAGGACATAGTCCCACATCGCCTGGGTGCGGGAGGGGGATGAGCTATATATGTGCGAGGTTGGATCCCCATAGTATGACACGTTTTAAAGCCGTGCGGGCCGGTTGGGCCCAGAGCGGACAATTTCATACTGTGCGGATCATGTTGTTACAGAATGGTAACAGAGCCTGACCCAGCCAAAAGTGTGCCAACATGGACGTTGGGCCTGTGTGACCAACGAGGACGTTGGGCCCTAAGGGGGGTGGACTGTGAGACCCTGGAGTGGGCGGACCTGAGGGTGAGGGTTGGAGCCCAATAGGCTCGAGAGAGGTTGGACGAGCTACAAAGGGGGACATAGTCCCACATTGCCTGGGTGCGGGAGGGGGATGAGCTATATATGTGCGAGGTTGGATCCCCATAGTATGACGCGTTTTAAAGCCGTGCGGGCCGATTGGGCCCAGAGCGGACAATTTCATACTGTGCGGATCAAGTCGTTACACCCCCCCCCCCCCCCCATTAAGTAGTCTAAGTGGAACTGGACCAGACTCGTGTCATGGCAAGTTGTTGTCACATCTGCGGCTGGGTTGTGCGGTCGTTTGGCCTCCTCGATCGGATCGATTCAGCTCGGTAGCTGGACTTTACCGGCTAGAGCTTCGTCTAGCTCGGTTCGAGATCTGATACTTTTGACCGTTTCTCGATGCTTTTTACAACTTGAAAAGAACTTTGTAAGTTCGTTTAAGGGAAAACTTATTATCGTCTTCCCCACGGATGACACCAAACTAATGTGTTCATATTTGTCCTCGCCAATCTCGATGATATACCAGCCAAAAAACAACGGTTAATCCCAAGACCACCGTTGTGGTGGCCGAATGAACACCGATGCTTAAGTGAGATACTGGTTTGAGAAAGAGTAAAGATTGAATGTAAAATTGCAGTGTGTATAATTGCGTATATGTATGTGTACCTTTCTTCCTCATTTCACCGACTCTTATAGCGAGTTTTCCCTCCCTAATTGTCCCTCTAATCGAGGCAATAAAGGAGGGAGGAGATCTCGCATAAGATCTTACTTGTGCATAACTGAGTACTTCAGCACTTGGCTCTATTTAAGACTCAATGTTTGATTAGGCTAGAGCTAATTTCGTTTGAGTGGATCTCGGGCATGTGACAGCTCTGAGATCCACTGTTCGGGCCTTATTGTCTTGGGCCAAACCCTAAAACTCATGCTTCTGGGACTGGCATGTCTTCGGCCTGGGCACCAAACTTATGGGCTAAACAGTAGTCTTGCACATGGATCCACTTGAGACTACGATGAAGCCATTTTACTTACTAGAGTTAGCCCATGTTACATGTACGACTGTGATTAAGTGACTGTTTGATGTCTCGTCAAGTATCATGGTATATTGTTTGTGAAATTGTAAATGAAAACAAAAATTGTTTGAGAAAAATAATATTTGGAAATTAAAACAAAATGAACGTGTATACAGCACGCGGCTGAAAGCTAGTGAATATAAGGATTTAGAGCACTTAGCATAAAGTATTAAAACTTTGCCCCAAGATAATTTTCAAACATTAAGAGTCCATATGACTATATCAGATCATCAAACATTTCTTTGACCCGTGTTGACATAACCATTATCATGCGTAAATTTTCTGAATTGATCAAGTATCAAGCCTAACAGTGGCGATGATATAGGTTAAGATTGGATACAATATTACCAAAACCGTATCAACTATCGGATCCAAAATCCAAACTTCACGGCTTGGATTCGGATTTAAAATCTAAAATCCTATCTCGGAACTGCTTTTATCATAAATCTGAATGGACTATGGGTAAGGCAATCCTTCTACGTATCGAGGGAGGGAACGAGGTAGGGAGCGAGGATGCTCCCTCGCACGTCGTCCTGCGTCGTGCCTCGCACGTGATCCTGCGTGAATTCAAGAAAAAAAAAAAAAAAAAATTGAAAAAAAAAGAGGGAATCGAAAACTTTGGGGAGAAAAGGAGGGAACCTCTCCCTCTCCCCATTTCCATCTCCATCTCCACAGAAATCCACAGAGACAGAGAAAGAGCTTCAACCCCAAATCTCAAAACCCCATCGAATCCTCTCTGAAGGTATTTCTCTCAAAACCCCATCTCTCAAAACCCCATCGACAGAGACAGACAGAGAAAGAGAAGAAACCCCATCCCTCGCTCCCCAACGAAGACCGAGGATCACTCCCTCTCCCCGTACGAAGGTCGACAGTCCATGAGAAGACGAAGACGAACCCTCTCCCAAAAGGTAAAGCTTCTACCTTTGTTTTAGTTTATTTTCCCTCACAATCTCTCCCTCTTTGTGTGTGATTTTCTGTTGGGGGTGACTACATCTAGGGTTTCTACTAGATCTAGGGTTTATTTGCTTTGATTTGGGAATTTTGATTTGTTTTGCCATACTCGTGAAGTTTGTTCATCTAGTTCTCCTTCATCATCCCAAGTATTTCCCCTGTTTTTTTTTTGTTGTCAATACCCTTACAAATTGAATGATTTTAAGATTTTAATTTTGAGTTTTTTTTTATAAACGTGTTCAATCAGTAGATTTCCTTACTCTATGATGTTATGCAATTTTGCAAACAAATCAGTGATTTTTGCATATCAGTGAGTTGTCCATACTCGTGAAGTTTGTAAGATGTTATGCAATTTTTTTTTTTTTTTTTTTTTTTGCATTCTATGATGTTCTCCCACAAGGTATCATAGCATTGGAACGAAAATTATGGATAACGGCAACCTAGAAGACTTCCATTTGTGCACTATATTGTTCAAATTACATATCATAATTATTTTTTGAATGTCATGGGAGAGGCAAACTGTGCCTTTGCTCGGAGAGTGCACTTGAATGAACACTACACAAGTTTTTGGTTTCGATGTTCATTTTGCTACTACTACTCAAACTCATAATCCATAAACAGAATTGGACACTACTTTCAGGATTTGGTTTATCACTCGAGAGTTTTTTTTTTTGCTTGTCAAGACCACTAAATTTGTAGTTGCTAATGTAGTTTTTGATATTATGTTTGGATGTATTAACTCGAATTTTTTTACTTTCTCATAGGTGGATCAAGCGGCGATAAACATGTTGTTAGTAAGCTTGAAGGTAAAAGTTTGTTTCCCTTGTAATTGTGCAATTAATGGTTTGAGCTGATGTTTTATTGTCAATTTGACTGCGATAATGACATTCTTTTGAATGAGGATTTGGTTTAATTGTTAGTTATTTGTTTCATAGACAATGGTTGTGACAAAATGCAGTTGGGATCCATGTGGTTTTTGTTTTTCAATGTTGGTGCCGCTTGTCATTATTTGTTTTATGTCAATCTAGACCATCACTATAGCCCCCTCCTTTACTTGGGCGTTCGAATGCAACGAGTTAGGAGTACACCATAAAGTTCCAGTGGCTATAATAACTTAAAAGCAAACTATTTAACTTTTGTTCTCGTGTAGCTATGATTGGCAGACTTAACTTTTAATTGGTATTACCCCCAATAGATTACCTACCAACAAATTGGTTTAACACATAGCAAATTGAAACACGAGTGCTGGGGGAGGGAGGATTATGTCTAATAGTTTCCTTTAAAATGATACAGTATGACATATCTTGCTGGCGCTCCTTTCATCCCTGAAATTTTTTCTGTTCCTCTAGTGATTTACGTTCTAGTATGGTGGCCATATATGTTGGAAGATTATTTCCAAATTCCACCATGTTTCTTTATATATTTTCTCAAGTAAGGGTTTCAAGCTATCGGTACATGATAAATGATTTCTGAACTTATCTATTTTTCTTCAATATGTGTAGGTGATCTTTCCTGCACGTTAGAAGTTCAGAGGGCAATACCTATTCTCAAGAAAGCATATGGAGAGAACATGCGTAAAGTTTTGCATATAGGCCCTGAGACGTGTTCAGTAGTCTCTAAATTGCTAAAAGAAGAGGATATTGAAGCATGGGGGGTGGAGCCATATGACATTGAAGCATGCGCGTTGCAGGCTCAGTCTGTGGTCTGGAACAGCAGCGCGTTGCAGGCGCAGTCCGCGCGTTGCAGGCGCAGTCCGCGCGTTGCAGGTGCAGTCCGTGTGTTGCAGGGGCAGTCCGCGCATTGCAGGTGCAGTCCGTGCGTTGCAGGGGCAGTCCGCGCATTGCAGGTGCAGTCCGTGGGTTGCAGGGGCAGTCCGCGCATTGTAGGTGCAGTCCGCGCGTTGCAGGTATTTTGTTGTGAAAGGTATTTTGGTGTTCTCCTCACGCATGCCTTTGCTGTTAATCTTTTGGTACCCATCATGTTACGGACCTATGTATTGATGTGTATTAATTTGCTATGTCTTCATTGGTTGAAACCACAGGTGAATGGAGAAGGATGTCATTGCCTGCGATGCTTGTCGAGGAAACCATAGGGGAAATTCTGCAAGCTAGTCAATTTGCAAGGGAAGTAGTGGCAGCTGTTGCTCCTAAACCTACGAGAGTTGTTCCTGATGACCCCAAGACACCAGTAAGTCAACGAAGAAAACCGAAGCCTCTCATAGAAAATACGGAGTTGAGAGCAAGAAGAAAGAGAGAAACAAGCCTTGGTCAGATCAGAATCTGATTCTCCTATCCTCCAGAGAGCTCGGTCGCGCATAAATTTCAAGGTTTCACAAAAATTTGTTTCACCAGTGGAGAGAGCTCACAAAAATTTCAATATGAGATTTACCTTTTTTTTTATGTCCTTGTTGGGTTCTTTATTCAATTCATCTCATGGCATTTGAACTGAGAGAACCATTGGATCATCTGTCAAATAAATAATAGGAAAAAAAAAATCACATAGAACTCGAGGGAGAAAGGATTAGCACTGTAATAACAGAATTGGGAAAAGTAAGAATCCGATGAAACTGGAAGTTGGGGAAATGTCATGCTTTTCATTTTATAAATGAAGTATTTTGGGGTGTTTGGAAATGTCACATATTGCCAATTTAGAATCAATCACTTTTATCTTTCGTGTTCTCTTATCTCATGATTTTTCTTTGTCAGTAAAACCATTTAGCTCATTGTCTGTTGTTGTTTCCTCCATCTGTTAGACCAAACAAGGTGGTGGATCTTTTATGCCAAACTTTCTCGACTGATGTCAGTCTCAGAACTAGTTGTTTTACCATCATGCATTTAGCTTGTTCCCTCCCTTAGTGTCGTGCATGTCATGTTTGTTTGTTGTAATGCTCTTTATTTCATGGTTTGCTGGAGACTTAATAGCATTGGATGTACATATTGCATCATTATTTTCTTGTGTTCGAGATCTTCGGTTTCTTTGAAGTATGTTAATTTCCTGCTCATGTTAAATAACTGCAATGCATTATTTAGTTGGGTTTTCGCCCCTAATAAGTTGTTAGGCTTGTTTGCAGTCAATTTGTAACCTGTAAGAAACTTTCATATTAGAATGTGTTCTCAAGTCGAAAACCTTTGGGATTGACATGAAAGGAATTACAAAGAAAGTTAATCAAAAAGCAATCAAGACAATGTGTCAAATATTTTATATGAACATCAAATATTCCTAAGTTTGCAATAAAATGAATCAATCAAGAACTTGGATTCCTGCCTGAACATTACAACAGAATTAATGCAGGTCCAAAAGCCTAAGATCTCGAAAAACATTATTGAGAACAATATGTTCACAAAATAATCAAATAATCCAAAGCTCTCTCTCTTCTGCCATTCTCTTTTCAACTGCCAAAACACGCATCTACTACTGCACATGCATGAAACATATGGTACAAATGATCTAATCTTCCCCGTCTTTTGTGCGTCCAAATAAAAATCGAGTTGCTTCTGTAGTGTGTTTAAATAAAGCCTGTGTGAGGATTGTAGGCTTGATGAACAGGCATACCATTGCCATATGCATGGGGCGCACTGCTATATGGACCGCCGAAAGGATTTATAGGTTGTTGCTGTTGTGGGGTCATCATCATCATCTGTTGCTGCAACATGAAGGTTTGCTGTTGGTGAGCCATTGTTGCCATCTGCACATTGTGTGGTGCAGCAACCCCATTGGAGCCAAGGAATGGATCATGTGATACTTGTTGCATCATGGGAGCAGACATAGGCTGTGGCTCCCATGGATTGTAGCTCACATTCTGGTTTGTTCGTCGCATAGCATCATCATATAAGCTGTCCAGTGTCAGCAAGTCCAGTCCACCCGCCTAGTTTCAGAAGCATTCGAAAATATTAACATCAGATTGATCTTCAGTTGAATCAAATAAAACTATAACAAAAAGCGAGATGGTGGAAAGAAGCTGGTTCACATGCACGGTAAAAAGCTAGTTCTATGCAAGGAGTGTGAAGAAAAATTTACATAATAAGATAGTTTTATCTCGCAGGCTATATGGTGGATATTCCATTTCTAGCTTTCTAAACAATGCAAAAAATTTACATAACGTCAAACGAGGAATATATATGTAAGTCCATAATTGATACTACATTTATTAATTGGTAAAACACTAATTGGTCTCAAACATCAATTAACTAACAGCAAATTAATTGAGTGCATCTAAAGGGCCACTAAACATCAATTAACTAACAATTAGTTTAATGGGTCATAACAGAATCAAATGGCATCAAATGAGTTTGCTACCTGCAAATTTTCGACATGTCGCTAATAAGTGCCAATGGGTACCAAAAGATTAACAGCAAAGGCATGCGTGAGGAGAACACCAAAATACCTTTCACAACAAAATACCTGCAACGCGCGGACTGCACCTACAATGCGCGGACTGCCCCTGCAACCCACGGACTGCACCTGCAATGCGCGGACTGCCCCTGCAATGCGCGGACTGCCCCTGCAACACACGGACTGCACCTGCAACGCGCGGACTGCGCCTGCAACGCGCGGACTGCGCCTGCAACGCGCTGCTGTTCCAGACCACAGACTGAGCCTGCAACGCGCATGCTTCAATGTCATATGGCTCCACCCCCCATGCTTCAATATCCTCTTCTTTTAGCAATTTAGAGACTACTGAACACGTCTCAGGGCCTATATGCAAAACTTTACGCATGTTCTCTCCATATGCTTTCTTGAGAATAGGTATTGCCCTCTGAACTTCTAACGTGCAGGAAAGATCACCTACACATATTGAAGAAAAATAGATAAGTTCAGAAATCATTTATCATGTACCGATAGCTTGAAACCCTTACTTGAGAAAATATATAAAGAAACATGGTGGAATTTGGAAATAATCTTCCAACATATATGGCCACCATACTAGAACGTAAATCACTAGAGGAACAGAAAAAATTTCAGGGATGAAAGGAGCGCCAGCAAGATATGTCATACTGTATCATTTTAAAGGAAACTATTAGACATAATCCTCCCTCCCCCAGCACTCGTGTTTCAATTTGCTATGTGTTAAACCAATTTGTTGGTAGGTAATCTATTGGGGGTAATACCAATTAAAAGTTAAGTCTGCCAATCATAGCTACACGAGAACAAAAGTTAAATAGTTTGCTTTTAAGTTATTATAGCCACTGGAACTTTATGGTGTACTCCTAACTCGTTGCATTCGAACGCCCAAGTAAAGGAGGGGGCTATAGTGATGGTCTAGATTGACATAAAACAAATAATGACAAGCGGCACCAACATTGAAAAACAAAAACCACATGGATCCCAACTGCATTTTGTCACAACCATTGTCTATGAAACAAATAACTAACAATTAAACCAAATCCTCATTCAAAAGAATGTCATTATCGCAGTCAAATTGACAATAAAACATCAGCTCAAACCATTAATTGCACAATTACAAGGGAAACAAACTTTTACCTTCAAGCTTACTAACAACATGTTTATCGCCGCTTGATCCACCTATGAGAAAGTAAAAAAATTCGAGTTAATACATCCAAACATAATATCAAAAACTACATTAGCAACTACAAATTTAGTGGTCTTGACAAGCAAAAAAAAAACTCTCGAGTGATAAACCAAATCCTGAAAGTAGTGTCCAATTCTGTTTATGGATTATGAGTTTGAGTAGTAGTAGCAAAATGAACATCGAAACCAAAAACTTGTGTAGTGTTCATTCAAGTGCACTCTCCGAGCAAAGGCACAGTTTGCCTCTCCCATGACATTCAAAAAATAATTATGATATGTAATTTGAACAATATAGTGCACAAATGGAAGTCTTCTAGGTTGCCGTTATCCATAATTTTCGTTCCAATGCTATGATACCTTGTGGGAGAACATCATAGAATGCAAAAAAAAAAAAAAAAAAAAAAATTGCATAACATCTTACAAACTTCACGAGTATGGACAACTCACTGATATGCAAAAATCACTGATTTGTTTGCAAAATTGCATAACATCATAGAGTAAGGAAATCTACTGATTGAACACGTTTATAAAAAAAAACTCAAAATTAAAATCTTAAAATCATTCAATTTGTAAGGGTATTGACAACAAAAAAAAAACAGGGGAAATACTTGGGATGATGAAGGAGAACTAGATGAACAAACTTCACGAGTATGGCAAAACAAATCAAAATTCCCAAATCAAAGCAAATAAACCCTAGATCTAGTAGAAACCCTAGATGTAGTCACCCCCAACAGAAAATCACACACAAAGAGGGAGAGATTGTGAGGGAAAATAAACTAAAACAAAGGTAGAAGCTTTACCTTTTGGGAGAGGGTTCGTCTTCGTCTTCTCATGGACTGTCGACCTTCGTACGGGGAGAGGGAGTGATCCTCGGTCTTCGTTGGGGAGCGAGGGATGGGGTTTCTTCTCTTTCTCTGTCTGTCTCTGTCGATGGGGTTTTGAGAGATGGGGTTTTGAGAGAAATACCTTCAGAGAGGATTCGATGGGGTTTTGAGATTTGGGGTTGAAGCTCTTTCTCTGTCTCTGTGGATTTCTGTGGAGATGGAGATGGAAATGGGGAGAGGGAGAGGTTCCCTCCTTTTCTCCCCAAAGTTTTCGATTCCCTCTTTTTTTTTCAATTTTTTTTTTTTTTTTCTTGAATTCACGCAGGATCACGTGCGAGGCACGACGCAGGACGACGTGCGAGGGAGCATCCTCGCTCCCTACCTCGTTCCCTCCCTCGATACGTAGAAGGATTGATGGGCAAGGATATCGATCTCATGCAAATCTTAAACTTTTGGATTGGGTTTTTAATGGATCCAGGAGGTCAGACCAAAAATGTTCCTCTCCATCCCTGAACTGTTGAGCCATTGTTGTGCCCTCTGGCTCCTCTCCATCAAATTTGGGCAGCTTGACACGTCTATAAACCTTACATCACCAAGTAAAGTAGAACCGTATGTATATTGAAGTCCATGTCCATCAATCATTCAATCAAAAGATCGAAAAATGAGGAATTTCTCAGAGTGACTTGATTTATACATACATACTTGATTGCCACTCAATTCTCTACTGTTCAAGTCAGTGCGCACGTAACTATCCTGCGCACACTCAACCTCTCCTCTGCATTGGCAGTCAGTCAACTAGGACCCAATTGAACTGAGCACTGTACCTTTCCGTTTTCAGCTCAAACTCGGTGCATTTGCAGGAGTAACACAGAGTTGCAGAGATTTTGTACGGCCGAGTAATGAGAGGGTTTGAAAACGGAAAGGGAAACAATGTGTCTTGAATCCCATAATCTGTTTTCCAGTCTACCTTTATTTGTGTAGAAAATCTAACAAGTCTGGTTGAGTTCCAATGGTATATTTAGCTTCTAAGGCAGTGACATTTTGACACCACATATTCCTCTCTTTAACACCACCGCCCCTTCAAATTTTCTAATTTAGGCTCGACAATAGTGAACAGGTTTTCTTCTAGGAGACTTGGGAACCTACACTCTATCCTACAAGAATCTCATATAGACTCAAGAACAAGGATGGACTCGGGATGGAGGCCTATAATTAGTAATATTAGGAGATTGTTGGCTTTAAACAAATTATGATTTTGTAATTATATTATTAATCAACAACTCAACTATGAGGCTCACAATCTAGCGGTTATTGCTAGACACCAACATTGTACTCAATAGTATTAACATATATATATATCTATGCTCTATGCTTTCACCCAAAAAAAAAAAAAAAAAAACACCACCACCCCTTCAGATGTGTTTGATTTTTTGAAATTTTTCAAAAAAGAAAAGGTTTTCTTTGGAAAAAAAAACATTCAAAATTTTTTTCACTGTTTGATTTCACCAAAGAAATAATTTTTTTTCCATTTATATTCTGTAGAGGAATTGTTCAACGAGACTTTGAATGTTCAAACGTTGAGTCTCTTGAGGGATTTGAGTCGATGAGAGAGTCATCGAAGAGGGAATTTTTTTTGGAAGGAGAACCTAAACAAATTTTTTCGCTTCAAGCAAGAAAACTTTTCACCAGCAGAAATTTTTTCTTTTTTACTTAATTTTGAGGGAAAAAATCTCATTTTCCATGAAACAACCAAAAATCAAATACACCCTTTTTTTAATTAGCTAAAGGACACCACCAATAAAAGTTGTTATTCTCCTCTCTCTCACCCTTTATTCTCCTATCTTCTCAAGAACAACAACAAAACGACACAAAGCAGCAACAACAGTAGTGGTGGTGTTTCTGCCCACCACCTGCCGTCGACCGCCCTGCCTCTCCCTCGCTTTCTTTTTCTCCTCCTCTGTCATTTCTTTCCCTCCTTCCCTCTTCTTTATATCTTCCTCTCATTTTTACCCTGATCTCGCAATTCAAGGTTGAGGGAGAGGACGATTAATGGGGCGAGGTAGGGAGAGGGCGACCAGTGAGGCAGGGCTTAGGATAGGTTTGTACCCCATTTTTCTTGCCTAATTTCTTCCTCTCCTTCAACACTATTCACAATATTTTTTCACTCCCGCACAGACCTCTACAAGGACGAGTTCCTCACTCGCGAGGGCCAGTGTGAGGGCAATTTTTTTTTGCCTTCGCGTTGGCATCTGCGAGTGGGGAACATGTCCTTGCAGATGTTTGTGCAGGAGCAACGGAGAAAAAATACGAGGAGGGGGTGATTGCGAGCAGAGCGGAGTGGCTGGCAGCAATAATGGAGGAGTGGGGCGGTCGGCGCCCGCGATGCCGCTTTTGCTATTGCAGCCTACTATTGATGAGAATAAAGTAGAGAGGAAGAGAAAAAGAGGGAAAAAGGGAAAGTGAGCAATGACGACGGTGTGGCAGGGTGAGAAAAAATGATGGCGACGGAAGCGACAGGGCCAGCATTGATGGTGATGGGAGAAAAGCGACTATTGTTGTTGTTCCTGGAAGAAACTGTTGAGAGTGGAAGATGAGGAGAAGAGAGAAAAAATTGAGAATTTAGAATTTTGGATTTATATTATTGGCTTCAAAGAGCAGGTGTTGATGTTAGACATAAAAATGGTGGTGGTGTCAAAGAGGGGAATTAATTGTGTAAAAAATTCACTTCCTATCTCTAAGTACGATGTTCTTCTCAAGCTCTACTAATTTCTAATGAAGAGTTTTATAACAAAGTAAATGTTTTTGTAACTATTTATTTTTGTGCACTCACTTTATGTGAAATGCATTGGACTAAAATTTTTTATAGTGTTAGAAATCCATAACGTAATTAAGCCAACAAATGATCAAGCATGCATATCTTGTTACCAAGAAAAATTCTCACCCTCGAAGTTATTTAACTCTAATTGTTCGCCACCATACAACAAGCGGATTCTACCAATAATGCATGCTTGTCTAAGAATTGATGATTTTTTCTATTCCAAAACAAAATGATAAATGACATGCATAACTTGAGGAACTGGTACCTTTGTATCACATCCTTTAAACAAGTACATAAAATGCTGTTTTAATGTTATCATTGCATACCCACCCAACTATTGGCAAACATGCACTTGAAAACATTAAATATAATTATGGTATATGGTGTCAATTTGAGATGATTTACTTAAAACCATCTCAAATGCCTTTCTCTACCTTCTTTGTTATGTTTTAAGCCTTAGAATCTGGTATACGCACTCGAAAGATTATTGCAGTTTAAAGCATCTTAACTTGGAAAGTTGCAAATGGATACAATATTTCATGTTATGTAAAGCATAGAAATTCGTTCATTTTGATACAGCTTTACCAAATTTGAGTATCCTAGCTATTGGTGTAAACAATCATATTATAACCTTAAAGATTCCAGATTTAACTAGCTAGTTAATAAACTTTAGAATTAATTCCATGTTGAGTAAGCAAAAGTGAACTGAAACAATCAGCTCTAGTTCCTGTCCTCTCCATGAAACAGAAACACCAAAACTTCAAACAATTGGTATGAATATATCTTGTGAAAGCATATTACAGTCATCTTCATTCAAATATTGGGTTTCTTGAAACAAAAGTCATATAAAACTGTTTTATATATATTTTGCCAGAAGTTGACATCCAAACAGTACTTATTCAAAACTCATGCATAGAATCTACTATAAGAATGAACCAAATCCAGTCACCTATCTATGAATATTTATATATCATTTCTTAACTAAAAAACCAACTGATGTTTCTTCTATCAAAGTCCATATCACAATCCAAGCATCCCTAAATCTCATATTAAATAAAGTAATATAACTATCTAAAATTAAAAACATAAAACATTAGCAAGAGAACATAACAAAAGTTGACTAAATTAATATTGGCGAACGCAGCTTCTTCGTCTCACCTCCAGCCAATCTCCTTCACCTGCATCAACCATTAAAAAAAAAAAAAATAGAGAAGCCATTTTACTAATTACAGTATAGATAGTCAAGAACTTCAATCTGAACATGTTTACTGTGCATGCGCACCTGACACTAAAATGCGCCGAGTTCAGGTGGTAAGGTAGTCCAAGGTGCGCATGGGATAATAAAGTACGCCGGGTTGCAAGGATTGAAGAGTGATACCCCACTCGTTCATGGGGACGGTTTGGAGAGAACAAGCGTTAACGAGCACCACATCATCTCCAAATGCACTCCGCACATTGAACGGCTCCGCACACACCTCGTATGGCATATCGTTCACGATCACTGTCGATTTCGTAGCTGCAGCCGGCTCAACCAGATCTGGATGCACAAAATCATGTCCAAGAAGTCAAGCAAAGCAGCCATGCACACGTCCTATCTCGATTAGAGTGGCCAAACTAATAACACATATATTTACAAATTTAACCTTGTTGAAAGTGACCCTTTTACCCTTACCATGAAATAACAAGATTTGATTGTTTGTTAATGGAGAGAATCAAAATTACCTTGAATATGGTTGATGTAAATGAGTCCAGAGTTTGTAGAAGATGACCCAATGACACCGACATTCGCAGCAACGGAGGTTACGGTGGTGGTAGTGCTTATGGTGGGAATATCAGTAGTAGTAGTAGTGTTGCTGCTGGTGGTGTAACTCAGATGCTGCTCTAACTTAGTTTTCTCTTGTTCATCTCTCTTTGAAGGTTCTTGGTTCAATAATTCACTCAAGAAAACCCCAGAACAGTTACCAAGTGATGGATCGGGAATTTGACCGAAATTCGATAGCTCCGGAAAGCACAACCCTTGCGAAAACATTGCACTAGCACTACTAATAGTACCATGTTGTGAAACTGGAAAACAAAAGGGCTCAATTGAGTAGTCTCCATGACTAGTTTGATAGAAAGGTTGGTTGACAGAAGCAGTAGGAGAATTCAACATCAAAGCATCTACAACATTGACACCAGTAGTCATTGCCATGGTCTTGTTGATACTTTCTGGAGAAGTCTTCTCCGAAGAGGAAGAAGAGGAAGATGGTGCAGCCAAAGCAGTGGATTGAGTTTGTGATGATTTGTTGTTATGGAGATGTCTTTGCTTATGCTTGCTCCTGGATTTTCTGTTCTGGAACCAGTAGAAGACGTTCGCATCACCGACTTGCCCGAACTCTTGTAGCTGTGCTCTTATCTTCTTTATCTCATCCCTTGGTGGATTAACCATACCCGAATTGAATATCGCTTCGAGAATGCTTATTTGCTCCGGCTTAGGGTTCCACCTTGGCTTCGGCTCCGGTGTTCGCTCTTCACAACCTTTCAAGTATGCAAAAAACACCAACTTTAAGATTCGAACTTCCCGATTCTAACTACATGCTCATGTATCTTTTAGTTCATCACTTTATTCTCATTTTTTTGAGTGATGAAGGAAACCCTAGTTGCAAATTATCAAGGTATGTACTAAAAACACTCATGAAACATATCAAGTAATATTATGTTACATCACCAGTAAAGATAGTCTCAAGGATCACATTTTTGTATATCAAATCTCATTTTTTTCTTGTTTAAAGTTAACTGAGTGTTCTAAAATAGTCTAGATTTTACAAGCTAAAGAGTCTAGAGCCAAAAATAAGACTTATGAGACTAGAAGCAAGAAGAGGAATACATGTTGATTTTTCTAAACATTCTGATTGTGAAAAAAGAGATGGATTGAATACCTGAAGTGTATGGAGATCTCTGGCAAGAAGAGAGGAGAGAGGGGTTGATGTCATGTTGCCATTGGTGGTGAGCGTTACAGGGCTTGGACTTGAACATACTAGGCCAGTGTCTATTAGATGAAGCCATTCTCCCCTAACAAAATATATGTATCAACTGCTATATAAGTCTATGTAGAGCAAAGAAACAGAGAAGAAGGAACAAAAAGCCCTTTGTCGATCTAGTAGGTTTGTTTGATTTTAGAGTACTGAAAATTCAAGGCAGAAGACATTTTAGCACCCCTTCTTCTCTTCTTATAGCACCACCTACTCCTGTGTTTTCAGTACAAAAATCTTTAATTAAAAAATAAAAAACAAAACCCTTCTATCGATATTATGAATAAAATAATTAACACAAGTTTCTCATCAAAAAAATAAAAATAAAAAATGGAGAATTCACCCATGACTTGTTACTTACACAACTTTTCTGTGCCCACACCTCAAAGTACAAGTTAATTCCCCCGGATGCCAAGCAGGGAAACTATTGACAAAAACATATGTTGGGTCCTAATTAGAATCTTCATCAGAGGGAGCCTTCAATTCACTTGTACACACACTTACAAAGAGTGTGTATGTGAAGAAGAATGATGAGGCAGAGTAAATTTGGAAGTGGTGAGGGAAGTGAAGGGATCAGTTACATTTTCATTTTCTTTTTAACATTTTTGTGAGAAGTTCTCATTTGCAGGGGATATTAATGGTGAAGATTATTCTAATGGGGGAGTTGTTGTGGTGGAAATAAATAGGGGGAGAGTGTTTGAAAGTCAAGAGAAGGGTTTGATTGGAAGGTTGTGGTGGAGAGTAATTGCAACTTTGGTTTATTTTGGGCAAATAGAGAGAGAGCTGGTTTGGATTGGATTGACTCGAGGGGGGGGGTTTCAAACCAATATTCCAATTTTAATGAGCTAATTAATTAGGTAAAATATTCGATAAGTTCATATTAATTACCACATTGAGTATAGTGTGTTTATTTGACTTAATGTTGATGAAGAAATGTGAAGAGGATTAATGGTAAGGGGACGGATGTTTTTTCAAAGGGTCTTTGTGCTTAACATAATGTATCATTATGTTTGATTTGTGCCTGAAATATTGAGACAGTATGTTTCACCATATGTAAGACATTTTGCAAGTGCCTAATGAGATGCTTTAATATTCTATATGTGATCTCGATCAAATGGGTAAATTTTGTGCACAGTTATACAATCAACCAGTAGGTATTAACTAGAAACACGACTTATTATTAGGGACACCAAGCATATGATTTACGACATCTCTTTGATAATACTGGTGCTCCAAGAACCAGGTTTTTTTTTTTTGGAAGGTCATACAAGCATTGAGAACCAGTAAAAATATGATTTGGGGCCTATTGATTTTATGTACTTGTGTATTGAAAGCCTGTAATTCTAATGATACAAATATGGGCAACTGTTTAAAAGTACATTTAAGCTTACAATTTTATGGTACAAGAGTAGATGGGTTTTACCACAAAAGAGCACTTAAAAATGAGATAACAGTGATTATTATTCTTTCAGATTGCATAAGAGAGGAAAATACATTCAATAACAATCCTCAATGATACAACTATACATAAAAGGGTCTGATTATGCTTGCATGAATCTAGAAAATTTTAAGTTCACTTTTGATTTAGAAGACTGATTGAAGAGAAACTCCAACAAGGTAAAAGTAGTTTCTAGAAATGGCATTTAGTGAATATTGTATAACTCTAGTGTTGCTTCATCTTTAAATGAAAGAAAAAAAAAAAAAAGGAATTATTTAATAAAAAGTCAGAGAAAAATGAGGAGAGATCAAGCTTTAAAGGAGTTGAGTTTGGAAAGCAAGAGAGAAGAAGAATAAGAAAAGTGATGGAGGAGAGTTTGATAAGTTTCAGTTTTGTGATGACCAAAAAGCATGCAAATCCAAGAGAAAGTCAGGTGAATTGAAGCTTTGCTCTCTCTTCAACTTCCCATGCAAAGAAAGAGAGAAGACATAAAGAGAATTTAAGGATGAGGTATGTGGTGTCGGTGGGGATCCGACATGCCACACCATCATGCATACATTCACAATTACTTGTGGGTGCCATCTCATCAATTTCAACATTACTCAAATCCATTTTGTCCACCCTATCTCCTGCAACTCATATGACTCTATCCCTTTTGAGTTTTCTCAAAATTTTGTGTGAGACAATTATGCAGGAATTATGTTGGACTTTGTTGGGTGAAAGTGTACAAACATAATTTGAAGTCACGGAATTAAGATACTTTCGTGGAATGCAAGGAGCATAGGGTCTTCCTGCACTTTCCAGACCTTAAAGACCCTCTTCCTATAGTCCAATGCCGATATTCTCTTTATCTCCGAGATCAAAGCATCGTCACCAAAAATGGAACGCGTACGCAGGAGGCTTGGCTACAAACACGGAGCATCAATTCTGGCTATCGGTCTTTCAGGCGGTCTTGCTTTGTTCTAGAGAGAATGTATCACTCTTACTATTATTTCTTCCCATAAATATTATTTCTATTGCACTGTTGATGGTTATTATGTTTCTACCACTTGGTCGATTATCTTTGTTTATGGAGAACCAAACTCTTCCCTTCGCACACCTTTCTGGACCACTTTTTATCTCGAATGTATGTACTTTAGAATACTCCAACCATAATTATTGGTGATCTCAATGTTATTTCATCACCGGAAGACAAGCTAGGAGGTAGGAGAGTTACAACCTCCAATGTTAGGCATCTTAGGAATCTTATCGACACTCGTAGTCTGTTACACTTCCCTCTTAATGGTCCACAATTCACATGGAACAGCAAAAGAATGGATCATAATGGTATTAAGGCAAAACTTAACCGTATCATAGTCCCCATCTTAGTCCCCACTGAATGGATGGAAATTTTTCCGTTTGTCATTGCTCGAACTACTCATACTTCCGCTTCTAACCATAGGGTCATTACACTCCAACTGGTTTCTCTAGCCAGTACAAGTCCCAATCCTTTCCGATTCTTTCACTGTGACCAGAGACCCTCGATGCCGCCAACTTATCCGCTCTTTTTGGTCGCCACAACATCACCCCGTCCCATCCCACAATTTTCACCTTAAAACCAAACAACTCAATCGCAGTTTGACCCAATGAAATAAGCATGTTTTCCGCAATATCAATCACAATATTACTGAAACCCTAACTGTTTTGGACAAGCTTCAAAATTCCCCCTCCTTTGACAATGCTACTGCTATCTCTATTTTAGAGCATTGTCTTCCAAAAGCAAAGCCTCGTATTTCTTCTAGAAAATATCCTAAATGTTCTCTCGGAGCTCTATCTCAGGGGAGAACACTTCTGGATGAATAAATTGGGCAAATCCTAGCTCAAGGATGGCAACCGCAATTCCAAATTCTTCCACCCCTCTTCTTTGTTTCGTCATAAAAGGATTCTCATCCTCCGTCTTCGTGATGACTCCAATAATTGGTATTCTACCAACACTTCGATTGGTCAGATTCTCAATGTGTATTTTGAAACTATCTTTCAATCTTCAAATCATGAACCCAACCAAAGTATCTTATCCATGTTCTCACCAACTATTTCTGCTTTGGATAATGAAGCTCTCCTAACAATACCTAGTGAGGAGGAAATCTGGATGACCATTTTTGGCATGGGAAGACATAAAGCTCCTGGGCCGGACGGTTTGTATGCTTTATTTTTGCCAACAATACTGGGATATTGATAAGCAGGATATGATTGAAGTAGTGGTACAATTTTCACCACTCATACCATGGATCTGAATCTCAATTAGACCTTTCTAGCCTTAATCCCTAAGATCTCAAACTCAACCACTTCTGACAAGTTTCGAACAATCGGTCTTTGCAATGTCATTTACAAAATAATCTCTAAGATTCTTGTAAATAGACTAAAACCTCTTTTGGAAAACATAATTTCTCCCAACCAGGGAGCCTTTCTTAAAGGCCAGTCTATAGCGCATAATGTTAGCCTTGCTCACAAAGCATTGTTGCAAGAAAAAATAAGGATGGATGGCCATCAAAATTGATATGGCCAAAGCATATGATAGGGTGGACTGCAGATTAAAAAACAATTGGGTTTTGAAGACTGAATTCAAATAATTGAGCAATGTATTTCCATTGTCTCTTCTGCGTCCTCCTTAATGGCTCGCCTCTACCTAGCATCAAACCTTCTCAGGGCATGCCAAGGTGATCCTTTATCACTATAACTTTTCATCTTAGTCGTTGAAGCTCTCTCCCGCCTGCATGCCCAAGCAGAGACAAACAATCTTATCAAGGGTATTCAAATCAGATGGCACTCTCCATCCATCAGCCACCTATTTTATGTCGATGATCTCATGCTCTTCTACCGAGCCACTCTAGCCGAAGCCCATTATGTGAAGGACCTCTTATCAGATTATTGCTCGACTTCTAGTCAAACAATGAAATATGACAAATCATCCATTTTTTACAGCTCGACCTCTTATCAGATTATTGTTCGACTCAAAATACGCCAAAATGATTAACAAAATTCTCGGCTCTAAACTTTATAATCCCAAATAGAACTACTTTGACACCCCCTTCTTCTCTCCAAAAAGAAAGCCTCAGACTTCCAATTCCTAGTGGACAAAATCAACACTAAACTTTCTTAATGGAAAGCTAAGGTGTTATCTCAAGCTGATAGAATGGTCATGATCAAGGCCGTCATCAACTCTATAACATGCAAACCTTCATTCTCCCACGTTCCATTACTACCAAATTTCACTGGCCCATATTTTTTTGTGGAATGGGACAGATGATAGTAAAGCCAAACACCTTTACACATGGGATCACATTAATATGGGCGGTCTGAATATTCCTTCAACCAGGAATAAGAATCTTGCCTTGATGGCTGAAAACATTTGGCAGGTAATCTCTACGATGTTGAACCCGTGCACAGTTCAAATTAAGGCCATTTATTTCAGGAACAAAAACATCTTTCAACTTTCCAAAACCCCAAGTTCTGCTTTTTTCGCCTGGCAAGGCAATCTCATTGCTCTTGCCAGAATGAAATGTTATCTCATTCGGCAAGTTTTATCTGAATATGATATTGACATTTGGGTATATTGTTGGGTCAAACCTGGTTTAATACTAGCTGACTGTCTTGCACATCCTCTTCCCTCATCTTCCATTTACAAAATCCATGATCTCTAGAACCTCTCTGAAGGGCGCGAACTGCAATGGAATTCCACTATCATTATGTCCTTGTTTCCCTGCGTGGTGGCAAAGGATATTCTCTATATTACCATTAAGCCTTCTACTACCCGATATGCTCTTGTTTGGAAGTTTGACAAAAAAAGGTTTCTTCTCTATTAAGACTGCAACCACAGCTTTCATAACTGAAGAGCTTGGAACTTCCACCTCTCATACCCCCAGAGCCCTGCTTCAGGCTAAAAAATTTCGTGAGTTAAGGCTTTGGCATGTGTGTTTTTCCTTATATGGAAATTATCCCAAAATATTCTCCCTACCATGACCCATTTGACTAGGATTCACATACATATCGATGACATTTGCGTTTTTTGTCAGGGTCATAAAGAAGAGGTCACCCACCTTTTTTTTTCTGTGCCCAGTTATCATGCGTCTTTGGCACCTTTCCCCACTTCCTATAAATTGTACCAATGCTAACATCTTCGCGCACACTTCTCCTACTACTCCCAATTGTTTTCACTTCATGTAGGATACCGCCAAAGCTCATCCTCTTGCCAAATATGAAATGTTGTCACAACTCACGGCTATCATTCATACTATCTAGCATATGCATAATCTCATCATCTTTCAAAAACTTAAGTTCAACTTGTAGAGTTTCATTCAATCTTTTCATTTCACATGGTCGGCATGGCAAAAACAATGGTTCACCACTCCTCACTCAAAAAGGGGGAATGAGGATTTTGTCTTTTTGCACCACATTCTTGACACTACCGTCACGGATGCTCACTCTCCTCACCAAATTGTTACTAAATCGCCCTTAGGAAATCTACCTCAGTATCAATTTTTCAGACTGCATCTGGTCCAGATGCAACTTCAGGCAGCTCAACAGCACAGACTCAACTCCCTCACCAGGAACCCCCGGTCTTTCCCTCATACATGATTGTGGTAACTTATGATGCTAACTTCTTTGCATCTTCACAACAGGGTGCTTTTGAAATTTTTGCAATAGATGCATGTGGCAAAATTCTTTCTCGGATTGCTGGCGCAATCTCAGGACGAGTATTTTATAGCACTATGGTGGAGTGCTTTGTCGCCAAGGTTGTACTTTTACTGATCCAATCACGGCAATGAAGGACATGCTTTCTATTGGGTGACATTGGTGCCTTACACACTATTTTGCAGGCAACCCCACTGGATAGTCAGACAAATTTGTGCTAGATGTGGCGCGTTATTTTATGTAGTATTAAGAAATTTCTCGCTTATCATCCTAACTGGTTTTGTAACTTTATTCCTCACGACCTTAATCGTGAGGCACACGAGTTAGCTAGTACTGCTGGACAAAATATTGTAACCATAATTAGTTAATATTATTGCTCTATGCTTTAACAAAAAAAAAAAAAATGAAATCAACATGGTTTTGAGACTCAAACTCGAACTTTGACAAATTCAAGATCCTAAATCTAAATATCCTATTATGAACATGATTTGGTATTTTAGAGTAGTAATTATGATATGTATTGAGAATTCGAACAGAGGTTAGAGATATTACATTTGCAACAGAATTGTTGAACGTTCTTATATTGTTTTAGGCCTGAGAGGTAATAACCTAATAAATAACAATGCCTTACAAAATACAATTTCGTTCGTATCTTTTTGTTAATTATCACATTACTTCAAAGGAATGTGCAAACTACATAGTATTTGATTACATCCAAGGTCAACTAAAGGGGTAACAATGCATCATGCATGTCTCACCCTAGCTACCACTCATTTCATACTCTGGTCAAATGTAAAGGGAATCTAAATCTACCTGAAATCATCCAATTCATCGTATTTTATCCTAATCCATTTGCATCAAATTTCAACATGACTATATTATTCCTAGTTTGAGAATATCCATGCCTAGCGTTGCCATTTTTTACTTAGGAATTTGTATATATTATATATATGGCGATCAAATCTGTCTCATTTTGTTTTCCTTATCTAAAGTAGAAGGTCATGTGAAACATGCTCCATTGTTACGCCTGAATTTAGGGTTGTCAAACTAAAGGCAACGACTACTCTACACCTCCAAAAGCATTTTTTCACACAATTTAACTCTCCCAAACCACCAACTTTCTTTCCCACACCACCTATATAAATCAAGAAACAACATTTTTCTCCTCCCCATTCAAATCGAAACGCAATCCCCTTCCCTCCCCTCCCCACTCGAATCTCTTCCCTCTCCCACATTCAAATCGAAACCAATCTCTTCCCTTTCCCTTGAAAATCCCCTCAAAATCAAAACCCTTAAAATCGAACCCCAAATCGCAACCTCCCAAAAACACAACCTCTCAAACGCAAAATGCAAAATCGACTCCAATTAAAGCAATATAAACAAGCAAATTAGCATTTTTCTCTCCCATTCAAAATGCAAAGGCAACACATCTTCCCTATCACATTCAAAATGCAAAACGCAATTCGCAAGCACCCGATTCTTCTTCCCTATTCATTCGATTGCTTCACGAAATTAATGTTTTGTTAGCATAACATTTGAAATTTCAATTTCCTTATTTATTTAGTTACTACTAACTAGTTCACTAGAAAATTAATCAATCAAAGAATTTTAGAAGGAAAATGTACTGTTCGTACAAAACAATGCGAGAATTTGCAA
Organism: Berberis vulgaris; assembly: GCA_963556465.1. NCBI lineage: Eukaryota > Viridiplantae > Streptophyta > Magnoliopsida > Ranunculales > Berberidaceae > Berberis > Berberis vulgaris. The sequence goes on along the minus strand of OY747129.1, from coordinate 10,008,580 downwards.
AAACCTCGCAATGAACAATGCGAGTCACAGAAGTCCAAGCGAGATTATTGCAAAATCTCGCAAAGTTCCAGGCGAGGTTTTTTCAAAATCTTGTAGAGGTCCAGGCGAATGGATGAAAACAAACTTTTTTTCGGACAGATTTGCACAACTTTAGTAAAATGACCATAACTCACTCATTTCAAAACATTTTCAAGTGATTCAAATTATGTTTGTTATATAACTCATAGTACTATTTTTTGTGCTTTGATAAGATTGAGAATCAGTCTCAATTGTTTAAATTGGTCGAAAATTACCCTGTTTTTAAGTTACTGTGTTTTTCAAAAACATTTTTTGAATGGAGTAAGTAAGAAAAAAAAATCAATGATTGTGTGAGAAAGCGCTTTTGATGGTGTGAAATAGTCGTTGCCCAAATTAAATTGAAGTATGAAAATTAATCATATCTAGCTATAGATGATCCATTCACATCAGATGGGCAAAATATGTGTACGGTGTGTGGGTTGTATCGACCTCAAACATTCAAGTGACAATTCATTGATTATCTTTTAATTATTTTCTTTTCCCACGATACAACTTAACTTGGAAGATAATCGTTTCACCACATCCATAAAAAAAAAAAAAAAATTCGTAACTTTAAGTATATGTCAACAATATACGAGCCACATTTCCAGTTGACCAATAGTGTTGGTTGTAACATGCCTAGAGACATCAAATTCCCCCTGGTAGGGAAGGATGTAGGGGTGCAATCATGAAATTTCATTTGAAAATTGATCTCCATGGCCAGTAACTTTAAAAGTGCAGCAATGTTATGGCCAAGGGATATTCAACATTTATTTAATGGAAACTTTTACAAGTCTAGCTAGATGCATGTAGCTTCTCTGAGTCTCAGATATGTGGAGTAATGGGTCCCTAGGTATTGATCCATCAAAGTAACATCAAATTATTGAAACCATCTTGTCTATCATACAGTAACACCCAACGTCAGTCATACAAAGCATGGCAAGAAAGATGGGGTATGAAATGAAATGACCAGTATAACTTGAAATGAAATATATGGTTGTGACGAGTTCACTTGTGACATTTGATGGAAGATGGGTTGACTCTTAGATCAAGAAGAGATCAAATTTCCTGAATATGTAATTTCATTTACTAATTCCATTTTAGATAAACTTGGCACCCAAGCTTAAGCCAATTTGGTGGTTAAGCTGTGGACAATATTACATGTGAAAGTTCCTTGAGATGGGTGGACTTCATATGTTCACCTGAATTTGATTTTGGAGTGGGAATTATGAGAAAATAGTTGTGTTTTACCTTTTTCATTTGCAAAAGACAACAAACTTTTAGTACATGTTGAAGGCATGAAGTACGGCTTTCTTGTAAATACAAAATTAGATAGACAAGCAATATTATATTTACTCAGTGCTGTTGTACTTTGATATAGATTTTCATAAGCACTATATATCAGTAGTCTAAACATAAATTTGGGCAATTAGCAACATGAAAACAAAGTTAATGATTCCCTAGCTCTAAATGGTTCTCTTCATTTTGTCCCTAGCTTCATGCAGAGTTACAGTACTGTTCACTTTTTAAAATGATTTGAGCCTCTCTCTTCTCTTTAATGAATCGGAATCAGATTCAATTCAGAGACTCCCTCTTCACTCTGCCTCACCACTGCTCTGCTCTGTTACCTCTCTGCATGAAATGAAGAAGAGTGAGTGTGAGTGGAAGAGATGCAGCAGAAAGTGCGGAAATCGATCCCATCACCTAAGTGAATGAATCCATATCACAACATTGACCATCAACTCATTATATCTACAGAATCTGCTTCAGACACTTTCCCCCCAACGTGCGCATTGGGGGTACTCATTATATCTACAGAATCTGCTTCAGACTTTTTCCCTTCCATTTCATCAATTCTGATTTCTCTGAAACCTTGTTTTTGCTCATTCAATTCTATGTGTGGAATCTTGAACTACACGAAATAATTAAGAAGTTAATAAAAAATCAAATATGGTTTTATAAGAAAGAAATGAAATCTCATTTTTTGTGTAGTTAGGCTACTAGTTTGGTTCGGTCGCTTCATGGTCTAACAACGTTCAACATATTTATTATTCCGCTCGAATAAACTGTTTGATTTCTCCTCCTCTAAGGAAGCCAACATGAGGCGTGGATGAGCATGGATCATTTGCATGACGGTGTATAGATTCCCCCGCAAACTCTAACAAATAGTATACAGTATAAGACTTCAGTTTCAGTAAACTTAGGTGGTGTTTGTTTTTTAATATGATCTGAATTTTGGTTCTGGATGAAAAATGATAAACTTTGACTGAGTGTTTGTTTTTACTTCTAATCAAAAGTTTTTAATAGGCTCAGAATTCATAACAATTTAATAAGCACCGAGGAGGTGTTTAGCATTTAGTGCAAACCACTAATTGTTTAGTGTTGAAAAAGAGCAAACACCCCTTTATGTTTTGTATAATGATGTGAAAGGGTTAAAATATCGAAAAGATACATTGAATATTATTTTTTTTGTTAAAAGCATATCACATATATAACTAATTAAGGGTACATAACTATTGAGTTGCTAGTGCAGCAAGTTTATGAGCCTCATAATTAAGGTCTTTACAAATATAGTTACAAAATCAAAGGTTGTGAATAGAGAGTGGTCTCTGTATGCTGCTAATAAGTGGGCGCCACACCCAGTCCATGATTGTTGTAGGTTGCTGCTGATCATCATATAGAATAGAGTGAAGCGTCCCTGAGTCTCCCATCTAAAAATTTATTCTCCACTACTTAGCTTGGATAAGAAGAAGAGCCGCTTCGGCTGCATGCACTTCACCATGGTATTATCCATCACCTTCCTGTGATCGGGTAAGCAACCCGTGCTAGCACCTCGCCATGCATGTTGACTGCAAAAACTCCGACCGCTCCCTGTTGAGATTGGGCAAAAAAAACTAGCATCGTATGTGATCAAAATCATGTTTGGATCCAGATAATGTGGAATAGGTTTGAGCTGTGAAGATCTAAGGTTAAGTCGATGACATCTAGCTGAATGGATTTGGGCCTGAATCAATGTTATCCTGGTGGATGTTATCTCAATGTGGGGACCAAAAGGAGATGTCAATGAGGAAATAAAATTAGCCCGATTGTCAATGACAGTCGTTTGAAGGACATGATGGATAGAGATCGGATCATTAGCTTCTGCAGAGATAAGGGCACTCCGATGACTTGTGTGATTGGAAGTTGTAGAGAATCATTGGTGTAACAACCCGATCCGCACAGTACGATATTGTTCGCTCTGGGCCCAACCGGCTCGCACGGCTTTAAAAGGCCTCGTACTATGGGGATCCAACCTCGCACATATATAGCACATCCCCCTTCCAATGTGGGACTATCTCCCCCATTCGTAGCTTGCCAACCCTTTTGGGGCTGGGCCTATTGGGCTCCAGGGCTCCAACCCTCACCCCCACTCAGGTCCGCCCACACAAGGGTATCCACAGTCCACCCCCCTTGGGGCCCAAAGTCCACGTTGGCACACTTCCAGCTGGGTCAGACTCTGATACCATTATGTAACGACTCGATCCGCACAGTAACATATTGTCCGCTCTGGGCCCAACCGCCCCGCACGGCTTTAAAATGCATGTTATTATGGGGATCCAACCTCGCACATCCCCCTTCCGCACCCAAGCGATGTGGGACTACCCCCCCCCCCTTTGTAGCTTGCCAACCCTTATGGGCCTGGGCCTATTGGGCTTCAACCCTCCCCCTCAGGTCCGCCCACACAAGGGTTTCACAGTCCACCCCCCTTAGGGCCCAACGTCCACGTTGGCACACTTCCGGCTGGGTCAGGGTCTGATATCATTCTGTAACGACCCGATCCGCACAGTAACATATTGTCCGCTCTGGGCCCAACCGGCCCACACGGCTTTAAAATGCGTTGTTACTATGGGGATCCAACCTCGCACATAAGTAGCACAACCCCTTCCGCACCCAGACGATGTGGGACTATTTCCTCCATTTGTAGCTTGCCAATCCACTTGGGCCTAGGCCTATTGGGCTCCAACCCTCCCCCTCCCCCTCAGGTCCGCCGATATTGTCCGTTTTGGGCCTAACCGGGCCGCGTGGATTTAAAAGGCCTCGTACTATGGGGATCCAACCTCGCACATATATAGCACATCCTCCTTCCATACCCAGGCGATGTGGGACTATCTCCCATCTTTGCAGCTTACCAACCCTTTTAGGCCTGGGCCTATTGGGCTCCAACCATCACCCTCCCCCTCAGGTTCGCCCACATAAGGGTCTCCACAATCCTCCCCCCTTGGGGCCCAACGTCCACGTTGGCACACTTTCGACTAGGTCAGGCTCTGATACCATTCTGTAACGACCTGATTTGCACAGTAACATATTGTCTGCTCTGGGCCCAACTGGCCCACACAGCTTTTAAACGCGTGTTACTATGGGGATCCAACCTCGCACATAAGTAGCACATCCCCCAGGCGATGTGGGACTATCCCCCCTTTGTAGCTTGCCAACCCTCTTGGGCCTGGGCCTATTGGGCTTCAACCCTCACCCTCCCTCTTAGGTTCGCCCACACAAGGGTCTCACAATTGGTGTTTCCAAGTAGACCATGTACTCTGAAAAGACATCCTAAACTTTTGAATGTTGAATTTAGTCTTTTGAAAAATGCAGTTGTTTCGAGTCTGCCATATGGTCAGAATGAAAGCTACAAACTGATAAAACATTTCCTCTTTATCCTCGGGATGAGTCTTTGCAGTATCTCACAAGAACTTAAGAAAGAGAGTGGTATTAGGCATCTCAAAGTTATCATTGAGCCAGTCGATAGGGATGGGCGAGAGGAGCCAGTGGTGGTGTATGACCGGACAGAGGAAGAACAGATGAGCAACATCCTCTGTGTGACTATGAAAGAAAAGACAACAATCTACCAAAGGTGTGTGCAGACGAGACAAATTGGGCATGGTGAGGAAGATATTTTGACTGAGTTTCTAGAGTAGAAAAAGGAGAGAGTGAGGTGAAACATTCGGATTGCTCTAGAATGGACACATTGGTGGCGTTCTTGACTGTGAAAAGTCATTTTTTATCCGGGAGCCAGATCAGAGTGTTGGGACAATTTGAGCGTCGGATTAGGACATTCTTAATGTCACAAGCCATAGGGGCATGGAAGATGGAACTTATGACGTTATCATTCCATTGGGGATGTTGACCAGTGGGACTGTTCCATAAATTCGGGATTCGTAGCGGCAAATTATGGGCCAGGGGATTGACCAAACAATCAGTTAGAAATAATTTTGGCTTAACCCGACAATCCCTTCAAATGTCAATATTATTTCCCGACAACACTTACCATTTAAGACAGCGCTTCATTTTTGCCAGTGCAGTGAGATTGTCTCTCCAGGCAAAGGAAGCTAAGGACGGAGATTTGGAAGAGACTTTTGTTTTTAAATTAAAGCACTTTAAGTTGGATAACTCGAGTGTTGTGTGGGGGGAAGAGATGGCTTGCCAGCAAGGAAGGATCTACTAAGGGGCGAGAGGGGGGGGGGGGGGGGGCAATTCTCAAAATATTTTTAATAGTATTTAGCATTACAAAAAAGCCAATTATATAATGTTTAATGCAATATGATTATTAGTTATTCAACTATTTTTATATGTTTTTATTGGTGCAATGGTTCGAAGTTTACAATTTTTAGCGAATAACCCGAGTTCGATACTCTTTACTCACCTAATTTTTTTTTTTTTTTATTTTCAATGCAATTTTATTAATAATTGCAAACATAAAAAATTGTATGGTTTAACAAAAGCTTATTTTCGATCCTCTTGGAGTGTATGATTTTTTATGGCTATTGACAATTACTATTTCTGTCATTGTGACATACCCCTGCGTATTTGTTTTCAATGCAAATTTATACGTAATTAAACACGAATTAAAAAATGAAATGTTTGCTCACAAGTGGTATAAAACCTCAAAAACAAATTAAAATTAATATATAAAATATTAACTATATAAATCAATGAAAATATATACCATTAGCCAACTCATACAAAATTTGAGACTCACATAAACCATTGTTTTCTATGAAATTTTATTAAGATCTTATTATTTTTGCAAATTTCATATTTTTTAAGCTTCAACTAGATACTTATCATAATTATTTTGTGATTTTATTTATATATTCTAGTTATTAGGCTCATTTGCCTTTGCTAATATTATCGATATTGTGACATTATTTTGGCTTAAAATTGGACTAGACTGGATTCAATTTGGTATATGCAATGTATTTTTTATTAGTTATTAGCTCAGGTTTGAAAAAAAAAATTTCTTCGCCCTTGATAACTACTATTATTAACTAATAATTATGAAAAATTCTAGAGAGTCAGACCCCTAGCGCCAGGGGAGTCTCTGCATTAATAGAGGATTCTCCAAATCAAACTCCATGGAGTGGTGTTCTTCAAGGCTTGTTAATGGAGGATTCTTTTCAAGAACTCAAGATCTAGATTTTCTCAAGATCCCCTAGATCCCCTTTCTTTCTCCTAAAAACGTGCCAGAGAACCTCCCCTGGCGCGCCTGCCTCTCTAGACACGCTCAATAATTATTTGTCATTTCGCCCCCCCCCCCCCCCCCTAACTAAAATCCTGGGTTCGCCACTTTTTGCCATTAAAGCCCAATTTTTGTTCCTCATTGAAGGGATATTCAGGCCATCTAGGTGACGAGACTTAGTGATGCGGTCCCAAGTACACATGTGGTTAGCTTTGCTTTCAGTAGTCCCATTCCACAACAAATTGCAATAAAAAACATCCATTTTGGTAGTGATCGCAGACCGGTAGGGAGAATGAAAGTTTGCATGTTGTAGACCGGAATCGAGTTAAGGATAGCTTTGATCATAACTGTTTTGCTCGCTTGAGAAAACACTTTAGATTTCCAGCTAGAAAGTTTGACATTGATTTTATCAATGATGAATTGGAAATCAATGGCAGTTTTGTTTGACATAAGCAGAGGCAAACCAAGATATTTGTCCTTAGGGTTGTAGAACTTTGATCTCAAAATCCTATCGATCATTTTCGCATGCTTCGGGTGAACATTGGAATTGTAGTACACCGAAGACTTGTCAAAATTTACCCCTTGACCCGAAGCTAAACAATGTTGTTGAATAATATCTTTAACCGAATGGGCTTCAGCAAGAGATGCTCATGCTCAACATAAAAGCATAAGATTGTCTGCATACAACAAGTGACTTAAAGAGGGGAAGTGTCGTTTGATCTTGAAATCAACTTCAATTGAAGTATGGACATGGCCGAAGAGTTAAGGATGGAAAAGTACTTTTTTTTTTGTCTATGTTTGGAGGTAAACAAGATTTTCTTATTTGTTTATCAATCGTGATTTTTCAAATTAAGTGATAAAATAAGTGTTTAACGAACAAACTCTTATTTGTATTAGGGGTGGGCACGGGACGGGATGGGACGAGATATACTCATCCCTATCCCATCCCGTTCATACGGGGTCGGGACGGGACGGGATGAGAAAAACCTCATCCCGACCTCGTCCCATCCCAAACGGGTTCGGGACGGGACGAGACGGGACGGGATCAGCTTAAACAAAATGCAAGCACTGGGGATGCTAAACTTTGAATATTGTTTTCCCGTGGTCTGTTAAGAATCAATAATAATTGAATGATTTATGCTTTACAATATATGAACTGTTTAATTAGATAGTGTTCATTCAAATTTGTTTCTAATGGAAGCTATCCAAGCACTAAATGCAGCTCCAGATCTGATGACATTGTTTCTTGATAGCCATTGTGTCTATATTATCGAAATAGTATATAAGCCACATATTGAACTGCACACTGTCATGTGAATCTTAAATTTAGGGTGGAAACTTAGGTTTTATATCTGATCAAGAAGATTTTCTAGTATGACATATGGATATTTTTTTTAAAAAAAGTTTCAGGAGAGGTGGATTGCTTACCAAAAGTGCCCATGAACTGAATCTAGTTCTTCACGAATCATAACCTGCGCTGCCAGCAAAAATAGTTCCAATTTTGGTGTGCTGGGTAGTTTTTGTAATTTTTTTATCAACGATATTGTGGAACACGGACCTTCATAACCAGAGGTTCATTCCAGTCAACCTTCATATCCTATATTTTGGTGTTCATCTTGGGATCTAAAATAAATAATTAAATAAAAATATTAATAATTAATATTAATAAATTAGTTCGGGACGGGATTGGCGGGATTGAAAATCTTCATCCCATCCCATCCCATTCTAGATCGGGACGGGACGGGATCGGGATGAAATTATTCAATCCCATTAAGACCCGAAAAAATTGGGACGGAACGGGACGGGATCGGGACGGGAACAGAATCGCGGGATGGGATACCCACCCCTAATTTGTATATAGCTTATAGGTCCAATTAGATTTGATAACCTACTAAACCTGAGAGGTTCCTTTAGGTTTACCATTTCTATTCCAAACCAACCCAAACTGAACCGATTTCGAACTATACACAACCCCTCCTACTTTCTAATAAAATAAATAAATAGAAAAAACACTCTTATTGGCTTTAGCATAACCAATCCAAATAACTACAAATATGCAACCTCATTCACCTAGAAAGTCTATAAAGCTTCACATGGATCCTCATAAATGTATCCATAGATTTTGTGGAAACAGTAAGTGGGGTGTGTGTGTTTGTCAAGCGCAAAATACGCTTATAAGAGCCATCTCACTGAATGCAAAAATGTGCCCTAATAAATACTCCAGCATGCTTTGCTTAAATGCATGTATTTGGGGCACATGCAAAACCTTATATCTTATGCTTCATTTTGGTGAAATTTCAAAACCCTAAACTCCTTTGCAACAAAAAAAATATACGAGGGCCTTGATTTTTAATGTCTTTGCCAAAATTGTGAATGCATCCGTTTAGTATTTCTCCTTCAGTTACTAAATTGTCGACATAGTTTATGTCTGGCTCTGCAAACAAACTTCCTCGAGCAACGGCATGTTGACTGCTTCGGTATCAATTTCTAGCAAAAATATGCAAAAGAAGTGACATAATCAAACGTAAAATAATGGTAAGTAGTGTATACTTGTAACTCGTACGATAGTTGTCTTTGTTTCGTTGGCCTTCCAATTTTGTGTCCATTTGTCGAACCGGTTAAGGCGCATGCACCTAATATTCTTTAACTTTCTTCAGGTTGTTTCTTCTTCTTTTTTTTTTTTTTTTTTTTTCAATTGCACAACTTTAAAACGTCTTTGATAAGGTTCATCCTGTAATACCATCTGCTGCAAATCTTATCCGCCGCTATCCATATAGGCATAGACAACTTAAACTTATAATTAAGTATCCATAGAGGCATAGACAACTTATAATAATTCAAGGGCTAAAGAGGCAAAGGGTTTATTGATGTCTTTGATACTAATATTTATGTTAAACCCTTTCCTTCATGCATACATCCTCTTAGGAACATGTGGGAAAGTATGTAAGATTTTCCAAAGAAGTGTAGAAAAAGTAATGTATTCATGAGTGAGCACTCTTTTAGGGATTTGCAATTGAGACCAAAGTAAGTCAAAAGTGGGAAGATCATTAGATATTGGTATTGGGATGCTAAAGTTGACTTTGGAATGTTTAAGTACTCAATTTCAAAGCTTAAACTATAACTAGACATATATTCCATGTGAATGGAATCCATCACATTAGTGTCTATAAATCATCTAATAAACTACTTGTTTTGGGATGAGCAAGACCTTAGACATATTTCAAAGCTTAAACTACATTTTGCATTGGTATATGATATTGTTTAGCATGAACACATCCAGCCATATAAACTCTTAACAATGTTAGACAGGTTCCTCGAGCGATGATGTTTGTTTGTCGGCCTCTCAATCATCAGTTTTCTACTTGTGAGCATTTCATGTTTCAACTTTTTATGCTTCAAAGCCAACTAAACATGTTAATTATGTTTAAAAATGGTTAAGATGTAAAAATCTACACCGAAAAAGGTCGTCTTCCCCAATATGCTCAATAGCCAGCAAGTTTCGTCTCTCCTCTCTCTGTTTATATTCTGTTGATTTCTATCCAAAAAGGGAGTGATTGCTTATAATGAGAAGCTCTTAGTATTTTTTTTTTTCGGTGTTTCTCATTTATTCTTTGTTCTTGAACATGTTTTGCATATAGTATAAGAAAAATTTTCAAATTTCAATAATTGGTTGTATTTGAACTTTTACCTCACCATCTACTTCATTGCGACCACTTACAACTAGCAAAAATTAGTGTTTGTTTCAGGCCTAACTGCAAAATGCAGTAGTTTGTTTGCTGCAAATATCATAATTAGCTAAGCTTTATAGGTTACTTGGAAGGGTGACAACATATTTAATGGTCATTCCAAAATACCCAACCATTTAAATATACCACACCGCCACTTCGCCCTTTACCTCAAACAATGTTACTTATAATCGATTTCACATGAAGAAAAAGTTTATAGTCAGAACTTAATCAGGATTTTCACGTAGAATAATAAAACGGGATCATCGCTATATAAGAATTTTGTTTGGGCCAATGACATGACAACTCAACGGTTAGAGTTTGACGGATGATACCACTAGATCATAGGTTCAAACCCAACTTGCAGCATCTTTATGGATTCTGGAATTCTATAAAAACTTTGCTTGCCTTTCAAAAAAAAAAAAAAAAGAGAGAGAAATTGTGTTTGGTTTGATTTTCTGATGGATGTTAGGCTAAACTTGCTCAAAGTCCAAAACAAAGGCCATTTAGAACATTGGGTGTATCATCAAAGCAAATACCAAGACAACATGTTTGGTTTGATGAAAGATTGACCAGATGAGTTTCTTGAATTACAATATTTGATGATTTGAAAAAAATCTTCCAATCCAAGATGAAAACTCAACTCAGTTCTCAAATCAAGTGAAGAACCTAACAAAGTCAAACATGCCCATTTTCATATTCAGCACCTTCACCTGTCAAAAAATTGTTTTTACACAGCCAGTTTAGAACAAAGTGTTACAATGTGTACAAGTAAGCACACATCGAGGGCAAGATTAGAAAACAACTTTGACTGTTATTCCATGTCTTACGGAATCTGCACCAGTATGCAAGTAAGCTCCGACACACCTACCTATGAGCTTAGTTATAGAATCCGATGGAAACTGGACAAGCAATTACCAATAAGTTTTGAAAAAACACATTGTCAAGGTCTTCAAATGCAACCAAAAACAAAATGGCAGTGCGCTAAGTTTGAAGGGAACTGAAAGAGTAAAAGTGTTCAATTAATAGAAAGTCCAATGAAGAAACTTTTAAGTATAATAATTATGGTCTCACTATTTATTGTTTTTTCTTATACAACAAAAATTCATTTTCTTTCCTAGGAGGAAATTATAACATTTAAAAAAAACTATGAATGGATATATATAGTAACAAATACAAGGAACTAAGATATAATTAACATTTTGTAATACGCAGGGTCAGATAAAAATGGTACAAAATTTTGTAGGCAGCCATCTTATTCTTTTGGCTTTTTGCTCATCTGTTTCCGCTTGTTTGCATCCAGGTATCTCTTCCTCAACCTAACTGCTTTGGGTGTCACCTGCAGTACCAAGAAAAATGTTAATATTAACTTTAACGTACTGTTTTTGCTAAGTAATTCATTAGTTAAGAGAAGCTGAACAGGTAGCTAACCTCAATAAGCTCATCAGAAGCAACGTACCCTATCGCCTCTTCAAGTGTTAACTGCAATCAATGGGAATCAAGTTGTTAATACTTTGCCCTCTTTGGACATATAAGCACACATGATATCAATCAAATCATAGTACTCATCTCAAAATTGTATTTTTAATTTTACTTTTATTTGTCATAGGGCTATTTCTAGGGATGGGCACGGGACGGGATGGGACGAGATGGACCCATCTCGTTCATTCGGGATCGGGACGAGATAGACCTCATCCCGATCTCGTCCCATCTCAAACGGGATCGAGACGGGATGGGACGGGATGAGCACGTACTAAATAGCCCTTCAATAAAAAATAACAAAAAGAGTTTTATCTCACATTACTCATACACCAATAATGTCAAATTTATATACATATAACTTACATCATAAATAATAATAGATATTACATAAATAAATATTAAACTTTTTTTTGAAAGACAAATAAATATTGAATTTCATTTAGAATTAATGATTCAATTCATTCAGATTTCATATAGAATTTCATCTTACATTGATTTAATTTCAACGCATCCTAAACTTTAATTTAGATGAGTATTTTGATTAAAACTAATAATAATAAATACTACATAAATAAATTCGGGACTGGACGGGATAGGTGGGATTGAAAATCTTCATCCCGATCCCATCCCACTCTAGATCGAGACGGGATCGGAATGAGTTTGATCAATCCCAAAAGGACCCAAAAAAATCGGGAAGGGACGTGTTCGGGATCGCGGGATGGAATGCCCACCCCTAGCTATTTCCATCTCACAAGCAATTTTAAAGCACCCAAACGTGGCTATGAAACTTAAGATCTTTTCTAGTCTCAAATCATAATATGCAAAATAAATGTTAACAAAATGCATATGTTGTACATACGCAAAGTTTTATATCATAACAAAAGAATCATGTAGCATAACGCCACAATTTTTTTATTTAATCACACATTTCCTCTGTATTTCAACTTAAAATGGAGCAGCGAAAGGCACAAACTGAACATTACAGCAAATCAGGGAGAGGTAGTATATTTCCTAATTTCTTTATTGTTGTATGTGAAGAATTCTTGAGGGGTCCTATTATAACCTTTTTGTACTGTTTCGTTTACATTAATATGTTTCGTTTACGTTAATATGTTCATGTACTTCATGGATTTCAAGCCTCCCATCTTTTTTAATGATGCCTCTGTTGAAGAAGTGCTAGTGGTTAGAGATGTCCTTCTTTGGTTCGAAGTTTGTTCTGGCCAGGTGAATTTCTCCAAATCTCATATATTTGTTGTTGAAGTTCTAGAGATTGATAGTTGGACTAGCTCTCTTGGGTGTAGGAAGGGCACCTTCCCTTGTATGTACCTTGGGCTCCCCCTAGGAGCTAGTTTTAAGAATACTGAAGTCCGGGAAGAAATGGAGGACAGGATAGAAGAGAGGTTAGACACTTGGAAAAGAATTATGCATCTAAAGTTGACGGGGCCACTTTGATAAAATGCACAATTGCTAATTTTCTACCATTCCAATGCACATGATGTCCAGTGCGTAATCCCCTCTTCAATAGCAACAATGATTGAAAGAGTATACAAAATTTTCTTACGGGAACTGCTCCCTCCACAAAGAAGTACCATTTACTGAACTGGAAGAAGGTTTACCAACCTTAAGCTAAAGGGAGTTTGGGGAAGATTCAGGGAATTTAACAAAGCATTGTAGCTAAGTGGATTTGTTTATTTGGTACTGAAACTGAAACACTCTGAAGGTAGGATTATAGTTGCCAAGTATGTGTGCCAGCACTCACGACTGGTTAACTAGAAAGCCTAACACCACTTATGGTTGGTCCTTATGGAAAGGAATAACACATGGAGTTCCTAAGCAATAATATCTCATCTGAACTACATGATGGTGAAAGAGTTCAGTTTGGGGATCATAAATTTATTGGGAAGAAAACTCTGGGGGAAGCCTTTCCTGACTTCTGGACAATAGTACTCAAGAACTTTTAGCTGAGAAGGAACCTGAATGATTGAGAGATCAATAAGATGACCAACCAGCTAGCTATTCCTGATCAAATTCTGCTGGATGAAAAACAAGACCAGGGGTACTGGAACAATGATAAAAATTTCAGTAAAGGAATGGTACCATGAATCGGCCCTTAGAAACACTCCCTCCCCTCTTGACCGCTGAATTTGCAACTGCAATTCTTCATTTGGTTGGAAGAAATCCCACCCAGGACTACCTTTTCTTATGAACTATTCTTCATAGTAGGGTGCTCACAGTGGACAACATCATTAAGACATCGCTCGCTTTCCAAAAAAAAAAAAAAAAAAAACATCATTAAGACAGGTCTTCTCATCCCCAACCACTGTTGCCTTTGTGGCTGGCTGAAGAGCCTATTGACCACTTGCTTCTTTGCATTCCAGAGTTGACAGATCACATGTCTTAAGTCGATAGTTCTCGTTAGTAGGGGGGCCTGTAGAGCCCTTTTTATCTGAGTTGGGCACTTTAACCATTCAGCCATGGATGCATAGTTTTTTTTTTTTTTTTTTTGCAAATTTTGATGTTTCACATGGCCAGCCGAGCAGGCCTTATGTAGTGTGACCGGGCAGCCACGGGAGACATGGCCCCCTTTTAAGGTTAGGAATGCGCTTGAGATTTCGGAGCTTGATGCGCTGATGACCTGGTCGAGAGAATACAATACATCGGTGTAAAAGATTGAGGGGGATCTGTGAGGTTGGTTATCATAAGGTTTGGCCTGAAGTCCGCGGGAGCGGCTATCGGTATTGGGAACGTCCTTAGTTCCTCGATCCATTCCGTGGCGCAAAATTCACCACTTTACTTATCATTTCATTGATTTGATTAAAGAGAGACTGCTCCTCTTTCTATTTTATTTTTAAGGTATTTATAGCCTTTTTAAGGGCACTATTCAAACTTTTGAGGTCTGACGCACTAGGCGCATCTCTCCCTAAAAAAAAAACTAACCCTGTTTTTCAGATCGATGGAGACGAGATCACCACTTCTCTCAGTATGGACTTCCTTTTTTTAGTGGAAACCAACTAGCCCTTAGAAGAATGGAATTGTTTCTCGAACGAATTTTTTTTCGACTTGAACAATTGGTAAAAAAAAAACCTATCCTCCATTGAGAAGCCGAACGTTATGCAGAATCTGCTTCCCGCACATGGAAACATTGGGTCCATCCAGTAATGCAATCAGTTCCGCTCGAGATGAATCTCAAACCTAGACCAAGGTCTTTTTAGAAGTACGTGACCTCTATCTCACGACCGCAAATAGAGCCTGTAGCTTCATGCCCTGAACTTAACTGAACTACTACTGGCTTAGCTGCCTAGCTACAAACTCAAAAGTATGGTTCCGGATCCTTGCTTAGCTTAGAGTCGCAAAAGGTGTTACAAGCTAGAAGCTAAGAAGCTACTCGTTTATGAGTAGGAGTTCCCATTGGTTCAGAACTAGAAGTCAATTCATAACCTAGATGTGGCTAAGCCTGCCCCACAAATGTATTAGAAATGAACCCTGGGACGGATGTAAAGCTAAGCAAATTGTGAAAACTCCTATGCGCCCCTGCGCACCAATCTTGCTTGAAAGCCTACTTAAGTCTGTGCCATGACTTTCTATTTTTCCGTGTCAGAATGAGCATCAAATCAAGGGCTAGGGTGGGAATAGATTGTAGGGCATGGAAGGGTGAAGAATGAACACTCGACTAAAAGGAGAGGGTCTTTCCAACGCTGGTTTTTCCTCAAAAAGGTACAAGAAGACAACCTCTTTCCCTTGCTTCCACACTCGTTTTGAGTTCCTCATCCCGACATTCCTTACTTGAGGAACCAAATGACCCATTATTTTATAGAGAACTTAACTGTGGATATGCACTCAGTAATCCGAACAGTACTTCATTTTCCCTGATCCTACTTAACAATATAGAATTTCTGCTATGTTAGGAAAGGCAGGTGTGAAAACTTTCAATTACATCAAAATCTTAAACGAAAGTTTTTCTGTTCCCAAGGACTAGCAGAATCGAAATAGCGAAATTCTTGGGTCATCTCAATGGGTTCAGAAACCACACGATTCTCTGGATCATCATAGGTGTAACGATGTGGAGTATTATCATAAACAGCCCATCATGTGCTTTTGGCTTAGACCCACTCATGGCAAGTTCATGATTAATATGGATGGCTCGCTCTCAGAAGGAAGTGCGCCATATCTTCCCCCCAAAATACCTTAATAAACCGGTAACACATCTTATAAAGTCCACCAAAGTGAGAGGCCGGAGTTCTTTCCGATCTCAATGCATTTCACCGCTCCACCGGAAATTCCCTCTGCCCCTACCGTACTCCAGCTTGGCAGTTTCCACCGCCTTTCCAAGGTTAAGCCCTGGGATATGATGGTGGACTTGAAAAGCCACCTACAAACGCTTTACGTCCAATCATTCCGGATAACGTTTGCATCCTCTTTCTTACCGCGGCTGCTGGCACAGAGTTAGCCGATGCTTATTCCCCAGATACTGTCAATTTATGAAAGGATGTATGTAATTTCTCTTTGATTGATAAAATTCAATAATGGCTTACGTCGCCACCCCAGGAAAGCATTGTCAGATAGATACATAGTCGTTTTCCTTTTTTAATCGATTGGATGTGCCTACTACGAAAATAGAGTTCTAAAGGAAGGGAATCAAACAAGCAATCAGCACCAAAACGAAGGTTATCCGCCTTGCCTCGAGGGGCGGCTCTGATCCCAGCAAACAAATTTGTAGGTTGCTAGATTGGTTTAGTCAAGCCGAGATCAAGTCACCTCTCCTTCCCATCACGGATATGGGCAACTAAACTACTTAAAGCCGAACTCAAACCGCGGCTAGTCTTGGAGGCCCTTATCTATCGCTTTTTAGTAAAGGTGCCGCAGTTTTGAATCTCTCTTCCTTGTGTTCAATTAAATCCCTTTTTCTTAAGTCCCCTCTCCTTAATGGTTGGTATGAAATCTTCCCTGTTAAGAACATCTAGCCCAAGTTGTTCACCCAAATGCTAGCTTAAAATCCAAGCAGGTGCCGATCAAAGAAGGCAATATCCGCTTACCTCTCCTTGATAAGTTCAGGAAGCTCTATAACAACCTAGCTACTCTGTCCTACCTAAGATATTGGGGAAGAGAGAATAATAACTACACTTTTTGCTTGGGTATATCATATCGATTGGATATGGATTTCTCTACACCTTCTCCTACGAAGGGTTGGATCGGATGTGAACCCGTGGAAGCACCATATGTGACTACATCCCTTTAATTTCAATTGTCCTACAGTGTCATTGTAGAGAATCCCTGTCCGGGATCAGCAGATGGATCTTGGCTCGAGGTTGGAATCGATTACAGGTTACATTTAGCCTACTTTTTCCTCAGAAACAGGCCCCTTTCGTCCACTTTTTGTTTCAGTTTATCTTGGATCCAGCATCTTCATTTACAAGCTTTAGAAGCTCCTTGTTTCCTGTCCTGGGTTGAAAGCTTACAAGCCTCAAACTGAACTCTTTCCAGATTGACAATGTTTGGCACATGGGCTTGGGAGAGAATGATACATGCAGTCTGGGTAGTTCGGAAATTAAGGAAAATTTATGGATAGCCTGTGAATAGATGCCAAAGCTACACAATGGATGTGGGGGCAGAACTGGTATAAGGTTAGAGAGAGAAGTTTTCTTCTTGTATCTTTAGTTGGGAGGACATAGATTATAACAGCAACAGTTGATGTATACTTTTGTGCAGAGGCGTTCTTTTTCCATTGTTAACTCCCTTTTTCTTCTTCTCTCTTTCTTAATGTAAATTTTGAACTTTGAAGTTAATATGTTTTGTACTGTTCTGTGTATTAGTTAATGAGATTTGGACCCCTTTTCAAATGAAGAGATGAGGAGGGGGTGGTGATCAAACCTAGAGGTTAAAGACCTATTCCTAATCACCACATTCAAATTTCCTCCAGTTCACTTTCTTGGAGGACAACATTTAAGTGTCAAAGGGGTAACTACATTTCCTGAGAAAAAAGCATTTATGTTTCATCGGTTAAATCAT